>OX451741.1:552381252-553581252 GCA_948472305.1 Vicia faba
ATGGTATATTTAGAAAGCGATAAAGTGCGAAAATTAAAATTCCTACACTATTACAACACCATATGGGAAGGGGGGTACAAATGTTCAAATAGGGGGATATTTAGACAAAGAAATTAAACCTAGCTATTACATCATTTTTGGCATATTTACAAGTAATTGATTGTATAAATTAAATGGAAAATAAAATAAAGATGCAAAAATGCAAAAAAAAGGTTTTTATATGTATGAAAAAAAGTATTATTTATATTAAATAAATAAAAGATAAAAAGATTATTTTTGGAGTATTTCATATTTAGGGCAAAACCCTAATTTCATTAAATAAAATATATTAACTATTTAATATGTATAATATTTAATAATTACATAAAAAATAAAATAAAATGGAGTATATTCATAAAAAAGTATTTTCCACATTAAATATTAATAAAATAAAAATGTATATATTTTTTGTATTTTAGCCTAAATATATTAATATATATATATATATATATATATATATATATATATATATATATATATATATATATATATATATATATATATATATATATATATATATATATATATATATATATATATATATATATATATATATATATATATATATATATATATATATATATATATATATATATATATATATATATATATATATATATATATATATATATATATATATATATATATATATGTATTAATTTCTAAATATAAGTTATATATATAAAAATAATAATATTTTACTATTTATAAAAAAGTATATTTTGCATAAAATGTTTTCAAAAGAAAAAATGAAATAAAATCAGAAGTGAGATATATTTACATTATTTTTTCTAGTTCTTTTCTAAATATATATATATATATATATATATATATATATATATATATATATATATATATATATATATATATATATATATATATATATATATATATATATATATATATATATATATATATATATATATATATATATATATATATATATATATATATATATATATATATATATATATATATATATATATATATATATATATATATAATATATATATATATATATATATATATATATATATATATATATATATATATAATATATATATATATATATATATATATATATATATATATATATATATATATATATATATATATATATATATATATATATATATATATATATATATATATATATATATATATATATATATATATATATATATATATATATATATATATATATATATATATATATATATATATATATATATTTATGTATAAATGCCCATATAAACAAATAAATACTTAAAAAAATGCAAAAATGGTGTAAAAATGATTTTTCAAGTTTTAAACATTATTAGCAAAAATAAATGAGTCAGAAATAAAAAAGAAAGATCAAAAAATCATAAAAATCAAACAAATGGGCTCAGGGGGGTATGAATCAAAAATATGGTGTAAAAAGCAATACAGAAGCTGGCCCAGCCCATGAGGCTTCTTCTTCAACCTCTGCACAAAATTATTCAGAAAACGCGCGCATGAACTCCCATTCAAATATCATGATTCCTTGATCTTTTTCACAAACTTCCAACATAAGAAATGTTAAGCATTGAATCACGATTTCAAATATATAAAGAACTCATCCTAACTCTCAGAAATGAGAGAGAATTTGGATAATCCCAAATCATGACCTAACTTTTCTGCCATATTCAAACCTTAAATTCTCACAGCTCAAGCAAAAGAAATGAAAAGTAAAAACATGTACAGGTTCAGTGGCATGAGTAGAACATTTCTTATTCACAAACCTAGAGCTAATGATGCCTGTACTAAGAGTTAGAAGTTCAAGAAAATACATGTTCAATTGAAGTTCTATCTGGAAATGGAGGAGCTTTCAGTGCAAGGTGATGATTGGTATAGCTTCCTTGAGGTGTGGTGATTCTATTCCAATGCTTACTTTGTTTTGAAAGACCTTGAATCGAGCTATGGACCTTCAACTGCAAAGCAAGAAAACAAAAATGGTGGAACTGGTTAGAGGAGTTACAGGTCGTGTTTTAGGTTTTGGTTAGCTTGCATTGATGGTAGGGAATGAGTTTGAACAGGTTTGGGCAAGAGAGCATGAGAAGAATGAGAGATGGCACTCAAACTGCAGGCCCTGCCCTGTTTTTGCAGTTTGAGAGTGATTATGGCAATGGAGAGATACTGGAGGTCTTAGGGTCGTGTGTTAGCTCAGTTGGGATGTCTTGAATGTGTTTCAAAAGTTTGCTTAAGGGTTTGTAAGCTGATCTCCAAGTTGTTGTACAAAATGCAATGTTACTTACACTTTAAGCAACTAATGCCCAAGTTGTGTTCTAGGCAGGTAGAGGCCCCCTAATGTGCTGCATAATCTCTCCTTGATCAGAGTGTTTTGCTCATAATCTTGTGCCAATTAGATTTCATCTGTACTTGTGGATTTGTATTATGACATAAAGTGAAACTTTTGCAAAAATGGATATAATGCTTTTTCCAATTTGGGATTAATCCTTTAGGCAATGCTTGAACTCATGAAACAAGGCCTTAGCACAATGAACATGCATTAAATTATTGAGTGTTGTATGGTGTAAGGACCTGTAATCAAGGGGCATGCTGGTTTGAGAAGTTTGCACAAATTATGAACATGGAAAATAGCCAATTCAAAAGTGAGTTTTTGCCATATTGTGAAATTCGATTCTCTCAAGTTATGAGGTTGTTTGAGAAGTTCTTGGACATTTTGGAAAGCTTGGAATGTGTACTACAATCCATCTTTGAAATGCAAATTGAAATTCCAAGTGGAAGTGTATGGAAAATGGCCTTGAAGTTAGGTAGAAAACCTTGCCAAAATAGGTTAAAATTTCACTAAGTTAAGAATGGTTTAGTACCCCTATTCCAAAAATTGTAACTTGAGATACAAGCTTCAATTGGGAAAACTTTGTGAATAAAAGTTGTAGATTATGCAACAAGCTACAACTTTCATGTTTTGACTTTTGTTTGAATCCAAATGAATCTTGGTGAGAAAGTGGGGCAAAGTTGGGAAAAAATTAGGGTTTTTCATAACTTAGAAAAATTCTAAGTTATGAAAAATTCTCATTTCTAACCCTAATGTGCATTTTTTGATTTCTTGGTGAACAAGTTTCATGATTTGGCATGTTTTGATGAAAAATGAATCTTGACTCTTGATTTTGACCAAAAAGTCAAAGTTTGACTTTTCAGCATACAGTCAAAATTGATCAATTGACTGAGAAATTCAACTATCAATCTTGTGTATTTGGGATCTTTTGAACTTGTTGAGCATGTCAAGATAATTCCATGGGGTCCTTGAGTCCATATGTGAGCTTGGTTTGCCATTGGCTAGGTCAAACAGTCAAAAATTGCCTTTGTGCAGTCAAAACCCTAAAAATGACCATTTTGCCCTTTTGGTGATCTGATCAAATTTCTTGTGGAATTGTGATCCAAACTTGATCAAATGGTCTATATGAGTTCATAATGTTGATGTGGGTCAATTTTCATGAGATCTGACTGTCAATTGGCCACAGTTGACTTTTTCCCCAATACAGTTGATTTCTAGGTCAACTGTCCAATTGGCTGGGCAAAACTTGGAATCAAGACTTGAAACTTTGTATGGATAAACTTGGGAGTCCAACATGAAGCATGAAAGTCATCTTAGGCTTTTTAGGTCAAAACATCTTTGTGCAAACACAAACCCTAATTTGGGTCAATAGTGCAAGGAGAAGTCTTGAGCAGAGGAAACCCTAACTGGATCTTGAGCTCCAAGGTTTTTGTGATGAGAAAATGTTGAGGAAAAGGGAGGGAAAATTTTGGGGTACAACAGTTGCCCCTGTTCAATCTTCTTGAACCTGAAGAGTTAGATTGGCAAGTTTGCCTTTTGTGACTCGAGGGTAAAAGGAGATTGGACACTAGAGTGCCCAGAAATTTGCACTCGCATGTTGGAGTATCAACAATGTGATGTCGGGAATGGGCTTGTAGATGCCATTTGGATAGGTGGTGGATAGGTAGATGGGCTTATAGATGCCATCTGGAGATGTGACAGAACCTTGTCGGGAATGGGCTTACAAATGCCATTTGGAAGTGATGATCGCACAAGAGATTCCTTAGCGAGAACTTTGTGTATTTGAGAAAGGCAGATGTTTTCCTGGCTTGTTACAGGTGTTTGATCTTCAATCTCCTTATGCAGATATGCCCTGACTGGATACAGGTATCGAACCTACAATCGGTTGCTCACAGATGTGCCCTGGCTGGATACAGGAGTCGAATCTAGAAATAGTCGTCAATAGATATGCCCTGGCTGGATACAGGAATCGAATCTTCGAACTCTTCAGACGTTCCCTAGCTAGATACAGGAATCGAGTCTGGAAATGTTGTCAACATATATGCCCTGGCGGGATACAGGAGTCGAATCTGGAAATGTTGTAGTTGATAGATGTGCCCTGGCTGGATACAGGAATCGAATCTTTGAACTCTTCAGACGTGCCCTGGCTAGATACAGGAATCGAGTCTGGAATTGTGACAGCTGAAGGTAGTTGTCTTTGGGATTGTCTTTTTCCCTGAAAAGGCAAATCATAAGTCGTATGCAATGTCATGATGTATGATATGCATGATGTTTTAACATGAGATAGTGTTGTATGCACTTTATCATGTATGTAAGCAGGATGTATAAAAACGTGAAATGTTTATGAATGTATTTTCATCTTAGGAAAATAAATCCTTGACGATCGGCCGGGGAATTGCTCTGTGGAAGAGATACTTTGCTGAAGTTTTTGATGAGAGGCCTGCTGAGGACTTCAATGATGGATTCCGCTGGGGATAATGATGATAAACTCCGCTGGGGATACCAAAGATAAACTCCGCTGGGTATTGAAAGAACTTTGTTGAGGGCGATCTTCCGTGGCAATTAGCTGAGGATAACCCAGTTATAAGCCCTTGTGAGGAATAACTCTGAATAAAGCTCGGAAGAGACGTCCGTATTCTGCAGGGAACAAGCTTCCAGAATCTACTGGGGATAAGCTTTAAGACCTGCCGGGGAATGTTGTGCCTTTTTAGGACTTATGGGAGAACAACTCCGCTTGGGGAAAGCATTGCTGAATCTTGTCTTAATCTGCGGGGAGGGAGATGATTTGGTCACATTCTTCAGTCGAATCTATCTTGGTACCTTGGCGGGCAAAGCAACCAGACTGCATCAGACAACTTCACATTGCCCCTGTTTCTGATGTAACCTGTAATTAATCTTTTGTTTCATACGCAAATATTTATGAACCAGCGATTTTAATGTCAAATGCATATATCAAAAATGAACATTGGACGTTCTTCGCAAGACAAAACAGAAAAAAGAAAAACAATGGCAACTTGTATGGACAAGTGAATTTGTATTGATTTGAACTTTGCCTGTGAATAGGCGTTTTTGTACAAGAGGCTGACATCCTAGTAAGAGGACGCCGTCGAATAATCACAGAATTTACAATTTTGAAAAGAAAACAAAACAGCTATGTGAACAATCCCACTGGGTTCCAACTCTGCTATCGCCTTTATGTCTCCAAGCGCCTCATCGCTTTGCTGCCTAGTTGAAGATGAAGCTGATTGGTCGATGCCGAAATCTGAGCCAGATAGTTGATACCGAATTCCGGATGCGAAGTGATCCAATGAGACATAGTGTTACGCTTTATCCCTAACTTTTGCCTGGACCACCCTTTCGGGTTTTCAGTCCACCGGGATACCCATTTTTGCCCAAGCCGCCTTTTCAGGTTTTCGACTTGCCGGGTGTACAGATTTTTTTCCATTTCATCCCTTATTTTTGCCCGAACCCTTTTGGTTCGCCGGGAAGCCCTTATTTTTGCCTAGGTATGTCAACCTAGCGGGTCTTTTATTCATGCGTAGTATCTTTTCACTATGTCTGCATTGGCGGGGTGAGGAAGGTCGTCACCATCCATGGTGGTTAGGATCATGGCTCCTCCTGAGAACACATGTTTAACCACAAATGGCCCTTCGTAAGTAGGGGTCCATTTTCCCCGGGGATCACTTTGAGGAAGGATGATGCGTTTGATTACCAGGTCCCCAACTTGATACTCTTGTGGTCTGACTTTCTTGTTAAATGCCCTGATCATTCGTTTTTGATACGTTTGACCATGACAGATAGCAGTGAGCCTCTTTTCGTCAATCAGGTTTAATTGATCAAGTCGAGTCTGGATCCAGTCATCTTCATTCAAGTCTGCATCCTTCATTATCCGGAGAGAGGGTATCTGAATTTCAACTGGCAGGACTGCCTCCATGCCATAGACCAAGGAGAAAGGAGTTGCCCCGGTCGACGTCCTTGCTGAGGTACGGTACCCATGAAGAGCAAATGGTAACATTTCGTGCCAATCTTTATAGGTCACTGTCATTTTCTGCACAATTTTCTTGATATTCTTATTGGCTGCCTCTACAACCCCATTCATCTTCGGCCGGTAGGGAGAAGAGTTGTGGTGCTGTATTTTGAATTGTTCGCAGAGTTCAGTGATCATTTTGTTATTGAGATTGGTACCATTGTCCGTAATGATTCTTTCCGGGACGTCGTACCGACAGATCAGATTATGCCGGATGAAACGTGCCACGACGCTCTTGGTTACCGTTGCGTAGGAAGCTGCCTCAACCCACTTCGTGAAGTAATCGATCGCCACCAAGATGAAGCGATGCCCATTGGATGCCGTCGGTCGGATCTCACCGATCATATCAATGCCCCACATTGCAAAAGGCCAAGGTGCCGTCAGGACGTTCAGAGGGACTGGAGGAATATGCACCTTGTCAGCATAGATCTGGCATTTGTGACAAGTTCGAAAGTGTTGGTAACAATCGGCTTCCATTGTGGACCAGAAATATCCTGCCCTAAGGATTTTCTTTGCCATGGTGTGTCCACTGGAATGTGTTCCGAATGTACCTTCATGCAGTTCTATCATGATTTTCTCTGCTTCAGCCTTATCCACACAACGTAGTAGAGTTGAATCATGATTCCGTTTGTAGAGGATGCCGTTGCTGAGGAAGAATTTTTCCGCAAACCTCCTCATGAACTTCTTGTCATTGACAGATGCCCCTTCAGGGTATTCCTGAGCTTCCAAGTACCTCTTCACCTCATGATACCAGGGTTTTTCAGTCACCTTTTCGGCCTCAAGATCGCAGCAGTATGCCGGTTCGTCCAACTTCCAGATAATGATCCGGGGAGCCTCATTGTCCCATTTAACTTTGAACATTGAAGACATCGTAGCCAGTGCGTCCGCTAGCTAATTCTCCTCTCTTGGGAAGTGCTCAAAAGTTATCTCTTCAAAGTGGGGAAGCAAGATCAACACATACTCCTTGTAAGGAATAAGATTCGGGTGTTTCGTATCCCACTCGCCTTTGATCTGATTGATCACGAGAGCGGAATCTCCGAAGACACTCATAAATTTGATCCTTAAATCGATTGCAGCTTGTAGACCCATGATACATGCCTCATATTCTGCCATGTTGTTGGTGCAGTTGAAACACAATCGGGCGGTGAGTGGAGTATGAGTTCCTTTGGGAGATATGGTTACAGCGCCGACGAAGTTACCCAAAGCATTGGAGGCTCCGTCAAAATGCATAGACCAACGGGATCCTTCCTCAGGTCCTTCATCCGGTCCAGGTACTTCACAGTCAATTATCACCATGATGTCTTCGTCCGGAAAATCAAAGTTCAATGATTGGTAATCGTCCACAGGTTGGTGTGCCAAATGATCTGCCAATACACTTCCTTTAATTTCTTTCTGAGTTGTATACTGGATATCATATTCTGTTAAGATCATTTGCCATCTTGCTATTCTCCCAGACAGAGCAGGCTTTTCGAATATATACTTGATGGGATCCATCTTGGAAATCAATAGAGTAGTGTGAGTCAGCATATACTGTCTCAGTCGGCGAGCAACCCATACTAGAGCGTAGCAAGTTTTCTCAAGCAGTGAGTAACGAGACTCACAGTCGGTAAACTTTTTGCTCAAGTAATAAATGGCGTGCTCTTTTCGGCCAGACTCGTCATGCTGCCCCAGCACACACCCCATTGAGTTGTCAAGTACTGTTAAGTATAGTATCAGAGGTCTTCCTTCCACTGGTGGCATAAGAATGGGTGGCTCTTGGAGATATTCCTTTATCTTTTCAAAGGCAGCCTGACATTCATCGTTCCAGCGTACTACTTGATCTTTCTTCAGTAACTTGAAGATTGGCTCACAAGTAGCAGTCAGATGTGAGATGAATCGGGCAATGTAATTCAGTCGTCCCAGGAAGCCTCTGACTTCTTTTTCTGTCTTTGGAGTTGGCATCTCTTGTATGGCTTTTACCTTGGCAGGGTCCACCTGGATACCTTTATCACTTACAATGAAACCCAACAATTTTCCGGACCTCACCCCAAAGGTGCATTTGTTGGGATTCAACCTCAGCTTATATAACTTCAGTCGGTCAAATAGCTTCCTCAGATGATCAAGGTGCTCCTCCTCAGTTTGAGACCTTGAAATCATGTCATCAACGTATACCTCAATCTCATGATGGATCATATCATGAAATAAAGCAACCATGGCACGTTGATAGGTTGCCCCAACATTTTTCAATCCGAATGGCATGACCTTGTAACAGAAGGTGCCCCACTGAGTCACAAAGGTAGTCTTCTCCATATCCTCCGGAGGCATCTTGATCTGATTATACCCTGAAAAACCATCCATGAAGGAGAAAACCTTGTGTTGAGCAGTATTGTCAATAAGAACGTCGATGTGAGGTAGAAGAAAATCATCCTTGGGGCTTGCCCTGTTTAAATCCCTGTAGTCAACACACATTCTGACTTTACCGTCCTTCTTCGGCACTGGCACTACATTGGCAACCCACTGAGGGTAAGAAGTTACTGCTAGAAATCCGACATCGAATTGCTTCATAACCTCAGCCTTGATCTTTTCCGACATCTCTGGGCGCATGCGGCGAACCTTTTGCTTTACCGGAGGGCAGTCTTCCTTAGTTGGCAGGTGATGAACTACAATGTCGGCATCCAAACCAGGCATATCTTCGTATGACCAAGCAAAGATCTCCATGTAATTATGTAGCATCTGGATCAATCGTTGCTTCACGCTGAGCTCTAGATTAGCCCCAATCTTGACCTCTTTCCTATCTGTCTCCGTACCCAGGTTAACTGTTTCCACTTGCTCTTCATGTGGTTGAATAGCCCTCTCTTCCTGGAGTAGCAGTCTTGCGAGTTCACCAGGCACTTCGCAATCATCTTCACCTTCGTCTTCGGCCAAGTTGATCGGATTCTCGAAGTCATAACTGGCGGTAGCAGAGCCGTTACCAGTGAGATCCAGAGTGGATTGAAACCTGTATAAGTGAGCGTGTGTAAATATAGCTGTTTTGCAATATATAACACAGAAAGAAAAAGAGCACAAGATTTGAAATGCAACAAACGTCCAATGTTTTGATTGATGATATATGGAAATGTCATACAAAAAGCCCTCACAAATGGAGCTACGATGCCCCGGGTAGGACACCGAGCCAATAAAAGTTTTAACACATTGTTTGTTACAAATTGAAAATCAAAAGAATTAATTACTGCATGACAAATGTGATAGGTGTAAAATCCTTTGCCGTCCAGTTTCTTGGTCCGTTGCTGGTAGTCGGGTAGATCCAACTGTCAAACTCTGCTTCCTCTACCTCCTCCTCGACAGCATTCACCCTTGGGTTGGAGATAAACACCAGAGCCTTTCTGATCTTTTCCTTGCGCACAGCCCTCTGAGCCTCTGCGGTAAAGCCCAGTCCAAACTTGTCATTCTTTTGAGTGAAGTCAGGAAGCTGACCCCAGTTTGCACAATTGCCTTTCTCGATTACAGCCCGGGCATCCTTCAAGGATGCCATCTTCAATGGAAAGTCTTCTTCAACCACTGCCTCAGCCGATGCCAACGTTGGAGGTACTTCCTCAAAATGCTGAAAGGGGGTTTCAATAAACTCCCCGTCCATCTCGATATACCGGAATGAATTCAAGTGACTAACCATGTATTCCTCCTCACCCTGCACAGTAACAATCTTCCATTTGACAGGATATTTGAGCTTTTGGTGTAGAGTGGAAGTTACTGCCCCAGCTTTATGAATCCAGGGTCGACCCAACAAGCAGGAGTAAGATGGACGGATATCCATTACATAGAACGTTGAGTTGAAAACCTGGGAGCCCACACGAATAGGAATGTCTACCTCACCGTGCACCATCCTCTTAGAACCGTCGAAGGCTCTAACAATGATGTTACTAGGTTTCAGCTCCAAACCCTCACAATCCAGACGATCCAATGCCTTCTTGGGCAAAACATTCAGGGAAGAACCGGTATCCACCAACACGTGTGCGAGAGTAGTGCCCCTGCACTCTATAGAGACGTGCAGGGCATCATTGTGATTTTTCCCTTTGGCGGTAAGGTCAGCATCTGAGAACCCCAAGCCATTGTCAGCCGTTAAATTAGCCACACAATCAGTGAATTGATCTGCGGAGGTCTCTTGCGGCACATGGGCCGTTTTCAGAAATGAAATCAGGGCTTTTGCATGGGCCTCTGAGCATAGCAGCAATGATAGCATAGAGATTTTGGAGGGAGTATGCCCCAACTGTTCAACAACGTTAAAGTCACTCTTTTTGATGATTTTAAGAATTTCCTCCATTTCTTGTTGGGAGGCTTCCACAGCAGTCTTTTTTGGTGCCTCCGTCCTGGCAGGCAAATCGGCAACAACTTCTTTGCCCCGAGTATCAGAGGACTCGGCGACAGTAGTAGACACAGGAACTTGAATTGGAACATGCACACTTGCGGGTGTGATGGTGAGAGGTTTTCAGATAACTGGCGGTGCAATGTCAGGCGAGAAGAGCCTACCACTGCGGGTAATCTTGGCGGGACCAGTGACGTTACTGATACTGGTATTGGTGTTGAACTCCTGCTTCACCCCAAGCACATACACGTCGGCCCCATAATGCCATGGGACCGCTTTATCAGACTCATAGGGGAGAGGCCCCGGAACAGTAATAGTAATGGGTGCAACAGACATAATTTGGACTGGTTTCTTCATGGGAGCTTTGGCAGGATTGTAAATTGTGACAACAGATATTTCTTCAACGGAAACAAACGGAACAGCAGTTTTCTTGAACATAATTTCCTTGCTATCCATCAGGCTTTGGATGCCTGATTTCAGCAGTGGACAACCGGTAGGGATAACAGCACACAGGAGGCAACCCTTACTACAACCCAGAAATAAACCGGCTAGTAGTAAGTTCCTCTTAACAGTCAACAGAGGGGTAGCAACATCATTCACTGAAACAACATACAACTCTTCTTCAATGGCATTTACTCTATGCTGGGGCATAGGAGCAGTTACAACATTCGGCCTCTCAGGCGCTTCAAACTGAATTTCCTTCGCGTCAATAAGATCTTACACTTTGTTTCTCAAGGCCCAGCAATCATCAGTAGTATATCCGGGGCTATCAGAATGATAAGCACAACGGGCACTTGGGTTATACTTAGGAGATGCAGTATTCACGACTTTAGGAGCTTCTTTGATGGTCACCAAGTTGGTTGATAACAGTTGGGGTAAAATTTGTGACAAGGTCATACTCAACCGAGTATACTGCCTCTTGGGCCTTTCACCTCTTTGTTGATTGTACTGCTGAGGAGCAGCAACAGGTTTTGAAATGACCAGAGCATTGACGGCTTGGCGACTTTCTGGCTTGACTTGTCTTCTAGGACCATAGACGACACTTGCTTCTTTCTTAAAAGGCCTCTTCTCAGTACTTGCAGCAACACCCTTCTGAATCTTTCCTGACTTGATGCCAACTTCTATTCTTTCGCCCGTTAAAATCAAATCGGTAAACCCCGCGGAAGAGTTACCAATCAGATGATTGAAAAATGGCCCAGATAGGGTCCCTAGAAACATATCAACAAGTTCACGATCGGTTAAAGGAGGCTGCACCCTGCCAGCCAAATCCCTCCATTTTTGTGCGTATTCTTTGAATCCTTCGCCTGTTCCTAACGACATACCCTGAAGTTGGGTACGAGTAGGGGCAAGGTCAGAATTGTATTGGTATTGTTTGTAGAAAGCGGTGGCCAAATCTTCCCAATTTCGAACGCTGGTTCCCTCTAGCTGATAAAACCACTCCAACTGAGCTCCAGAAAGACTGTCTTGAAAGAAATGAATCCAAAGGTTTTTATCTGCCGTATAGGGTTGAATTTTTCTCACGTAGGACCTGAGATGCATTTTGGGACAGGACAGCCCATCATACCTCACAAACACTGGCACTTTGAATTTTGGGGGAATCACAATCCCGACAACCAAACCCAAGTCTTCAAAATCCAAACCCGGTACCCTTTGTAGTTCCATGGCGGCCAACCTGTCTTCTAGCCCTTTGTATTTATCATCAGCTGGAGGGTATTGTTGATCAGTATAATCTTCATCCTCTTCGACCTCTTCTTCTTCCGCATCAGACTCGGAAGGTATCGCAGCTCCACCTCCTTTACTGGTTCCTTCATCAGAAGTAGGAGGAAATTCAAGCACTCTCCGAGCTTCTCCATCAAATCTTCTCCCCAAAGTAGCCACCCCGAGTCTCTTTTTCTTCTTTTTCACTGGGTCCTTGTTCCCCAATTGAGTTTTGATATCCTCCTGACCCTTAGCCAAGGTCATCAGGAGTTGCTGGAACTGTGCATTCTGAGCCTGTAGGTCTTTGACTGTTTGCTCGAGATCCATCCTACTGAAATAAACAGAAGATAAATAAGGAAACCTGGAGTGAGACCTGCTTATGCACATGATGAATGGTATGCTTATGTATGCAATGCATTCAATGATTTAGGACATTCAAAATTGTTTCATACAAAGAAGAACGCACGTCATATTAATAAGAAGAAATTTGTTAGTACATAAATGCCCCATGGGCCAAATATTACAAAATAACTTCTCAAGGCAAAAAGACATTGCGCATCCTCTTTGGTGCGATGTAGGTGTTGAGGGCCTCTTGCTCATGGAGTCAGCGGGTAAGCTCTAGAACCTTCTTCTCACTGGCGTAGAAGCTATCTTCAAAAGTATTCAGTTCTTCCTTGAGCTGAATCCAACTTTTCTGCATTTCCTCCCACGATGTAGGCATGTCTGGATGTAGGATGGTGTAGGGAACCTCTCCTTCCTTGACGGGCTCTTTAATCACAGGGAGAACATGAGGATAAGGCATCATCAGACTTTGGGCTCGGGCTCGTACCCACTTGAGATAAGGCTCAAGAGGGATGGAGTTCTTGTGTCCCAGAGTCTTGCTATCAACCTTGTTGAGTTTTCCCCAAGCTCTGATGAATCTTTGGCGAAGTCCTTGCGCATCGTTGTCGAAGTCAAAAACTAGGTCGGGAATCAACATGTCATGAGGGCCATCCCTCCGGGCATATCTAAATTGCCTCAAAGCTAGGCAAGGGTTATAGGTGATACCTCCTCTAATTCCAAGTAAAGGAACATTAGGGAATTCTCCATAACGATCGACGATGATGACATTTTCTCTGGACCGAGAACACCAATGTACATCAGAATGAGTAAGAGTCATCAACCGTTGGGACCACCTTGAGCCTTGGTCATTCTTCAGGACAGATTGTGGAAGGTGCGAAATAAACCACCTTGCAAGGATAGGAGTACAGCACATGAGAACACCCCTCTTTCTCATTGTTCGTGTGTAAAATGAGTGAAGGATGTCCCCAAGCAATGTTGGTATTGGATTTCTGGACAAAAAGATTTTGACGGCATTGACATCTACCAATTGGTCAGGATTTGGGAACAAGACCAACCCATAGATAAGGAGTGCCACAATTTCTTCAAAGGCTTGTAGGTCCAATGAGTTCCAACATTCTTGTGCCTTCTCAAACAAGAATTTTGCTAAGAATCCCTTGACGCCGCTTCTGGTTTCCCAATGCTCCTTGATGTCGGATGGTTGTAGATGTAATGCTCGAGCAACATCTTCCGGCTTTGGTTCCTTTTCCGTACCGTTGAAGGGTAGTTGATTAAGGATAGGAATTCTTAGGAGTTGAGAAAACTCCTCCAAAGTGGGCACCAACTGATAGTCAGGGAAAGTGAAACAGTGGTGAAGAGGGTCAAAGAACTGGAATAGCACTTTCATCATGTCTTCTTCAATGTTGGTGTTGACTAGGCTGAGCAGTCTACCATGTCTTTCACTGAAGGATGAGCTTTCCGGAATTCTTGAGGTGAGCTCCTTGAGTTGAGGAGAGATTCTCACAAGGTTGACTTGAATGGTTTTTCTGCGAGGAATTTCCATGACCTACAAAACAAGAACAAAGATGAAGATCCAAACCCTTGAAATGGTTAGTGAATGCATATGATGTTTTATGATGTTTATGATGTATGCACAAAACATATGTACAAGCAAATCACACCAAACCCTAGTTTCAGGCTTGCATGGGGTTTCATAGGTAAGTACCCTCTTGAGTGTAGTTGGCTTAAAAAACCTGTCCTATAAATAGTAACCGGGTTCTAAGGAGCTCAATATCACAGGATTGTTTTCATTGTTCATCGTTTTGGTTTAGCCACTTAACTAGCGACCAAAATATTCCAAGAAAACAACCCTCAATGAGTGTAGTATCGAGTATCTACCAACTTGGGACTGTACCAAAGCCGGTCATCTCACTACTCCTAATAAAAGGCCAAGATGGTCAAGTAAGGTTCTAGGTCATTAGTGCTTAGTGACATCACTCAGCGGCCCCGTACTCTCCTTGATTGAACTCAAGGGTTACCGGTACTCACAAATATGTCGCACTAATATAGCTATTGCTTCGACCGTGTCGGTATACCCCGCACAGTTTCCATAACGTATTGCTATCTATGAATGTTTCCCAAAAATCCGGGTGGAGGATTGCAAACCCAAACAATAGAGCCAAAATATAAAGCAATCAATTCAAACAATTAGTCATGCAAGAGGGTGATCTAAGCCCTAAGGTTACTCCACTTTTAAAATAAATCCCCAGCAGAGTCGCCAGTTCTGTGATACGGTAGGAGAACTGACTATGGTTTTGCGTTTGTTTTCGCAAATGTTTCGGTTGAGCAAGAGTCGCCACCGACTTTTTATTTTATCCTAAGGAAAGGTTTAAAAAGCACAGCAAAAACCTTTGATATTTTTCTTGGATTCGGGGAGTAGATTATAGAAAGGGAAGGTATTAGCACCCTTTCTATCCATGGTTATCCATGGGCTCTTAGTTACTTGCTTAGATCACTTGCCTTTTGTTTTCAATTGTTTGAAATGGTGCTTGTGTGTGTGGGTTTGAAAATATTTTGAAAAGATGCCAATGTGGTGGAAACCTTTGTAATGATCCATGTGGGGATGTATACAAAGATGTATGTCTTTTGAAAAGGTTTTCATTTATTTTTGAAAGTTGTTTTGAAAGTGTTGTGAGGTGTGGTTTTAGAAAAAATAGGCAAGTGTTTTGTTTTTATTTGCATACAAACCCTAATTCTAGCATGGTGTATTTAGAAAGCGATAAAGTGCGAAAATTAAAATTCCTACACTATTACAACACCCTATGGGAAGGGGGGTACAAATGTTCAAATGGGGGGATATTTAGACAAAGAAATTAAACCTAGCTATTACATCATTTTTGGCATATTTACAAGTAATTGATTGTATAAATTAAATGGAAAATAAAATAAAGATGCAAAAATGCAAAAAAAAAGGTTTTTATATGTATGAAAAAAAAGTATTATTTATATTAAATAAATAAAAGATAAAAAGATTATTTTTGGAGTATTTCATATTTAGGGCAAAACCCTAATTTCATTAAATAAAATATATTAACTATTTAATATGTATAATATTTAATAATTACATAAAAAATAAAATAAAATGGAGTATATTCATAAAAAAGTATTTTCCACATTAAATATTAATAAAATAAAAATGTATATATTTTTTGTATTTTAGCCTAAATATATTAATAAATATATATATATATATGTATTAATTTCTAAATATAAGTTATATATATAAAAATAATAATATTTTACTATTTATAAAAAAGTATATTTTGCATAAAATATTTTCAAAAGGAAAAATGAAATAAAATCAGAAGTGAGATATATTTACATTATTTTTTCTAGTTCTTTTCTAAATAATAATAGATATATATATTTATGTATAAATGCCCATATAAACAAATAAATACTTAAAAAATGCAAAAATGGTGTAAAAATGATTTTTCAAGTTTTAAACATTATTAGCAAAAATAAATGAGTCAGAAATAAAAAAGAAAGATAAAAAAATCATAAAAATCAAACAAATGGGCTCAGGGGGGTATGAATCAAAAATATGGTGTAAAAAGCAATACAGAAGCTGGCCCAGCCCATGAGGCTTCTTCTTCAACCTCTGCACAAAATTATTCAGAAAACGCGCGCATGAACTCCCATTCAAATATCATGATTCCTTGATCTTTTGCACAAACTTCCAACATAAGAAATGTTAAGCATTGAATCACGATTTCAAATATATAAAGAACTCATCCTAACTCTCAGAAATGAGAGAGAATTTGGATAATCCCAAATCATGACCTAACTTTTCTGCCATATTCAAACCTTAAATTCTCACAGCTCAAGCAAAAGAAATGAAAAGTAAAAACATGTACTGGTTCAGTGGCATGAGTAGAACATTTCTTATTCACAAACCTAGAGCTAATGATGCATGTACTAAGAGTTAGAAGTTCAAGAAAATACCTGTTCAGTTGAAGTTCTATCTGGCAATGGAGGAGCTTTCAGTGCAAGGTGATGATTGGTATAGCTTCCTTGAGGTGTGGTGATGCTATTCCAATGCTTACTTTATTTTGAAAGACCTTGAATCGAGCTATGGACCTTCAACTGCAAAGCAAGAAAACAAAAATGGTGGAACTGGTTAGAGGAGTTACAGGTCGTGTTTTAGGTTTTGGTTAGCTTGCATTGATGGTAGGGAATGAGTTTGAACAGGTTTGGGCAAGAGAGCATGAGAGGAATGAGAGATGGCACTCAAACTGCAGGCCCTGTCCTGTTTTTGCAGTTTGAGAGTGATTATGGCAATGGAGAGATACTGGAGGTCTTAGGGTCGTGTGTTAGCTCAGTTGGGATGTCTTGAATGTGTTTCAAAAGTTTGCTTAAGGGTTTGTAAGCTGATCTCCAAGTTGTTGTACAAAATGCAATGTTACTTACACTTTAAGCAACAAATGCCCAAGTTGTGTTCTAGGCAGGTAGAGGCCCCCTAATGTGCTGCATAATCTCTCCTTGATCAGAGTGTTTTGCTCATAATCTTGTGCCAATTAGATTTCATCTGTACTTGTGGATTTGTATTATGACATAAAGTGAAACTTTTGCAAAAATGGATATAATGCTTTTTCCAATTTGGGATTAATCCTTTAGGAAATGCTTGAACTCATGAAACAAGGCCTTAGCACAATGAAAATGCATTAAATTATTGAGTGTTGGATGGTTTAAGGACCTGTAATCAAGGGGCATGCTGGTTTGAGAAGTTTGCACAAATTATGAACATGGAAAATAGCCAATTCAAAAGTGAGTTTTTGCCATATTGTGAAATTCGATTCTCTCAAGTTATGAGGTTGTTTGAGAAGTTCTAGGACATTTTGGAAATCTTGAAATGTGTACTACAATTTATCTTTGAAATGCAAATTGAAATTCCAAGTGGAAGTATATGGAAAATGGCCTTGAAGTTAGGTACAAAACCTTGCCAAAATAGGTTAAAATTTCACTAAGTTAAGAATGGTTTAGTACCCCTATTCCAAAAATTGTAACTTGAGATACAAGCTTCAATTGGGAAAACTTTGTGAATCAAAGTTGTAGATTATGCAACAATCTACAACTTTCATTTTTTGACTTTTGTTTGAATCCAAATGAATCTTTGTGAGAAAGTGGGGCAAAGTTGGGAAAAAATTAGGGTTTTTCATAACTTAGAAAAATTCTAAGTTATGAAAAATTCTCATTTCTAACCCTAATGTGCATTTTTTGATTTCTTGGTGAACAAGTTTCATGATTTGGCATGTTTTGATGAAAAATGAATCTTGACTCTTGATTTTGACCAAAAAGTCAAAGTTTGACTTTTCAGCATACAGTCAAAATTGATCAATTGACTGAGAAATTCAACTATCAATCTTGTGTATTTGGGATCTTTTGAACTTGTTGAGCATGTCAAGATAATTCCATGGGGTCCTTGAGTCCATATGTGAGCTTGGTTTGCCATTGGCTAGGTCAAACAGTCAAAAATTGCCTTTGTGCAGTCAAAACCCTAAAAATGACCATTTTGCCCTTTTGGTGATCTGATCAAATTTCTTGTGGAATTGTGATCCAAACTTGATCAAATGGTCTATATGAGTTCATAATGTTGATGTGGATCAATTTTCATGAGATCTGACTGTCAATTGGCCACAGTTGACTTTTTCCCCAATACAGTTGATTTCTAGGTCAACTGTCCAATTGGCTGGGCAAAACTTGGAATCAAGACATGAAACTTTGTATGGATAAACTTGGGAGTCCAACATGAAGCATGAAAGTCATCTTAGGCTTTTTAGGTCAAAACATCTTTGTGCAAACACAAACCCTAATTTGGGTCAACAGTGCAAGGAGAAGTCTTGAGCAGAGGAAACCCTAACTGGATCTTGAGCTCCAAGGTTTTTGTGATGAGAAAATGTTGAGGAAAAGGGAGGGCAAATTTTGGGGTACAACATATACCTTCTTCGAAATCATGTATATTTGTCTCCCTTGGCGTTATATTAAACTTGTTTTACAAATATTTGTCGATTATTATCCTATATTTTTGCTCTGTGCTAGGGATTTAAGTTGTTATAGACATATACTACTTAGATTCTTATCTAGGATGATTATCTGATAGTGCCTGAATTCTAGAGATAAATTTATCATTGTTATTCACTTAGGGTGTCTTAGATTAATGCCTTTGTGTTGTTTGTGTCTCTCTAAGAGATCGTCGATGCAAGCGAGCATAGTTGACTTCTGTGTTGTTGAGGTGGTTGAGAGATTGCTACCGAGGTGATGCAGTCGGCCTCTCAATTCGGGTTAGAAATAACTTAGGTTGTGAGTGACACGTGATGACATTGATGAATATCGTAGGTTTAGTATAACAAGTTGACAGGTTTAAGTCTGTGAGAAGTAGTATATATGCATGCTTGATAAGTTATTCCTTTTTCCTTTTGTTTACATTCATTTTCTGTTAATAACATTTTCCTTTAACCCATTCAGCCCCCAAACTCAAAAACGCGATAAATTATCGAATGACATTTCAATTCATCAATCTCTATGGAAACGATACAATATAACCTATATCACCCGGTAAAATAATACTTTACTTTTTGTTGCTTGCCGCTTTACTACCCCAACAATGGTCCCTAGAGCTTTCGGAGTTCGACGTTCAGTACAAGAGTAGGAAAGCCCTTAAATCCCAAGCATTGGTTGACTTCATTATGGAGATGACCACTTACGAACCCCCTGCAGATAGGAAACACAAGTGGACCATCTTTGTGGATGGAGCTTCCATCTCGACGGGAAGCGGAGCAGGAATCCTCCTCGAAAACAAAGAGGGCATCGTGATTGAACATTTGCTTGCCCTGTCGTTTTCCACGTCGAACAACCAGGCTGAATACGAGGCCCTGCTCATAGGTTTAAGACTAGACGAAGACCTAGGTGCCCGAGAAGTACAAGTATTCACGGACTCCCAACTCGTTGCATCTCAAGTTCAAAAAGAATATCATGCCAAGAATGATAGTCTTATCGAATACCTGAACCTAGTCAAAGAGAGGATGAAGAAGTTCGACCAAGCGGAAATCAAACACGTACCCCATGAACAGAACACGCGGATCAACATACTTTCAAAACTCGCGAGCACAAAGAAAAAAGGTGGGAACAAATCTGTCATCCAAGAATACCTTTCTCGTCCGAGCATTGAAAACCCCACTGCACTATCCGAGGTAAATGCCATCGGGGACAGTTTGTTGGATGACTCCGATATTTAATTATCTGACGAAGGGAGAATTACCCGATGACCAAAAAGATGACAATGCGACCAAACGATGATCCTCCTCTTACGTAGTGGTTAAGCGTAAACTCTATCGACGGGGATTCTCTATCCCACTCCTGAAATGCGTCGAGGAATCCAAAGTCCCTAAGATCTTACAAGAAATCCACGAGGGTATTAACACCCAACACTTGGGCAGAAGATCTCTATTACGAAAGGCGCTGTGAGCAGAGTATTACTAGCCAACCATGCAGCAAGACGTGAAAGAGCACGTCAAAAAATACGACAAATGTCAAAAACATGCAGACATGCACCTCGCACCCCCACACAAATTCAAAACATTGTCATCCCCGTTGTCATTCGCCCGATGGGGGATGGACATCCTCGGATCATTCATACAAGGATCATATCAAATTAAATTCCTGATCATGGTTGTCGACTATTTCACGAAGTGGATAGAGGCCGAAGCCCTGGCCAAAATTACATCACACAATATCCTTCGTTTTTACAAGCAAAACGTGCTTGCCCGATTAATCATACTACAAGCGCTCGTCACCGACAAGGGGACCCAATTTACTGACCAAAGCTTCCAAGAGTTCGTCACCAAGTTCGGCACCAAACAACACTTTACATCCGTCGAACATCCTCAAACCAACGGGCAAGTCGAGGCCGCGAATAGAGTAATATTATAAGGACTCAAGCGTAGGTTGGGTGAAGCTAAAAAAATGTGGTTCGAAGAGTTGCACAACGTTCTATGGGCTTACCGAACGACACCACACTCAAAGATCGGCGAAACCCCATTTCGGCTAACCTATGGCACTGAAGTCATAAATCCCATGGAAATCACGGAGCTATCAAGGAAAACTGAAGTCCCTTTAGACGAGTAACTAAATGAAGAGGTCCTAAGGTAAGAGCTTGACCTGGTCGAAGAAATACGATCAGGATCAGTTCTTCACGAAGTCACACTGAAACATCAAATAGCCCTATATCATGACACCAAAGTCATAAAATGAGAATTCCAGTTTGGTAGCCCAGTCTTGCGGAGAAATCAGATAGATTCTCGTGAAGGAAAGATGGCTTCCAACTGGGAAGGACCATACCACATCTACAGGGCAACAGGCATTGGAGCCTACCACCTCGAAAGCCTAAGTGGAGAACCACTACCTCGACCATGAAACATTACAAAGTTGAAACAATATTACAGCTAGGTCCCTGATAAACGTCGGAGCTCAGCAGTCGACGCACCCTCTTCGACAAACGACATGGCTCGCTCGACCACAGGAGCATGTTGAGCTAAGAACATAGCGTTTAACCAATAACGAAAGGCGGGTTTTTTGCTCATTGTTCGAGCGAAACCTTAGCCCAACGGTGACACCTCGATCGAGCTCCACCGTCAAAGTACCTAATAGGCAGAACACCCAGCTCGCGATGGGCAGTTCACGCAACTAATTTAAGACCCCGACCGTGATCTTGACCTCGTCCCTACGGACTCCTACTCCTCTTCCTCGACACATCCCAACATGTGTCGACCATAACTAAGGTCGAGCACAAACCTCCACTCATCGAAATTCCACATTTCATGAAATAAATAAATCAAGCACAACGACAAGCAAATATCTAACAATATAATAAGAAGGCAGAATAAATGGATTTACAAAAAGCCAACCAAGAAGGTCGAGGATGTCCAAATATTACAAAAATACAAGCACGCAAGCCCTTGATCCAAATGATTACAAATTACGGGAACACATGCCCCAACCAAAAACAACCAAGTCATCAAGAAAATATTAGTCACTCCTCAGAGTACCCTCTTCGGTCTTTGGCTCGGAAGATTCAGGAGGAGGGACTACCTTATCATCAACCACCCGAGACATAACTCCAGAGCCTTCAGTATTGAGCCCCAGATTTAGCACGGCCAGCTGAACCATCGCAATCTCAAAATCTTCAGATAATGCATCCATGCAATCCGACTCAAGGACCTGTATTCGAGAAGCCAGTTATGCACAAGTCTTCAAGCTGGCGATTCCCTTAGGCTCGTCTTCTGTGGGCAGCATGGCAGCCTTCAAATCAACGACCTTCTTCTCTAGGTTTTTCCTATCGATCAGCAATGAGTACCTCTCCTCAGAGGCTTTAACCACCTTCTCCTTTTCTCTCGCCAACTCATCGGCCTGCGCCTGAAACTTTTCCTTGCCTCGCTCGAGATCAACCTTTAACTTCTGCGTTTTTTCTGAAGAGTCACTTTCTACGACTCCAGTTTACTCACCATGGCAGAAGAACTAGCACCCTCACCTGCGTGGACGACAACCATCTTCGTGACCTTCACTAGACCAACCATGCTCGAGGCCAGATGTTTCCTCCTACCTTCCTCATCGAGCCGCTTGATGACAACAGATTCACCATTAGACATGGCCAAGGGAAATCCTTCGAAGAAATACGTCTCGATAAAGCAAGGAGGAAGGGTGTTGTACCCCAAAATTTTCCCTCCCATTTTCTTCAAGAATATCTCCTCATACTCCTAGGGTTTTCATTTGCTCAAGAATTGATCAGACAAATTCCCCTCCTAAGCAATTAGCCTACAACTAGGGTTTTTATTTTCTCAAAGGAAATTGGATTTCTAATGCCTCGAATGGTTTTCATGACTCCTCATACGCTTCAAAGAATCTTCATGTCAAGTTTCAAGCCTTGCATCATAATTTAGCTCAATCAATTGCTCAGATGATTGAGAATCAACTATATTGGACAAAAAGTCAATTATGGTCAACATACAATGTAACTTCAAGATTTTTGGTCAACATCAACATTTTGAAGTCACATTCATCATTTGATCAAGGGTTTATCATGGTTTATCAAGAAATGCTCAAAAACCCAAAAGTTGCTAAGTTAGGGTTTTAACCATTTCTAAAGGAGAAGTCAACTGAACTTTGACCAAGCATAACTTTCACATGCTTCATCATATTTTCTCAACCAAAGCTTATTTATAAGTAAATTCAATTATCTACAAATTTGTCTCTCTAAGCTCAAATCTAAAAAATGCTTCATTTGAGAGATATGGGCCAATACATTATAGGTCATTTCAAAAGTCAACAAAAAGACACTTTTTGTCAAGGAAAATTAAATCAAGAAGAAGTCTTTAAATGCAAAAATGATCAACATAGATATTGTAGAAGATATCATATGGTTTCCAAAAAGTCCAAGATCATCTTCATATGATAAAAATTGAGTGAGATATGGTTTGTGCAAGTTGGGCAATTTTTGAGAAAATGCATGAAACTTCATTTGAGCAAACTTGAACTATTGGACTAATGGCCCTAACTTTTAAGGTTTAAACATGTTTATAACATGTTAAAGGACCTCTAAGTCCATTTATACATTACTTTGATTTTTTATTTTATTTATTTTTATTTTATTCAAATTAATTCAAAATAAAACAAATAAAAATATGAGTTGATAGACCAAAGGGTGTGTGGGCTTCATTTGGATATCTTCTAGAAGGCCCAAGACCTCATAAGAGCTTTCCAAAACCGTGAGACACATGTTGGAGACAAGGATATTCAAAAATGGAAAGTTAGAAAACATGTTTCATTGATAAATGGAAAGTTAGAAAATATGTTTCATTGATTTTTGGTAACACCATGATCACTTGATTCTTTCCTTCTTTGGTGACTTAAATTTCCTCCTCTATGAATACTCAAGTCCTCACACTACAATGTATCACAAAAATGACTCAAGAAAGTCTAAAGAAATCACAAAAATATCAAGATTTAAGGCAAAGTCGAAATCCTATTTCTAGGCTTTTTCCATCAAAACCAAGCATTTTGTTGAGTTCCTGGGGTTCCTAGGAAGCCCCCCAGGTCCAAAAGCAGAGTCAACAACACCTAGAACATCAGTTCGATTGAACTGGTTGGTAAGGTTTTTTTACTTTTGAAGTTTTCAATTCACGCACCATTAATCGATTTTGACTGTCCAAAATAATTTACATACATCATTTGAACGTATTTGAAGTATTATATGCGAGTTCTAACGCAGGAATCACAAAGCACCATTTCTAGGGCTTCAAGATTTGGATTCATCGTAATTTGATTTGCAGGCACTTTCAGAGTAAAGTGACACCACGCCATTGGATTCGTGGCCCTTGAATTAAGGGGGAGTGTGTGGGTTAAAATCCTGGCGCCTGCCTTCTTTTTCTTACTTGTTTTTTTCCTAATTTCTTTTCTTTCAAATATTTTCATTTAATTATTTGTTTAATAACTTTTAATTAATAAATATATTAACATATAAAATCATTAAAAAAATTTAAATCAAAATAGTCTTTTAGGTTTTTTTAATTAATTATTTTTTCCCCTTAATTAGGCTTTAGGCTTTTTATTAAAATTAATTAGACTTTAGGCTTTTTATTAATTAAAATTAATTAGAATTATGATTTTAATTACTATTAATTAACAATTAAATTATTTTCATATAAATACCAAAAATATGAACTTAGATTCTTAGGGCATTTCAGCTTTCTTCCCAATATTTTCTTATTCTATTTGCCCATTTATTTTCTTAGACAAAATGTATAGGTCACAATATTAATTTAATAGCGTAGATTTATTCTTTTTCGTATTTTTCCTATTATGTATCTGCTCCGAGATTGTAATAACGTAGTTTTACTTTCTCGCAATTACTTATGTAATTGCCCCAAAGCCATCTAATAACGTAGGAACTTTACTTTATGCACCTTTAAATTTCTGCTATTTAACTGTATAGTAATAGGCTTGTATGAAAAGATAAAATTAATTGGTAGATAATTTTAAACAATTCCAAGATAACATAACTGAACTGAACATACTTTTCACACATACACCTCTAGGGTAATTCCCTTTGTTGCCTTCGGAAAACAATGTTCATGTCCCTCGAACGTAAGGGTACCTTAGAAAAAACCCTTGGTTAAATCATCATAAAGATCATAGTCTCGCAATGTCCCTCGAGTTGCCTACGAGAAATGATCTTGTCCCTCGATGTTTCTTACAAATAAATGATGACAGTCCCTTCGATACAAATTGCTAAGGCATCCTTACAAGTTGCCTTCTATTACCATAACGAAGACCCTACGCTTATCCCTTCACATTAAATGGATGGAGCCACCTATCAACTAATGGATAGTACTATCCCTAATGGAGAAGGCAAATAACAAAGAAATGACCTTTCAATGGGTAAGATACCCTTAATTGCTTGCTGACAAACAAATAATTTTCACACCTCCCACTTTCAAAACAACTACTTTCAAACACTTTATAAACACTCTTGAGGACTGATACAAGGGTTATTATAAAGAAGACTACCTTACATTGGCATTTTCAAAACATTTTTCAAAGCACACACAAAGCAAATTAAAGTGAGCTAAGCAATTAAGAGCCCGTAGACAACTACAGATGAAAAGGGTGCTAATACCTTCCCTTTTCATAACTTAACCCCCGAACTCAAAATATATCAAAGGTATTTCCTGTTCTTTTCACCTTTCCTTATTGGATAAAAGAAAAGTCGGCGGTGACTCTTGTTATCCGCAACGTTTGCGATAAAATGCAAAACCAAGTCAGTTCTCCCACCGTATTAATGAACTGGCGACACTGCTGGGGGCTTACTAAAAAGAGAGGTTACCTTAGGGTTAGATCACATTTTATTTTACTTGTTTTCTTTGATTGTTTTACATTTAGTAGGTTGATCGGGTTTAATTTTCTTGCAAAGATCCTATACCCGGATTTGGGGGATACCTTAGGGAAGTAGCAATAAATCATGGAAATTATACGGCGTAGACTGATATGGTTGAAGTGACGGCTACGTTAGTGTGACACATTGGTTTGTACTAGTGTTCCTTGATTCAGTCAAGGATAGCACTAGGCTGCCGCGTGGTTTCATAAGCACTAACTGACCTTTAGAACCTTAATTGACCCAACTTAGCCATTAGAAGGTAGTGAGGTGGCCGGCTTTGGTGCAGTCCAAAGTTGGGTGATACTCGATACTACACTGATTGAGATTTGACTCTCAGGTTATTTCAGTGGCAAGTCAGTTACACTGCTGAAACAAAGCCTGTGAGAAAGATCGGTGATATGAGACTCCTAGAACCTGGTTACTATTCTTATGACAGGTTGAGCCAACGGAACATCAAGAGGGTACTTACCTACGAACCCCATGCAAGCCTTAAACCTAAGGCTTTTGTGTGCTTTGTTTGTGTTTGTTATATGTTCAAACATGACATCATGAAATCATATTATATCATTTTCACTGATCATTTAAAGGATCTCAAGGGCCTGTGATGCAAGTTTAACATGAACTAGACGTCTAGCAAGGGGCAAGAGGATTTATTTTCCTCTAACAAAATATCGTCAAAGTATCATGAACCAGACGTCTAGCAAGGGGTAGGAGGATTTAGTTTCCTATAACCAGATGTTGTCAAAGAACGAAGTATATTATCTTGAGTCAAAGGCTAGGACCCACTTGACATGGCGAGCTTGATTCTCATAGAAGGACGTTCAAAGACGAAAATTTCTTCAGTCAAAGCTGCAGCCAGACTCAACTTCTAACATTTCACTTTTATTTATCCTGCGAGATCCTTGAAAACATTGCATCTACATATAATGCACATCAACACATAACAGGTATTTTCCAAGACAAGTTTTCTATTTTTCTTGTTGTTTATTTTAGTAAAAAGATGACTCTCGAACAAACCGTCAAAGATCTTCAAGATCAAAACACCTAATTCCAAGAGATGTTCCCGAACTTAGCCAAAGAGCAGGAAGAGATGAAAACCCTCATCACCAAAGGTCCCGCCAAACAGGTTCAAACTTATGACATCCTGACAGATAAGGATGAGAATCAAGAAGAAGATGGTTAAGTATCAAAGATGAGGGGGGAAGCAACCTTGTTTATGGTAAAATTCCTGATGAAGAAGACTATTCTGATGAGCAGTATCCTCCCGCTGATGACATACAAACAGTTGGAAGATCGTCTGAATGCCATGGAAATCCAGAAAGTGCATGGGTTAGATTTTGAAGAGTTGGGATTAGTCTCGGGTGTTTTTATCCCCCAAAAATTCAAGGTCTCTACTTTTTCAAAGTATGACGGTGTTTCCTGTCCAAAACATCATTTAAGATCTTATGTTCGGAAGATCCAACCCCATACCGCTGATAGAAAGTTATGGGTACACTTCTTTCAAGAAAGCTTGTCGAGAACACAATTGGAATGGTTCTATCAACCGGAAGGGACCAATATCCATACCTGGAAAGATTTGGCTGCTGCTTTTTACAAGCAGTACTAGTATAATGCTGATCTCGCACTAACCCGCATGCAACTACAGAGTATGTCCATGGGTTCTGGTGAAAACTTCAAAGAGTATGCCCAGAAATGGAGAGACCTTGCAGGCAGGTTTCAACCTCCTTTAGCTGAAAGGGAATCAATTGACATGTTTATGAGCATACTGACAGGTCCTTTCTATAACCACCTACTTGGAAGTTCTTCAGCCGGTTTCACTGAACTGATATTCACAGGGGAACATGTTGAGAATGGAATCAGAAGTGGTAAAATCCAAGTGGCTACATCTTCCGATACTCAGAAGAAGCCATACAATGGGAAGAAAGAGTCCAATGTCGTGTACATCCAGAAAGTTCAGAATAAGAGTAACCACAATCAATCTGTGGGGGCAGTTCTGATCTCTAATCCTGTACCAGTGCGACAACAGCAACGGGGTAATCAATAAAGACAAGATGAACCCAAAAGACAGTTTACCAGAATCAATATGCCTTTGTCTCAAGCATTACAACACATGTTAAGGATGAATCTTATTATGTTGATAGAACCTCATCCAAACTCCAAAACTTCTTCTCCTAACTACAACCCTGGTGCAAGGTGTGCTTATCATTCCGGCAGTCCTGGGCATGATACTAACGATTGTTGGGCACTGAAATACAAGATTCAAAATATGATTGATTCCAAGGAGATTGAATTTGATCTTCACGAGATTCTCAACGTGATCACCACTCCCATGCCGAATCATAATTAGGATCGAATTAATGTTGTGGAAGATATCTATAGCAGCAACGACTTGAATAACTAGATTTCCCCTACTGCCAACGGCGGAAGCTTCTTCATTCTAATTTTTATTTGTAATTTCTTTATTTGTTCAAACAACTACTATCATGTCAAACTTTAGTTTTCCCATTAATGCATTGCATATGTTTTTCTTGAATTAATTCATTTTCACTATATTTAAACTGCTTTCTTACTTCGTTTTGTGATATTCAACTCTCATTAAAAGCTTAAGTCTTTAAAGGGAGGACGACGAAAATGATATCGTAATCTCATACAGTATGCTTTTGAATAGACTTTTCTGATGATGTACAAGCGTGCTTCAAATCCTAAACAGTGGAGTCATAAGGAAGTTAATCCCTAGTCAACCCCTTTGAGCCTAAGAAGTAGGAGTTTTCTTTTTCACACAAATTGAAACCTTTAATCATAACCTGGGGCAGGGTAGTTTCTCAGTTAATTCAAATGTGCATTCAGTCGAAAGCTTTCACTTCGTACACAAGGAATAGTATTGAAGACGTCCTTCTAAATCAAAAGACGATGATAGTTCCCCGTAAAACATGCAGTCATTATCTCTCAAAAGAAAGGCCTGCTAAGTCAAAACCTATGAAGGAGACTTAGGAAAAAACTGGGGCATCCTGCTGATTGTAATCACATAAGAAACAGTTCAGGAAAAAGGTGTCGTACCCCAAATTTTTCCTACCTCGATGACTTTATATTTCGAGATTAAAATTGAAGAAATATTCAATGAAAGATGGTACGACAGTATTTGATGGTCCGTCTTTATCCGACTAGGGGTGTACCTTAAATTCAGGGGAATAGGGGCTTTCTAAATCAGAAAGACTCATAAGTTCGTTCGCGAAGCATGTTGTCCCATGGGACCATGCAATTCGAAAATAAAAAAAAACCACCCGAGTAATTAGTAAATTATTAATTTATTAAGAACTACCTAGGTTTAATTTTCTAGTGAAATTAAGATATTAAGTCCGTTAATTGCTGTTAGTAAAAAGGAGTGATGAAATTTAAAAGCCCATTTATGTTTTGTTGTTGTTAATAAAGAGGAGAGGGTGTGATCATCAAATTGTAGGCCCATTATATTAGATGCTTGTTTAGAATAAGAAAAGCAATATTATTAAGATTACTGTTTTAATGGAAAATGGATATATAAAAGAAGTAATATTATTAAAGGAAAATATTGTTTGTTATTTAAAAAAAAATATTTGTTGCAAGAAACCAGATGTAGCGTTTTTTTTTGTTTACAGTAATGATTAGTTATTAAAAAGATATATACATATTAATGTTATTGGATACAGTTGCTGGCCCAATTGTTTTTTTGTTGTTGTAAACAAGGAAAAGAAGCTAAGGCCCAATTCCACTAAACTAACGCTGGCCCAAAATCACAAAACGACTACTGTATCAATCTCATCCAAGAATCACGCGCGTTTTTACTCCACAAACAGGCACTACTCAAATCTTACCAAATTGAGTCCAGAAATCTATACAAAATCACATCTTTTTACAATCAAATCTCTAGTAAATCAAAACCAAAATCATAACAAAATCTTCATTAAGTCCAAGCCCAATTTTTACAAAACTATTGTGTAAGAGAGTTAATTAACATTACAATCAAATCTAAATTACACAATAACGAATCGATTACAATCATTTTGTAATCCCTAATTTCACTAAATTCCTAAATTAAAACAATTTGTAACTGTAATCTCTAAAACCCTAATAACAAAAAGCTATATATTTAAAAAAAGAAGCAAATACAGAAGAGGTCGGGACACAAATACCAGAAAGGAGCTTGATACGGAGAAGAACAAGAACAGGGAGGAGGATTTTTACAGAAACAGAGAGGAGAAGAATATAAAAGAACAAGAACAAGAACAAGGCGGAGGTTTTACAGAGAGAAGACAAGTTGAGGGAGAGCCTGAATCCACTGTTCATCGTTGAAGATTGAAGGAGAATGGTTAGAGTTTCAATTTTTGAAACCCTAACTGTGAGCCGCCTCTATCCCACCGCCGCCATCCACCACCATCAACTTTAACGCCACCGGAAGCCGCCTTCAAAACCTGCACAATTAAAGAAGAGACGAACGGGTTAACACCGAATCAGACAAAAATCTTGGGGTCAGAAAACAGAAAACTCAAGAACACAAACTAGATCGCAAATGGTAATGAAACTTAGCTTCATTCGTGCTGTTATTATATTTGTGTGTTGGGTAGGGGCATGGATTGCAAGCGCCTCTATGAGGGTAATCATACTTAGGGTTGTTGATTTGGGGGTGGAAACGGTGAGGAAAGGATAAAGGGTTGAAGAGGGAGAGACGAGGGCACTGTAAAACAGAAAATGAAAAGAGAAAATAACTTATGTTATGCGTTTCCATCCCATGGGCATTAGTGGATTGTAATAACATACACCTTCGCTTCCCTCCCTTTGATCATCATCAGACGGTTGTTAGGCCAAGTCTGACTATAACCCTCGTGTTCCCTCGCTACACAGGATCATCCGGACCCCTCTTCAATTCGCCTATGGGCCAAGCCCATTACTCTTTACACCACATCTCTCCTATTTTACTAAACTTCCAAACAATATACACGCCCTTTGCCAAATACATATTTGGGCCTAGCCTGGCTCTTTTTAACACCCCTTTTATTTTACTTATTAACGTAAATTACAAACCCCCCCAGATTTGCTTAAATTATTATTATTTTTTATTATTTATTTTATATTATTTTTATACTATATTTTATTCTTATTATCATTATTAATTATCTATTTCCTTTTCATTTATAATAATAATAATAATTATTAATTTTTACTATCATATTTTATCTATTATTATTATCATTTATTATATGTAGATATTATCATATTAGCAAATAAATTATTTTACTCAAAACTCATGAACATATTATTCTATATATTATTTGCATTAAATATTTTTTTAATCATGCATTAATTAAGATATTTTCGCAATTAACACGATTAAAAATTATTCAACAAATCTTAAAACTATTTTCGCAATAAACTAAACTAATTAACTGTCTTTTTGCAAATGAGTTTCAAACTAGTTTTGACTTACTACGCACTCATTCAAAATCTTCGCAATCACTACTCCCGACCGAGTGCAAAGTGATTCAAAATATGTTTTCAAACCCCTAAAAAACACCAATCCCATACGAACTACGAATTGAGACTCTGATTCCTCATAAGAGGATACGTAGGCATACGATCAAAAATCGTAGCGAGTTCTACTATAAAAAAAATTTAAGCCCTTTCTTTTTAATTAAAACTTAAAACTTAGTTTACACCAAACCTAAACCTAGAGTCTAATATCCTTGTGAACAAGGTGGATGAAAGGTGCCTAACACCTTCCTTTCGTCTAATTGAGTCTGAAACCTAGAATCTCTGTCCGCGAATTAGGGTTTTCTGTTAGGTTCCCTTCCCTAGGATAAAAACTAATAGTAGCGACTCTTAATTAAAAAACAGTTTCTACAAAAGGTAGGGATAATGAAATCAAAAAGAGGTCACCACAAATCCTCGATAACAGATAAATGTTACAAAAAATGCTTGCCTTCTCAAATAAACTTCCAGTATCCAAACCATCACCAAAATATCATTCCAGACTCAATTGGAATCTAAATGCATAATTAACTGAGTATAAGACTGAAGAACATCATGAAGAACGGGTTGTATACAAATAAAGTTTGAGCCTTTATCCTTTGTTTCTTAAATCATGAACCATGCCACGTTACAACCCTTAAAAGTCCTAGCTGAAGCATAGGTTAATTCGAAAGCATATTGTTACAAAAAGGTATCCTGACTCCTGTAAGGCTTACTATAAATTTTGATTTGAATTCATATTCTTACAAAATTCTGTTTATTTACTAAAAATTCATTTTCAAAACTTCAAGACAGACATAAACTTTGCATTTTTAATACCACTGTTTGCATATAGCTAATTGTTCGACAGTAGAGAAATTCACATGACGAATATTCAATGAACGAAAATCCTCTCAATGAACATAATCACTTCAAATGGAAAGACACTTCCAATAGAAAAACTTCCATAATCAAGGGGCATAACATGGTGTCTAATTGATCTAGGGCAGTCAAGTCAAGATTTAAGGAATCTCATAAAAGTGCCGAATAGCCAGAGGCAGATCTCCATCTAAATCACTTGGGGAATTAAACATGAATTCCAGCAAAAGGGTCTTGTACGATCGAGCAAACATTTTTGGCAGTGCTACAACAATTACTCCTATGGACAGTGACAATTCTCTGCACCCTGTGAACACGGACATAGTCGAAAAATACTGCACATGAAAAAAAAGACCCTCTAGGTTGACTGGCCTAGGCAAAAATAAGGGCATCCCGGCGAACCAAAAGGTTTCGGGAAAAAACCAGGTATATATAAAAAAATTTTACACCTGGAAAGTCGAAAACCTGAAAAGGCGGCTTGGGAAAAAATGGGTATCCCAATGGACATAAGACCTGAAAAGGAGGTCTAGGAAAAAGTTAGGGATTAAAGCATACGAATATGTCCCGTTATCTCATCACTTGTCTATAAGTAGAAGACTTATCACCCTTATTAGCATTTACCGATGGCTCTAGAAGTTGAGATGATATTCAAATTATCCACAAATACCCACAGAGTAACCCCCCCCCCCCCCCCCCCCCAAGAACTATCTCTACAGAGCTATCTTCACAAGCTCACCCTTAACATAGATATATTCCCCAACAAGTCTAATATGCAAGTCAGACAGAAACTGGGGCAACTTCCAGTAATTCATCTCCATACCTATGATGGGTAGCTTAATAGGAGCATCTTCCCCAAGAGGTCCCCGACAAATATGGAAGTCTGATTATTTCCCCAATAAACAGCGGAAATTTACTTAGCACAGCCTATGAATTTCTAATCCCCATCAGAGATTATCTCTTCAAAGAAGTCTACAAAATCAAATTCCCCAACATAGTTTATTTCTCCAATACTGTAAATTCCATGACGAAATTCTCTATCTCCACCAGAGTTCATTCAAAGTTGTTATCCCCAGAGAACTGCTACCCATATCTGAAACCTAGTCAGATAGCACATCAGAAGGATTGTCCATCTCTTCATCCCCAGTCATGGTATACAAAAATTAATTCCTTCAAGAAAAAGAATGACAAACGACCGACTCTCCTTGAATGCTTCTATACTCAAGCAGAAGTCAAAGATCCCGAGTAGAGTATCCTCAAATAGAAAGTGGAAATCCCCAGCAAAATTATTCCCAACAGAAATTGAAGAATCACTTTCTTCATCTCCAGCAACAGTTCGGGATTTATTTTCCACAGCTAGACGTTGCTGCAAGAAACTACCAATATGCTCTAATGACATATTGCATCCATAACACCATTTACAAAATATCATAACACATGCATATAAACGCATGTAACATTGTCATTTATTTTGAGAGCATCATCATGCAATGCATTACATACATCATGACATTACATAAAGTTAATTTTTTTCTTTTCAGGTAAAGTTCGCAAACAGACGAATATCATTAGCAACTTTCAAACAGGTCACAGATTAACTCCCGAAACAGGACGAAGCAACTATATATATGACCAGGCGGTGTGAACTCCCGGAACAGGACATGCAACTATCTACACGACCAGATGAAGCTTAACACAGGCTCATCCTGAAGAAGCTTTACACGGGTTACTTCTAAAAAAATTCCAGATGCAGCTTCACACGGGCTCATCCTGAAGCAACCCTACCCAGGCTCCTTCTCATACATTTCAAGATGCAGCTTTACACGGGCTCATCCTGAAACAGCCCTACCAAGACTCCTTCTCATATATTTCCAAATGCAGTTTCACATGGGCTCATCCTGAAGCAGCCCTATCCAGGCTCCTTCTCATATATTTCCAAATGCAACTTCACACAGGCTCATCCTGAAGCAGCTCTATCCAGGCTCCTTCTCATATATTTCCAGATGCAGCTTCCCACGGGCTCATCCTGAAGCAGCCATACCCAGGCTCCTTCTCATATATTTCCATATGCAACTTCACACAGGCTCATCCTGAAGCAGCCCTACCCAGGCTCCTTCTCAAATATGAAGCTTCACACAGGCTCATCCTAAAGTAGCCCTACCCAGGCTCCTTCTCATATATTTCCAGATGTAGCTTCACACGGGCTTATCCTGAAGCAGCCCTACCTAGGTTCCTTCTCAAATATTTCCAAATCCAGCTTCACACGGGCTCATCCTGAAGCTTCCCTACCCAGGCTCCTTCTCAAATATTTCCAGATGCAACTTTACACGGGCTCATCCTGAAGCAGCCTTACCCAGGCTCATTCTCATATATTTCCAGATGCGGCTTCACATGGGTTCATCCTGAAGCAACCTTACCCGGGTTCCTTCTAATATTTCTAGACGAAGCTTAATACGGGCTAATCCTGAAGTAATCTCACACAGGTTCCTTCTAATACATTTCCAGGTGTATTCATACACAGCCTCATCCTGAAGCAGCGTTACACGATCACCTTCTGACACATTTCCAGACGCCGCTTGACAAAGGCTCATTCCAGCATTTCATTCAGATAAAATCAGATGCAGGTTCATTCTGATACTCCTATCAACAATTACTATGGATGGCATCTATAAGCCCATATCCGACGACACTCCGTCACTTCTCCAAATGGCATCTTTAAGCCCATTCCTGACATAATCAACCTACAACGTTACTTCATTCACCAGTGAGTTCAAATTTCTGGGCACTTAAGTGATCAATCTCCTTCCACCTTCAAGTCACAAATGACATACAAGCCAATCTCACTACTCAGGTTTAAGAATATTGAACAGGGGCAGTTGTTGTACCCCAAAATTCTCCCCCTATTTTCTTCAAGAATATCTCCTCATACTCCTAGGGTTTTCATTTGCTCAAGAATTGATCAGACAAATTCCCCTCCTAAGCAATTAGCCTACAACTAGGGTTTTTCTTTTCTCAAAGGAAATTTTATTTCTAATGCCTCAAATGGTTTTCATTACTCCTCATATGCTTCAAAGAATCTTCATGTCAAGTTTCAAGCCTTGCATCATAATTTTGCTCAATCAATTGTTCAGATGATTGAGAATCAACTATATTGGACAAAAAGTCAATTATGGTCAACATACAGTCAAACTTCAATATTTTTGATCATCATCAACACTTTGAAGTCGCATTCATCATTTGATCAAGGGTTGATCATGATTCATCAAGAAATGCTCAAAAACTCAAAAGTTGCTAAGTTAGGGTTTTGACCATTTCTAAAGGAGAAGTCAACTGAACTTTGACCAAACATAAATTTCACATGCTTCATCATATTTTTATCAACCAAATCTCATTTTGAAGGAAATTCAATTCTCTATAACTTTGACTTTACGCTCAAAAACAAAAATGCTTCATTTGAGAGATATGGGCTAATACATTATACTTCATTTCAAAAGTCAACAAAAAGACACTTTTTGTCAAGGGAAATTACATCAAGAAGATTTCTTCAAATGAAAAAATGATAAACATAGAGATTTTTGAAGATATCTTGAGGTTTCCAAAAATTCAAAGATCATCTTCATATGATAAAAAATGAGTGAGATATGATTTGTACGAGTTGGGCAATTTTTGAGAAAATGCATGAAACTTCATTTGAGTAATCTTTAACTTTTAGACTAATGGGCCTAACTTTTGAGGTTTAAAAATGTTTATAACATGTTATAGGACCTCTAAGTCCATTTATACATTACTTTGATTTTTTATTTTATTTATTTTTATTTTATTAGATTTAATTCAAAATAAATCAAATAAAATATGAGTTGATGGACCAAAGGGCGTGTGGGCTTCATTTGGATATCTTCTAAAATGCCTAAGACTTCATAAGAGATTGCCCAAACCATGAGAGACATGTTGAAGACAAGGATATTAAAAAATGTAAAGTTAGAAAACATGTTTCATTGATAAATGGAAAGTTAGAAAACATGTTTCATTGATTTTTGGTAACACCATGATCATTTAATTCTTTCCTTCTTTGGTGACTTAAATTTCCCCCTCTATAAATACTCAAGCCCTCACACTATAATGTAACATGAAAATTTTCCTCAAGAAAGTCTCAAGAAATCACAAAAATATCAAGATTTAAGGCAAATTCAAAATCTTATTTTCAGGCTTTTCCATCAAAATCAAGCATTCCGTTGAGTTCCTGAGGTTCCCAGGAAGCCCACCAGTTCCAAAAGCAGAGTCGGAAACACCAATAACATCACAGTTCGATTAAACTAGTTGGTAAGGTTTTTTTACTTTTGAATTTTTCAATTCACGCATCATTAATCGATTTTGACTGTCCAGAATAATTTACATACATCATTTGAACGTATTTGAAGTATTATATACGAGTTCTAACACATGAATCACAAAGCACCATTGCTAGGGCTTCAAGCTTTGGATTCATTGTAATTTGATTTGCAGGCAATTTCAGAGCAAAGTGACACCACGCCATTAAATTTGTGGCCCTTGAATTAAGGGGGAGTGTGTGGGTTCAAATCCTGGCGCCTGCCTTCTTTTTCTTACTTTTTTTCTTTCTAATTTCTTTTCTTTCAAATATTTTCATTTAATTATTTATTTAATAACTTTTAATTAATAAATATATTAACATATAAAATCATTAAAAAAAATCAAATCAAAATAGTCTTTTTGGTTTTTTATTAATTAATTATTTTTTCACTTAATTAGACTTTAGGCTTTTTATTAAAATTAATTAGACTTTAGGCTTTTAATGAATTAAAATTAATTAGAATTAGGATTTTATTACTATTAATTAACACTTAAATTATTTTCATAAAAATACCAAAAATATGAACTTAGATTCTTAGGGCATTTAAACTTTCTTCCCAACATTTTCTTATTCTATTTGCCCATTTATTTTCTTAGACAAAATGTATAGGTCGCACTATTAATGTAATAGCGTATATCTGCTATGAGATTGTAATATCATAGTTTTACTTTCTCGCACTTACTTATGTAATTTCCCCAAAGCCATGTAATAACGTAGGAACTTTACTTTCCGCACCTTTAAATTTATGCTATTTAACTGTATAGTAATAGGCTTGTATGGAAAGATAAAATTAATCGGTAGATAATTTTAAATAATTCCAAGATAACATAACTGAACTGAACACACTTTTCACACATACTCCTCTAGGGTAATTCCCTCTGTTGCCTTCAGAAAACAATGGTCATGTCCCTCGAACGTAGGGGTACCTTAGAAAAAACCCTTGGTTGAATCATCATAAAGTTCATAGTCTCGCGATGTCCCTCGATTTGCCTACGAGAAATGATCTTGTCCCTCGATGTTGCCTACGAATATATGATGGCAATCTCTTTGATACAAATTGCTAAGGTATCCTTACAATTTGCTTTATATGACCATAACGAAGACCCTACGCTTGTCCCTTCACATCTAATGGATGGAGCTACCTACCAACTAATGGTATGGATAGTACTATCCCTAACGAAGAAGGAAAATAACAAAGAATGACCTTTTATTGGGTAAGATACCCTTAATTGCTTGCTCACAAACAAATAATTTTCACACCTCATACTTTCAAAACAACTACCTTCAAACACTTTATAAACACTCTTTAGGACTGATACAAGGGCTATTATAAAGCAGACTGCCATACATTGGCATTTTCAAAACATTTTTCAAAGCACACACAAAGTAAATTAAAGTGAGTTAAGAAATTAAGAGCCCGTAGACAGCTACAGATGAAAAAGGCGCTAATACCTCCCCTTTTCATAACTTACCCCCTGAACTCAAAATCTATCAAAGGTCTTTCCCGTTCTTTTTAACTTTCCTTATTGGATAAATGAAAAGTCAGTGACGACTCTTGTTATCTGCAACATTTGCGATAAAATGCAAAACCAAGTCAATTTTCCCACTGTATTACAGAACTGGCGACTCTGCTGGAGACTTACTAAAAAGAGAGGTTACCTTAGGGTTAGATCACTTTTATTTTGATTTTTTTACATTTAATGGATTGCTCGGGTTTAACTTTCTTGCAAAGATCCTATAGCCGGGTCTGAGGGATACCTTAAGGAAGTAGCAATAAATCATGGAAACTGTACGACATAGACCGATATGGTTGAAGTGATGGCTACGTTAGTGCGACACATTGGTTTGTACTGGTGTTCCTTGATTCAGTCGAGGATAACACTAGGCTTCCGCGTGGTGTCATAAGCACTAACTTACCTTTAGAACCTTAATTGACCTAACTTAGCCATTAGAAGATAGTGAGGTTGCCGACTTTGGTGCAGTCCAAAGTTGGTTGATACTCGATGCTACACTCATTGAGATTCGACTCCCGGGATATTTCGGTGGCAAGTTAGTTGCACTGCTGAAACAAAGCCTGTGAGAAAGATCGGTGATATGAGACTCCTAGAACCCGGTTACTATACTTATGAAAGGTTGAGCCAACGGAACATCAAGAGGGTACTTACCTACGCACCCCATGCAAGCCTTAAACCTAAGGCTTTTGTGTGCTTTGTTTGTGTTTGTTATATGTTCAAACGTGACATCATGACATCATACCATATCATTTTCAATGATCATTTCAAGGATCTCAAGGGCCTGTGATGCATGTTTAACATGAACCAGATGTTTAGCAAGGGGAAAGAAGATTTATTTTCCTCTAACCAAATGTCGTCAAAGTATCATGAACTAGACGTCTAGCAAGGGGAGGAAGATTTAGTTTCCTCTAACTAGATGCCATCAAAGAATGAAGTACATTATCTTGAGTCAAAGGATAGGACCCACTTGACATGGTGAGCTTGATTCTCATAGAAGGACGTTCAAAGACAAAAAGTTCTTCAGTCAAAGCTGCAGCCAAACTCAACTTCTAACATTTCACTTTTGTTTATCCCACGAGGTCCTTGAAAATATTGCATCTGCATATAATGCATATCATCATATAACAGGTATTTTCCAAGACAGGTTTTATCATGTTATTGTTGTTTATTTCAGTAAAAAGATAACTCTCAAACAAACTGTCAAAGATATTCAAGCTCAAAACGCCTAATTCCAAGAGATGTTCCTGAACTTAGCCAAAGGGAAGGAAGAGCTGAAAACCCTCATCACCAAAGAGAGGAAGAAGAAGACTAGGAAACTGGTTGGTATCTTCAACATGGGGAGAAGATTCAAAGGTCCCACCAAACAGGTTCAAACTTCTGACATCCTGACAGGTAAGGATGGCAAACAAGAAGAAGATGGTAGAAGTATCAAAGGTGAGGTGGGAAGCAACCTTGGTTATGGTAAAATTCATGATGAAGAAGACTATTCTGATGAGCAGTACCCTCTTGCTGATGACAAATACAAACAACTAGAAGATTGTTTGAATGCCATGGAAATCCAGAAAGTGCCTGGGTTGGATTTTGAAGAGCTGGGATTAGTCTCGGGTGTTGTTATCCCCCACAAACTCAAGGTTCCTACTTTTTCAAAGTATGACGGTGTTTCCTATCCAAAACTTCATTTAAGATCTTATGTTCAGAAGATCCAACCCCATACCGCTGATAGAAAGTTATGGGTACACTTCTTTCAATAAATCTTGTCGAGAACACAATTGGAATGGTTCTATCAACTAGAAGAGGCCAATATTCATACCTGGAAAGATTTGGCTGCTGATTTCTACAAGCAGTATCAGTATAATGTTGATCTCGCACCAACCTGCATGCAACTACACAGTATGTCCATGGGTTATGGTGAAAACTTCAAAGAGTACGCCCAGAAATGGAGAGACCTTGCAGGAAGGTGTTGTACCCCAAAATTTGCCCTCTCTCTTTTCACAAGAAATCACAGCTTCAGGCTTTTCCTGATTTTTTAGATTGGCTTAAGAACCGGTCAAACAGACTTTTCTCATCAGTCGAACAAAATTAAGGTTTCCATTAACTTTTGAATCAGTTCAAGCAGGTTGCTAGGGTTTGTTTGAGTTTGGCTCAGGGTTTGATCAAGCAGACGCTTCTTTGACATTAAATCAAGAATTAGGGTTTGCACGTGTAGTTTCAGAAGAATTTGAATCCACAGTGTTTTAATTGGTTGTTACACTGCTTTGACGTTTGCTCAAGATTTCTGTTTGTTTCTCAAGGTCTAAACATATGGGATATGGGCTGAGGCTTCTGATTTAGAGTTTGAAGTGTTTGGTCTAATCAGTGAAATAAAACACATATGGACGTTGCTTGTTTAACTGTGCGATGTTTTTTGGTTATTTAGAATGTCGGACGTTTATTGATTATTTATAATTTCTAAGTTAAAATTATTGGATAATTTCCAATTATTATAATTCAAGAAATTAAAGTAATTAAATAAATGAATGCAAAAGAATTAAAGAAATATCTGACAAAGAAGGATTTTTATTCATCTTTAATTGTTTGTTACAATTATTATTTGAACACTGTAACTTTATTTACGGATGTTTACATTAATACTATTACAATGATTAAAGGTAATTTAAAACTATATCCTAAATCTCCTAAATCTTCATCTTCTACTGCTGCTCCCCATTGCTCAATTGATATTTACCTGCAAAAAGAGAAGAGAGAAGTCAAACACAGATGAATTAAAAAGGCAGACAGATAATTAAAGCTCATCATTAAAAGTGTTGGCCGGAATCAGTTTGTTCGCCCTCTCTGCAAATCACAAGAAGACTCTTGGTTGACAAAGAGGGAAAGAAAATGTTTGCAAGCATTGGAATTAATTAAATGTACAAGGCTGCATAATTTCAAATTGCAAAGTGTCAACAAAAATGTAAAAATGGACAAACTGAATATGCCAAACAAATTACAAAGTCCAAACTGAACTGCACATATGCAAACTGAAAAAATGCCTAACCAAGTCCAAAATGTCAACCAAACTCTCCAAAAGCTGTCAAAACTGTCCAAAGAAGATATCAAAGATATGCAGGAAATCTGGAAAAGAAGAAAGTACACAGAGCAAAGCTAACAATGCAAGCAAACTTATTTCAAATTTCCATCATTTTCCAGGCCAAACACTTTTTCAGAGTAAGTACAGTCTAAAGCAATAAAAAAATGCTTTTTATCTGTGGAGAGAGAAAGAGAGAGAGAAGTAGAAAGGCTTACAGTTTTGCAGGCTAGAGATAAATAAATATAAGGATATCAGAACAAGCAAAAGAGGGGCAGAAAACACATAAACCTAAACCACCTCAAACCTGTTAAGCTTCAAACATATTAACCTGCTCTAAGCAAACAAACAGCCTTCAAACCAGAAATTCAAAACAAGCCTCGAAACTGTTTGCAACCAGAAACAAGCCTTAAGCCTGTATCAGTAAACACAACAAAACTGCCTTAAGCCTTGCAGCAAACCCCAAGCCTGTAACTTGCAAGCCTGCCTCTAAGCCCAGTCAAAGACAAACCATACAAAGCCATCCAAATATCCAAACCAAAAGCAAACAAAAAGCCTGCTTCCAAGCATCCTGCATAGCCTAAGGGCCAAGCATCACAAAAACAAACAAGTTACAAACATGTCCCAGAAACCTGTAACATACAAGCCTTTACTCAAACAAACTTCAACCAGCAAGTCCAATATCCAAACAACAGCAAAATGCCTCAGAACTAGCTTCCTCATAGGCTACACAAATCCAAATCTCAGAATCAAATCCATCATTGAAAACTAGCCAATCCAAAAGAGAGGAATAAAGTCAGAAATTATCAAAAGCAACCCAGAAGAACTACACAATCTCAGAGTCAATATCATCATCATTGGCAGAAGCAACACAGCATCAAGAGAGGAAAAGCTATTCAGAAGTGAAATAATAGCAAACAGGCATCTCAGATTCAAACATCATCATCATTGAAAAAAGGCCAACAAAGCCCAAGAGGACAAAGCAAGCATCTCAGAATCAAAGAACAAATATTCAACGGGCAAACAAGAAAAAGAGAGGAAGAAGATTCACAAGAGGCTATCTTAGGGTTTTCAGAAGCTCTTCATCATAAAACCAAACAAAAGTAAGATACAAATACCAGGGAGTCAGCAAGCCTCATCACTGCGTATCTCCCGCCTCCGGCCGCCTAAGACGCCGCCGTCCTCCTCCGTCTCCTCTCCAAAGGTAGTATTTTTCCCCTTCCTTTTTCAGCTTCACACCTCACACAAACACGAGCATCTATGATTAAAAAGCTAAAACATGCACGAACATTCAAGACAAAACAAAATGATACCTTTTATCGCCGCCTGGGTACGACTATGGAGGGTGAAGAATGGAGACGGCGCCTGGTAGCCTAAGGCGTAGAGAGCGTCATAGGCCATGCTTGGAGAAAGATGAAGACGTTGAGGAAGGAGAGAAACGGCGCCGCTCATTAAACTGTAAATCCTTATTCTGAAACAAAGAATTGAAAACCCTAACAAACAAAATGTGTCAAAAGCGCAGCTGGGCCTCTGCCCCATTAAACTCTAAGCCCAATGCAATCTGGCGCATACCCCCCCTTTTTGCAAATCTGTTTGTTAAAATCTTTGGGCCAAATGCCTCCCTAAGGCCCATTCAAACCCTTTTTTTTCTACAAATCAACCTTTTTTTATCACTTTACTTTGTTTATATACATAACCTAAATTAACATTTTTGTTAAATAAAAATAACACATTTTTTATACAATTTTTTTTAATTGTTTCTTTTTTTATTTTATTACATTTTAAAAAAATACATAAAAATAATTTTTTTTCTAAGTTAAATAGTTTTCTCTTTAAACCCCTTTTGTATATAAAATATTAACAAAAACACATAAAAATAAATAAATAACTAATAAATACATTAGGTTAATATTTGCATTATTTGTAAATAATCACATACATTGCATAATACTTTTATTTTTCTTTGATTCTTATACTTGGCTATACCTTTACATTGAGAATGCGATTAGATTTGGTTGTAAATATTATTTGGACACTACTATCCTGATAAGACTCATCCCCATTTGTAAATATTTGTACCCCCATCCCCGGATACTTATTTGTAATAGCTTAGACTATAAATTCCCGCAATTTATCGCTTTCTATATACTGTATAGTAATTAGGGTTTATATGTGAAGATTCAAAATCAACCGCTAGATAACCTAATACAAAGACAAATGCATGACAATCAATACACAATTCACACTTGCACCCCTAGGGTAATCCCGCTTGTTGCCTTCAAAAATGGGCCATGTTTTCATGTTGGGTTCTTTGGCAAAACAAAAAAACAAATCAAATGATCATAGTCCCTCGATGATGCTTTCGAAGTTACCTAAACAAAATGATCATAGTACCTTCAAGCAAATTGCCAAAGACACTTGGCACCATTGCATTCATGGTCTAAACGATGACCCGCGCCCGTCCCGTTAACATCCTAACACAAGGTTGTTCACCAAATACAATGGTGAAACAACACTGTTAAAAGGGTTAAAACATGAGAAAAATCTTTGAGTAAATTTAGGGGTAGACAACTCTTAGTTACTTGATCAAACTTGCAAAACACACTTGCCTACTTTCAAAACACACTCCGCAACACAACTTTCAAAACAACTTTCAAAACAACTTTCAAAAACAACTTTCAAAAACATTGAAACATCTTTTTAAAAAGACACACACCTTTGTAAAACATTCGAGTAAAGAATTGTTACAACGGTTGCCTAGACAAGGCATCTTTTTCAAAACATTTTCAAAAAAACCATACACACACAAACACCATTTCAAGCAATTGAAAATCAAGGCAAGTGATCTAAAACAAGTAACTAAGATCCCATGGATAACCATGGATGAAAAGGGTGCTAGCACCTTCCCTTTTCATAATCTACCCCCCGAACCCACGAAAACATCTCAAAGGTTTTTCCTGTGCTTTTTAACATTTCCTTTAGGATAAAATAAAAAGTCGGTGGCGACTCTTGCTAAACCGAACAAGTGTGAATACAAACGCAAAAACTCAAGTCAGTTCTCCCACCGTATCACAGAACTGGCGACTCTGCTGGGGAGATTTTTAAAAGTGGGGTTACCTTAGGGTTTTAGATCACCCATACATACTTGCTTTGATTGCTTTACTTTTTGGGTTCCTTGTTTGGGTTTATTGTAAATCCTACACCCAGATTTGGGGGCACCTTTTTAGGTAAATAGCAATAAAACTGTGAGGGAACTGTGCGGAGTATACCGACATGGTTGAAGCAGTAAGCTATGTTAGTGTGACATATTTGTGAGTACCGGTAACCCTTGAGTTCAATCAAGGAGAGTAAGGGGCCGCTGAGTGATGTCATGAAGCACTAACGAAGTCTTAGAACCTTACTTGACCATCTTAGCCTTTTTAGGGGTAGTGAGATGACCGACTTTGGTGCAGTCCGAAGTTGGTAGATACTTGATACTACACTCATTGAGGGTTGTTTTCTTGGAATATTTTGGTCGCCAGTTAAGTGGCTAAACCAAAACAATGAACACAGAAAATAATCCAATGATATTGAGCTCCTTAGAACCCGGTTTCTATTTTAGGACAGGATGAGCCAACTAACTTCAAGAGGGTACTTACCTACAAACCCCATGCAAGCCTAAACCTAAGGACTTGTTTGTTTTATGTGAATATGATTACCTGTATATACACTTACTTGCTTTTGCATACATGTACATAACATCATAACATTATACCATAGCATTTTTTTCAATAACCATTTCAAGGATCTCGAGGGTCTTTTGATGCAGGGTCACGTTGAACCAGACGTCTACCAAAGGGCAAGAGGTTTCTCCTCTAAACAAATGCCATCAAAGATCAAGTGCAACAACTTGAATCAGGGGCTATGACCCACTTGACATGGTGAGCTTGATTCTAGTGGAAAGACATCCACCGTTACAAAGCTCTCCAATCAAAGATGTTGATCCAAGTTCAACCTCTAACATTTTCTTGTGTTTACCCCAAGAGATTCTTGAAAGCATGCATTCACATATCATGCATTGCATCATAACAGTTTTTCCTTTTCAGGTTTCCTTATTCTCCTACTGTTTATTTCAGTAGAGATGGCTCTAGAGAAGACTGTCGAGGATATCCAGGATCAAAATGCTCAACTTCAAGAAATGTTCTTGAACCTGTCCCAGGGGCAAGAAGAAGTGAAGGCTCTCCTCACAAGGGGCATGGTCCATGGGAATTCAAGCAATGCCAGGAGTGATCAGTTGGAAGAGCTTCAGTCTGAGCTGGCAACAATGAGGATCCAAATGATGGGACAACTGGTGGGCCAGATGGCTCTCATCCATGACTTGGCTCAAAGACAAGAGGAGCTCAGGGTTCTCGTCAACCAATTGCTTATGGACAACCAAGTGGGGAAAACCTCTGAGGTTGAAGAGCAAGTCATCATTCAACCCCCTTTGAGACAAGAAGACAAGGGAAAGGCTCCTCTACTTGCTTCAGGGTCACAAGCCCATCAACAACCTCGTCAGCGTCAACGGGGTAATCGGCGTAAGCAAAATACGTTGGGAAGACAGTTCACTGAGACTGACATACCGTCATCTCTAATACTGGAGCGCTTGTTGGAGGTCAATCTGACTGCTTTAAGGGATCCTATTCGGAAGCCCAATACTTTCGCTCCTAGCTATCATCCCGACGCATTTTGTGTGTACCACTCCTATAGTCCGGGACATGACACCGACAACTGTTGGGCCTTGAAGAACAAGATTCAAGATCTGATTGACATTGGAGTGCTGAGATTCATGCCAGATGGCGAGATGAAAATCTTCCGTTAAGGGTATCTCCACCTGAAGTGACAAAGCTCGAACTGAGAGACTTTTGTTTCATCTGAACTTTCAAGTTGTAATCTCTTTGTTATTCAAACAATTATCTATTAATGTCAAACTCTGTTTCATTAATGCATTGCATATGTTTGTCTTAAATTCATCCATTCGTTTTCACTACTCTTATGTTTTCTTTATGATATTTAACTCTTGATAAAAAGCTGCAAGCCTTTAGAGGGATGATGACGAAACAATACCATAATCTCATAAAGTATGCTTTTGAACAGACCTTGCTGATGATGTACAGGCATTTCTTTCAATTCCCAAACACTGGAGTTATAAGGAAGATAATCCGTAGTTAACCCCTTCGAGCCAAAGAAGTAGGAGTTTTCTGTTCTAAACAATTGAAACCTTTGATTTAAACCTAGGGCAGGGTAGTCTCTCAGTTAATTCAAAAAAGACGCGCATCGAAGTCGCAAACTCTCAGTTCGTAATACAACGAACGACATCAAAAAAAAGAAAGACATTCCTTTGGAATCAAAAGACAATGATGGTTCCTTATCTCATAGGAAGTCATTATCTCTCAAAAGAGAAAAGCCCATTGAGCCAAAACCTATAAAGGAGGCTTAAGAAAGCTTGGGCATCCCGCTGACTGTAATCTCGAAAACAGGAACAGTCAGGCAAAAGTTAGGGATAACAAGTCAAAAGAACGAGGTCATTACAAATCCTCAACAACATGAAAAATGTTGCAAAAGAAAAAGGAGATGATGACTGTCTTCCAAAATCCAACTTGTGTGAACCATCACAAAAAAGGTCGTTCCAAACTCGAATAGAGTTCGACGCACAATTAACTAAGTTTAGGGTTGAAGGACATCACGAAGAGCGGGTGGGTACAAATATACTTTGAGCCTTTATCCTTTGTTTCTTAAACAGTGAACCAAGCCACGTTACAACCCTTCAAAAGTCCTAATTGAAGCACGGGTTAGTTCGAAAGCATACTGTTACAAAAGGTATCCTGACTCCTGTAAGGCTTTGCCCTAAATCTTGTGTTGAATTTGTCTTATAAAAAGTTTTCTGCTAAAAAACGCATTTTTCAAAACTTCGAGACAAGCATAAACTTTGCATTATTTGAATATCGTTGTTTGCACATGGTTATTTGTTTGACAGCGAAGAAATTCCTACAGTGAATGTTCGGAGGTACGAAAACTCTCTCAGTGAGTAAAATCACTTCAAGAAGGATGGCACTTCCATTGACAAATCTCCTATCAACAAGGGGGCATGACATGTCACTATCCAATTAACCTGGGGCAGTCCAGTCAAGATTTCAACAAAATCTTTCAAAGCTCAATTAACCTGGGGCAGTCCAGTCAAGGTTTCAACAGATCTTTCAAAGTTCAGTTAACCTGGGGCAGTCCAGTCAAGATTTCAACAAATCTCTCAATTACAGATTAACTTGGGGCAAGTCTCCTTCATCATCACTTGGGGCATTCGAATGTCAAAAGTGTTCAACAATTCCTTCATCACCTGTTGGAAGATACAGTTTCAGATACGCTCCAGACACGGTAGCCATTCTGTCACTCATTCAGATCTCAGTTACAGTTTCAGATACACTCCAGACATGGAAGTCATTCTGCTACTCATACAGATCTCAACTCCAAGATACAGTTTCAGATACACGGTAGCCATTCTGTCACTCATTCAGATCCCAGTTACAGTTTCAGATACACTCCAGACACGGAAGTCATTCTGCTACTCATACAGATCTCAACTCCAAGATACAGTTTCAGATACGCTCCAAACACGGTAGCCATTCTGTCACTCATTCAGATCCCAGTTACAGTTTCAGATACACTCCAGACATGGAAGTCATTCTGCTACTCATACAGATCTCGACTCCAAGATACAGTTTCAGATACGCTCCAGACACGGTAGCCATTCTGTCACTCATTCAGATCCTAGTTACAGTTTCAGATACACTCCAGACAAGGAAGTCATTCTGCTACTCATACAGATCTCAACTCCAAGATACAGTTTCAGATACGCTCCAGACACGGTAGCTATTCTGTCACTCATTCAGATCCTAGTTATAGTTTCAGATACACTCCAGACACGGAAGTCATTCTGCTACTCATACAGATCTCAACTCCAAGATACAGTTTCAAATATGCTCCAGACACGGTAGCCATTCTGTCACTCATTCAGATCCTAGTTACAGTTTCAGATACACTCCAGACACGGAAGTTATTCTGCTACTCATACAGATCTCAGCTCCAAGATACAGTTTCAGATACGCTCCAAACACGGTAGCCATTCTGTCACTCATTCACAATATCAGACTACCACGAAGCCTGAATTATGACCAGATAGTGGTATCTCCTAAAAGCAAGCTATGAAGCCCGGATTCGACTGGATAATAGTTTAATCCCCAACTAGTTATTGTAAAGCCTGGACTACGACCAGATAGCAATACAAGTTTCTGTGAAAGCTTGGAGATCGACCAGATAGCAGTTAACGATTAACAGAATAAAGATTCTCATCCTTAAAACCTCAGAAGATTGGTATACTCCCAATTTCTGCCCCCCAACAGAATGAAGATTCTCATTCTCAAAGTGGCGTATAACCCAAGTTCCAGATTAATACCTGTAGCAAGCCAGGAAAACTATCTGTGGACGACTGATTATAGATTAACACCTGAAACCAGCCAGGAAATCTATCTACATGAAGATATTGAAGATTAATACATGTAACAAGCCAGGAAAACTATCTTTCTTTCTCAGGTCAGAGATTAATACCTGAAACCAGCCAGGACAACTATCTCACCGACCAACCTTTTCAAGATCCCAGATCAATACCTGCAGCAATCAAAAGATTCTTGCAATCCCCAGCGGAGCCAAAACTTCCAACTATCAATCCCCAGCGGAACCAGACTAGTGAACCTTCTCCCCACAAGAGATACTTCTCATCAGATTAAAGATTCTCAGTCTTACTCCTCCAGCATGAGCCTCCCAGGTTCTGGACTCCCCAGTAGAGATCGTCAGAATTCTCATTCCCTACAAGTCACCAAGGAGTTCCAATCCCCAGCAGTGGTCCTAAGATCCCTCAACAACTGAAGATCTTGTCCCCCAAGTAGTCAGCAGTCAACAAGGATGTCCCATCTTCAGCAATCAAAGATTCTTGCAATCCCCGGCAGCAGCAAGGATTCACTTTCCCTGGCAACAATCAAGATTCTATTATCTCCGGCTATCCAAGATCCCTCTATCCTCAGCAAGACAGATTATCTGCTTACATGCACATTCATTACATTCATATCATAAACATTGATGAAGTACAATTCATTACATCATGACATTGCATACAACTAACTCTTTACCTTTTCAGGAAAGATCAATCAACAGACAAAGATCATCATCTTCCGAGATTCCTTCTAGAAAAAGTTCAGATGTGACCCAGACATGGCGACATTCTGATACTTATTCTAGATTCCAAGACCTCTGAAAACAGTTTATGGATTCTCCAAACATGGATGTTAATCTATCGCTTGTTCAGACTCAACTTTTGAAAACAGTTCACGGACGCTTCCCAACATGGATGCTGCTCTATTGCTTATTCAATTTCAAGACTTCTGAAAACAGTTTACGGGTTCTCCAGAAACGGATGTTAACCTATCGCTTGTTCAGATTCAAGACTGCTGAAAACAGTTTACGGATTCTCCAAACACGGATGTTAATCTATCGCTTGTTCAGACTCAACTTTTGAAAATAGTTTACGGATGCTTCCCAACATGAATGTTGATCTATTGCTTATTCAACTTCAAGACCTCTGAAAACAGTTTACGGATTCTCCAAACACGGATGTCAATCTATTGCTTATTCAGACCCCCAGTTCAGAGATGTTCCAAAACATGGATACCTTTCTGATACTCACCCACTCACCAGCGACATACAGTTCAACAAACATTTCCAGATGGCATCTCTAAGCCCATCCCCCTGTCACATTTCCAGATGGCATCTCTAAGCCCATCCTCCTACCAACATTTCCAAATGGCATCTTTAAGCCCATTCCCTCAAACTACGCTTTGACGAGTGCAAATTTTTTTGGGCACTCTAGTGTCCAATCTCCTTTTACCTTCGAGACGCGAACGGCAAACTTGCCAATCTAACTCTTCAGGTTCAAGAAGATTGAACAGGGGAAACTGTTGTACCCCAAAATTTGCCCTCTCTCTTTTTCACAAGAAATCACAGCTTCAGGCTTTTCCTGATTTTTTAGATTGGCTTAAGAACCGGTCAAACAGACTTTTCTCATCAGTCGGACAAAATTAAGGTTTCCATTAACTTTTGAATCAGTTCAAGCAGGTTGCTAGGGTTTGTTTGAGTTTGGCTCAGGGTTTGATCAAGCAGGCACTTCTTTGACATTAAATCAAGAATTAGGGTTTGCACGCGCAGTTTCAGAAGAATTTGAATCCACAGTGTTTTAATTGGTTATTACACTGCTTTGACGTTTGCTCAAGATTTCTGTTTGTTTCTCAAGGTCTAAACATCTGGGATATGGGCTGAGGCTTCTGATTGAGAGTTTGAAGTGTTTGGTCTAATCAGTGAAATAAAGGACATATGGACGTTGCTTGTTTAACTGTGCGATGTTTTTTGGTTATTCGGAACGCCGAACGTTTATTGATTATTTATAATTTCTAAGTTAAAATTATTGGATAATTTCCAATTATTATAATTCAAGAAATTAAAGTAATTAAATAAATGAATGCAGAAGAATTAAAGAAATATCTGACAAAGAAGGATTTTTATTCATCTTTAATTGTTTGTTACAATTATTATTTGAACACTGTAAATTTATTTACAGATGTTTACATTAATACTGTTACAATGATTAAAGGTAATTTAAAACTATATCCTAAATCTCCTAAATCTTCATCTTCGACTGCTGCTCCCCATTGCTCAATTGATATTTACCTGCAAAAAGAGAAGAGAGAAGTCAAACACAGATGAATTAAAAAGGCAGGCAGATAATTAAAGCTCACCATTAAAAGTGTTGTCCGAAATCAGTTTGTTCGCCCTCTCTGCAAATCACAAGAAGACTCTTGGTTCACAAAGAGGGAAAGAAAATGTTTGCAAGCATTGGAATTAATTAAATGTACAAGGCTGCATAACTTCAAATTGCAAAGTGTCAAAAAAAAATGTAAAAATGGACAAACTGAATATGCCAAACAAATTACAAAGTCCAAACTGAACTGCTCATATGCAAACTGAAAAAATGCCTAACCAAGTCCAAAATGTCAACCAAACGGTCCAAAAGCTGTCAAAACTGTCCAAAGAAGATATCAAAGATATGCAGGAAATCTGGAAAAGAAGAAAGTACACAGAGAAAAGCTAACAATGCAAGCAAACTTATTTCAAATTTCCATCATTTTCCAGGCCAAACACTTTTTCAGAGTAAGTACAGTCTAAAGCAATAAAAAAAATGCTTTTTATCTGTGGAGAGAGAAAGAGAGAGAGAAGTAGAAAGGATTACAATTTTGCAGGATAGAGATAAATAAATATAAGGATATCAGAACAAGCAAAAGAGGGGCAGAAAACACATAAACCTAAACCACCTCAAACATGTTAAGCTTCAAACATATTAACCTGCTCTAAGCAAACAAACAACCTTCAAACCAGAAATTCAAAACAAGCCTCGAAACTGTTTGCAACCAGAAACAAGCCTTAAGCTTGTATCAGTAAACACAACAAAACTGCCTTAAGCCTTGCAGCAAACCCCAAGCCTGTAACTTGCAAGCCTGCCTCTAAGCCCTGTCAAAGACAAACCATACAAAGCCATCCAAATATCCAAACCAGAAGCAAACAAAAAGCCTGCTTCCAAGCATTCTGCATAGCCTAAGGGCCAAGCATCTCAAAAACAAACAAGTTACAAACAAGGCCCATAAACCTATTACAATCATAAGCCTGTTTCAGCCTGCCTAAAAGCCTGTAACATACAAGCCTTTATTCAAACAAACTTCAACCAGCAAGTCCAATATCCAAACAACAGCAAAATTCCTCAGAACTAGCTTCCTCATAGGCTACATAAATCCAAATCTCAGAATCAAATCCATCATTGAAAACTAGCCAAGCCAAAAGAGAGGAATAAAGTTAGAAATTATCAAAAGCAACCCAGAAGGACTACGCAATCTCAGAGTCAATATCATCATCATTGGTAGAAGCAACACAACATCAAGAGAGGAAAAGCTATTCAGAAGTGAAATAATAGCAAACAGGCATCTCAGATTCAAACATCATCATCATTGAAAAAAGGCCAACAAAGCCCAAGAGGACAAAGCAAGCATCTCAGAATCAAAGAACAAATATTCAACGGGCAAACAAGCAAAAGAGAGGAAGAAGATTCACAAGAGGCTATCTTAGGGTTTTCAGAAGCTCTTTATCATAAAACCAAACAAAAGCAAGATACAAATACCAGGGAGTCAGCAAGCCTCATCACTGCGTATCTCCCGCCTCCGGCCGCCTAATACGCCGCCGTCCTCCTCCGTCTCCTCTCCAAAGGTAGTATTTTCCCCCTTCCTTTTTCAGCTTCACACCTCACACAAACACGAGCATCTATGATTAAAAAGCTAAAACATGCACGGACATTCAAGACAAAACAAAATGATACCTTTTATCGCCGCCTGGGTACGACTATGGAGGGTGGAGAATGGAGACGGCGCCTGGTAGCCTAAGGCGTAGAGAGCGTCATAGGCCATGCTTTGAGAAAGACGAAGACGTTGAGGAAGGAGAGAAACGACGTCACTCATTAAACTGTAAACCCTTATTCTGAAACAAAGAATTGAAAACCCTAACAAACAAAATGTGTCAAAAGCGCAGCTGGGCCTCTGCCCCATTAAACTCTAAGCCCAATGCAATCTGGCGCATACCCCCCCTTTTTGCAAATCTGTTTGTTAAAATCTTTGGGCCAAATGCCTCCCTAAGGGCCATTCAAACCCTTTTTTTTCTACAAATCAACCTTTTTTTTATCACTTTACTTTGTTTATATACATAACCTAAATTAACATTTTTGTTAAATAAAAATAACACATTTTTTATACAATTTTTTTTAATTGTTTCTTTTTTTATTTTATTACATTTTAAAAAAATACATAAAAATAATTTTTTTTCTAAGTTAAATAGTTTTCTCTTTAAACCCCTTTTGTATATAAAATATTAACAAAAACACATAAAAATAAATAAATAACTAATAAATACATTAGGTTAATATTTGCATTATTTGTAAATAATCACATACATTGCATAATACTTTTATTTTTCTTTGATTCTTATACTTGGCTATACTTTTACATTGAGAATGCGATTAGATTTGGTTGTAAATATTATTTGGACACTACTATCCTGATAAGACTCATCCCCATTTGTAAATATTTGTACCCCCATCCCCGGATACTTATTTGTAATAGCTTAGACTTTAAATTCCCGCAATTTATCGCTTTCTATATACTGTATAGTAATTAGGGTTTGTATGCGAAGATTCAAAATCAACCGCTAGATAACCTAATACAAAGACAAAGGCATGACAATCAATACATAATTCACACTTGCACCCCTAGGGTAATCCCGCTTGTTGCCTTAAAAAATGAGCCATGTTTGCATGTTGGGTTCTTTGGCAAAACAACAAAAACAAATCAAATGATCATAGTCCCTCGATGACGCTTTCGAAGTTGCCTAAACAAAATGATCATAGTCCCTTCAAGAAAATTTCCAAAGACACTTGGCACCATTGCATTCATGGTCTAAACGATGACCCGCGCCCGTCCCGTTAACATCCTAACACAAGGTTGTTCACCAAATACAATGGTGAAACAACACTGTTAAAAGGGTTAAAACATGAGAAAAATCTTTGAGTAAATTTAGGGGTAGACAACTCTTAGTTACTTGATCAAACTTGCAAAACACACTTGCCTACTTTCAAAACACACTCCGCAACACAACTTTCAAAACAACTTTCAAAACAACTTTCAAAAACAACTTTCAAAAACATTGAAACATCTTTTTAAAAAGACACACACCTTTGTAAAACATTCGAGTAAAGAATTGTTACAACGGTTGCCTAGACAAGGCATCTTTTTCAAAACATTTTCAAAAAAACCATACACACACAAACACCATTTCAAGCAATTGAAAATCAAGGCAAGTGATCTAAAACAAGTAACTAAGATCCCATGGATAACCATGGATGAAAAGGGTGCTAGCACCTTCCCTTTTCATAATCTACCCCCCGAACCCACGAAAACATCTCAAAGGTTTTTCCTGTGCTTTTTAACATTTCCTTTAGGATAAAATAAAAAGTCGGTGGCGACTCTTGCTAAACCGAACAAGTGCGAATACAAACGCAAAAACTCAAGTCAGTTCTCCCACCGTATCACAGCAGGGTTCAACCTCCTTTAGCTGAAAGGGAATTGGTTGACATGTTCATGAGCACGCTGACAGGTCCTTTCCATAACCACCTACTTGGAAGTTCTTTAGTCGGTTTCACGGAACTGATATTGACGGGGAAACATGTTGAGAATAGAATCAGAAGTGGTAAAATCCAAGTGGCTAGAAGGGTCTTAATAAGAGTAACCACGACCAATATGTAGGGACAACTCTGATCTCTAATCATGCACCAGTGCGACAACAGCAACAGGGTAATCAACGAAGACAAGACGAGCCCAAAAGATAGTTTACCAGAATCAACATGCCGCAGTCTCAAGTATTGCAACACATGTTGAGGATGAATCTGATTATGTTGATAGAACCTCATCCAAACCCCAAAACTTCTTCTCCTAACTACAATACCGATGCAAGGTGTGCCTATCATTCTAACAGTCTTGGGCATAATACTAAAGATTGTTTGACATTGAAATACAAGATTCAAAATATGATTGACGCTAAGGAGATTGAATTTGATTCTCCTGAGACTCCCAACGTGATCACAACTCCCATGCCAAATCATAATTAGGATCGAATTAATGTTGTGGAAGATATCGATAGCAGCAGTGACCTGAATAACTGGATTTCTCCTACTGCCAACGACGAAAGCTTCCTAATTCGAATTTTTATTTGTAATTTCTTTATTTGTTCAAACAACTACTGTCATGTCAAACTTTGGTTTTCCCATTAATGCCTTTCATATGTTTGTCTTGAATTAATTCATTTTCACTATATTTAAACTGCTTTCTTACTTTATTTTGTGATATTCAACTCTCTTTAAAAGCTTAAGTCTTTAAAGGGAGGATAACGAAAACGATACCATAATCTCATATAGTATGCTTTTGAACAGACTTTGTTGACGATGTATAACCGTTTCTTCAAATCCTAAATAGTGGAGTCATAAGGAAGTTAATCCTTAGTCAACCCCTTTGAGCCTAAGAAGTAGGAGTTTTCTTTTTCACACAAATTGAAACCTTTAATCATAAACTAGGGCAAGGTAGTTTCTCAGTTAATTTAAATGCACATTCAGTCGCAAGCTTTCACTTCATACACAACGAATAGTATCAAATACGTCGTTCTAAATCAAAAGACGATGATAGTTCTCCATAAAACAAACAGTTATTATCTCTCAAAAGAAAGGCCCGCTAAGTCAAAACCTATGAAGGAGACTTAGGAAAAAACGGGGGCATCCCGCTGGCTGTAATCACAGAAGAAACAATTCAGGAAAAAGGTAGGGATAATAAAATAAAAAATAGGTCGCTATAAATCCTTGATAACAGGTAAATGTTACAAAAGTGACTGCCTTCTCAAATAAACTTCTAGTATCGGAACCATCACCAAAATATCATTCCAGACTCTATTGGAATCTAAATGCACAATTAACTAAGTATAGGACTGAAGAACATCATGAAGAATGGGTTGGATACAAATAAATTTTGAGCCTTTATCCTTTGTTTCTTAAACGTGAACCAGGCCACGTTACAACCCTTAAAAGTCTTAGTTGAAGCATGGGTTAATCCAAAAGCATATTGTTACAAAAAGGTATCCTGACTCCTGTAAGGCTTACTATAAATCCTGATCTGAATTCATATTCTTACAAAATTTTGTTTTTTTACTAAAAACTCATTTTCAAAACTTCAAGACAGACATAAGCTTTTCATTTTTAATACCACTGTTTGCATATAGCTAATTGTTCGACATCAGAGAAATTCGCATGACGAATATTCAATGAACGAAAATTCTCTCAATAAATATAATCACTTCAAATGGAAATAAACTTCAAATAAAAAACCTTCCATAATCTAGGGGCATAACATGGTGTCTAACTGATCTGGGGAAGTCTAGTCAAGATTCAAGGAATCTCTCAAAAGTGTAGAATTACCAAAGGCAGATCTCCATCTGAATCACTTGGGGTATTGAACATGAATTCCAGCAAAGGGTCACGTACGATCGAGCATACATTTTTTGGCAGTGCTACAACACTTACTACTATGGATAGTGACAATTCTATGCACCCTGTGAACATAAACATAGTCAGAAAATACCACGCATGAAAAAAAGACCCGCTAGGTTGACTGGCCAAGACACAAATAAGGGAATCCCGGTGAACCAAAAGGTTTCGGGAAAAAATTAGGGATATATAAAAAAATTATACACCCGGCAAGTCGAAAACCTGAAAAGGAAGCTTGGGAAAAAATGGGTATCCCGGTGGACTGAAAACCTGAAAAGGCGGTCTAGGCAAAAGTTAGGGATTAAAGCGTACGATTATGTCCCGTTATCTCATCACTTGTCTATCGGTAGAAGACTTATCACCCTGATTAGAATTTAGCGAGGGTTCTAGAAGTTGAGATAATGTTCAAATTATCCACAAATCCCCACAGAGTAACCCCCACAAGACTATCTCTACAGAGCTATCTTCACAAGCTCACCCTCAACAGAGATATATTCCCCAACAAGTCTAATATGCAAGTCAGACAGAAACTAGGGCAACTTCCAACAATTCATCTCCATGCCTCTGATGGATAGCTAAATAGGAGCATCTTCCCTAAGAGGTCCCCCGACAAATAAGGAAGTCTGATTATTTCCCCAGCAAACAATGAAAACTTCCTTAGCACAACCTATGAATTTCTAATCCCCATCATAGATTATCTCTTCAAAGTATTCTACAAAATCAAATTCCCCAACAAAGTTTATTTCTCCAATACTTAAAATTCCTCGACGAAATTCTCTCTCTCCAGCAGGGTTCATTCAAAGTTGTTATCCCCTGAGAACTGCTATCCATATCTGAAACCTAGTCAGATAGCACATCAGAAGAATTGTCCATCTCTTCATCCCCAGTCAGGGTATACAAAAATTAATTCCTTCAACAAAAAGAACGACAAACGATCGACTCTCCTTGAATGCTTCTATCCACAATCATAAGTCAAATATCCCCAACAGATTATCCTTAAATAGAAAGTGGGAATCCCCAGCAGAAATTGAAGAATCACTTTCTTCATCTCCAGCAACAGTCCAGGATTTATTTTCCCCGACTAGACATTGTTGCAAGAAGCTACCAATACGCTCTAATGACATATTGCATCCATAACACCATTTACAAAATATCATAACACATGTGTGATACGGTGGTAGAACCGTCTTTTTAATACTAGTTTGCATTTTGTATTTGCAAATTTTGCAGTAAGCAAGAATCGCCACCGACTTTTATTTCGTCCAACAAGGGAAAGGAAAAAGAACAGAAAAACCTTTTTTCGAGAGTTTCTGAGTATGGGGGGTAGATTATAGAAAGGGAAGGTGTTATCACCATTTCTATCCATGGTTTTCCACAGGTTGTTAGGTACTTACTCATTTTGAAATTTCTTGTGTGTGTTTTGAAAAGTTTTTTGTTTAACTTCGTGATAACCCTTGTATCTATCCTCAAAAGTGTGACGAAGTTGTTTTTTGAAAACTATTTTGAAAGTGTTTGTGTAAAAAGATTTTTGTTTTGAGAGAGTACTTAAGATTTATACCTACTCGAAAAAAGACTGTTCATTTCCTCGTTTACTTTAGACGATGCTATCCTACTATTAAGGAGTAGGTAGCCCTATCGTTGGAGTTTTAAGGGACATTCAGAGGGATGAAATGGTTACTGAAGGCAACAAGTAAGGATACCTTAGCATTTCGAAGGGACTATCATCATAAGATCATTTCTCATAGGCAACTCGAGTGACAATGAGGGACTATGATCTTTATGACGACTTTGAATTGCGGGTCTTTGCTAAGATATCCCTATGTTCGAGGGACATGACCATTATTTCGGAGGCAACCAAGTGAGGCAAACCCTAGGTGTGAGCATGTGCATGTGTGCTTTTTCCAGTTAGTTATCTTTGCACAATTAAGGTTATCTACCTTTTTAATCGTTGGTTTATCTTTCACATACAATCCTAATGTCCATACATCTAGCAGTTTAATAGTGGCGGAAATTAAAAAGTGCGAGAAATTAAAGTCCTAAATATAACAAGGCTTTTGGGTAGATACATAAATATTTGACTGAAAATAAAGACGCGGAAATTAAAATCCTAATTAATTTATTACAAACTTGAAACATTTACAATAATTTTGAATTAAAAGGAAGTAAAGGCGCGCGCGACGAATTAAATACGAGAATAAATTAGAAGCCTAAAAAATCTAATTAATTAAAAAAATATTTTTGTGTATATTTTGTTGAGAAAATAATTTAATTGCAAATTAAACCTAATTCTATAATTAATTTTAAATAATAAAAAAAACAATCAAGTTAATCTAATTAAACTATTTTATTTTCAATAAAATTAATTAAAATAAAAAAATCTAATTCTATATTTTTGTGATTTTATATTTTTATGATTTTTTTGATTTGATAAAAAATGATTTTTTGTTGTAAAAATGATTAAATAAATTAATAAAACAAAACAAAAAAAAAGAAATTAAAAAAAGAATGATTTGGGCCTGGTATTGTTGAGTAACCAGGGGGTGTGTTACTGATTTTGTTGGGCCCAAGATGCCAGCCCAAACAACTGCGTGTGATTCAGCGCAGTCAGATCTAGTAGGTTCACCGTGCGCTGCTCTCCACTGAGCGCTAGATCTGGATCTAAGGATGATCCACTGGCTGGATTTAGAGGGTGTACGATGGCTTTCATGAGTAGTGCACGCTGGATCCTGTGAAGAAATAATGGAAAAAATGCAAAAGCTCACGCCTGGGATCGAACCCAGGACATTAGCTTCATACCTCTCTCCCTTGACCAACTGCGCTAGCTTGTTCATGTTAGAACAAGATTGGTTCTGATCATATCTTAGAGTTTTGATGATAACAATAAATTATATTTTATATATTTGATACTCTGATGAACGTATTTAATTGTTTCAGATAATGTTCTGACAGAAGCATTTTGATGTGCTGAGCTGAAAATAAATGAAGAAGTTCTTTGATGAAAGAACTATTTGTTTTAGCGCAAGTGCTGATGCTGACTCTGATATGAAACTATTCTTTTTCATCTTATAACGTTTAGAAGGTTTCCATGTTATGAAGTACTTTGAAAGCAAGCGCTGATCAGAAGTACTTAGCAAGCAAGCGTTGATAAGAAGATATGCAAGCATGTTCTGAATCAAGACGTGAAGCTAGTTCTGAAAGAATATAAAAGCTAACAAGTCTTGTCAAGGATCAGGAAACATGCTCTGACAGAATACCGTTTCCTCATTTAATGCAAATACAGCTACATGCACTCAAGTGTCTATGATAGTTCATTGGAAAATGCAATACTGCAAGCAAACACGCAAACATTTATTGCTCTCCACTTTTGAAGGCAGCAACAATCATTTTCTTCTTACTATATATAAAAGAACATTTATTGCATGCCAATAACTCAACAAATTAAAAAGAAGCAAGAACTACGTGAAAATCTTCTGGGCTCACAAATTATTTTACATACAGTTTGTGAAATGCTAATCTTAGTGAAAAATCACAGTTGTGATATAGCTTTCTTAGAAATAAATTTTGTTTCACTATCTGTAAAGATTTAACTCTTGTAATTGTTCCTTGAGAGACTAAGTTTGGTCAGATTTCTCAAGTAGACTAGGACTAGTTTAAGTCTTAGTGGTGTTAGTCACTTGTAAGATTACTTCTGCATTGTTAGTGACAACAATTGTTGTATGATTGTAATCAGTTGATTATAGTGAATTAAGTCCTTGTTGAGAAAGGCAAAATCACCTTGGCGGATGGACTGGAGTAGTTTGAGTTCAAACGAACCAGGATAAAAATAATCATGTCTTTCCATTATTGTTGAGCATTTAATGAAAAGAAAAAGAGAAACTTATTCAACCCCCCCCCCCCCCCCCCTTCTAAGTGTTTTCTCACCCTTCAATTGGTATCAGAGCTTGACTCTGAGCACAACACTTAACCGTGTCAGGAAAAGATCTAGAAGAAAACACAAATGGCTACTGAACAAAACAACAATAGCTACAACAAACCTTCTACGTTTAATTGAGAAGATTTTGAATATTGGAAAGATAGACTAGAAAGTTTCTTTCTAGGTCATGATAGTGATTTATGGGATATTGTCTTGGATGGTTACACACATCATACAGACTCAGAAGGAAAAAAGATTGATAGGAAAAATATGGATAGACAACAAAAAGCTGATTTCAAAAATCATCATAGAGCTAAAAATATTTTTCTAAATGCTATCTATAAAATGGAATATGAAAAGATTACAAATAGAGATACAACACATGATATGTTTGAGTCTCTTAAAATGACTCATGAAGGAAACACTCAAGTAAAGGAATCTAAAGCTCTGGCTCTCGTCCAGAAGTATGAAGCCTTCAAAGTAGAAGAAAGTGAATCTATAGAAGCTATGTTCTCAAGGTTCCAAACTCTGATTGCTGGTCTGAGAGTTTTGAACAAGGGATACACTAAGGTAGACCATGTTAAAAAGATTATCAGAAGCTTACCCAGAAGATGGGCTCCTATGGTCACTACTTTCAAAGTATCAAAAGATCTGAACAACTTGTCTCTTGAAGAACTCATCAGTGCTCTCAGAAGTCATGAGATAGAACTTGATGAGCATGAGCCTTAGAAGAAAGGTAAGTCTGTTGCCCTTAAATCAATTAAAAAATATGAAACTAATGCTTTTCAGGATGAAGAGGAAAACTCTGAAGAATCTGCGTCAGAAGATGACAAACTATCCTTGCTCTCCAGAAGGATCAATCAGCTGTGGAAGCACAGACAGAAGAAGTTTTGGAACTTCAAGAAGTCAGAAGATAAACCAGAATCTTCTGGACACAAAAAGTCAAAAATAAGAGAGATAATCTGTTATGAATGCAAAGAACCTGGACACTACAAGAGTGATTGTCCAAAACTTCAAAGAGAAAAACCAAAGAAAAAGTTTGGTAGAAAGAAAGGGATGATGGCAACCTTGGACGATTCAGAATCCTCTGAAGATGAATCTGATTCTGAAGATGAGAACACCAACCTAGCTCTGATGGCTACCACAACAGATGACTCAGACTGTGAGTCAAACCCAAAAGAGGTATTCTCTGAATTTACTAGAGAAGGACTTGCTGAAAGTTTATCAGAACTTCTGGAAAACTATAGTAAGCTCAAAATCAAATACAAGAAACTCAAGAAGAGTCCTGCATCTGATCTTGAGAAACATGAAACAGAAAAATCTGAACTCAAAGAAAATAAGTTTAAACTTAAAGAAGAAATTCAAAATGTTCAAAAATTTTCTAGTTCAGATTCTGTGTCAAGTTCAAAAGATATTCTGAAAGAATATGACTGTAGCTTTCAAACTTTTCTTGCTAAAAGCATAGATAGAAGAAAAATGGCTTCAATGATCTTTGGAGTTAGTGGGAAAAACAGAAGAGGAATTGGATATGAACCTCCCAAAGGGAAGGAGACATATATACCAAAACCTATTGCTAAGATGACTTTCACTTATAAACCTCTGAACAAACAATTCAAGTTTGGACACACACATGATATAAAATATACATCACATTCTGGAAACTCTTATGCTAATCCAAAGTTCAAACAGAACTTTAAATACTCTAACCCAAGAGGACCCAAAAAGATATGGGTGCCTATGAATAAAATAATATTTGTTGCATATGTCCTTAACAGCTCAATTGAGACACCAGTCATGGTATCTGGACTCTGGGTGCTCACGACACATGACGGGAAGAAAGTCTATGTTCCAAAATCTGGAATTTAAAGCTGGAGGAGACGTCAAGTTTGGAGGTAATCAGAAAGGGAAGATTATTGGTTCTGGAACCATTGGAAACGGTAAACTTCCTTCTATCTCTAATGTGTTATTAGTAGAAGGATTAGCGCATAACTTGCTGTCCATAAGTCAATTAAGTGACAATGGTTATGACATTATCTTTAATCAAAATTCCTGTAGAGCTGTTAGTCAAAAAGATGGATCAATCCTCTTTTCTGGCAAGAGAAAGAACAACATATACAAAATTGATTTGTCAGATCTTAAATCTCATAATGTTAAATACCTTTTGTCTGTTAGCGATGAGAAATGGGTATGGCATAAAAGATTGGGACATGTCAGCTTAATAAAAATCTCCCAACTAAATAAATTAAATTTAGTCAGAGGACTTCCCAATCTGAAGTACAACTCAGAAGCTCTGTGCGAAGCATGTCAAAAAGGAAAATTTTCAAAACCTTCCTTTAAATCCAAAAATGTTGTTTCTTCCTCTAGGCCACTAGAACTACTTCATATTTATTTTTTTGGGCCAAATAAAATTGCATCCATCAGAGGCAAGAAGCATGGATTGGTCATTATTGATGACTTCAGCAGATGGACATGGGTTAAGTTTTTAAAACACAAGGATGAGTCACATTCTGTGTTCGTTGACTTCTATAACCAAGTGCAAAACAAAAAAGATTTTAGAATTATAAAAGTCAGAAGTGATCATGGTGGAGAATTTGAAAACCATTATTTTGAAAAATATTTTAAAGAAAATGGTATTGTTCATAATTTCTCTTGTCCTAGAACTCCCCAACAAAATGGAGTTGTAGAACGAAAGAATAGAACATTACAAGAAATGGCCAGAACCATGATCAATGAAACAAATATGGCTAAGCACTTTTGGGCAGAAGCTGTGAACACAACATGTTATATTCAGAATAGAATCTCTATAAGTCCTATTCTTGAAAAGACTCCCTATGAATTATGGAAAAACAGAAAACCCAACATTTCTTATTTCCATCCTTTTGGATGTACTCTTTTTATTCTAAACACTAAAGAAAATCTGAACAAGTTTGATTCTAAAGCACAAAAGTGTTTTCTGCTTGGATATTCTGAACGCTCAAAAGGCTATAGAGTATACAACACAGAAACTCTGATTGTTGAAGAATCAATCAAAGTCTGGTTTGATGATAAACTTGGCCAGCAACAGCCAAAGTAAATTGATATTTTTGTAGGTACAGAAGATCATCCCTCAAACTCTGAAACTTCAGAAGCAAAAGAAGACTCAGAAGCAAAGGAAGACTCAGAAGATCATCCTCTTGACAATGCTCTGGATAATCTTAGAATCTCTGAACAACCCACTCAAAAAAGGTTTCCTAGAATCTCTTTAGCTCACAAAGAAGACCTGATTATTGGAAGAAAAGAAGATCCCATCAGAACAAGATCCTCTCTCAGAATCAATGAAGAATCATTGTTTGGATTGGTATTTCTGATTGAGCCAACTTCTATTGATGAAGCTTTGGAAGACAATGATTGGATCTTAGCAATTCAAGATGAACTCAATCAATTTTCCAGAAACGATATGTGGGATATAGTTCCAAGACCCAAAGGATTCAACATTATAGGAACTAAATGGGTTTTCAGAAGCAAACTAAATGAGCAAGGAGAGGTTGTCAGAAACAAAGCACGACTGGTTGCACAGGGTTATAGTCAATAAGAAGGAATTGATTATAATGAAACCTTTGCCCCAGTCGCCAAGTTAGAGTCTATTAGATTATTAATTTCTTTTGCTGTTCAAATTAACATTTCATTATATCAAATGGATTTTAAAAGTGCATTTTTAAATGGCTATATATAAGAAGAAGTTTATGTCCATCAACCTCCTGACTTTAATGACTCAAAATATCCAGAACATGTTTTTAAATTAAAAAAATCTTTGTACGGTTTAAAACAAGCTCCTAGAGCTTGGTATGATTGTCTGAGTAATTTTATTTTAGAAAAAGATTTTACCAGAGGGAAAGTGGACACAACTTTATTCAGAAAGACATTTAAAAATGATATCTTAATTTGTCAAATTTATGTTGATGATATTATTTTTGGAACCTCTAATATCTCCCTTGGAAAAGAATTTGCTGAGACCATGAAGGTAGAATTTGAGATGAGCATGATGGGAGAATTGAAGTTCTTTCTGGGAATACAAATTAACCAGACTCCAGAAGGTACTTACATACATCAGACGAAGTATGTTAAAGAACTTCTGAAGAAATTTCAGATGTCAGAAAGCAAAGATGCTAAGACACCAATGCATCCAACATGCATTATGGGAAAAGATGAGGTAAGTATGAAGGTAGATCAGAAGCTCTACAGAGGTATGATTGGATCCGTTCTCTATCTGACTGCATCTAGACCTGATATATTATTCAGCGCATGTTTATGTGCTAGATTCCAATCAGATCCTAGAGAATCTCACTTAACTGCTGTTAAGAGAATTCTGAGGTATCTGAAAGGTACTACTAATCTGGGTCTGTGTTACAGAAGATCAAAAGATTTCAGACTAGTAGGTTATTGTGATGCTGACTTCACTGGAGATAGAATTGAAAGGAAGAGCACCTCTAGAAGCTGCCAGTTTATGGGTGACAATCTTATCTCGTGGTACAGCAAGAAGCAAGTAACAATTTCACTTTCAACAACAGAAGCTGAGTATATATCTGCTGCTGGATGTAGTTCTCAGATGATTTGGATGAAAAGTCAGCTAGAAGATTTTAATCTTTATGAAAGTAAGATTCCTATCTTCCGTGACAATACTTCTGCAATTTGTCTTTCTAAAAATCCTATTTTACATTCTAAAGCTAAACACATTGAAATTAAATATCATTTTATAAGGGACTATATTCAGAAGGGAATTTTAAATTTAAACTTTGTAAAAACAGACCATCAACGGGCTAATATTTTACCAAACCCCTTTCAGAAGATAGATTTAAATTCATTTTGAAAAATATTTGTATGGAATTATGTCCTGAATAAATTTGTATTTATCTTCTGGTTTGACTTCAGAATGTTCTGAAATGAATGTTCTGATTAATAACTCTTCATAAGTTGGAAGAAAAGTTACATTAGAAGCTATATGTAAAGTTCTAAAATGTTCTAACGTTTCATTTCAAGTATAGCTCAGCAATTCATTAGATCAAACAGTTGTGCCATGCAACCTTCAGGAGATGAACACGTGGTGTGTTTCTGAAAGGTCACGCGTGCTAAAGCTATTGACGTCGTTCTAGGTAACTATTATGATTTGATTAAAATATCATGTTTTCCCCTCACTTTTCAATTTCATTAAATGCTAAGTCATGATTAGATTCTTTTTAATTAAATTTTTATTGAATATTTTTTTTACAGTTTTATTTTTAAAACCTATTTCTCAAAACTTTTCATATAAATACCTTTGTAAAAACCCTCTCTCACTTTTTACCTTCTCTTTCAAAAACTCAACCGTCTCTGTGTATTTTTCTCTGAAACCCATTTTTTTCTTCTCTCAGCCTAAGTGCTCCAATGGCTTCCTCCTCCGCTCATTCTGAGAACATCCAATCTGAATAATACGTCATTCCTGAAAGAACCACTCTCATTCCAGTGGATAGCTTAGAGGTTATAACTGAATTAATGATGGACTTTGAGAATCTTAAAGCAAATGGCTTTGATCTTCTTCCTACTGTGGAGTTTCAAGGATGGGGAAACTTCTTTGACCGTCTAGTTGGTCCTGTTTTTCCACACCTTGTTAAGGAATTTTGGATACACGCAATTGCTTCTCCAAAAGTCATCCTCTCATTCGTGATGGGTAAGGAAATATCCGTTACTGAAAATCTAATCAGAAAACTTCTAGGTTTTGAAGGAACTGGAGTAATTGGAATCTCTAGTGGTAGAATGGAAATGTCAAAAGTTTATGCATAAATTTTTACAAATGAGCAAGCGTCTTCAAAGGTCAGAGATTTGAAAAATAAGTACAAAATCATTGCAAGAATCATCCATGGTTGCATTCATCTTAGGAAGGAAACAAGTTCTCCAGACTATATAAATGCTGACCAGCAATACTTGTTGTTCTGTCTTGGAACAAATGTTAAGATTGATTTACCTTATCTCTTGTTTGATCATTTCTGGACTCATGTCAAAGAAACGAGAGAAGCAGAAAGAATGAAGAACCCTAAATCCAAAAGGAATTGGATTCCAATGGGGAGATTGATTTCAGACATTCTGACTGAGAATGGTCTGATTTCTCACTTGGATGAAGCAAATCTACTGGGGGAGTTAGAGCCTACATGTGGGAAAGCTCTGACTGGAAAGAATTTGGTGAAAAAAAGATTATTGACAAACTGCTGGTGGAACCAACTCCCTATGTTTCAGCATCCATTACCAGAAGAAGGATTCTAATTGATGATTTTCCACTGTTCAACTCAGGAGATCACCCTCGCATCATCCTGCATTACATTCAGATTTGCAAATAAAGTGGAAAACCAATTGATCCTGCTTGGCTTCAAGGAAGACATGAAGCTGCTCCAGATGTTGTCTTTCAGCAACCGATGAAGAGGAAAGCAGTTGAAGGACCATCTGCTAGACCTCAGAAGAAGAAGAAGAAATCAGGTACATCTTCTGAGACTATTTCTGTTAATGATTCTGTAAATATATCTACATCTGCTGAACCCTAAACCTTAGGAGATATAGATGTTGACATAGACTTGACCATACCCTCTGTACCTCTTGCTGAAAACCCTCAAAAAGATCAAGTTTTATCATACTTGAGTGATTTTGACTCTGATTACTCCTCTGAAACCCAAACAGAACCATCTCAATCTATTCCTGCTGAAAACCTTTCTAGACCTCCTCCCAGACCATTCTCACCCAGACCTACTGGATGGTATGATGCTGGCTCTTGGAGAATACCAGGAATCAACGAACCTCTGGCCACTCTAAAGCCACCATTCACCCTACCTTCTGAAAATATCTTTTCCATGAACAAAACACAACCACAAAATCCTACCCCCACTGCTGACAACACCATCATCATTTCACCTGACGTCACACTACCCACATCTCCACAACTTCCAACACCTAACTCACCAATCATTTCCCCTCCTCAATATCCAAAACATAACCTCCATCCATCACATGAACCATCTGAACCTTGTGAACCATCAGCAACACATGAACCCTCTGAAAGTCTCAATCCATCAGAAACACCTGAACCTTTTAAATAACCTGACCAAAATGAAACACCTGAACAAACAGAAAATCCTGAACCAACTGACTTTCTGAAAACTATAGTTGATTTTGAATCTCTACAATTTCTAAAAAACAAAACCTACAAAAAGGCTGTTCCCAAACCTGTTCAGCCAGATGTAAATATATGTTTTCAGAATTTCTTAACAGGAGTACAAGCTTGGTTGGACCTGCTGAAGGCAGAATGCACCAAAAATGTGAACCCAGCAGCAACAGATCTTCTGTGGGAAACATTCAGAAGAACCTTAGATGCTAAGTCACTGAAGCTGTAAGACTTATGTCATTCTCAAGTGCTTGAGAACTTCTCCAAACATCTGCATGCCTTTCAGTCAGAAGCTGCTGATATTTTGGATAAGAAGTCTTCTCTGTTGATTGCTAATGCTCCAGCTGATCAAATGGACATTTCAGAAGATGAATTTGAAGATGCCTCTGAATATTCAAATCCTCTGGCAATAGTTCTGTTGAATCAACCTTCTGCAAAAGCTGCACCTGGACCTGGGCCAACTCTTATGGTTGATCTGGGCACTCTTCTTTCAACTTTTATTCGTTCTGACTCAACGGTTGCTACTCCAAAGGCTGTATCTGCTGAAGCTTCTTCTTCCTCTGATCCTACTTCACTTGTAATGGATACTCTGAATGAGCTTAAGAGGGATAACGAAGCTATTCATGAGTGCTTGGACAAGCAAGATCAGACAAACCAGGAAATCAGAAACTGGATGATGAAACAAGAGGAATTTGCATCTGAGATCAAGAATCTTCTTATGGCCCTTGTTTCTAAGAAATCTTAGTGTCATTCTATTTCTTGTTTTTGTTTGTTGTTTTTTTTGTACCTCATAATCTTTTATTAAAAAAAAACTTTTACGCTCTTCAACTTTTTTTATACTTTTTGATTATGCCAAAAAGGGGGAGAAAATGAGTTTTTTGATCTAATCTCTGATTAACAGTTATGGGACTAAGTCTCAAACATTCTAACAAAATACAAAGATTTCTTTCTTTGTTTAAAAGAATTTTGCAGGTATCACTTAAACTCTGGAAGTTTAATTCATATGAACATTATCTTCAAAAGACTTGCTGAAGAAATCCCAGAAGAAAATTTCAAAGCTCTGATGAAAATTCTCAGGAAGTTTTTCTTATAGAAATATTTATTTCAAGGGGAGATTCTTATCTCTTATTCAAATTTATTTCTATATCTGAATATTTTTGTCATCATCAAAAAGGGGGAGATTGTTAGAACAAGATTGGTTCTGATCATATCTCAGAGTTTTGATGATAACAATAAATTATATTTTATATATTTGATACTCTGATGAACGTATTTAATTGTTCAGATAATGTTCTGACAGAAGAATTTTGATGTGCTAAGCTGAAAATAAATGAAGAAGTTCTTTGATGAAAGAACTATTTGTTTTAGCGCAAGTGCTAATGCTGACTCTGATATGAAACTATTCTTCTGCATCTTCTAACGTTTAGCAGGTTTCCATGTTTTGAAGTACTTTGAAAGCAAGCGCTGATCAGAAGTACTTAGTAAGCAAGCGTTGATACGAAGATATGCAAGCATGTTCTGAATCAAGATGTGAAGCTAGTTCTGAAACAATATAAAAAGCTAACAAGTCTTGTCAAGGATCAGGAAACATGCTCTGACAGAATGTCGTTTGCTCATTTAATGCAAAGACGGCTACATGCACTCGAGTGTCTACGCTAGTTCATTGGAAAATGCAATACTGCAAGCAAACACGCAAACATTTATTGCTCTCCACATTTGAAGGCAACAACGATCATTTTCTTCTTACTATATATAGAAGAACATTTATTGCAAGCCAACAACTCAACAAATTAAAAAGAAGCTAGAACTACGTGAAAATATTCTGGGCTCACAAATTATTTTACATACACTTTGTGCAATACTAATCTTAGCAAAAAATCACAGTTGTGATATAGCTTTCTTAGAAGCAAATTTTGTTTCACTATCTGTAAAGATTTAACTCTTGTAATTGTTCCTTGAGAGACCAAGTTTGGTCAGATTTCTCAAGTAGACTAGGACTAGTTTAAGTCTTAGTGGTGTTAGTCACTTGTAAGATTACTTGTGCATTGTTAGTCATAACAGTTGTTGTATGATTGTAATCAGTTGATTATAGTGAATTAAGTCCTTGTTGAGAAAGGCGAAATCACCTTGGCTGCTGGACTGGAGTAGTTTGAGTTCAAATGAACCAGGATCCCCCCCCCCCCCTTCTAAGTGTTTTCTCACCCTTCAGTTCATTCGTCAATATAATAACATAAATACATTATATTAAATGAAGGGTCAGTGTAACAAGAAAACACGCGAAATTCAAATCATCCAGTGGCTATCAGACACATCATCATCTTCTTCAGGGAAACTGTCGTTTTAGGTAAGGATCTTTACCTACGGACACCAACTGTAACTATAACCCTGCAAATCTCAAAAATCAATACTAGGAATGATAAATCAAATCTAAGCACACAGATCAACTCGTTTTGATCTCCTGAGTATGATGGCATCCATATTTTTACCTGATTTTACCTGCGTCAAAAAGCCCTAAAACACAACCTCAAACCCTAACAATGGCAACTATCCATACATGCACTAAAACTCCTAATTAATCATACCAATACGTTCTAAATGATGATACAAACATGAAGGCATGCTTAGAAATTATTTATGATGCGTAAATTTGCAGAACCAAATTCAAAAAAGATGGCAAACCGTGACACTGGAAAGTGATGATTTCTGGAGCTTTTACGCGTGCAAACGATGCTGCTAGCCTCAGGAGACGTCCATGAGTGGATTGGTGGCCTTGAATCGTCCTCTAACTCAGAATTTGAACCATACCTTTTTGCCAAAAAAATTGAGTTTTGTTCTTCTTAGTGAGGCAGTCTTTTCACGTGTTCTAGGTCTGGCCTCCTTGTGTATATGTATTAGCCTGTATTAGGTCAACAAAAATAGGTTAAATCATGAAAAATCATGGAGAAAAGATCTTATTTAATCCTTTCATTATTTGTTTATAAAATAAGCCAAATCATTCCATTCTTGCTCCATCACACCTTGCACGATTTGATCTTGATATGCCAACATATATTATCTTCATTCAATGCCAAAACCATTCCAAATACAATTTATGATTTATTTGATTTTATTTGAATTTTAAATGAATAAAATCATAATAAATTAAATAAACAAATTAATGAGGCATGGAGTGGTTCATGGGTCGTGGGCCCTGTTATGAACAAGATACAAGCATAAAAAGTTGGGCCCATTTGAAGAAAAATGCAATTTGGGCATGGTTGACTTTGTGCAAATTTCCAAAGATGGCCAACTTGGACAATGCGCATCTCTCTCAATTTTGACCCTAAGAGGGTGTTATTTGACTTTTTAGAAAGCTTAATATGTCCTATAAACAACCCTTTTGGTTTCACCTCAATTGGATATTCCATGTTCATGTAAGAAGCTTTGACCCAAAAGATGTTTTTGTTGACTTTTTGAAATGACCTATAATGTCTGAATTCATATCTTTTCATGAGTGCATTTTTTGAACTTGAGGACTTAATATGAGTTGTAGGGAATTGCATCCTATTCAAAATGAGACTTGGATGGGAAATTTCTGATAAATTATGAAAAGGTTATGCCTGGTCAAAGTTTGGTTGACTTTTCCTATAGGAACCCTAATTTAGCAACCTTTGAGTTTTGATGAATTAGGAGCATTACTTGAGGACTCATGATCAACCCTTGATCAAATGATGGATATCACTTCAAAATGTTGATGTTGACCAAAAATCTTGAAGTTTGACTATATGTGGGTCACAGTTGAGTTTTGACCTAGCATAATTGATTTTCAGGCATTTGAGCAGTTGATTGAGAAAACTTCTTGTGCAAAGCATGAAACTTGACATGGATGGTATTGAGTACATGTTAATACCATGGAAGAGGTTTGCTGCCTTTGGAGCTCACCCATCTTGATGAAAATGGAAACCCTAGTTGGAGATTCATTGCTTTAGGAGGGAGTTTGTCTGGTCAATCCTTAGGTATCCTTGGGCAAGTTGAGGACTTCAATGAGCATGTATTGAGTAAAATGAGAGGGAAATTTTTGGGGTACAACATCTGCCCCTGTTCAATCTTCTTAAACCTGAGGATGTAGATTGGTTAGTCTGCCTTTCGTGATCTGAAGGTAGAAGATGATTGAATACTAGAGTGCCCAGAAATTTGCACTCGCATGAAGTAATACTGATTGGTGATATCGGGAATGGGCTTACAGATGCCATTTGGAAGTTGATAGAGAATTGTTGGAGATGGGCTTAAAGATGCCATCCGAAAAAGATATCAGTCGCATAAGAGATTCCTTTGCGAGAATTCTTGTACCTGCCGTTGAGGAGGACTTCACCGGGGAATGTTGATTTACGTATGAGGAAATAGAGTATAGGATCTTCGATTGTCCATTACTCTACTGAGGAATTAACTCCTGATTGAGGAGGTGGAAGTAAGCTGCGTATCTGGTTAGGGCCCATGATGCATAGTGGATTATTAGGGAAATGTGAGATCGACCGATTCTGGTCGGGTCCAGGTCTTGTAGTGTTGTAAACTGTTGTATGGAGATAAGAGAGAAGGAACCCGGGTCGTAGGGTTACTTAGAAATGAAAGCCTGGATAGTAGGGCTATGAGAAGGAACCTGGATAGTAGGGTTACTTCGGGATGAAAGCCTGGATAATAGGGCTTATGGGAAGAAACCTAGATAGTAGGGTTACTTCAAGATGAAAGCCTGGATAGCAGGGCTTATGGGAAGGAACCTGGATAGTAGGGTTACTTAAAAATGAAAGCCTGGATGGTAGGGATTGTGGGAAGGAACCTGGATAGTAGGGTTACTTCGAAATGAAAGCCTGGATAGTAGGGCTATGAGAAGGAACCTTGATAGTAGGTATTGTACCCCAAAATTTGCCCTCTCATGTTTTCAAAGGTCTTCCCTTACATGGTTGGTCACAAACACTTGCCTAACGAAAATAAAGTTTTTTGAAGATGAAGAAAGTGTCTTTCGATTGGCATATGGGAAAAGTCTTCGATTGGGTATCCAAAATCCTTCGATACAGGCTTGACTCACCAGTCTTCAATTGGGAATTTGGCACTCTTCGATCGGGTTTTGATTAGTAAACTTCGATTAGGTGTTTGGAACCCTTCGATAAAGCTTTGGTTCGCAAGTCTTCGATCGAGCGCTGGACCCCCTTCGATCAAGTCAATTTCACAATGCTTCGACTATGCATTAACTACTTCAGGCTTACCTTTGACTCACGAGGCAAGAATCTCCTACAAGTTTGTTTCAATTCACAAAGGAAAAGGCCTCTCAACTTTCCAGCACACCAGGCAAGAGGCTCATTCGAAGAACATGTAAATGACTCATTCGAAGAACATGTAAAGGTCCATTTGAAGAAGCATTCAAAGGGTCAATTCGAAGAACATTCAAAAGGTCCATTTGAAGAAGCATTCAGAAGGCCCATTCGAAGGGCACATAAGAAGTCCATTCGAAGGAGGCAACTCAAGACCAATCAAAGAGCATGGCCTGGAGGCATTCGAAAATCAAAGGTGTCCAGGTTCATTCAAGATTCCAAAGAGACATGAATATTTCAAAAAAGGAAATCTTTTAATATGTCTGATTCTTGTCTCATGGCTTTAAAGGCCTGGTTAAATGGTTGTCCCTTGCCGTTTTCAGGCACCCTCACACTCCTATAAATACGAGGCCAATGACACATTACAGAGGGACGAGGATTTGAAAATACGCTGCCCACAAACCCACCAAAGGTTATCAACATTTTCATAAGTAATCCAAGCCAAAGCAGCCATTCAACAAAAGTATCCACGCCCAGAAATCCCATATCGAAGATACCCATATCTAGAAAGTTCCAAATTGAAGGTTCCAACTACTGGTAAGAGAGGGTAAAATGTTAAACCTTGTATTTACATAACACCTCCATATTTGTTGTTTCATTCGATTGTCATTCTAGACAGAATCAAAGGGCTTGGGTTTGGCACCAGGTCATGTTTTTTGTTGCTAAGACTTGCTACAAATATAGCATGAAAAGACCCAGCGCGCGCAGGATCGATGGACCTGGGTTTCGATACCCAGGTCATGCGTTTTATTTTGCTAACATATTTTTGTAGATGCAGTGCCTCCACAGGTGATCCTTCAGGCCTTTCCAGTAACACCTTTCATAGAATCGAAAGGCAACCTCTTCCTCTGAATCGAAGCCCCCCTTCTCCCTGCAATCGAAGTTTACCCATATCCTTCCCAAACCCAATCGAAGGAGTCAGGAAAGGGTGCAAATCGAAGCTTTCCCCATCAATTCTCAAGCCCAATCGAGGGCTACTCACACCCATTCCCTAGCTCAATCGAAAGAAGGCCAAAGAAGGGTGAATAGAACGAGTCCATGGCATGGATCGAAGAAGTCTTTTCTCTTCTTTATTTTTACTTTTTACTTGTCTTTCAATGTAGTTGTAATAGTTAATTAGGTCTTTACTTTTTTCGCAATTTAATTTTCAAGGGTTTGTTTTTGGAGATGTAAATACCCGACGCCTTGTAATAGCTTAGTTTTATTTTCCGCAATTTATTTTCCGCAACCATTAACTGCTAGATGTTTGAATAATAGGCTATGCATGACAAGATTAACCTTTAATTTAAAATCAACCGTAGCTCACCATAATATGTACAAAGATAATATAAACTGAAAAACAATACACTCGCACATGCCACTCTTAGGGTACGCCTCACTTGGTTGCCTCGAACGTGGTCATTAAGTATAGGAAGTTTTAGAGGCCGCCCTCTTGTCCAAAGATCATAAGTTGCCTCGGAAAAATGATCTAAGACATTAGGGTTACCGCTAAGGCGTCCTAACATTGCTTTAGTGGCCACACGTCCCTTAAATCGAATTGACCCGAAAACTCCAACGACGGTGCTACCTACTCCTCAATAGTGGGATAGCATTGTCTAAAGGACATTTGCACAATTTAATTCCTTTTTGAGTAGGTAGATGTTCTTAAGTACTTGCTCTTTTGAAAACAAAAACAAAACTTTTCACACTTACACTCTCTTCCAAACAAAAAACTCTTTTCAAACCCACAAACACAAAGAAAAACAAACTTTTGAAAACATAGTGAGCAAGTACCTAAGAGCCCGTGGATAACCATGGATAGAAAGGGTGCTAACACCTTCCCTTTCTATAATCTACCTCTCGAACCCGAGAAACATCTCAAAAAGGAATTTTTCTGTGCTTTTGTCCTTTCCTTGTTGGATAAAATAAAAGACGGTGGCGACTCTTGCTTACCACGACATTTTGCAAAAACAAACGCAAATGCGAACCAGCATTCCAAAACAGTCAGTTCTCATTCCCACCGATCACAGAACTGGCGACTCTGCTGGGGATAGTATAAGTGAGGTGTACCTTAGGATTAGATCACTATGTTTTCAATTGTATGCTTTGTATGATTTATCTTTGTGGGCTTGTATCGGAGTTCTATAGATCCTAACTCGGATTTGGGGATACCCTTTAGGTAAGTAGCAATAAACTGTGAGGGATCTGTACAGCGTAGACTGATACAGATGAAGCAGTAGCTACGTTGGTGTGGCACTTTAGTATGTACCTATATCCCTTGTGTTGGAACGAGGAGAATATGGGTCTTCTAAGGAGTCATTAAGCACCAACTGACCTTAGAACTTTAAATTGACCAACTTGGCCATAGAACAGTAGCAGTATGCTACACTCATTGAGACTAAACTCTCGCGATGATTTCGGCCGCAAGAAAAGGTTGCTAAACTGGAATTATGACCGATTGAGGGTAGTCAGTGATATTGGGATCCTCTAGAACCCGGTTACTATTTTTAGGACAGGTTTAAACCAACTAAACTGAAAGAGGGTAATGCCTAAACTCCACGCCAGCCTAAACTTAAGGCTATATGTGTGACTTGTGTGCCTTCAAACTTGAACTACTTGCACATTCTTGTTATCTGACAACATGAGTCCCTTGCAGGTTTTGTTTACAGTCCTTATCCGATAATTTGGATTTATTGCAGGGTTTACTTACATCACCTCACACTTTTGCTTAAACGCATAGCATACACATCATAATATCATGCCTTAATATTTCCTTAACCATTTCAAGGATCTCAAGGGTCTGTGATGCAGGTTATGGTAAATCAAATGTCTAGCAAGGGGCAAAGGGGATTTATTTTCCTCTAGCCAAGGTTGTCTGGAAATCAAAACACGACAACTTGAATCGGGGGATATGACCCATTTGACATGGTGAGCTTGATTCATGTGGAAAGACATCCACCGATACGAAGTTCTACAATCAAAGATGTTGATCAAAGTTCAACCTCTAACATTTTCTTGTGTTTACCCAGTGAGATCCTTGAAAACATGCATCCACATATCATATCATGACAGGTTTCTCCCATACAGGTCTCCTTATCTTCCTACTATTTATTTCAGTAAGATGGATATGGAATAAACGGTGAAAGATCTCCAAGCTCAAAACGCTCAGTTCCAACAAATGCTTCTGGCTATGGGTAAAGGGCAAGAGGACCTGAAAGCTCTCCTTCTCAAAGACAAGAAGAAGAAGTCCAAGAAGACAATAGGCGTCCTGAACTTGAGAAGAAGACCTAAAACCCTAGATCTTTCAACTCCATCTAGCATAGGGGATAGTCTTGAAGAAGACCATAATTTAGAGATTGATGAAGTTGAAGCTGACTACTCCGAGGAACAATATCCTCCCACTGATGACAAGTACAAACAGTTGGAGGATCGCCTCAGTGCTATGGAGATTCAACAGATACCTGGCTTGGATTTAGGAGACATGGGTTTGGTTTCTGGAGTGGTCATCCTGCCAAAATTCAAAATCCCTACTTTTGCCCTGTACGATGGAGTCTCTTGCCCTAAGATGCACTTAAAGTCTTATGTCCGCAAGATTCAACCATACACAACTGATCCGAAGCTTTGGATCCATTTCTTCCAAGAAAGCCTAGTAGGGACTCAACTCGAATGGTTCTATCAATTGGAGAGTTCTCGCATCCACACCTGGGAGGATTTAGCTGCTGCTTTCTATAAGCAGTATCAGTACAATGCTGATCTTGCACCAACTCGTGTGCAATTGCAGAACATGACCATGGGTTCCAACGAGAGCTTCAAAGGATACGCCCAAAAGTGGAGAGATCTGGCTGGTAGGGTGCAACCCCCTTTAACTGACAGGGAGCTGATTGACATCTTCATGGGAACATTGTCAGGGCCTTTCTTCAAACACTTGATCGGAAGCTCTTCAGCCGGGTTCATCGAGCTAATACTGACCGGCGAAAGGGTCGAAGCTGGCATCAAAAGTGGGAAGATTCAAGAAGCTACACCTTCTGATGCTCAGAAAAGCCCTACAATGGGAAGAAAGAGTCCAATGCTGTGTATGGTCAAAAGATTCGTCATGACCAACATGTAGGAGAAATCTTGATCTCTAATCCTACGCCTACTCAACAAAGACAGGGGCATCAGCGTAAGGAGGTCGCGTCTAAAAGACAATCCACTAAGATCAACATGTCACTGACTCAAGCGCTACAACACATGTTGAAGGCAGAGCTGATTACATTAAAGGCTCCTCTCCAGAACCCAAATACTTCCGCTCCTACCTATCATCCCAATGAAAGGTGTGCATACCACTCTGACAGTCCAGGACATGACACAAACAAATGTTAGGCTCTGAAGAACAAGGTCCAAGACATGATTAATTCCAAGGAGATCGAGTTTGACCCTCCGGAGACTCCAAACATAATCACTGCTCCTATGACGAATCATTAAAAGCTTTTGTTCATTTGAATTTTCAAGTTGTAATCTCTTTGTTATTTGAATAATTATCTATTAATGTCAAACTCTGTTTCATTAATGCATTGCATATGTTTGTCTTGATTTGATCCACTCATTTTCATTACATTTAAACTATGTTTTTTTACTCACTTTATGACATTCAACTCTTGCTAAAAGTTATAAGCCTTTAGAGGGAGGATGACGAAACAATGCCATAATCTCATACAGTATGCTTTTGGACAGACCTTGCTGACGATGTACAGACGTTTCTTTCAAATCCTAAACACTGGAGTTATAAGGAAGATAATCCCTAGTCAACCCCTTCGAGCCAAAGAAGTAGGAGTTTTCTGTTTTAAACACAAATTGAAACCTTTAATTTAAACCTGGGGCAGGGTAGTCTCTCAGTTAATTCAAAAGATGCGCATTGAAGTCGCAAAACTCTCAGTTCATAATACAACGAACGACATCAAAAGCATTCCTCTGGAATCAAAAGACAGTGGTGGTTCCTTATCTCATAGGCAGTCAGTCTCTCAAAAGAGAAAAGCCCACTGAGCCAAAACCTATAAAGGAGGCTTAAGAAAGTTGGGGCATCCCACTGACTGTAATCTCGAAAACAGGAACAGTCAGGCAAAAGTTAGGGATAACAAATCAAAAGAACGAGGTCGCTACAAATCCTCAACGACATGAAAAATGTTGCAAAAATGACTGCCTTCTAACAAATTCAACTTGTGTGAACCATCACCAAAAACGTCGTTCCAGACTCATTAGGAGTTCAAATGCACAATTAACTGAGTTTAGGATTGAAGAACATCACGAAGAGCGGGTGGGTACAAATATACTTTGAGCCTTTATCCTTTGCTTCTTAAACCGTGAACCAAGCCACGTTACAACCCTTCAAAAGTCCTAATTGAAGCATGGGTTAGTTCGAAAGCACACTGTTACAAAAGGTATCCTGACTCCTGTAAGGCTTTGCTCTAAATCCTGAGTTTGAATTTTCTTAGCAAAATTTCTTTACTCGCTAAAACGCATTTTCAAAAAAACTTCAAGACAACATAAACTTTGCATTACTTGAATATCATTGTTTGCATATGGCTATTTGTTTAACAGCGGGGAAATTCACACAATGAATATCCAGTGAACAAAAGCTCTCTCAGTGAACAAAATCAATTTAAGAAGGATGACACTTCCATTGACGAATCTCCTATCAACAGGGGGACTTGACATGTCACTATCCAGCACACCTGGGGCAGTCCAGTAGAGATTTCAAGAAATCTCTGAAGAAGTGCAGAGTAACCAGGGGAAAGTCTCCATCTCCGTCACTTGGGGCATTGAACATCAATCTCAGTGAAGGGTTACATACAATTAAACATTTTCTGGCAATGTCACAAACACTTGATACTAAGGGCAATGGCAAATCTCCCCAAAATCCTTCTCATAGGATGACTCCCAGCAAGTGTTTAATCTCTGAAAACCTTTCCCCAGCTGAATCAACCTCAAGAATCCTCGAGGACTTCCCCCAACGAAGATATCACCTCTCTAGCGGACTGACGACAGGGTTTATTTCCCCAACAACACCAGGATTCCCCAGCTTGAGTTTGCCTCTCCGACTACTACAAATCAAAGGACCACAACTCCTCTTCCCCAGTAGACTACTATACAATCCCCAGCAAGTTACTGCGAAACCTGGACCCGACCAGATATCAGTTCAACTTCGACTCCCCAGTAGAGCAACAGACGACTAAGACTCCTAAACTCTTTTCCCAAGCAGAAATAAACATACTCCCCACAAAGTTTTCAATATCCCCAGCGGAGTTATCCTCAAACAACAAAGCAGGGATCCCCGATGGAAACATTTTGAGCAAAGTCCAAGACAAAATTACACTTCAACAACATTCATAACATATGCATACAAAATACATATGACACAAATCTCATTTTATTTTGAGAACATCATTACACAATGCATACATCATGACATTGCATACAACTAACTCTTTACCTTTTCAGGAAGGATCAATCAACAGGCAAAGATCATCATCTTCTGAGATCCCTTCTAGAGACAGTTCAGATGCGATCCAGATATGGCTGACATTCTGATACTTATTCCAGATTCCTTCTAGAGACAGTTCAGATGCCATCCAGATATGGCTGACATTCTGATACTTATTCCAGATTCCTTCTAGAGACAGTTCAGATGCGACCCAGATATGGCTGACATTCTGATACTTATTCCAGATTCCTTCTAGAGACAGTTCAGATGCGATCCAGATATGGCTGACATTCTGATACTTATTCCAGATTCCTTCTAGAGACAGTTCAGATGCGATCCAGATATGGCTGACATTCTGATACTTATTCCAGATTCCTTCTAGAGACAGTTCAGATGCAATCCAGATATGGCTGACATTCTGATACTTATTCCAGATTCCTTCTAGAGACAGTTCAGATGCGATCCAGATATGGCTGACATTTTGATACTTATTCCAGATTCCTTCTAGAGACAGTTCAGATGCCATCCAGATATGGCTGACATTCTGATACTTATTCCAGATTCCTTCTAGAGACAGTTCAGATGTGATCCAGATATGGCTGACATTCTGATACTTATTCCAGATTCCTTCTAGAGACAGTTCAGATGCGATCCAGATATGGCTGACATTCTGATACTTATTCGAGATTCCTTCTATAGACAGTTCGGATGCGATCCAGATATGGCTGACATTCTGATACTTATTCCAGATTCCTTCTAGAGACAGTTCAGATGCGATCCAGATATGGCTGACATTCTGATACTTATTATAGATTCCTTCTAGAGACAGTTCAGATGCGATCCAGATATGGCTGACATTCTGATACTTATTCCAGATTCCTTTTAGAGACAGTTCAGATGCGATCCAGATATGGCTGACATTCTGATACTTATTCCAGATTCCTTCTAGAGACAGTTCGGATGCGATCCAGATATGGCTGACATTCTGATACTTATTCCAGATTCATTCAAAATACAGTCCAGATACGATCCAGATTCGGATGTCATTCTGTCACTCATTCAAATACATTTCAGATATGCTCCAGATGCAGACGCAATTCTGACAATCATCCAGATTCAACTCTCAGATCCGGTTCAAATACGCTCTAGATATGGATGCCATCCTGATACTCATTCAGATTCAGCTTTTAGTTACAGCTCAGATACGCGCTAGACGCAGACGCCATTCTTTTGCTCATACAAACTCAGTCCCCCGATACATTTCAATGGCATTCCAGACACCAATACCATTTCGATACTCATTCTTTTGGCCTACAGCATTGCGGGTCAACAAACATTCTTGGATGGAATCTTTAAGCCCATCTCTAGCAAGACTCTACCGTCTCCAAATGGCATCTTTAAGCCCATTCCCACATCTATGTCTTGACGAGTGCAAATTTACAGGCACTCTAGTGTCCAATCCTCTTTTACCTTTGAGTCGCGAAAGGAAAACTTGCCAATCTAACTCTTCAGGTTCAAGAAGATTAAACATGGGCAGCTGTTGTACCCCAAAATTTGCCCTCTCATGTTTTCAAAGGTCTTCCCTTACATGGTTGGTCACAAACACTTGCCTAACGAAAATAAAGTTTTTTGAAGATGAACAAAGTGTCTTTCGATTGGCATCTGGGAAAAGTCTTCGATTGGGTATCCAAAATCCTTCGATACAGGCTTGACTCACCAGTCTTCAATTGGGAATTTGGCACTCTTCGATCGGGTTTTGATTAGTAAACTTCGATTAGGTGTTTGGAACCCTTCAATCAAGCTTTGGTTCGCAAGTCTTCGATCGAGCGCTGGACCCCCTTCGATCAAGTCAATTTCACAATGCTTCGACTATACATTAACTACTTCAGGCTTACCTTCGACTCACGAGGCAAGAATCTCCTACAAGTTTGTTTCGATTCACAAAGGAAAAGGCCTCTCAACTTGCCAGCACACCAGGCAAGAGGCTCATTCGAAGAACATGTAAATGACTCATTCGAAGGACATGTAAAGGTCCATTTGAAGAAGCATTCAAAGGGTCAATTCGAAGAACATTCAAAAGGTCCATTTGAAGAAGCATTCAGATGGCCCATTCGAAGGGCACATAAGAAGTCCATTCGAAGGAGGCAACTCAAGACCAATAAAAGAGAATGGCCTGGAGGCATTCGAAAATCAAAGGTGTCCAGGTTCATTCAAGATTCCAAAGAGACATGAATATTTCAAAAAAGGAAATCTTTTAATATGTCTGATTCTTGTCTCATGGCTTTAAAGGCCTGGTTAAATGGTTGTCCCTTGCTGTTTTCAGGCACCCTCACACTCCTATAAATACGAGGCCAATGACACATTACAGAGGGACGAGGATTTGGAGATACGCTGCCCACAAATCCACCAAAGGTTATCAACATTTTCATAAGTAATCCAAGCCAAAGCAGCCATTCAACAAAAGTATCCACGCCCAGAAATCCCATATCGAAGATACCCATATTTAGAAAGTTCCAAATTGAAGGTTCCAACTACTGGTAAGAGAGGGTAAAATGTTAAACCTTGTATTTACATAACACCTCCATATTTGTTGTTTCATTCGATTGTCATTCTAGACAGAATCAAAGGGCTTGGGTTTGGCACCAGGTCATGTTTTTTGTTGCTAACACTTGCTACAAATATAGCATGAAAAGACCCAGCGCGCGCAGGATCGATGGACCTGGGTTTCGATACCCAGGTCATGCGTTTTATTTTGCTAACATATTTTTGCAGATGTAGTGCCTCCACAGGTGATCCTTCAGGCCTTTCCAGCAACACCCTTCATAGAATCGAAAGGCATCCTTCTTCCTCTGAATCGAAGCCCCCCCTCTCCCTGCAATCGAAGTTTACCCATATCCTTCCCAAACCCAATCGAAGGAGTCAGGAAAGGGTGCAAATCGAAGCTTTCCCCGTCAATTCTCAAGCCCAATCGAAGGCTACTCACACCCATTCCCTAGCTCAATCGAAAGAAGGCCAAAGAAGGGTGAATCGAACGAGTCCATGGCATGGATCGAAGAAGTCTTTTCTCTTCTTTATTTTTACTTTTTACTTGTCTTTCAATTTAGTTGTAATAGTTAATTAGGTCTTTACTTTTTTTGCAATTTAATTTTCAAGGGTTTGTTTTTGGCGATGTAAATACCCGACGCCTTGTAATAGCTTAGTTTTATTTTCCGCAATTTATTTTCCGCAACCATTAACTGCTAGATGTTTAAATAATAGGCTATGCATGACAAGATTAACCTTTAATTTAAAATCAACCGTAGCTCACCATAACATGTACAAAGATAATAGAAACTGAAAAACAATACACTCGCACATGCCACTCTTAGGGTACGCCTCACTTGGTTGCCTCAAACGTGGTCATTAAGTATAGGAAGTTTTAGAGGTCGCCCTCTTGTCCAAAGATCATAAGTTGCCTCGAAACGGTTGCCTCAGAAAAATGATCTAAGACATTAGGGTTACCGCTAAGGCGTCCTAACATTGCTTTAGTTGCCACACGTCCCTTAAATCGAATTGACCCGAAAACTCCAACGACGGTGCTACCTACTCCTCAATAGTGGGATAGCATTGTCTAAAGGACATTTGCACAATTTAATTCCTTTTTGAGTAGGTAGATGTTCTTAAGTACTTGCTCTTTTGAAAACAAAAACAAAACTTTTCACACTTACACTCTCTTCCAAACAAAAAACTCTTTTCAAACCCACAAACACAAAGAAAAGAAAGCTTTTGAAAACATAGTGAGCAAGTACCTAAGAGCCCGTGGATAACCACGGATAGAAAGGGTGCTAACACCTTCCCTTTCTATAATCTACCTCCCGAACCTGAGAAACATCTCAAAAAGGAATTTTTCTGTGCTTTTGTCCTTTCCTTGTTGGATAAAATAAAAGACGGTGGCGACTCTTGCTTACCGCGACATTTGGCGAAAACAAACGCAAAAGCGAACCAACATTCCAAAACAATCAGTTCTCTTTCCCACCGATCACAGTAGGGTTACTTCGGGATGAAAGCCTGGATAATAAGGCTTATGGGAAGAAACCTGGATAATAGGGCTTATGGGAAGAAACCTGGATAGTAGGGTTACTTCAAGATGAAAGCCTGGATAGTAGGGCTATGAGAAGGATCTTGGGTCGTAGGGTTACTTCGAAATGAAAGACTGGATGGTAGGGCTTGTGGGAAGGAACTTGGATAGTAGGGTTACTTCGTTTGGTCACGTAGCTTAGTTGACCCGTTTGGTTTCGGGAACTGATTTTTCATTAGTTATCTGTAGATATGACATGTATAACTGCTGGAATTGTTGGTGACAATTGTCTTTCCTGAAAAGATAACGGGGTTAATTATATGCGATGCATGAAATGCATAGTGGGACGATGTTCTCAAAATAAATGAGATTATGTTGTATGTGATATGTATGCGCATGTCATGATGTATGAACATGAGATGCTATTGTGACATATCGGAGTCTGGGAAAATAAATCCCTGACTGCTGCTGGAGAGTACTGGAAATTGAATTCCGTACCGTCGTAGAAAAAGTGGTTCTTCTACTTCGGCTGGGGATGGTAAACGGAGATGACTATTCTGGGGATTTATTCCTTTCTGTTTGTGAGTATTCTACTAGGGAGAGACTCTGTTTGAGAATAGCTCTGCGGGGGAATAATTCTGTTGGAAAGTGAACTTACGTAGCTGGAGGGATAAACTCTGTCGGAGATTGAGTTTCTGCATTCAGGGAAATAAACTCTGCTTGGGAGACAAATTTCATGACCCGCTTGCGATTATGAAATTCAACTGGGGGAATATAGCTGGCAGTTCTCTCGAGGGAATTGGCTGGGGAAAGTGCCTCCTGCTTTGGGGAAGCTGACGTCAATGCTTTGATTACCTTTACTCTGTGGGGAATACAGACGTCACGAGGTCGTATATACTGATGACTTTGTTTCAAAGCTGCCTCTTCCCCGGTACCTGCTAGACAGAGTAACAGTCAGGTTTGACATTTTTTAGTTTTTTTTTGCCCTTGTTTCTTAAGTTACAAGCAATTGTCTTTCTGTTTCTTATGTGAATATTTGCGAATAACAATCATATTCAAATGCATATGTCAAGAATAAAACATTGGACGTTCTTGCAAAATAAAACAGAAAAAGAAAGAAAAAAAACACATGGCTTTTTGTAAAAATGATTTGTATTGACTCTCGAAGTTGGCCTATAAAAGGCGTTTTGTACGAGGAAGCTGACGCTCTAGTAAGAGGACGCCACCGTAAAAACGGAAGCTATACAATATTGTGTACAACGAAAAAGAAACAACTATGTGCAACAATCCCATTGGGTTCCAATTCTACTATTGCCGCTATGTCTTTGAGCGTCTCATCACTTTGCTACTTGTCCGAAGCTGATTAGATTGATTGGTGCCGTTCGAGCTTGACAGTTGATACCGAGGTCTGATCACAAGGTGATCCAATGGGACATAGTGATACGCTTTACATCCCTAACTTTTGCCTGGACTGCCCTTTCGGGTTTTCAATCCACCAGGATACCCTTTTTTGCCCAAGCTTCCTTTTCATGTTTTCGACTTGCCAGGTGTACATATTTTTTTTGTTTTCATCCCTTACTTTTGCCAGAACCATTTTGGTTCGCCGGGAAGCCCTTATTTTTTCCTAGGCCAGTTAACCTAGTGGGTCTTTTATCACGCGTAATATCTTTTTACTATGTCCGCATTGACAGGGCGAGGAAGGTCGTCACCGTCCATGGTGGTTAGGATTATTGCTCCACCTGAGAAGATGATTTTAATCACAAATTGCCCTTTGTATGTAGGAGTCCATTTTCCCCTAGGATCACCTTGCGGCAGTATGATGCACTTGATTACTAGATCCCCGACTTGATACTCTTGGCGTCTGACTTTTTTGTTGAAAGCCTTGATCATTCGTTTTTGATACGTTTGGCCATGATAGACAACAGTAAGTCTCTTCTCATCGATCAGATTCAGTTGATCAAGCCGAGTCTGGATCCAGTCGTGTTCGTTCAAACCCACATCCTTCATAATCCTTAAAGAAGGAATCTGGACCTTAATGGGTAGGACAACCTCCATGCCATATACCAGAGAGTAGGGTGTTGCCCCTGTCGATGTCCGTGTTAAGGTACGGTACCCATGAAGAGCAAATGGTAACATCTCGTGCCAATCTTTATATGTAACTGTCATCTTCTGTATTATCTTCTTGATGTTCTTGTTAGCCGCTTCAACATCGCCATTCATCTTCGGTCGGTAGGGAGAAGAGTTACGATGATGTATCTTGAATTGCTTACAGAGCTCGGTGATCATCGTGTTATTGAGATTGGTACCATTGTCATTGATAATTCTCTTTGGCACACCATACCGATAGATCAGGTTATGCCCTATGAACCGCGCCACAACATTCTTGGTAATGGTAGCAAATGAGGTAGCCTTAACCCATTTTGTGACGTAATCGATGGCCACCAGGATGAAGTGATTCCCATCGGAAGCTGTAGGTATGATTTCTACGATCATGTCAATGCCCCACATTGCAAAGGGCCATGGAGCCGTCAAGACGGTCAAGGGAACCGGAGGCACATGCACCTTATCAACATAGATTTGGCACTTATGACAAGTTCGGGAGTTCCGATAACAATCTGCTTCCATAGTGGACCAGTAGTATCCTTTCCGTAGGATCTTTTTAGCCATGGAATGTCCACTTGAATGGGTTCCGAAAGTAACCTCATGTAAATCTGTCATAATCCTCTATGCTTCGCTTTTGTCTACACACCGTAGTAAGGTAGATTCATGATTGCGCTTGTAGAGGATTCCACTACTGGAAGAATTTCGCAACAAACCTTCTTAGAAACTTCTTATCATTGATAGATACCCCTTCGGGATACTCATGAGTCTCGAGATACCTTCTCACTTCATGGAACCAAGGTTTTTCTACTACCTCTTCAATATCAATCTCGCAGCAGTGCGCTGGTTCCCCTAACCTCTCGATAGTGATTCGGGGAGATTCATTGTCCCACCTGACTATGAACATAGAAGACATGGAAGCTAACCATCCGCCAACTGATCTCCTCTCATGGGAAATGTTCAAAGGTTACCTCCTCAAAATGTGGGAGCAACGGAAGTACATGATCTTTGTATGGGATGAGATTCAGATGCTTCGTATCCCACTCGCCTTTGATCTGACTTATCACCAAGGCTGAATCCCCAAGAACTTGATCCTCAAGTCGATAGTGGCTTTGAGACCCATAATACAGGCTTCATACTCCACCATGTTGTTAGTGCAGTTGAAACATAGCCGAGAAGTGAAAGGAGTATGGAAGCCCTCAGGAGATATGATTACAGTGCCAATTCCATTACCGAGTGTGTTCGAATATCCATCAAAAACCATGGTCCATTGGGCTCCTTCTTCAGGTCCTTCATCCGGTCTAGGTTCTTCATACCAACATAATATTCTCGTCTGAGAACTCAAAATTCATAGACTGATAGTCATCCACGGCCTGATGAGCCAAATGATCATCCAATACACTTCCCTTGATTGCTTCCTGGGTTGTATATTGTATATCGTATTCAGTTAAGATCATCTGCCATCTTGCTATTCTTCCGGAGAGAGCGGGCTTCTCGAAGATGTACTTGATTGGGTCCATCTTAGATATCAACAAAGTAGTGTGGGTCAACATATATTGTCTCAATCGGAGAGCAACCCATGCCAAAGCACAACAAATTTTCTCGAGCAGTGAGTATCTTGTCTCACAGTCAGTAAACTTTTTGCTAAGGTAGTATATTGCGTGCTCTTTTCGACCAGACTCGTCATGCTGCCTCAACACCCCCCCCCCATTGAATTTTCTAGAAATGTTAAGTATAATATCAAAGGTCTTCCTTCAACCAGAGGCATCATAATTGGTGGCTCTTGAAGGTATTCTTTGATTCTTTCGAAAGCGGTCTGGCATTCATCATTCCACTTTACCACTTGATCTTTCTTCAAGAGCTTGAAGATCGGATCACAAGTAGCAGTCAAATGTGAAATGAACCTGACGATATAATTCAGGCGCCCCAAGAAACCTATAACTTCCTTCTCTGTACGGGGAGCCAACATCTCTTGTATGGCCTTTACCTTCGCAGGGTCTACTTGAATACCTTTGTCACTGACGATGAACTCCAGAAGCTTACCAGACCTTACCCCGAAGGTGCACTTGTTCGGATTCAGTCTCAGCTTATATGTCTTCAACCTATCAAACAACTTTTGTAGATGGTCGAGGTGTCCTTCCTCGGTTTGGGATCTGGCTATCATGTCGTCTATATAAACCTCTATCTCATGGTGAATCATATCGTGGAACAAAGCGACCATGGCTCGCTGATAAGTTGCCCAACATTCTTCAATCCAAAAGGCATCACCTTGTAACAGAAGGTGCCCCACTATGTGATGAAGGTTGTCTTCTCCATGTTTTCAGGAGCCATCTTGATCTGGTTGTAGCCAGAGAAACCATCCATGAAGGAGAAGATCTTGTGCTGCACGGTGTTGTCAACCAGAACGTCAATATGGGGAAGCGGGAAGTCATCTTTGGGGCTTGCCCTGTTCAAGTCTCTATAGTCCACACGCATCCGCACCTTACCATCCTTCTTAGGTATCGGGACAATGTTAGCATCCCACTACGGATAGGAGGTGATAACTAAGAACCTAGCGTTGAACTGTTTCATGGCCTCTGCCTTGATCTTCTCTGACATTTTAGGGTGCATACGGAGGACCTTCTGCTTAACCGGAGGACACTCTTCTTTAGTTGGCAGACAGTGTACCATAATATTAGTGTCTAAACCAGGCATGTCTTCATATGACCAGGCAAAGATCTCAACATAGTCGTGCAACATCTGTATCAACGTTGTTTTATCTTAGTCTCCAGATTTGCGCCGATCTTGACTTCTTTTCTGTCTACCTCCGTGCCCAAGTTTATCGTCTCAACTGGCTCTTCATGAGGCTGTATAGCCCTCTCTTCCTATTGTAACAATCTAGCAAGTTCTCCGGGTACCTCACAAATATCTTCACCTTTGTCCTCGGCTTGGTTGATCGGATTTTGGAAGTCATGGCTGGCAATAACATAACTGTTATCAATGGGATCCAGAGTGGATATGGATCTGCAGTTTGATACGTGAGTGTGTGTAAGAGCATAGCTGTATTGACAAAGTGAAAAGCAGAAAAGAAAAACAGAGAGCGCAAGATTTGCATGCAAGAAACGTCCAATGTTTTATTGATGACATGTGAAAATGACATATAGTAGCCCTCACAAACAAAACCATTGTGCCTCGGGAAAGACACAAGGATGTAGAGTTTTAAATTGTTTATTACAAACTTGGAAAATAAGTAAGACAATTACTGCTGAACCAAAGAAATTGGTATAAAATCTCTGGCCGTCCAGTTACTAGGTCCACCGTTGGTAGTCAGGTAGATCCAGCTGTCAATATCGTAATCTTCCTCACTGTCTTCAATAGCATTGACCACACGATTGCTGATGTGTACGGGAGGTCCTCCAGCCCGAGCGCGTCGAACAACCTTTTGAGCTCCTAAAGTAAAGCCCAAACTAAATTTGTCAGTTTTGTGAATAAAATCAGGGAGCTGTCCCCAATTGATACACCCGCCTTCTTCAACTGTTGCTCTGGCGTCCTTTAGAGAAGCCATCTTCAGAGGAGGTTTGGTGTTGGTGGTAGTTTCGGTTGACGCCAAAATCTAGGGAACCTCTTCAAAGTTTTGACAAGGAGTCTCTATGAATTCCCCGTCCATTTCCACATACCTGAAGGAGTTCAGGTGGCTCACCATATACCCCTCTTCACCATGCACAGTGACAATCTTCCCCTTCATCGGATATTTCAGCATTTAGTGCAACGTAGAAGTAACAGACCCAACTTCATGGATACAAGGACGACTCAATAAACAAGAGTATGATGGCCTGATGTCCATCACATAGAGGGTGGACCCAAAGGTCTGAGAGCCCATATTGACAGGGATGTCCACCTCCCCATGCACCATTCTCTTTGACCCGTCAAAAGCCCTCACCACAATGTTACTGGGCTTTAGGGTCAAGCCTTTACAATCTAGTCGATCGAGAGCCTTCTTAGGCAGAACATTCAGTGAAGATCCAGTGTCCACCAACACATGAGCCATAGTAGTGCCCCTGCATTCGATCGAGACATGAAGAGCATCATTATGCTTCCTCCCCTTTGGGGTCAAGTCGGCATCTGAAAAACCCAACCCATTGTCAACAGTCAAACTGGCCACACAGTCTTTGAATTGATCGGTTGAGGTTTCTTGTGGCACATGCGCAGTCTTGAGGAATGCAATCAAAGCCTTTGCATGGGCTTCAGAACATAACAAAAGAGACAACATTGATATCTTCGAGGGGGTCTTCCGCAGCTGCTCGACCACAATGTAGTCACTCTTCTTGATTATTTTTAACATTTCCTCTATCTATTTCTTAGAGGATTCCACAACAACTTTTCTAGGTGCCTCCATCCGGGCAGGCTCACCTACAACTTCTTTGCCCCGAGTCCCAGATGACTCATCGACATGGGTAACAATTGGAGTAAGAAAGGGAGTAGTGACGGAAGTACTGGTAGGAACAACAGGTGAAATAACAACAGGCTTAGTGACAGTCTTCGGGGAGATCTCGAGAGAGAAAACCCTTCCACTTCTGGTGATCTTGCTGGTCCCGACAATGTTACTAACATCGGGATCAGCCTCTTCAGTCTTCAAATATTGTTTAACATCCTGATAGTAAACATCGGCATCATAATTCCAAGGGATAGAATTGTCCGAGGAGTACGGTACAGGACCAGGAAAAGTGATTATCAGCGGGGCGATTCTTGGAGCAGGTGTAATCCTAACAAGTCTTTTAGAGGAGACCTTGGAAGGATTGGCAGAAATGGTTATAATGGAAATATCTTCACACGGAAAAGTCAGAATCAAAGTCTTTTAGAACAAAATTTCACTGCTGTCCATCAGGCGCTGAACACCTGCTTTCAGCAAATAGCAACCAGAGGGTAGAGATGAACACATGTGGTAACCTTCACCACAACGCGGAAATAAACCGGCCAACACCAATTCTTCTTAACAGTCATAAGAGGAGTAGAAACTTCATTAATAGAGGTAACAAACGGATCAGTATCAATGGCATTAACTCCACGGTTGTGCTTAGGCATGGGAGCGGTTATGACATTGGGCTTCTCCGGAGCATCAAACTCAATCTCCTTGACCTCAATTAGATCTTGTACTTTATTTCTCAGATCCCAACAGTCATTTGTATCATGGCCAGGACTCTCAGAATGGTATGTGAAACCACCGGCTGAAAATCATCAAACAATGAAGTCGCCATCGAACGTCTTTTATCCCATATGGAGGGAAAGGTAAACATCGAGAAAACCTGGAAAGGGAGAAATCACGGTCTTTCGACCGAGAGATCGGGTAAGGGAGTCTGTTACGCGAGGGGAAGGTGTTAGCACCCCACATGCCCGTAGTACTCTACAGTATCCACTCTTGTTGTCTAATCTAATAGGTGTGGTAAAATCCTATGTCTATGGCTTAGGACTGAAAAGGGAATGCATGCAAAAGGAAGAAGAAAACAATGTACGGAAAATAAAAAGATGTGCTCGGTTGGGCCCTACCCCAATGCCTACGTATCCCTTTTAAGGAATTAGAGCAGCCGTAGTTCGGCTTATGTGTTTTGGTTGGTTTGTGTTTTTTAATAAAGACAAACAAAAATAGTCAAGATGGTAAAATATCAAGTAAAACAATCAAACAACTGAGATGATCAAACATCAACTAAGTAATAATGAAGTAACATGTCAAAGATGGCAAGATATCAAATGATAAAACGGATGACAAAACATCATACCTAGCAATGATATTGAGAATCAAAGCAGGATAACAACAAAGGCGATGGCAAAACATCGGCTTCAAACGAATGTGCGACGGTGAAACATCGACCAAGAGATAACATGGCAAAGATGGAGAAACATCAATAAAACAGATAGCAAAATATCACACCTAACAATGATATTGAGAATCAAAGTAGGATAATAGACATACACGATGACGAAACACCGGCTTCAAACAAATGTGCGATGGCGAAACATCAATAAAACAGATAGCAAAATATCGCACCTAACAATGATATTGAGAATCAAAGTAGGATAACAGACATACGCGATGGAGAAACACCGGTTTCAAACAAATGTGCGATGGCGAAACATCGGCTTAAAAATAACAAAAATATCATGGCAAAGATGACGAAACATCAATAAGACAGATAGCAAAATATCGCACCTAACAATGATGTTGAGAATCAAAGTAGGATAACAGACATACGCGATGGCGAAACACCGGATTCAAACAAATGTTCGATGGCGAAACATCGGCTTTAAAATAACAAAAATATCATGGCAAAGATGACGAAACATCAATAAGACAGATAGCAAAATATCACACCTAACAATGACATTGAGAATCAATGTAGGATAACAGACATGTGCGATGGCGAAACACCGACTTCGAGATAACACAAACAACGTAAGATTGGTTTGTATCTTTTATTCTGAAGAGGCGTTTGAATTCATTAGAGGTGTTCTTATGATTTTCCAAGAAAACAGATTTTTATTTTAAGATGCAAAATGCAAAGAAAGAAAAACAACTAAGGGAAACTAGCCTAGCACTATCCCTAGTGTTATCATACCATGGTTGACCCTAAGGTTGAGGATAAAGGAAAATCCTATCCTATGTTAACATACATGGATTCCTATCTTAATCAGCATGTCAAAGAAAGCTTAACAAAACTATCCTATAGGGAACATGCAATGAGAGTGAAGTCGTGATCTCAATATCTAAATTGAGTGACTCATCGATCAACAATTAAAGATGAAAAGCAATAAACATCCTATAGGGAACATGCAATGAGAGCGAAGTCGTGATCTCAATATCTAAATTGAGTGACTCATCAATCAACAATTAAAGATGAAAAGCAATAAACATCCTATAGGGAACATGCAATGAGAGCGAAGTCGTGATCTCAATGTCTAAATTGAGTGACTCATCAATCAATAAACAAACACAACACATAAGAATCAGACAAAAAAAACAGAGGGCCTCCTGACATATATATTCAATAGAGGTCCCATCATGCAGTCAGAGATTTATGCAGAATGAAGATGGGATAAAGGATGTGATATAATACCAAACAGATAACTATCTGTAGCAGTCAAGCAGGAATAAAAGAAAACCCAGAGAAACTTCAAGCAAGATGGCATTAGTAGACAAATTGAGTCAGCAATTGCACCATCAAGATGTAAGCAAATCATCAAATATGAACAAATCACATGGGCAAAGTATGACATTCACAATCATATATGTGTATATTATGCATAAACCATCAAGCATTCCAAGCACAAAAACAATGCCAATATAATAAACTGTGTTCCACAAATAAAGTGGAACACAAAAGCCTCAAGCCAAAAGTGGCAACTTTCTCAGAGTACCTCGCACATTCGACAACCAAGTTAGTATTCCAAAAGGTGAAGAAGTGAGAATAATCATGGTGGCAATTACCAAATATTAGACATCATAAGCAAGAGGAGACAAGCATATGCACAGATTAGGTCAAAAGAATCAAAGGAATGTTGCTCTTTCCTATCACCATGTTAAATTGACAATTGAGTGTCAATCAAGGATCACAAGAGCTAGAGAATAATATGAACAAGAACCATAAAGGTCAGTAGCAAACATATTTCAATCATGCACAATTAATTCAGTCACAACTTCATGAATACAATAGGAAGTGGAACCTTCATAATGCATTAGATGGTTCAAAATATTCAAACATGAGGCTTCTAAGTGAAATGGCTTGAGCTAACATGGACAAGTTAGAACTAACATGATCATTAGGTTCCCAATTATAGGCCTCACTCAAGTTCATTGGCCATCAAAAAAATTGCAACAAAACAAGCAAACATAATTGGGTACCTTCACTTCAAAATTACACCAAAAATAGAAACAAGGATCCATAATTCAAACCAAAAATATCTTAACATCTTGGAAGTATTTAGAAGTCATAATACAAGCCCTAAGTTCATGAATGTTTGAGGAAGAGGTCAAATGTAATTCAAAATTCAAGACTAGTTGGCAAAACTACCAAACTAGACAAGTTTTCAAAATTATTTGTGGAAAAATGCCAAACCAAGTCAAGCAATTCAAGAAAAATAGTTTTCAAATTCCCAATACATTCATGAACCCTAATCAAGACTTGAATCCTATAGAAAATCCAGGGCATAGTGGTTTTGAAAATGAAACTTGTACCATAAGCAACAAAACCCTAGATTTTGACTTTTAATCCCAAATATTAATTGAATAGGGTTAAAACTCAAACAAATCAAACCAAGGTCATGCAAAATATCAAGAAACCCTAAATGTTAGAAAATACATTTTTTCATATTTTTTTTTGAATTAGGAAAAGACAAGAAAGAAATTTATATTCAAACAATTAGGTATTTAACAAATATCCACATATCAAAATGTTATTTACATCAAAAAGTCAGAAGAATGGACAACCAAAATTATATTCAAATATTAGGGCTAAAAACATACATTTCTTAATTTTTGTAATTTTTTTGGATAAAAGGAAAATATTAAAAACAAAAAAACAAACAATTAATAATGAAATTATTATTTAAGGGTAAGAAAATGCAAAACAGAACCAAAAATCACAAAAAAGGCAAAACAAAAAATATGATCTGGCTCTATGATTAAAAACAAGATTACATGATTTTTTTTTGGAATTTTTGAATTAATAGAAGTATTAAAAATAAAAGAAAAAAAAAACAAATATTACAAATAACCTTTGAAATTGAATTTTTAACCAAAAATATGAAAAATGATGAACCAAAGTCAGAATCAATTTTCACATTATTTTGGGAGTCTCAAATAATTTTTGTGGATTTTTTAAGTCAGAGGGACTATTAAAATAAAAATTATCTTTGATCAATTAATTAATTAAACCTAAAACATTTTGTACCAACAAAATATTTTCAAAAAATTATCAAAAAAATACACAAAGTCAGAAATATTATTTTGAATTTGTGGTAATTTTTTCAGAATTTTCCAATCATTTTTGAGGAAGAAATAAAATCATGGAAATCAATTTATAAAACAAAAATTCAAATGATCCAAAAATTTCAAACGGACCAATCATGATGTGCCACCACATCATCTTCAACCTCCGGATGGATAAAAAACGCACGCATATCTCAGGATTAAGGCTCACTTTTAGATCAACACAACATGCTCAATTTTGCATCATTTTTCATGAAATCAAAGACAAATCAAAGCTAGCATGACAAGGAATCCATAACAATTCGAATCAAATCAAATCATCAATCACATTGTCCACAATCAAGCCTTGAACATGAACAAAAACATTATGCATCGCGAGTTTCAGAACATTCAAACATGCATAATTCATCAAATTAAACGCTATAAAGCTTCAGAATTATTCCATAGACTTCAAACAACATGATCATGAACTTAAATCACATGAAGCATGGCTAGAAATCAGAATTCAAAGTTGAGAATTCAAACCTTTGAGAAAAAATGGATCTACTGTCTCCTTCACTCCAGTTGAAATCCAAGCAGCGATCTACAATCCTTATCACTTGGAGAAGAGAATGCAAGAAGAATTGGCCAAAACGCGCAAGGGAGATGGAAGAATCAAAGAAAAATGCAGAGCTACAAGCTATGGAGTTTCTGACTTTGATTGATGAAATGAAGCACGAACCCTTTGCACTGAGGCTTGCTTCTCAATATATAGAGCATTAGGAGGAGGGTAGGATAGGTTTTTCGCGCTGAAAGCTCTTGGAAAGAATGAAATCTCCTTTTGGCCAAAATCCAGTATGCACATGTAGCCTTGAAATCCCTCGTGTGTTGGCTTGCTTTTTGCGTGTATTTTAATCCATTTGTTCCTAGGAAGAGATTAGCAACAAGATTAGGACTTAAATCCTTGCATTAAGCTTGTGCTGGTGATTAGGCAATTTTGAGCAAGTTTTTGCAAAACCAAGAATTCCTTGTTCATTTGCCCATGTGCAGCTCAAACTTTGGCATGATGGGCCTCAGCATGTCACAAATTACCAATGGGCTTGATTAGAAGCAATAGGAATGGCTAAAACTTGAGTTTGCAAGAAATGGCCATTTTGCATATTTGTCAAGTTTCACTAAAATGCCACAAAGTTCCAAAACTTATAACTTGCTCATACTTTTTAATTTTGGCACAAATAAGCACAATTTGGAAAGTTCTTGAAAGGATCTACAATCCCCTAGTTTATAGTTTTTACAAATTGATCCATTAAGGTTCTCAAAATCTAGCTTGAAATTCACTATTTTTAGAAAATGACCCATAATTTTGTGACTTCAAAAGACCATAACTCTTGATTCCTTGCCAATTTGAATATGAGACCAAAAGGGGGTGAAATATCATTCTCTTAGCTTTCCACGCATATTTCATTTGCATCTTCTTGATCAAGAGTGAATAAAATATGGTTTTTTGAAATTATGCCCTTATTTTCCAAAATTAGTAACTTCTAGGGTTTCTTCAAGAACAAGTTTCATCCCAAACTTCAATCTCTTTGATCCAATGACCAAAATGGACATGAAACATGAAAAGTACATCCTTGAATTGATGGTTTTCAAAAAATTCACTTGGTCAACCTTGACTTTGACTGATTTTGACCAAAATGACCATTTTCCCCTCTGAATCAATTGATTCACTTCCCTTCAAAATTGATGATCAAAACTTCAAACATATGATCTTCCAAACATATAGAGGCCATGTGCAAAGTTTCACTTCAAAATTCTCAAGAAAACCTGATGAAAACCAAAACCCTAATTTTGGTCAACACATTAGGAGATTGATGAATCATCTTCAAAACTTCAAATCCTCTGGGCATCTTGATCAATTCCTTGTACAAAGACCTTTCAAATATCAAAGAAATGTTGTTGTTTCCAAAATCAAGACTTGTGCTTTGGCCAATAGCCTTTATCAAGCAAAACCCTAATTTGATTGGTGCATCCGAAGAGTGATTTCATTTGTGATCAAACACAAGCTCCAATCTTCTGGGAGTCCAAAGAGATGAATAAAGCATCTTGAGATATTCAAAAACTTTTGAGCTTGAAAGATTCAGAGGTTTGGAAGATAAGATTTTTTCCTTGAGCAACTTGTCAATGCAAATAACCTTCAAAGCCTTGAGGAAAACTTGACAGACAGAGTGCTTTGATCCCATCATAATGCATGAATGTACTGCAATATGATATTCATGATGAAACATAAGCCTAAATCAAGAGGGTAAATTTTGGGGTGCAACAACTGCCCCTATTCAAATATCTTTAACCTGATAAGTGAGAAAAGTGACAACTTTCGAGGGTTCAGAGTTGAAGATTATTGAATACAAAAGAACCCGAAAATTTACACTCTTAAAGAAGAAAGAAAAAGAAACAAGAAACCCCCAAGACATGCGTCTGAATGAAACTGTAATGCAGGTTGAAACAGAACGAAAACAAAGAAGAGTAGACGCAACTAGACTTCCGGAAAAATGTGCCAGGGCAAAATTGGGCTTCAAAAGGGGTGAGACAAAACTCAACCGACAGAGTATAAGCGAAACTAAGCTCTGTAACAGAAAATGTACGCGGGTGAGGAGATGAAACTCTGAGCTCGACCCAAAGAGAAAGTGGCTAGAGCGCGTGATTCTAGGAGCACTTGCTAATCTCAACTAAGATAGACAGTATGAAGGAACTGAAAGAATCTCAGAAATGAGGAACAAAAGCGAGACGAAACTCGACTCAATGATCAGTTAGGAAAAACTAAACTAGATGAGTACCAGGACGAAACTGGATTTCACGCACGGGTAACAAGGCGAAACTCGACCCCAAAGCGAAGTGATGAGAGTGCATGTTTCTCAGAGCACCTGTTGGTCTCAGATCAATGGATAAATAGTGACGAAAACTGAACGGAGAATCCAAGGAACAAAGGAGACTGATTTCAAACCAGGGACGCAACATGGACACTGTACTCGGTAAACGAACACCGTCAAAGATTCCAGGGTAGGAAAGCAAAAACGAGACGAAACTCGACTCAACAACTAGTTAGACGAAGCTAAACTAGATGAGTACTAGGACGAAACTGGATTTCATGCACAGGCGACGAGGCAAAACTCGACCGAAGCAAGGAGATTAAGGCGTACACCTAAAAACCTGCTGAAAGCGAATATCAGGATGAAACTGGTATTTGAAAAGGTGCACCAATAGATATTGGAATGAAACGGTGAGGGTAATGAAGACTAAACTCGAAAAGACTGCGCCAGGGCGCAACTGAACTCATGGTCGAGAGTAGACACTTGGACAAATAAAAGATCGACACCAAAAGGACATTGGTATGGGGTGGATAATAAGGACGAAGATCTTGCTGGGGATGTAATCCAAAGTAAAAGCAAAATCATTGGGGATGACGGAAACAATAAAGGCTTATGTTCCGATGCATATTGGAATTCTTTTTTATAGCGCAATGCTCCATATAATGGAAATGCTACGCGTTTTGGTAGATGCAGTGTAATGATGCATGTTTAAAAGTCTCCCTGGGGAATGGCCAATTGAGAAGCCAACAACCTAGGGGTCAACATATGACATGACTTACAAAAATATATTGCAAAATCCAAAGGAGAGGAGAAAATACGGGGAACCGCTAGAGAGGGAACCTCGAAGAGATGGAACTTCGCGGAGGAACAAACGAGCAACCAACAGAAACGGGCCATAAACAAAGCGAGGAGCTGTAAAAATAAATTGCGAATTCCCGTGGAAGATCAGGCCGACACTGCAACCTCTGGAAAAGAACGAAAACCTTTTGTTGGGGGAACAAAACTCAGCTGAAGAGGTGGGACTTCACTGGAGAGATAGAACTCTATTGAAGATTATCTCGCTGGAGAGATATTCTCTTGGAATGCAACCAAAGGAAGAATCCTGCTGATAATCAAACGGTATCAAAACCTTATTGGGGAATAAGAGAAGATCATAAACAAAAGGATGCCCCGATCAACAGATTGGCTGGGAAATGAGAGGTCAAAGCGAGGGATCTCTATTAGGAATTCCATTGGGAAGTTGAAACTTCTTCAGAATGTGGGTTCCAACTTAACAACTCCGCTGGGGATATGCGACATATCCAAACTTGAAGTCTTGGGCCGAGGCTTTTTGTAAGAAAATCCCTAGAGTAACAAAACTTTGCTTCTAAAATGAAACTTCACCGGGGAAAGGAAACTTTACTGGGGAAACGAAACTTCACAGGGGATCAACAGAGTCCTACACAAAATGGGCTCCGCCAAAACAGAAGAGAGCCGAACATTCCCTTTTTGACCATCATTAAGCTCTTTACAGGTATTCAACGTGTAAACTTTTTTGATGTTAAACAGCTGTTTTGCATACAGAAAGATGTTTATTGAGAATGATAGACCTGATGCGATGATTATTTAAACCTTGAAGAACTTAACAAAGTGTCGCATCTCTGTTGTGAATGAATCACTGGCTAGAGTGCAAAAACGTTTTAAAAACATTTCTTCCCCTTTTTGAAAAACGAGTCAAAACGCGGGTGATAAGATACCAACACGGCTATGCAACACACATTTGAGGAGTTTAGGAAATGTTATCCTGTTGTAGTATGCTTTCGAGTTAAACCCCTATTTCAGTTAGGACTTTTAGAGGTTGTATCGTGGCCTGGTTCAAGGTTCTTTTGAAAAAAGTTTTCAAGGCTCAAATTATTTGGTGCCCACCCCCTTCGTGATATTCTCCTGTCTTAAGTTCAGCTGATTTATCACAAACATTCATCTTTTAAAAAGATTTATGATGGTTGAGTGATCACGATAAATCCTCCAACATGATTGTCGCTTAACTTCTGTTGCTTTTATTGTTGATATTATTGTTCCTCTTCTTTTTGATGAAAGTTTTATTGAATATATATTTTTTTGTCCTTTTAGGCTCTCTTTCCCTAATTTTTGCCTAGACAAAATCTTTTGAATTTCCATTTTTGGCAGTCTAGCGGGATGCCCTAACTTTTGCCTAAGCGACTTGTTTACAAGTTTTGACTTAGCGGGGCTTTTTGTTTCTTTCTTATTCATACTTTCCCTTTGAACAAATCAATGTGACTTTAGGTCTTTGAACCTTTTCTTTCTTTCTCTTTTTTTTGAAGAAAACAAATGCCTCATTCGTTGGTCGGCGAGGGATAGCCATTACTGTATCGATTCGAACTTGATCTCCAGATTTTGTTTAGACATTTTTGATCTTATGATGTGAAAGATAAAGTGTGGTGATCCTCAGAGGGGTCATTCCTTATGAAATTTGAATGCCTGGTCATATCAACTGAACATCTACCCTGCCCCTGGTTAAAAAAGAAGGTTTATTTTTATTTTTCGAACAGAAAGAAAACTCCTACTTCAAAGGCTCAGAGGGCTTAACGAGGGTCTAATTCCCTTATATCTCCTGTGTTTGGGGATTTAAACAATGCCTGTACATCGTCAACGGGGTTCTACTCAAAAGAATACCACTACAGTCATCATTTAAAACTAAATTCTTTCCTCCAAACTCTTAGCTAAGCAAAAGAATTGGCATAATTGGTATCAAAATGCCCGAAAAGGCGATTAAAGAATGATACAGGAGGGATTGAGTAAAATGAAACAATTTTTCAAGGCAAAAATATTCTACGCATCAAGATTGACATTCGGCCATAAACAAAATCCTATATGCAGACAATGCTAAGACAATCAATCAAGAAAACACATGAAAGTGCGGCAAAGAAACGTAATAAAATCCATTATGGGGAAGCAGTGTCTCCAACCAGGTTCACCGGTCCTGCTGACTTGCCGTAACCTTGATATTACCCTGACCCATGATTGTTATCAACGGCCCGGAGCCGTGAAACAAAACCACAAGGCAAAAATGCCAAAAAGAGCGAAAGAGAAGTCCACCAAACATAGAAACAAACATGCCCCTTGCAGAGTAGTAGTGGTGTTTGTTACCCGCATCTCAAGCGATTAGCCAATTATGATTTGTATTACCATTTTCGTGTAAGGTCCACAAAGTTTATATGCACATGCTTATCAAAAATATTGGACGTTTTTGCAAACAAAATAGTAAAAAGGGAGAAAAGAAACGTATACGTATACTTGAAATAAGATATTCTATTGATTTTGAGAAATCAACCTGTGAAAAAGGCATTTACATTGGGAAGCAAGAAATTACAAAATTTAAACAAACAAGTGTTTACAAATGGTAATGTGAATGTGAATATCCACTCAGTCCCGACTCTGCTATGACTCTGATGACTCTCCTCCTCATGCTTTAAGACAGATCAAACTTGGATTAGCTTTGAGCTTATGCCAGGTGACATAACGAAGGAAAGAAACAAAGGGCTCATGCTGAGCGTAGTCATTTTCTTTAAGTCCCTAACTTTTGCCTGAATCGCCCTTTCGGGTTTTCGATTCACCAGGACACCCTCTTTTTGCCTAAACCGCCCTTTCGGGTTTTCAGTTTATCGGGTTTTTATTTATATTATTTTTTTATGCAAAGTATTTTTTAACTACGTCAGCATTCACAAGGAGAGGGAAGTACTCTCCATCTATAGTCGTGAGCATCATCGCTCCTCCAGAGGAAACTTTTCTGACCACGAAAGGACCTTCATAAGTCGGAACCCACTTTCCCCTAGGATCTCCCTGGGGAAGTATTATCCTCTTCAGCACAAGGTCACCTGGCTTGTAACACTGAGGCCGTACCCTCTTATCAAAAGCTTTTCTCATCCTTTGCTGGTATACCTGACCATGACATACAACCATCAATCTTTTTTCATCAATAAGTTTTAGATGATCCAGCCGATTCTTTACCCATTCACTTTCGTCCAACTCAACATCTCTCATGACCCTAAGAGAAGGAATCTCGACTTCTACCGGCAGTACTGCTTCCATTTTGTAAACCAATGAAAATGGGGTTGCCCCAGTCGAAGTACGCACCGTGGTGCGATAACCATGCAAGGCGAAAGGCATCATCTCATGCCAATCTTTATAGGTTACCACCATCTTCTGCATGATTTTCTTGATATTTTTATTGGACGCTTCTATAGTGCCATTCATCTTGGGTCTATATGGGGAAGAGTTATGATGTTTGATTTTAAAGGACTCACAAAGTTCCTTCATCATTTTGTTGTTCAGATTAGACCCATTATCAGTAATGATCTTTTCAGGCACTCCGTAGCGACAAATAATATTGTGCTTAATGAACCGAGTTACCACTTGCTTGGTGACATTGGCATAGGACGCAACTTCGACCCATTTCATAAAATAATCGATGGCAACCAGAATGAAACGGTGCCCATTGGATGCAGTCGGTTCAATTTTTCCGATCATATCAATTCCCCACATCGCAAATGGCCAAGGGGAGGTCAAGACATTCAAAGGTACTGGCGGCACATGCACTTTATCAGCATAGACTTGACATTTGTGGCAAACCCGCGCATGATTGTAACAGTCAGTCTCCATGGTGGACCAATAATAACCTGCTCGCAAAATCTTTTTAGCCATAGTATGCTCGTTGTAATGGGTCCCAAAATCACCTTCATGTATTTCCTCAATGATTCTAGCCGCTTCTTTCTTGTCAACACATCTGAGCAGTAAACCGTCATGATGCCTTCTATACAACACACCACCACTGAGAAAGAACTTGGCTGAAAATCTTCTCAAGAAATTCTTATCTGTGACGGATGCCTCTTTAGGGTACTCTTGTGTTTCAAGGTACCACTTAACGTCATAAAACCAAGGATTACCATCTGGTTCCAAACTGGCCTCAAAGCAGAAAGTTGGCTCACTCAAACTTCTGATAGTAATAGAAGGTGCCTCATTAGCCCACTTTACCTTGGACATGGAGGACAAAGTTTCCAGTGCATCAGCTAGATTATTTTCTTCTCTAGGAATGTTCTCAAACGTGATCTCTTCGAAGTACGGAATCAGCTTCATAACATGCTCACGGTAGGGAATTAGGTTCTGATGGCGAGTCTCCCAATCTTCATTAACCTGACTGATAACAAGATTGGAATCCCCGTAAACTTTCATAAATTTGATGCGCAGGTCGATCGCCGCTTCAATGCCATAAATGCAAGCCTCATATTCGACCATGTTGTTAGTGCAATCAAAACAAATACGAGCCGTGAAAGGAATATGGTATCCCTCAGGAGAAGTGATAATAGCTCCGATGCCGTTACCCATGGCATTAGAGGCACCATCGAAAACAAGCATCCAACGTGATCCCTGCTCGGGTTCTTCATATGGGTCTGGTATGTTACAATCCCGAATATACACAATTTCCTCATCTGGAAAATCAAACTTCATCGGTTCATAATCGTTCATGGGCTGATGAGAAAGATGGTCGGCCAATACACTACCCTTAATTGCTTTTTGAGTAGTGTACTGGATATCATATTCAGTGAGTATCATCTGCCAACGGGCTACCCTGCCTGTAAGAGCTGGCTTCTCAAAAATGTACTTGATTGGATCCATTTTGGATATTAAGTAGGTGGTGTGAGTTAACATGTATTGCCTCAAACGTTTGGCGGCCCAAGCAAGAACGCAACAAGTATTTTCCAACAATGAGTATCTCGACTCGCATTCCGTAAACTTCTTACTCAAGTAGTAAATAACCTGTTCCTTCTTCCCTGTCTCGTTGTGCTAACCGAGGACACAACCCATTGAGGTCTCCAACACAGTTAGGTACATGATTAGTGGTCTTCCTTCCACTGGCGGCATGAGTATCGGAGGTTCCTGCAAATACTTATTTATTTTGTCAAAGGCTTTATGACAATCCTCATTCCATTTCACTGTCTGACTTTTCTTCAACAACTTGAACATAACTTTCTCCTCTTGTTTTAACAATCTTGCTAATTCCTCAGGAAGATCACACTCCTCATATGCTTCTTCTTCAGCTCGATAAATAGGAGTATCAAAGTCATAAGGAGCCATAGCATAGTCGTTATCGATAGAATCGGGGGTGGAAGTGAATCTGCATGAATGACATTTTGGCGTTTTTTAGTGACAGTGTGTGGAAAGAGAAACATTGCCATTTAAAGAAGAATAAAAAGAAAAAGAAAATAAGCAAAAATTTGAATGCAAAAAACGTCCTTTATTTCATGATAAACTTGCAAAATAAACATGGTGGCCCTACACAAATGATCCACTACGCTTTGGGCAGAGTGTAGGAATTATGATATGATAATAAAAGAAACAAGAAAATTACTCCTCTGCGCTTGAAACTTGGATAACATCCATAGAAGTCTAATTGTTCAGCGTCTGGCCTAGAATACTCGGACGAATCCTATCTTCAACATTGTAGCCATCAACTCTATTATCGCCAACTGCATTAATGTGTCCTTCTCGAGTAGCACAAGGGCGAGAAAACTTCACATGAGTAGATAAGCTAGATGCTCTGGGTGTTGAACTTTGCTGACTTGGGCTAAAAACAAGACCAAATTTATCAAACTTCAGAGTAACGTCTAGCACCTGACCCCAACCTTCAGGGTTACCACCTTCTACTACAGCTTTTGCATCTTTGAGAGAAGACATAACAGTTTCCGGTTTCCTTTCCTACTCTGAAGGAGGAAGATTGACAACATGAACTGTCTCAAATGCCTGAAATAGAGTCTCATGTATCTCGCCTTCAACTTCGACATAACGGAATGATGTCAAATGACTTACGATTTACTCTTCCTCGCCGCACACGGTTATCACCTTTCCCTCAGCAGGATACTTGAGCTTCTGATTAAGAGTAGAAGTGACTGCCCTTGCTTTGTAAATCCACGGCCTCCCCAACAAGAAACAGTATGCTGGTTGTATATCCATCACAAAAAACACGGCCGTGAAGGTGCAAGGACCAACCTTGATTGGTAACTCCACCTCCTCAAATACTGACCTTCGAGACCCATCAAACGCCTTCACCATCAAATCACTAGGGCGCAGATCCAGTCCGGAATAATCAATCTTCATCAATGCTGACTTGGGAAATACATTTAAAGATGATCCAGTGTCTACCAAAACCCAGGATAAAGTAGTGCCCCTGCACTCTATTGAAATATGCAACGCTTTGTTATGGTCTGGTCCCTCTGGAGGAACATCAAAATCGGTGAAGCCCAAACCATTCCCGGCAGATATGTTAGCACAAACATTCTCAAACTGATTAACAGTTATCTCATGTGGCACAAACGCATTCTTCAACAACTTCATCAAAGCATTTTTGTGAGGCTCTGAATAAATCAACAGAGACAAGATAGACATCTTGGAAGGAGTGTGGCTCAAATGATCAATTATGCTATAATCACTCTTTCTGATAATCCGCATCAGCTCTTCAACCTCATCGGGAACCGAAGAAGCCACTGGTATCGGAATTGTTGAGTCGCATTGGCAGGCGTAACCCTGGGATTACAAATCATTACCTGTTGTTTTCCCTTTTCCCTCGCAGAAGCATATGCCGCAGCTTGCACATTGGAATGACCAAATACTCTCCCGCTTCTAGTCATTCGACCTACACCAGAAAAGTTATGGAATTCCTCTTCATCACCTTTAGCATGTTCTTCCTCAGACAAATGAGCATTAACCTCCTGCTTTACCCCATGGTAAAAAACATCGGCACCGTAATGCCAAGGGACAGCCTTCTCACTGGTATACGGCATGGGACCAGGTACCGTAATCATCAGAGGGGATGCCCTCGATGGGGCAGGAATACGTGCAGGGGTGTAAGGAATAGATATAACAGCAATATCTTCTTCGGCAACATTGTGGTAGCTCGGTTTTCTATTAAACTGCAGGGAGCCTTCATTCATCAACAACTGGATACCTGCTTTCAAATCATCACAGCCCTTCGGTTTCCCTCTACACTTGGCATATTTTGAAGTACAACCCGGGAAAATATAATTGTCGAGCAAATACCTCTTGACAAAGCTCAACCGAGTAGTTACTTGTTCCACATCCAAGATTAAATTCAACATTTCACCAAGTTACTGGAGTAAACTCAATTGCCTTAGCATCCAACAAGTCTTATACTTTGCACTTCAACATAAAACAATTATCCGTGGAATGACCAACCTTTCCTGAATGGAATTCGCATCTTGCATTAGCATCATAGTTAACAGGGAGTCTTGCGGGTGGTGGTGGCATATTTCTCAAACTGATCAATTTCAAATCAAGCAGGTGGTGGAGCGCTTCAGTAAGAGTTACTGGCAAGGGATCGAATTTTCTGGGTTGTCTCTGCTGCTGATTATTATACTGACGGGGAGCATCTTGCTGCCTTTGTTGTTGAGGCACTATATTTGGTCTCTGTTGTGGAGGAGCATTAACAGGAATAGAAACAACATTGATTTGTTGGTGCTGATGATCCTCTCTTCTTTCTCTATGAGGGTAAACTGCACTCGCGTCGCCTTCCCTTTTCTTAGGATAATTATTGAATGGTTTCTTACTACCCCAGGATGAGCCGCTAGAACCTCCAATCTGAATCTTCCCCAATTTCAAACCCACTTCAATTCTTTCACCAGCCATAACCAAGTCTACAAATCCTGCCAAAGTACTTCCTATCATGTGCTCATAGAATGGCCCTTGCAGGGTACTCATAAACATATCAATGAGTTCTCTCTCCATGAGTGGAGGTTAAACCGTCGCAGCCAACTCATGCCACTTCTGAGCGTATTCCTTGAATGATTCTTTTGGTCCTTGCAACATATTCTGTAACTGAGTGCGATTAGGCGCCATATCCACATTGTACTGATAATGTTTGACAAAAGCCCGAGCAAGATCATTCCAGCAACGAATATGAGTCTTCTCCAGCTTCATGTACCACTCCAGGGATGCCCCAGACAGGCTATCCTGGAAGAAGTGAATCAAAAGCCCTTGATCCTCTGTATGTACTGACATCTTCCGGAAATAAGCAGTTGCATGGGTAATAGGACACGACATTCCGTTTTATTTCTAAAATGTAGGAGGCTTGAACTTTAGAGGAACCTTCACTCCAATCACCAACCCGAGATCATTAGAATCCATACCAAGGACTCCTTGTCCTTCCACAGCCTTCAGACGCTCTTCTAATGAACGATACTTCATATCCTCAATCTGAACCCCCGGCTCTGAACGCCGCACAGAAAACTGATCTTCATCCGGGTCAAAGTCAAGATCCTGCTCCTGATAATTCCTTATACCGCTCTGATTAAATCTTCTGTTCCCCACCAGACGAGGTCCAGGAGACGGAGGAAACTGCCCTACATTACGCACTAAAGGGTTTCCCGGTATCTCGTGAAAATTTCCAGCAGCCTGATCTTGCACATCCCCCAATCCTACAGAGATGTCCTGATAAAGCCCTTGATTTCCACCATCCCCCGGATGGCGGCGCTGGTTGTTGACAATAGCAGCTAGTTCTTCCTGTCGGCGATTTACATTGGTGATGACCTCCATGAACAGAGTCATCTGAGTATCCATCTGGGCCCTCATTTTAGCGACTTCAGCTTGAACCTGTTCCGTCTGTCTCAGAAATTTATTTCTGGTGGAATACGGATGAGTAGTCGTCTTGAATTCTGGATAAGAAAAGCAGCAGAATAAGAAAACTGTCTTGAGATAACCTACAATGTTATGAAATGTATGATGTGCATGATATGTTTGTCATTTCCAGGTATCCAAGAGTCCTTTTGTTCATTAGTCACGGTGTGCAACCACACAATCAGAAGAGAAAAGATAATAGGATGAACACCCCAATTATTTATAAACAAAAGAAACGATGTCCAAGTGACTTCGGACAATTAAGAGAAAAAAATGATAAACAACTAAATACATGTCTTAATAAAAAGTAAAAAGAACTGAATAATAACAACAATCAATTGGCCCCTTCCAACAACTCTGGGGGTGACCAAACATACCAAAAGTAAATAACAGAACTAAATCTCCGGAACTAAACATGTTTCAAGATGTTGACAGTACTCCTCAAGTCTGGCTTTCTCCTTCAAAAGTTGAGATGCGACCATTTTACTCTCTTGGAACCGATCTTCTGCGACACGCTTCTAGGCCACTTCCTTTTCAAGCTGAGCATCCTTGTCTTTGAGATGTTTTTCTAAGTTCTGAATCTTCTTCTTGTAACTATTTTCTGAGGCCTGAAGCTTCCGACACTCTTGCTGAGTCTTACTCAATTCTTCTTCCATTTCAGCATAAGACCTCTTCCTAGAACTGGTTGCATCATAAGTTTCCCCTTGAGCTTCTTTGAGTTTGTGAGCTAAGTCGGCCTTTCTTGATCTGACCAATAAAGTTTCATCCCCGACTCACGGTCTTTTGCACGAAGCTGAATATTCTCAACATGAACTTGGGTGAACATCTCGGTTGATACCGTGTTACTCAGAACTGTAGGAGGTTGCTCATATAAGGGAGCCGACCTTGCAAATGGTAACCATAAGATCTTAACCCTGGCTTTAACCCACTCCAAGTAAGGAATTCTAGCAACAGGAACCTTATTACCCAAAGTAGTTCTATCCTTCTTGTGAATTCCTTTCCAAGCACTTGTCACTCTCTTCAATATCTTAGGATCACTTCCTCTAGCGAAATACACTGATTCAGACACCTCCTCAACCTTTGGCGGTCCATACATTGCATATCCCAAATGTCGATAAGCAAGCACAAGATTATAGTTGATACACACCTTAGTTCTTATGAGGGGAACATTAGGGAAATCTCCATAACTAGTGACAACACTTCACACTTCCCCCATATCATAATTCCACCGGATATCGAAAGAAGTAAGGTTGACGAGCCTTGATGACCATCGGAGAGAATGCCTGGTATCCACAAAAGGTCCACTTACTGGTAGGTGCAACATAAGCCATTTATACAACATCGAATGACATAAACCTACATTACCACCCTTTGCATGCCTGGAATGGATGGTATAGAGAGTATCTGCCAAGAGTGTCGGTATCGGGTTCCTGTTTATGAAAACACAAATGGCCGCCAAATCCACAAAATTTCTCTTGTGAGGGAAGAGGACGATCCCGTATATCATAAGAGCAAACAGAGAACTGAAGTTACTCCAATCGCCTTTCTCTGCCCAGTCTTCAACTTTCTTCACTAAGAAATCCAAATAAAACCCTGTAGTACCTTCACTAGACTTCCAATTTCCTTTCACCTCTTTCCATCCCAAATGAAGAATCTCAGCAATAACTTCGAACTTCGGCTTCTCCGGTACTTGGACAAAAGGAACTTCATTGGACAATCTGATATTAAGTAGGTACGCATACTCTTCTAGGGTAGGAACCCATTGATAATATTGGAAAGTAAAGCACTGTAATTCTTTGTCATAGAACTGGAAGAGAGTGATCAAAGCCATCGGGTCAACTGGGGTGTTAAGGACTAGTAACAAGTTGCCATAATTTTTGTTGAAGTTGTTCAGAACATCGGCCTGCAAATAAGAACCCAACCTCTTCAATTCGGTCACATCAATGGTAGGAATCTAATAAGAGAAAGTATTCCTGGTGAGCTCTTTAACATGAACTGAATCGGACTCAACTGGAGGGAGATCAGGCATTTCTGACGGGAAGAAGACTCTTGAATGTCCCTGGAAAATGACATACGCATGCTAGTTATTTTTTTATTATTATTATTTTTTAAAGAAATAAATATGCTATGATGCAACATGCAAGGATCAAAGCTTCACACTGGATCACGGCTGGACCGTTACAGAACAACACCACTTAAAATCGAAGGAAAACCCCAAAGCTTCAAAATTATCATGGGAACCTGAGTCACCTTCGCAACACAAAGTCACCAACACCACCTGTACCTGTAAGAAAAGTTTTCCCGCCCCTCTCACGGGTGTAGTCTAGGTCAAGGTAAGGTTAAAAGCCAAATCAGAGTACGAGAGCTTGAATGTCGGTATTATCATACGATAACACCTATCCGAACTACCTCTGAAGTCATGGGTCTCATGGTCAGGTCTACAAAGCATCCGCCTCATAGCTGCCATGGCCACTCTATTCCTAGTTCCAATGGAATTCACTCATAGCCTGGGTATGAGGCCTTTTACCTCATGGAACAACCCACCCACCAAGAAAACCCATCTTTGATAACATGTCAAAGATGGCAAGATATCAAATGATAAAACGGATGACAAAACATCACACCTAGCAATGATATTGAGAATCAAAGCAGGATAACAACAGAGGCGATGACGAAACATCGACTTCAAACAAATGTGCGAAGGCGAAACATCGACCAAGAGATAACATGGCAAAGATGGCGAAACATCAATAAAACAGATAGCAAAATATCGCACCTAAAAATGATATTGAGAATCAAAGTAGGATAACAGACATACACGATGGCGAAACACCGGCTTCAAACAAATGTGCGATGACGAAACATCAATAAAATAGATAGCAAAATATCGCACCTAAGAATGATATTGAGAATCAAAGTAGGATAACAGACATACGCGATGGAGAAACACCTGCTTCAAACAAATGTGCGATGGCGAAACATCGGCTTAAAATAACAAAAATATCATGGCAGAGATGATGAAACATCAATAGGATATATAGAAAAATATTGCACCTAACAATGATATTGAGAATCAAAGTAGGATAACAGACATACGCGATGGCGAAACACCGGCTTCAAACAACTGTGCGATGGCGAAACATCTACTTAAAAATAACAAAAATATCATGGCAAAGATGACGAAACATCAATAAGACAGATAGCAAAATATCACACCTAACAATGACATTGAGAATCAATGTAGGATAACAGACATGTGCGATGGCGAAACACCGGCTTCGAGATAACACAAACAACGTAAGATTGGTTTGTATCTTTTATTCTGAAGAGGCATTTGAATTCATTAGAGGTGTTCTTATGATTTTCGAAGAAAACAAATTTTTGTTTTAAGATGCAGAATGCAAAGAAATAAAAACAACTAAGGGAAACTAGCCTAACATTATCCCTAGTGTTATCATACCATGGTTGACCCTAAGGTTGAGGATAAAGAAAAATCCTATCCTATGTTAGCATACATGGATTCCTATCTTAATCAGCATGTCAAAGAAAGCTTAACAAAACTATCCTATATGGAACATGCAATGAGAGCGAAGTTGTGATCTCAATATCTAAATTGAGTGACTCATCGATCAACAATTAAAGATGAAAAGCAATAAACATCCTATAGGGAACATGCAATGAGAGCGAAGTCGTGATCTCAATATCTAAATTGAGTGACTCATCGATCAAGAATTAAATATGAAAACCAATAAACATCCTATAGGGAACATGCAATGAGAGCGAAGTCGTGATCTCAATTTCTAAATTGAGTGACTCATCAATCAAAAAACAAACACAACACATAAAAATTAGACAAAAAAAACAGAGGGCCTCCTGACATATATCAGCAACAGAGGTCCCATCATGCAGTCAGAGATTTATGCAGAATGAAGATGGGAGAAAGGGTGTGATATAATACCAAACAGATAACTACCTGTAGCAGTCAAGCAGGAATAAAAGAAAACCCAGAGAAACTTCAAGCAAGCTGGACTCAGTAGACAAATTGAGTCAGCAATTGCACCACCAAGATGTAAGAAAATCATCAGATATGAACAAATCCCATGGGCAAAGTATGACATTCACAATCATATATGTGTATATCCTGCATAAACCCCAAGCATGCCAAGCACAAAAACAATGCCAATATAATAAACTGTGTTCCACAAATAAAGTGGAACACAAAAGCATCAAGCCAAAAGTGGCAACTTTCTCAGAGTACCTCGCACATTTGACAACCAAGTTAGTATTCCAAAAGGTGAAGAAGTGAGAATAATCATGGTGGCAATTACCAAATATTAGACATCATAAGAGAGAGGAGACAAGCATATGCACATATTAGGTCAAAAGAATCAAAGGAATGTTGCTCTTTCCTATCACCATCTTGAATTGACAATTGAGTGTGAATCAAGGATCACAAGAGCTAGAGAATAATATGAACAAGAACCATAAAGGTCAGTAGCAAACATATTTCAATCATGCACAATTAATTCAATCACAACTTCATGAATACAATAGGAAGTGGAACCTTCATAATGCATTAGGTGGTTCAAAATATTCAAACATGAGGCTTCTAAGTGAAATGGCTTGAGCTAACATGGACAAGTCAGAACCAACATGATTATTAGGTTCCCAATTATAGGCCTCACTCAAGTTCATTGGCCATCAAACAAATTGCAACAAAACATGCAAACATGATTGGGTACCTTCACTTCAAAATTACACCAAAAATAGAAACAAGGATCCATAATTCAAACCAAAAATATCTTAACGTCTTGGAAGTATTTAGAAGTCAGAATACAAGCCCTAAGTTCATGAATGTTTGAGGAAGAGGTCAAATGAAATTCAAAATTCAAGAGTAGTTGGCAAAACTACCAAACTAGACAAGTTTTCAAGATTATTTGTGGAAAAATGCCAAACCAAGTCAAGCAATTCAAGAAAAATAGTTTTCAAATTCCCAATACATTCATGAACCCTAATAAAGACTTGAATCCTATAGAAAATCCAGGGCATAGTGGTTTTGAAAATGAAACTTGTACCACAAGCAACAAAACCCTAGATTTTGACTTTTAATCCCAAATATTAATTGAATAGGACTAAAACTCAAAAAAATCAAACCAAGGTCATGCAAAATATCAAAAAACCCTAAATGTCAGAAAATACAGTTTTTCATATTTTTTTAAATTAGGAAAAGACAAGAAAGAAATTAATATTCAAACAATTAGGTATTTAACAAATATCCACATATCAAAATGATATTTACATCAAAAAGTCAGAAGAATGGACAACCAAAATTATATTCAAATATTAGGGCTAAAAACATACATTCCTGAATTTTTGTGATTTTTTTGGATCAAAGGAAAATATTAAAAACAAAAAAACAAACAATTAATAATGAATTATTATTTAAGGGCAAGAAAATGAAAAACATAACCAAAAATCACAAAAAAGTCAAAACAAAAAATATGATCAGGCTCTATGATTAAAAACAAGATTACATGATTTTTTTTTGGAATTTTGGAATTAATAGAAGTATTAAAAATAAAAATAAAACAAACAAATATTACAAATAAACTTTGAAATTTAATTTTTAATCAAAAATAAGAAAAATGATGAACCAAAGTCATAATCAATTTTCACATTATTTTGGGAGTCTCAAATAATTTTTGTGGATTTTTTAGATCAGAGGAACTATTAAAATAAAAATTATCTTTGATCAATTAATTAATTAAACCTAACAATTTTTGAACCAATCAAAATAATTTCAAAAAATTATCAAAAAAATACAAAAAGTCAGAAATATTATTTTGAATTTGTGGTAATTTATTCAGAATTTTCCAATCATTTTTGAGCAAGAAATAAAATCATGGAAATCAATTTATAAAACAAAAATTCAAATGATCCAAAAATTTCAAACGGACCAATCATGATGTGCCACCACATCATCTTCAACCTCCGGATGGATCAAAAACGCGCGCATATCTCAGGAGTAGGGCTCACTTTCAGATCAACACAACATGCTCAATTTTGCATCATTTTTAATGAAATCAAAGGTAGATCAAAACTAGCATGGCAAGGAAGCCACAGCAATTCGAATAAAATCAAATCATCAATCACATTGTCCACAATCAAGCCATGAACATGAACAAAAACATTCTGCATCGCGAGTTTCAGAACATTCAAACATGCATAATTCATCAAATTAAACGTTATAAAGCTTCAGAATCATTCCATAGACTTCAAACAACATGATTATGAACTTAAATCACACGAAACATGGCTAGAAATCAGAATTCAAAGTTGAGAATTCAAACCTTTGAGAAAAAATGGATCTACTGTCTCCTTCACTCCAATTGCAATCCAAGCTTCGATCTACAATCCTTATCACTTGGAGAAGAGAATGCAAGAAGAATTGGCCAAAACGCGCAAGGGAGATGGAAGAATCGAAGAAAAATGCAGAGCTACAAGCTATGGAGTTTCTGACTTTGATTGATGAAATGAAGCACGAACCATTTGCAATGAGGCTTGCTTCTCAATATATAGAGCATTAGGAGGAGGGTAGGAAAGGTTTTTCGCGCTGAAAGCTCTTGGAAAGAATGAAATCTCCTTTTGGCAAAAATCAAGTATGCATATGCAGCCTTGAAATCCCTCGTGCGTTGGCTTGCTTTTTGAGTTCATTTTAATCCATTTGTTCCTAGGAAGATATTAGCAACAAGATTAGGACTTAAATCCTTGCATTAAGCTTGTGTTGGTGATTAGGCAATTTTGAGCAAGTTTTTGCAAAACCACGAATTCCTTGTTCATTTGCCCATGTGCAGCACAAACTTTTGCATGATGGGCCTCATCATGTAACAAATTACCAATGGGCTTGATTAGAAGCAAGAGGAATGGCTAAAACTTGAGTTTGCAAGAAATAGCCATTTTGCATATTTGTCAAGTTTCACTAAAATGCCACAAAGTTCCAAAACTCATAACTTGCTCATACTTTTGAATTTTGGCGCAAATGAGCAAAATTTGGAAAGGTATTGAAAGGATATACAATCCCCTAGTTTATAGTTTTTGCAAATTGATCCATTAAGGTTCTCAAAAGCTAGCTTGAAATTCACTATTTTTAGAAAATGACCCATAATTTTGTGACTTCAAAAGACCATAACTCTTGATTCCTTGCCAATTTGAATATGAGACCAAAAGGGGGTGAAATATCATTCACTTAGCTTTCCAAGCGTATTTCATTTGCATCTTCTTGATCAAGAGTGAATAAAATATGATTTTTTGAAATTAGGCCCTTATTTTCCAAAATTAGTAACTTTTAGGGTTTCTTCAAGAACAAGTTTCATCCCAAACTTCAATCTCTTTGATCCAATGACAAAAATGGACTTGAAACATGAAAAGTACATCCTTGAATTGATTATTTGCCAAAAATTCACTTGGTCAACCTCGACTTTGACTGATTTTGACCAAAATTACCATTTTGCCCCTCTGAATCAATTGATCCACTTCCCTTCAAAATTGATGATCAAAACTTCAAACATATGATCTTCCAAAGATATAGAGGCCATGTGCAAAGTTTCACTTCAAAATTCTCAAGAAAACCTGATGAAAACCAAAACCCTAATTTTGGTCAACACATTAGGAGATTGATGAATCATCTTCAAAACTTCAAATCCTCTGGGCATCTTGATCAATTCCTTGTACAAAGACCTTTCAAATATCAAAGAAATGTTGTTGTTTCCAAAATCAAGACTTGTGCTTTGGCCAATAGCCTTTATCAAGCAAAACCCTAATTTGATTGGTGCATCCGAAGAGTGATTTCATTTGTGATCAAACACAAGCTCCAATCTTCTGGGAGTCCAAAGAGATGAATAAAGCATCTTGAGATATTCAAAAACTTTTGAGCTTGAAAGATTCAGAGGTTTGGAAGATAATATTTTTTCCTTGAGCAACTTGTCAATGCAAATAACCTTCAAAGCCTTGAGGAAAACTTGACATCCAGAGTGCTTTGATCCCATCATAATGCATGAATGTAATGCAACATGATATTCATGATGAAACATAAGCCTAAATCAAGAGGGTAAATTTTGGGGTGCAACAGCTGCCCCTATTCAAATATCTTTAACCTGATAAGTGAGAAAAGTGACAACTTTCGAGCGTTCAGAGTTGAAGATGATTGAATACAAAAGAACCCGAAAATTTACACTCTTGAAGAAGAAAGAAAAAGAAGCAGGAAACCCCCAAGACATGCGTCTGAACGAAACTGTAACGCAGGTTGAAACAGAACGAAAACAAAGAAGAGTAGACGCAACTAGACTTCCGGACAAATGTGCCAGGGAAAAACTGGGCTTCAAAAGGGGTGAGACAAAACTCAATCGACAGAGTATAGGCGAAACTAAGCTCTGTAACATAAAATGTACGCGGGTGAGGAGACAAAACTCTAAGCTCGACCCAAAGGGAAAGTGGCTAGAGTGCGTGATTCTAGGAGCACGTGCTAATCTCAACTAAGATAGACAGTATGAAGGAACTGAAAGAATATCAGAAATGAGGAACAAAAGCGAGACGAAACTCGACTCAATGACCAGTTAGGCAAAACTAAACTAGATGAGTATCAGGACGAAACTGGATTTCACGCACGGGTAACAAGGTGAAACTCGACCCCAAAGCGAAGTGATGAGAGTGCATGTTTCTCAGAGCACCTGCTGGTCTCAGATCAATGGACAAATAATGACGAAAACTGAAAGGAGAATCCAAGGAACAAAGGAGACTGATTTCAAACCAGGGACGCAGTACAGACACTGCACTCGGTAAACAAACACCGTCAAAGATTCCAGGGTAGGAAAGAAAAAATGAGACGAAACTCAACTCAGTAACTAGTTAGATGAAGCTAAACTAGATGAGTACCAGGACGAAACTGGATTTCATACACAGGCGACGAGGCAAAACTCGACCCGAAGCAAGGAGATTAGGGCGTACACCTAAAAACCTGCTGAAAGCGAATATCAGGACGAAACTGGTATTCGAAAAGGTGCACCAATAGATATTGGAATGAAACAGTGAGGGTAATGAAGACTAAACTCGAAAACACCGCGCCCGGGAGAAACTAAACTCATGGTCGAGAGTAGACACTTGGACAAATAAAAGATCGACACCAAAAGGACATTGGTATGGGGTGGATAATAAGGACGAAGATCTTGCTGGGGATGTAATCCAAAGTAAAAGCAAAATCATTGGGGATGACGGAAACAATAAAGGCTTATGTTCCGATGCATGTTGGAATTCTTTTTTATAGCGCAATACTCCATATAATGGAAATGCTACGCGTTTTGGTAGATGCAGTGTAATGATGCATGTTTAAAAGTCTCGCTGGGGAATGGCCAAATGAGAAGCCAACAACCAAGGGGTCAACATATGACATAACTTGCAAAAATAAATTGCAAAATCCAAAGGAGAGGAGAAAATACGGGGAACCGCTAGAGAGGGAACCTCGAAGAGATGGAACTTCGCGGAGGAACAAACGAGCAACCAACAGAAACGGGCCATAAACAAAGCGAGGAGCTGCAAAAATAAATTGTGAATTCCCGGGGAAGATCAGGCCGACACTGCAACCTCCGGAAAAGGACGAAAACCTTTTGCTGGGGGAACAAAACTCAGCTGAAGAGGTGGGACTTCACTGGAGATATAGAACTCTATTGAAGATTATCTCGCTGGAGAGATATTCTCTTGGAATGCAACCAAAGGAAGAATCCTGCAGATAATCACACGGTATCAAAACCTTACTGGGGAATAAGAGAAGATCCTAAACAAAAGGATGCCCCGGTCAACAGATCGACTGGTAAATGAGAGGTCAAAGTGAGGGATCTCTATTGGGAAATCCATTTGGAAGTTGAAACTTCTTCAGAATGTGGGTTCCAGCTTAACGACTCCGCTGGGGATATGCGACATATCCAAACTTGATGTCTTGGGCCGAGGCTTTTTGAAAGAAAATCCCTAGAGTAACAAAACTTTGTTGCTGAAATGAAACTTCACCGGGGAAAGGAAACTTTACTGGGGAAACGAAACTTCACAGGGGATCAACAGAGTCCTACACAAAATGGGCTCCGCCAAAACAGAAGAGAGCCGAACATTCCCTTTTTGACCATCATTAAGCTCTTTACAGGTATTCAACGTGTAAACTTTTTTGATGTTAAACAGCTGTTTTGCATACAGAAAGATGTTTATTGAGAATGATAGACCTGATGCGATGATTATTTAAACCTTGAAGAACTTAACAAAGTGTCGCATCTCTGTTGTGAATGAATCACTGGCTAGAGTGCAAAAACGTTTTAAAAACATTTCTTCCCCTTTTTGAAAAACGAGTCAAAACGCGGGTGATAAGATACCAACACGGCTATGCAACACACATTTGAGGAGTTTAGGAAATGTTATCCTGTTGTAGTATGCTTTCGAGTTAAACCCCTATTTCAGTTAGGACTTTTAGAGGTTGTATCGTGGCCTGGTTCAAGGTTCTTTTGAAAAAAGTTTTCAAGGCTCAAATTATTTGGTGCCCACCCCCTTCGTGATATTCTCCTGTCTTAAGTTCAGCTGATTTATCACAAACATTCATCTTTTAAAAAGATTTATGATGGTTGAGTGATCACGATAAATCCTCCAACATGATTGTCGCTTAACTTCTGTTGCTTTTATTGTTGATATTATTGTTCCTCTTCTTTTTGATGAAAGTTTTATTGAATATATATTTTTTTGTCCTTTTAGGCTCTCTTTCCCTAATTTTTGCCTAGACAAAATCTTTTGAATTTCCATTTTTGGCAGTCTAGCGGGATGCCCTAACTTTTGCCTAAGCGACTTGTTTACAAGTTTTGACTTAGCGGGGCTTTTTGTTTCTTTCTTATTCATACTTTCCCTTTGAACAAATCAATGTGACTTTAGGTCTTTGAACCTTTTCTTTCTTTCTCTTTTTTTGAAGAAAACAAATGCCTCATTCCTTGGTCGGCGAGGGATAACCATTACTGTATCAATTCGAACTCGACCTCCAGATTTTGTTTAGTATTTTTGATCTTATGATGTGAAAGATAAAGTGTGGTGATCCTCAGAGGGGTCATTCCTTATGAAATTTGAATGCCTGGTCATATCAACTGAGCATCTACCCTGCCCCTGGTTAAAAAAGAAGGTTTATTTTTATTTTCGAACAGAACGAAAACTCCTACTTCGAAGGCTCAGAGGGGTTAACGAGGGTCTAACTCCCTTATATCTCATGTGTTTGGGGATTTAAACAATGCGTGTACATCGTCAACGGGGTTCTACTCAAAAGCATACCACTACAGTCATCATTTAAAACTAAACTCCTTCCTCCAAACTCTTAGCTAAGCAAAAGAATTGGCATAGTTGGTATCAAAATGCCCGAAAAGGCGATTAAAGAATGATACAGGAGGGATTAAGTAAAATGAAACAATTTTTCAAGGCAAAGATATTCGACGCATCAAGATTGACATTCGGCCATAAACAAAATCCTATATGCAGACAATGCTAAGACAATCAATCAAGAAAACACATGAAAGTGCGACAAAGAAACGTAATAAAATCCATTATGGGGAAGCAGTGTCTCCAACCAGGTTCACCGGTCCTGCTGACTTGCCGTAACCTTGATATTACCCTGACCCATGATTGTTATCAACGGCTCGGAGCCGTGAAACAAAAACGCAAGGCAAAAATGCCAAAAAGAGCGAAAGAGAAGTCCACCAAACAGAGAAACAAACATGCCCCTTGAAGAGTAGTAGTGGTGTTTGTTACCCGCATCTCAAGTGATTAGCCAATTACGATTTTTATTACCATTTTTGTGTAAGGTCCACGAAGTTTATACGCACATGCTTATCAAAAATATTGGACGTTTTTGCAAACAAAATAGTAAAAAGGGAGAAAAGAAACGTATACGTATACTTGAAAGAAGATATTCTATTGATTTTGAGAAATCAACATGTGAAAAAGGCATTTACATTGGGAAGCAAGAAATTACAAAATTAAAACAAACAAGTGTTTACAAATGGCAATGTGAATGTGAATATCCACCCAGTCCCGACTCTGCTATGACTCTGATGACTCTCCTCCTCCTGCTTTAAGACAGATCAAACTTGGATTAACTTCGAGCTTATGTCAGGTGACAGAAAGAAGGAAAGAAACAAAGGGCTCATGTTGAGCGTAGTCATTTTCTTTAAGTCCCTAACTTTTACCTGAATCGCCCTTTCGGGTTTTCGATTCACCAGGACACCCTCTTTTTGCCTAAACCTCCCTTTCGGGTTTCCAGTTTAGTGGGTTTTTATTTATATTATTTTTTTATGCAAAGTATTTTTTAACTACGTCGGCATTCACAGGGAGAGGGAAGTACTCTCCATCCATAGTCGTGAGCATCATCGCTCCTCCAGAGAAAACTTTTCTGACCACGAAAGGACCTTCATAAGTCGGAACCCACTTTCCCCTGGGATCTCCCTGGGGAAGAATTATCCTCTTGAGCACAAGGTCACCTGGCTTGTAACACTGAGGCTATACCCTCTTATCAAAAGCTTTTCTCATCCTTTGCTGGTATACCTGACCATGACATACGGCCATCAATCTTTTTTCATCAATAAGTTCCAACTGATCCAGCCGATTCTGTATCCATTCACTTTCGTCCAGCTCAACATCTCTCATGACCCTAAGAGAAGGAATCTCGACTTCTACCGATAGTACTGCTTCCATGCTGTAAACCAATGAAAATGGGGTTGCCCCAGTCGAAGTACGCACCGTGGTGCGATAACCATGTAAGGCGAAAAGCAGCATCTCATGCCAATCTTTATAGGTTACCACCATCTTCTGCACGATTTTCTTGATATTTTTATTGGCCGCTTCTACAGTGCCATTCATCTTGGGTCTATATGGGGAAGAGTTATGATGTTTGATTTTGAAGGACTCACAAAGTTCCTTCATCATTTTGTTGTTCAGATTAGACACATTATCAGTAATGATCTTTTCAGGCACTCCGTAGCGACATATAATATTGTGCTTAATGAACCGAGTTACCATGTGCTTGGTGACATTGGCATAGGACGCAACTTTGACCCATTTCATAAAATAATCGATGGCAACCAGAATGAAACGGTGCCCATTGGATGCAGTCGGTTCAATTTTGCCGATCATATCAATTCCCCACATCGCAAACGGCCAAGGGGAGGTCAAGACATTCAAAGGTACTGGCGGCACATGCACTTTATCAGCATAGACTTGACATTTGTGGCAAACCCGCGTATGATTGTAACAGTCAGTCTCCATGGTGGACCAATAATAACCTGCTCGCAAAATCTTTTTAGCCATAGTATGCCCGTTGGAATGGGTCCCAAAATCACCTTCATGTATTTCCTCAATGATTCTAGCCGCTTCTTTCTTGTCAACACATCTGAGCAGTAAACTGTCATGATGCCTTCTATACAACACACCACCACTGAGAAAAAACTTGGCTGAAAATCTTCTCAAGAACTTCTTATCTATGACGGATGCCTCTTCAGGGTACTCTTGTGTTTCAAGGTACCGCTTAACGTCATAAAACCAAGGATTACCATTTGGTTCCAAACTGGCCTCAAAGTAGAAAGCTGGCTCACTCAAACTTCTGATAGTAATAGAAGGTGCCTCATTAGCCCACTTAACCTTGAACATGGAGGACAAAGTTGCCAGTGCATCAACTAGACTATTTTCTTCTCTGGGAATGTGCTCAAACATGATCTCTTCGAAGTACGGAATCAGCTTCATAACATGCTCACGGTAGGGAATTAGGTTCTGATGGCGAGTCTCCCAATCTCTATTAACCTGACTGATATCAAGATTGGAATCCCCGTAAACTTTCAAAAATTTGATGTGCAAGTCGATCACCGCTTCAATTCCATAAATGCAAGCCTCATATTTGGCCATGTTGTTAGTGAAATCAAAACAAATACGAGCCGTGAAAGGAATATGGTATCCCTCAGGAGAAGTGGTAATAGCTCCGATGTCATTACCCATGGAATTACAGGCACCATAAAAAACAAGCTTCCAACGTGATCCCTGCTCGGGTCTTTCGTCTGGGTCTGGTATGTTACAATCTTGAATATACACAATTTCCTCATCTTGAAAATAAAACTTCATCGGTTCATAATCGTTCATGGGCTGATGAGCAAGATGGTCGGCCAATACACTACCCTTAATTGCTTTTTGAGTAGTGTATTGGATATCATATTCAGTGAGTATCATCTGCCAACGGGCTACCCTGCCTGTAAGAGCTGGCTTCTCAAAAATGTACTTGATTGGACCCATTTTGGATATAAAGTAGGTGGTGTGAGTTAACATGTATTGCCTCAAACGTTCGGCGTCCCAAGCAAGCGTGCAACAAGTCTTTTCCAACAATGAGTATCTCGACTCGCATTCCGTAAACTTCTTACTCAAGTAGTAAATAGCTTGTTCCTTCTTCCCTGTCTCGTCGTGCTGACCGAGGACACAACCCATTGAGGTCTCCAACACAGTTAGGTACATGATTAGTGGCCTTCCTTCCACTGGTGGCATGAGTATCGGAGGTTCCTACAAATACTTCTTTATTTTGTCAAAGGCTTTCTGACAATCCCCATTCCATTTCACTGTCTGACTTTTCTTCAACAACTTAAACATAGGTTCACAGGTGGCTGTGAGATGAGAAATAAATCTGGAAATATAGTTTAACCTTTCTAAGAAGCCACATATTTCCTTCTCTGTCCTTGGCTCAGGCATTTCCTATATCGCTTTGACCTTAGCTGGGTCCACTTCAATACCTTTTTCACTTACAATAAAACCCAACAGCTTGCCGAATCTCACCCCGAAGGTGCACTTATTCGGATTCAACCTTAACAAGATCTGCCTCAGTCTCTCGAACAATTTTTCCAGATGAACAAGGTGTTCCTCTTCCGTGTCAGACTTAGCGATCATATCATCTACATAAACCTCAATCTCTTTGTGAATCAAATCATGAAAGAGAGTGACCATGGCGCGCTGATATGTTTCCCCCATATTTTTCAAACCAAACGGCATCACTTTATAACAGAAAGTTCCCCAAGGCGTGATGAATGTTGTCTTCTCCATATCTTTCGGAGCCATCTTAATTTGATTGTAACCCGAAAAGCCATCCATGAACGAGAATACCTTGGAATGAGCAGTATTATCAACCAACACATCAATATGTGGAAGAGGGAAATTGTCTTTAGGGCTGGCCCTGTTTAAATCCCTATAATCCATGCACATCTTGACTTTACCATCTTTCTTGGGCACGGGAACAATATTTGCAATCCATGGCGAATAATTGACGACCTTTAGGAAATTTGCGTCCAACTGCTTCTGGACCTCTTCCTTGATCTTCTTGGACATCTCAGGATGAGTTCTTTGGAGCTTTTGCTTGACAGGAGAACAACCTTCTTTGAGTGGTAGTCGATGCACCACTATGTCTATATCCAACCCAGGCATATCCTCATAAGACCATGGGAAGATATCATAATACTTACGGAGTAACTCAATCAATCTGGCTTTTACAATTTCTTCGAGATCATCCCCTATCTTGACTTCTCTTCTTACCTCTTCTGTGCCAATGTTCACCACCTCAATCGAATCCTGGTTTGGCTGGATAACTTTCTCCTCTTGTTTTAACAATCTTGCTAATTCCTCAGGAAGATCACACTCCTCATATGCTTCTTCTTCAGCTCGATAAATAGGAGTATCAAAGTCATAATGAGCCATAGTAGAGTCGTTATTGATAGAATCGGGGGTGGAAGTGCATCTGCATGAATGCCATTTTGGCGTTTTTTAGTGACAGTGTGTGAAAAGAGAAACATTGCCATTTAAAGAAGAATAAAAAGAAAAAGAAAATAAGCAAAAATTTGAATGCAAAAAACGTCCTTTATTTCATGATAAACTTGCAAAATAAACATGGTGGCCCTACACAAATGATCCACTACGCTTTGGGCAGAGCGTAAGAATTATGATATGATAATAAAAGAAACAAGAAAATTACTCCTCTGCGCTTGAAACTTGGATAACATCCACAGAAGTCCAATTGTTCAGCATCTGGCCTGGAATACTCTGACGAATCCATTCTTCAACATTGTAGCCATCAACTCTATTATTGCCAACTGCATTAACGTGTCCTTCTCGAGTAGCACAAGGGCGGGAAAACTTCACAGGAGTAGATAAGCTAGATGCTCTGGGTGTTGAACTTTGCTGACTTGGGCTAAAACCAAGACCAAATTTATCAAACTTGGGAGTAACGTCCAGCACCTGACCCCAACCTTCAGGGTTACCACCTTCTACTACAGCTTTTGCATCTTTGAGAGAAGACATAACAGTTTCCGGTTTCCTTTCCTGCTCTGGAGGAGGAAGATTGACAGCATGAACTGTCTCAAATGCCTGAAATGGAGTCTCATGTATCTCGCCTTCAACTTCGACATAACAGAATGATGTCAAATGACTTACGATGTACTCTTCCTCGCCGCACACGGTTATCACCTTTCCTCTGCAGGATACTTGAGCTTCTGATGAAGAGTAGAAGTGACTGCCCTCGCTTTGTGAATCCACGACCTCTCCAACAAGCAACAAAATGCTGGCTGTATATCCATCACAAAAAATGTGGACGTGAAGGTGCAAGGACCAACCTTGATTGGTAACTCCACCTCCCCAAATACTGACCTTCGAGACCCATCAAACGCCTTCACCATCAAATAACTAGGGCGTAGCTCCAGTCCAGAATAATCAATTTTCATCAATGCTGACTTGGGCAATACATTTAAAGACGATCAAGTGTCTACCAAAACCCGGGATAAAGTAGTGCCCCTACACTCCATCGAAATATGCAACACTTTGTTATGGTCTGGTCCCTCTGGAGGAAGATCAAAATCGGTGAAGCCCAAACCATTCCGGAAAGATATGTTAGCACAAACATTCTCAAACTGATTGACAACGATCTCATGTGGCACAAACAAATTCTTCAACAACTTCATTAAAGCATTTCTGTGAGGCTCTGAATAAATCAACATAGACAATATAGACATCTTGGAAGGAGTGTGGCTCAGATGATCAATTATGCTATAATCACTCTTTCTGATAATCTGCATCAGCTCTTCAACCTCATCGGGAACCGAAGAAGCCACTGGTATCGGAATTGGTTGAGTCACATTGGCAGGCGTAACCCTGCGATTACCAATAGTTACCTGTTGTTTTCCCTTTTCCCTCGCAGAAGCATCTGCCGCATCTTGCACATTGGAAGGACCAAATACTCTCCCGCTTCTAGTCATTCGACCTACACTAGAAAAGTCATGGACTTCCTCTTCATCACCTTTAGCATGTTCTTCCTTAGACAAACGAGCATTAACCTCCTGCTTTACCCCGTGGTAATCAACATCGGCACCGTAATGCCACAGGACAACCTTCTCACTGGTATACGGCATGGGACCAGGTACCGTAATCATCAGAGGGGGTTCCCTCGATGGGGCAGGAATGCGTGTAGGGGTGTAAGAAATAGATATCACAATAATATCTTCTTCAACAACATTGTGGTAGCTCGGTTTTCTATCAAACTGCAGGGAGCCTTACTTCATCAACAACTGGATACTTGCTTTAAAATCATCACGGCTCTTCGGTTTCCCTCTACACTTGGCACATTCTGAAGTACAACCCGGGAAAATGGAATTGTCGAGCAAATACCTCTTGACAAAGCTCAACGGAGTAGCTACTTGTTCCACATCCATGATTAAATTCAACATTTCACCGTTATCATCAATCATATTAACAACTCCCCCTTCATGCCTAGGCATTGGGTTCTGAGTAACATTCAGACCAGTTACTGGAGTAAACTCAATTGCCTTAGCATCCAACAAGTCATGTACTTTACACTTCAATGCAAAACAATTGTCAGTGGAATGACCAACCCCACCTTAATGGAATTCTCATATTGCATTAGCATCATAGTTAACAGGGAGTCTTGCGGGTGGTGGTGGCATATTTCTCAAACTGATCAATTTCAAATCAACCAGGTGGTGGAGCGCTTCAATAAGAGTTACTGGCAAGGGATCGAATTTTCTGGGTTGTCTCTGCTGCTGATTATTATACTGACGGGGAGCATCTTGTTGCCTTTGTTATTGAGGCACTGTATTTGGTCTCTGCTGCGGAGGAGCATTAACAGGAATAGAAACATCATTGATTTGTTGGTGCTGACGATCCTCTCTTCTTCCTCTATGAGGGTAAACTGCACTCGCGTCGCCTTCCCTTTTCTTAGGATAATTGTTGAATGGTTTCTTACTGCCCCCGAATGAGCCGCTAGAACCTCCAATCTGAATCTTCCCCAATTTCAAACCACTTCAATTCTTTCACCATCCATAACCAAGTCTACAAATCCTACCGAAGTACTTCCTATCATGTGCTCATAGAATGGCCCTTGCAGGGTACTCATAAACATATCAATGAGTTCTCTCTCCATGAGTGGAGGTTGAACCCTCGCAGCCAACTCACGCCACTTCTGAGCGTATTCGTTGAAAGATTCTTTTGGTCCTTGCGATATATTCTGTAACTGAGTGCGATTAGGCGCCATATCCATATTGTACTGATAATGTTTGACAAAAGCCCGAGCGATATCATTCCAGCAACGAATATGAGTCTTCTCCAGCTTCATGTACCACTCCAGGGATGCCCCAAACAGGCTATCCTGGAAGAAGTGAATCAAAAGCCCTTGATCCTCCGTATGTACTGACATCTTCCGGAAATAAGTAGTTGCATGGTGTGATACGGTGGCAGAACTGACTTGAGGTTTTGCGTTTGTATTCGCACTTGTTCGGTTTAGCAAGAGTCGCCACCGACTTTTTATTTTATCCTAAAGGAAAGGTTAAAAAGCACAGGAAAAACCTTCGAGATGTTTTCGTGGGTTCGGGGGGTAGATTATGAAAAGGGAAGGTGCTAGCACCCTTTTCATCCATGGTTATCCATGGGCTCTTAGTTACTTGTTTTAGATCACTTTCCTTGATTTTCAATTGCTTGAAATGGTGTTTGTGTGTGTATGGTTTTTGAAAATGTTTTGAAAAAGATGCCTTGTCTAGGCAACCGTTGTAACAATTCTTTACTCGAATGTTTTACAAAGGTGTTTGTCTTTTTGAAAAGATGTTTCAATGTTTTTGAAAGTTGTTTTGAAAGTTGTGTTGTGGAGTGTGTTTTGAAAGTAGGCAAGTGTGTTTTGCAAGTTTGATCAAGTAATTATGAGTTGTCTACCCTATTGTACTCAAAGATCTTTCTCATGTTTTAACCCTTTTAACAGTATTGTTTCACCATTGTATTTGGTGAACAACCTTGTGTTAAGATGTTAACGGGACGGGCGCGGGTCATCGTTTAGACCATGAATGCAATAGTGCCAAGTGTCTTTGGCAATTTTCCTTGAGGGACTATGATCATTTTGTTTAGGCAACTTCGAAAGCGTCATCGAGGGACTATGATCATTTGATTTGTTTTTGTTTTGCCAAAGAACTCAACATGCAAACATGGCCCATTTTGGAAGGCAACAAGCGGGATTACCCTAGGGGTGCAAGTGTGAATTGTGTATTGATTTTCATGCATTTGTCTTGTATTAGGTTATCTAGCGATTGATTTTGAATATTCGCATACAAACCCTAATTACTATACAGTATATAGAAAGCGATAAATTGCGGGAATTTAAAGTCTAAGCTATTACAAATAAGTATCCGGGAATGGGGGTACAAATATTTACAAATGGGGATGAGTCTTATCAGGATAGTAGTGTCCAAATAATATTTACAACCAAATCGAATCGCATTCTCAATGTAAAATATCGCAAAGTATAAGAATCAAAGAGAAATAAAAGTATTTGTGAAAATGTATGTGATTATTTACAAATGAGTACAAATGTTAACCTAATGCAATTGTTAAGTATTATTATTGTTTATTTATGTTTTTGTTAATTTTATAAACATAGGTTTTAACAAAAGAAAAATAAAATTGTTTGGATTTAAGTATCCTATTATTTATGTATTTAGTTAATGTTTTTATGTACAAGAAGTTCTTAAAAGAAAAACTATTTTAACTTAATAAAAGAAATCTAATATTTTCATATTTTGTTTAAAAAATAAAAAAAAGCTATTAAAACATTTTTTATACAAAAGTTCAATATGTTGTTTTTTATTTAATAAAAGCATTAAATTAAGTTATATGTATGAAAAGAAGGAAAAATAGAGTGATAAGATAAAAAAAATAGTATTGATTTATAAGTATAAAAAAAATAAGAAGAAAGAAAAAAAAAGGTGGAATGGGCCTAAGGAGGCATTTGGCCCAAAGGTTAAAACAAACAGATGAAAGAAAAGGGGGGGGGGGGGGTTGGACACGCTGAAGGAGATTGGGCTTAGGGTTCAATGGGGATTAGGCCCAGCTTCGCTTTACAACATTTTGTTTAGGGTTTGGATTATTTTGTCTCAGAACAAGGGTTTGTGCGAACGGCGCCGCTTCCTTTTTCTTCTTCTTTGTCCTTGAGCCATGGTTTCTGACGCTTCTCTTCGTCCCAGCTGCCAGACGCCACCGTCCATCTCTCCTCTCCCCATGATTGAGCGAGGCAGTGATGAGAAAAGGTGACAGTTTCAGTTTTAACGCGTTTTTTGGGGTTTTTTAGTTTTGCATGTTATGGATTTTCATATTCTGATCTTTTGTTATCTGTTTATGTGAAGTGTATAAAAAGGGAGAAGAAATTACTACCTTTGGAGAGGAGACGGAGGACTTGGACCTGAGGTGTCTTAGGCGGCCGGAGACGTGGGACTGGTGAAGTGCTTGCTGGCTTGCTCCTTGGTACTTTGTATCTTGCTTATTTTTGATGCTTTATGATGACACTATAGTCTGAATGCTTGCCTCTGTTTGATTCTGATTGCTTGCTTCAGTTGCTTTTGATGATTATTCTGTGACGCACTTTAAATCTCTCTTTGGCTTGCTTCTCGATGATGAGCTTTTGCTTTGAGAGTATTTTTGGATATGTTTGATTCTGATTCTGAGTATTTGAATGCTTCAATGTTCTTTTGACTCTGAGTTGCTAGTTTCTGATTTTGTTGATCTTTCAATGATGAGTTCTTCTGAGAGTTGTTTGCTAGTTTATGTGTTTGGTAGCTGTAACAGATTTGTATGGCTTGCTTCTACCAGTTTTGCTTTGGCTTCAAGGCAGTTTGAAGCTTTGACAGGCTATGCAGGGCTTTGGGCTTGAATGCTTGTTATGCAGGCAAGCTTGGGACAGGCTATACAGGGCTTTGGCTTGAATGCTTCTAGACAATTTTGAGGCTTGTTTCAGGGGTTGCAATTTACTGAGTTTGAGGCATATTTTGAAAGGCTGTTTGTTTGAGGTTCATGTGTTTGGTAGCTGTAACAGATTTGTATGGCTTGTGTTTATAGGTTACAGGATGGCTTGAAGCAGGTTATTGAGTTCACAGGCTTGGAGAAAAAAAATAGGCTTTGAAAGGCTTGTGTTTTAGCTTTGTGTTATTGCTTGCTTGTGTTTGACAGGCTGAAGCAGTTTGGTTTGTTTACAAGTTTGAAGTAGGCTGTGGTTTTTGCTTGGCTTTTGCAAGGCTTGTGTTCTGTTTACAGTTTGTAGCCTATATTTTTCTATGTGGTTCTGCCTCTTTTACAGTGTTAAGATAATGTTTGTTTTATATCTCTTAAGCCTTAAGCCTGCAAACTGTAAGCCTCCCTTCTCCCCCTCTTTCTCTCTCCACAGATAAGTATATTATATTACTTAGACTGTCCTTTCTCTCTGAAAAGGTTTTTTTGGCTGGGAAATGATGAAACATCTTTTGAAATCTTGCTTGCAATGTTAGCTTTCCTCTGCATATCTTCCAGATTTTCTGCCTTTTGCCTTTGTGTACTTGTTGACAGCTTTTGACAGTTTTTGGCTTCTTTGGATAGTTTTGACAGCTTAGTTGACATTTTGGATTTGTGACTTGGTTAGGCATTTTCCAGTTTGCACATGTGCAGTTTGTTTGTAACTTGGCTGTTCAGTTTGCCTTGTTTGAATTTATGCATTTTTGGGCATTTTGTTTAACATGCTTGCAAACATTTTTCTTTCCCTCTTTGTGAACCAAGGAGAGACATCTTCTTGTGATTTGCAGAGAGGACGAATAAACTGATTCCGGCCAAAACCTTTAATGATGAGTCTCTATGATTAACTGTCTGAGAATGCTCTTAATTTATCTGTGTTTGACTTCTTTTTTTTTTGTCTTTGCAGATAAAAATCAGTTGAGCAATGGGGAGCAGCAGTAGAAGATGAAGATTTCAAGCAATTTAGAATACAGTTTTATTTTATTTTAATCATTTGTAATAAATATTATTATAAATACTTGTAAATAAAATTACTTGTATTTAAATAACACTTGTACCAATAATTAAAAATAAATAAAAGTCTTTTTGTCAGATATCTCTTTTATTTCACTGTTTATTTAATTATTTAAGTTTTCTTGAATTAAAATAACTGGAAGTAAATCCCAATTATTCTAACTTAGATAAAATAAATAATTAATAAACACTGTAGTCTTGCAACTTCGCATTAATAAATAATAAACCCGGCGTCCCAATTAACCATAAGCATTGCACAGTTAATCAAACAAACGTCCATATGCCTTTCCTTTTACTGATTTAAACCAAACACTGCACATTTTCAACCAGAAGCCTCAGCTTCTAATCCATAGGTTTAGGTTTTTTTGAGATCCAAACTGAAATCTTGAGCAGGCGTCAAAGCAGTGTAACAGCCAATTAAGACACTGTGGATTCAAATTCTTCTGAAAATGCGCGTGCAAACCCTAATTCTTGATTTATTGTCAAAGAAGCGTCCGCCTGATCAAACCCTGAGCCAAATTTAACCAAATTAATAAAAACCTTGATAATCTGTTTGACTTGATTCAAAAGTCAATGGAAACCCTAATTTTGTCTGACTGATGAGAAAAGTCTGTTTGACTGATTCTTAAGCCAATCTGAAAAATTAGGAAAAGCCCGAAGCTGTGATTTCTTGTGGAAAAGAGGAAGGAAAATTTTGGGGTACAACAGTTGCCCCTGTTCAATCTTCTTGAACCTGAAGAGTTAGATTGGCACGTTTGCCGTTCGCGACTCGAAGGTAAAAGGAGATTGGACACTAGAGTGCCCAAAAAATTTGCACTCGTTAAAGCGTAGTTTGAGGGAATGGGCTTAAAGATGCCATTTGGTGATGGGCTTAAAGATGCCATCTGGAGACGTGATAGGGGGATGGGCTTAGAGATGCCATCTGGAAATTGCTGGTAGGAGGATGGGCTTAGAGATGCCATCTGGAAATGATTGTTGAATTGCTTTTGGATGAGTGACAGAATTACATCCGAATCTGGATCGTATCCGGATTATATTTGAATGAATCTGGAATAAGTATCAGAATGTCGCCATATCTCGGTCACATCTGAACTGTCTCTGGAAGGAATTTGGAATAAGTATCAGAATGTCGCCATGTCTGGGTCACATCTGAACTATCTCTGGAAGGAATCTGGAATAAGTATCAGAATGTCTCCATGTCTGGGTCACATCTGAACTGTCTCTAGAAGGAATCTCGGAAGATGATGATCTTTGTCTTGTTTATTGATCTTTCCTGAAAAGGTAAAGAGTTAGTTGTATGCAATGTCATAATGTAATGAATTGTACTTCATCAATGTTTATGATATGAATGTGATGGATGTGCATGTAAGCTGGGTAGCTGTCTTGCTGAGGAAGATGAATCCTGGATAATGAAATCTTTGACTGCTGCTGGGCAAAGTAAATCCTTGACTGCTGCAGGGGATTGGAAATCCTTTTATTGTTGAAAATGAGAAATCCTGGGACCACTGTTGGGGAATCAAGAGCTTGGGTTGTATGCCAATCTACTGGGGATTCCTGTCTTGAGGAGATTTTCACTGGGGAATATCTGAATATCCTGTGAGGAACTGAGAATGAGAGTCTTCATTCTGCTTAGGGATTGATAGTTGGAAGTTTTAGCTCCGCTGGGGATTGCAAGAATCTTTTGATTGCTGCAGGTATTGATCTGGGATCTTGAAAAGGTTGGTCGGTGAGATAGTTGTCCTGGCTGGTTTCAGGTATTAATCTCTGACCTGAGAAAGAAAGATAGTTTTCCTGGCTTGTTACAGGTATTAATCTTCAATCTCTTCATGTAGATAGTTTTCCTGGCTGGTTTCAGGTGTTAATCTACAATCAGTCGTCCATATATAGTTTTCCTGGCTTACTATAGGTATTAATCTGGAACTTGGGTTATACGCCACTTTGAGAATGAGAATCTTCATTCTGTTGGGGGTCAGAAATTGGGAGTATACCAATCTTCTGAGGTTTTTAAGGATGAGAGTCTTCATTCTGTTAACGGTCAGAAATTGGGAGTATACCAATCTTCTGAGGTTTTAAGGATGAGAATCTTCATTCTGTTAACCGTTAACTGCTATCTGGTCGATCTCCAGGCTTTCACAGAAACTTGTATTGCTATCTGGTCGTAATCCAGGTTCCACAATAACTTGTTGAGCTGCTATCCAGTTGAATCCGGGTTTCACGGCTTGTGTTAAAGATATACCACTATCTGGTCGACTCCAGGCTTTGTAGTATTCTTGGCTGCTATCTGGTCGTAATCCAGGCTTCACAGAAACTTGTATTGCTATCTGGTCGTGATCCAGGCTTCACAATAACTTGTTGAGCTGCTATTCGGTCGAATCCGGGTTTCACGGCTTGTGTTAAAGATATACCACTATCTGGTCGATTCCAGGCTTCGTAGTATTCTTGACTGCTGTCTGGTCGTAATCCAGGCTTCACAGAAACTTGTATTGTCATCTGGTTGTAATCCATGCTTCACAATAACTTGTTGGGGATAAAACTATTATCTGGTCGAATCCGGGCTTCATAGCATGCTCTTAGGAGACACCACTATCTGGTCGTAATCCAGGCTTCACGGTAGTCTGATACTGTAACTGGGATCTGAATGAGTGACAGAATGGCTACTGTGTCTGGAGCGTATCTGAAACTGTATCTTCCAACAGATGATGAAGGAATTTGTGATGTTGATCGTAACTTCCAGCAGGTGATGAAGGAAATTTTGAACGACCTTGGTTTTGACATTCGAATGCCCCAAGTGATGGTGAGGGAGACTTTCCCCAAGTTAATCTGTAATTGAGAGATTTGTTGAAATCTTGACTGGACTGCCCCAGGTTAACTGAACTTTGAAAGATCTGTTGAAACCTTGATTGGACTGCCCCAGGTTAATTGAGCTTTTAAAGATTTTGTTGAAATCTTGACTGGACTTCCCCAGGTTAATTGGATAGTGACATGTCATGCCCCCTTGTTGATAGGAGATTTGTCAATGGAAGTGTCATCCTTCTTGAATTGATTTTGTTCACTGAAAGAGCTTTCGTTCATCGGATATTCGTTGTGTGAATTTCTCCGCTGTCAAACAAATAGCCAAATGCAAACAATGATATTCAGGTAATGCAAAGTTTATGTCTGTCTCGAAGTTTTGAAAAATGCGTTTTTTAGCATAAAACTTTTTATAAGACAAATTCAACACAAGATTTAGGGCAAAGCCTTACAAGAGTCAGGATACCTTTTGTAACAGTATGCTTTCGAACTAACCCATGCTTCAATTAGGACTTTTGCAGGGTTGTAATGTGGCTTGGTTCACGGTTTAAGAAACAAAGGATAAAGGCTCAAAGTGTATTTGTACCCACCCGCTCTTCGTGATGTTCTTCAATCCTAAACTCAGTTAATTGTGCGTCGAACTCTTTTCGAGTTTGGAACGACTTTTTTTGGTGATGGTTCACACAAGTTGAATTTTATGGAAGGCCATCATCCTCTTTTTTTTTTGCAACACTTTTCATGTTGTTTTAGGATTTGTAATGACCTCTTTCTTTTGATTTGTTATCCCTAACTTTTGCCTGACTGTTCCTATTTTTGAGATTACAGTCAGCGGGATGCCCCAGCTCTCTTAAGCCTCCTTTATAGGTTTTGGCTCAGTGGGCTCTTCTCTTTTGAGAGGTAATGACTGCCTATGGGATAAGGAACCATCACTGTCTTTTGATTCCAAAGGAATGTTTTTTTTTGATGTCGCTCGTTGTATTACGAACTGAGAGTTTGCGACTTCAATGCGCACCTTTTTTTGAATTAACTGAGAGACTTCCCTGCCCCAGGTTTAAATCAAAGGTTTCAATTTGTTTAGAACAGAAAAATCCTACTTCTTTGGCTCGAAGGGGTTGACTAGGGATTATCTTCCTTATAACTCCAGTGTTTGGGAATTGAAAGAAATGCCTGTACATCATCAGCAAGGTCTGTTCAAAAACATAATGTATGAGATTATGGTATTGTTTCGTCATCCTCCCTCTAAAGGCTTGTAGCTTTTTATCAAGAGTTAAATATCATAAAGAAAGCATAAGAGTAGTGAAAACAAATGGATGAATTCAAGACAAACATATGCAATGCATTAATGAAACAGAGTTTGACATCAACAGATAATTGTTTGAATCACAAAAGAAATTACAACTTTGAAAATTCAAATGGAACAAAAGTCTCTCAGTTTGAGCTTTGTCACTTCAGGTGGAGAAACCCTTAACGTAAGATTTTCATCTCGCCATTTGGCATGAATCTCAGCACTCCAATGTCAATCAGATCTTGAATCTTGTTCTTCAAGGCCTAACAGTCATCGGTGTCATGTCCCGGACTATAGGAGTGGTATACACAAAATGTGTCAGGATGATAGTTAGGAGCGGAGGTATTGGGCTTCCGAATAGGATCCCTCAAAGCAGTCAGATTGACCTCCAACAAGCGTTCCAGTATTAGAGATGACGGTATGTCAGTCTCAGTGAATTGTCTTCCCGACGTATTTTTCTCACGCTGATTACCCCGTTGACGCTGACGAGGTTGTTGGTGAGCTTGTGACCCTGAAGCAAGTTGAGGAGTTTTTCCCTTGTCTTCTTGTCTCAAAGGGGATTGAATGATGACTTGCTCTTCAACCTCAGATGTTTTCCCCACTTGGTTGTCCCGAAGCAGTTGGTTGACGTGAACCCTGATATCTTCTTGTCTTTGAGCCAAGTCCTGGATGAGAGCCATCTGGCCCACCAATTGTCCCATCATCTGGATCCTCATTGTTGCCAGCTCAAACTGCAGTTCCTCCAACTGATCACTCATGGCATTGCTTGAATTCCCCTGGACCAGGCCCCTTGTGAGGAGAGCTTTCACTTCTTCTTGTCCCAGGGACAGGTTCAAGAACATTTCTTGAAGTTGAGCATTTTGATCCTGGATATCCTTGACAGTCCTCTCTAGAGCCATATCTACTGAAATAAACAGTAGGAGAATAAGGAAACCTGAAAAGGAAAAATTGTTATGATGCAATGCATGATCTGTGAATGCATGTTTTCAAGGATCTCTCGGGGTAAACACAAGAAAATGTTAGAGGTCGAACTTTGGTCAACATCTTTGATTGGAGAATTTTGTAACGGTGGATGTCTTTCCACGAGAATCAAGCTCACCATGTCGAGTGGGTTATAGCCCCTGATTCAAGTTGTTGCACTTGATCTTTGATGGCATTTGTTTAGAGGAGAAACCTCTTGCCCCTTTGGTAGACGTCTGGTTCAACGTGACCCTGCATCAAAAGACCCTCGAGATCCTTGAAATGGTTATTAAAAATGCTATGTGTGATACGGTGGGAGAACTGACTATGGTTTTGCGTTTGTTTTCGCAAATGTTTTGGTTGAGCAAGAGTCGCCACCGACTTTTTATTTTATCCTAAGGAAAGGTTTAAAAAGCACAGCAAAAACCTTTTGAGATGTTTTCTTGGGTTCGGGGAGTAGATTATAGAAAGGGAAGGTATTAGCACCCTTTCTATCCATGGTTATCCATGGGCTCTTAGTTACTTGCTTAGATCAACTTGCCTTAATTTTCAATTGTTTGAAATGGTTCTTTGTGTGTGTGGGTTTGAAAATGTTTTGAAAAGAAGCCAATGTGGTGGCAACCTTTGTAATGATCCATGTTGGGATGTATACAAAGGTGTATGTCTTTTGAAAAGATTTTCATTTGTTTTTGAAAGTTTGTTTTGAAAGTGTTGTGAGGTGTGGTTTTAGAAAATAGGCAAGTGTTTTGTTTTTGCAAGTTTGATTCAAGTAACTAAGAGGTTATCTACTCCTAAATTTCTCAAAGTTTATTGCTATGTTTTAACCCTTTTAACAAGTTTGTTCCACCATTGTATTTGGTGGACAATCTCATGTTAGGATGTGAAAGGGACGGGCGCGGGTCATCGTTTAGACCATAATTGCAATGGTGTCAAGTATCTTTGGGCAGTTTTCTTTAAGGGACTTGATCATTTGTTTAGGCAACTTTTTGAAAGCGTCATCGAGGGACTATGATCATTTGATTTGTGTTTGTTTTGCCCAAAGAGACCTAACATGCAATATGGCCCATTTATTGAAGGCAACAAGTGGAATACCCTAGGGGTGCAAGTGTGATAAGTGTTGTCCATTTTCATGCTTGTTTATCTTGAAATTAGGCCAAACTATTTTTGTCGTTTTTAATTCGCATACAAACCCTAATTCTAACATGGTATAATTAGAAAGCAATAAAGTGCGAAAAATAAATTTACTAAGCTATTACAACACAATATATGGGAAGGGGGGTACAAATGTTCAAATGGGGATTTTTGACAAGGAATTTAAACCTAAACTATTACATCAATATTGAATTATTTACAAGATAATTTAATTGCATAAATTAAATTAAATAAGAATAAATATGCAAGATGCAAAAATGGTTTTTTGTATGTATGGAAAAAAGTATTTTTACATGTCAAAATAAACAAAAATAAAAGTATTATTTTTTTGGAGTTTTTTTCATGTTTAGGGCAAAACCCTAATTTTATTAAATAAAATGTATTATTTATTTATTATGCATAATATTTATTTATTACAAAAAATAAAATAAAAATGAAGTATATTTGTGAAAAGGGGATTTTTATATTAAATATTTAACAAGAGAATAAAAGTGTGTATATTTTGTAATTTAACCTAAATATATTAATATCTATATAAATATTTGTATTATTTACTAAATATATATTATATATACATAATAATGATATTTAATATTTTAAAAAAAGTATTTTTTTATATAAAATATTTTCAAAAGATAAAACAAAATAAAAATGAAAATAAAAATGTGTTTGTATATTTTTAGCATTCTTTAAAAAATGTTTATATATTTATTTCTATACAAAACTACTCTAAACAAATAAATACCTAATAAATAGGAAAATGGTGAGAAAAATATTTTTCATTTTTTTAATATCATAAGAAAAAATAAATAAGTCAAACCAAAAAAGAAAAAGTCAAAAAGTCATAAAAATAAGCAAAATGGGCTCAGGGGGTGTAAAAGTAATAAAAGAGTGCAAAAAGAAATGTCAAACAGGCCCAGCCCAGAAGGCTGTCATCTTCAACCTCAGAACACTTTTGTTCAAGCAAACACGCGTTTTCTATCTCCCAATTCCTGGACTTTCAAGCAAAACTTTCAACATGAAAAATGTAGAGCATGAGAAGACGAATCCAGGGATATAAAGAACTTGACTTAACTCTCTAATATGAGGGATAATTTCTTCTCCCCCAATTCCTGACCTAGTTTTTCATCAATGTTCAGACTCAAAATTCTCTAAGCATACATAATATAAATGAAATCTAATCATATGGGCATGTTCAGGGCTATGATTGTGGCATGTTTCCTTCACAAACCTAAAGCTAACAATGCCTATGTAGAGAGATTCGTGTTCATGAACTTACCTGTTCAGTTGAAGTTGTATCTGGTGATTGAGGTGTCTTCAATGCAATGTGATGATTGGTATAGCTTCCTTGATGTTCAGGGATGCTATTCCAAGCTTTACTTTGTCTTGAAACCTTTTGAATCGTGCTAGAGAACTTCAGCTGCAAAACAAGAAAATGAAAATGGTGATCTTGCTTGGGAGTGTTATAGGTCGTGTCTTAGGTTTTGGTTAGCTTCAAGGGATGTTAGGGAAGGTGTTTGACAAGTTTTTAGCCAGAAAGCATGGAAGGTTTGAGCTATGGAACTCAAACTGCAGGGATGCCCTATTTTGAGCAGTTTGAAGGTGATTCTGGGAATGGGGAGGTATTGAGGATCTTAGGGTCGTGCTTCAGCTTAGGATGAATGTTTGGAATGTGTTTTATAACTTTCTCTAAGCCTTGGTTAACTGATATGAGAGTTGGTATGTCATATGCAATGTTTCTTACACTTTAAGCTAGCAATGGTCAAGTTGTGTTTCTAGCCTTTACAGGCCCCCATACTATGCTTCTAAACTTCCCCTTGATCAGTGTGATTAACCCATAAACTTGTGCCAATTAGATTTCCTTTGTACCTTCTTGATTTACAAATTGACATAAAGTGTAACTTTTGCAAAAATGGATATAATGCTTTTTCCAATTTGGGATTAAACCTTTAGGCAATGCTTGAACACATAGAACATGGTCTTGGCACAAAGGATTGGCATTAAATTTATGAGTGTAATTGAGATAAAAGACCTTTAATCAAGTTGTGCAAGCTGAGATTGAAATGCATAGTGTTATGAACATGTAACTTGGCCAATTCAAAAGTGAGTTTTTCCTATATTGCAAAATTCGATTCTCTCTAACCATGAGGTTGTTTGATGAGTTCTTGGACATTTTGGAAAGTTTGGAATGTGTACTACAATCCATCTTTGAAGTGCAAATTGAAATTCCAAGTGGAAGTGTATGGAAAATGGTCTTGAAGTTAGGTAAAAAACTTACATAAAATAGGTCAAATTTTCACTAAGTTAAGAATGGTTTGGTACCCTTGTTCCAAAAATTCTAACTTGAGATACAAGCTTCTTTTGGGAAAACTTTGTGAATCAAAGTTGTAGATTATGCAATAGGCTACAACTTTCATTTTTTGACTTTTGCTTGAATCCAAATGAATCTTGGTGAGAAAGTGGGGCAAAGTTAGGAAAAACTTAGGGTTTTTCATAACTTAGAAAAATTATAAGTTATGAAAAATCTCCATTTCAAACCCTAATTTGCATTTCTTGATTTCTTGATGGACAAGTTTCATGATTTGGCATGTTTTAATGAAAAATGAATCTTGACACTTGATTTTGACCAAAAAGTCAAAGTTTGACTTTTCAGTATACAGTCAAAATTGATCAATTGACTAGGAAATTCAACTGTCAATCTTGTGTATTTGGGATCCTTTGAACTTGTTGAGCATGTCAAGACAATTCCATGGGGTCCTTGAGTCCATATGTGAGCTTGGTTTTCCATTGGCTAGGTCAAACAGTCAAAAATTGCCTTTGTGCAGTCAAAACCCTAAAAATGACCATTTTGCCCTTTTGATGATCTGATCAAATTTCTTATGGAATTGTGATCCAAACTTGATCAAATGGTCCATGTGAGTTCATAATGTTGATGTGGGTAAATTTTCATAAGATTTGACTGTCAATTGGCCACAGTTGACTTTTTTCCCCAATACAGTTGATTTCTAGGTCAACTGTCCAATTGACTTGGCAAAATTTGGAATCAAGACTTGAAACTTGGTATGGATAAACTTGGGAGTCCAACATGAAGCATGAAAGTCATCCTAGGCATTTTAGGTCAAAATATCTTTGTGCAATCACAAACCCTAATTTGGATCAACAGTGCAAGGAGAAGTCTTGAGCAGAGGAAACCCTAACTGGATCTTGATCTTCAAGGGTCTTGTGATGAGAAAATGTTGAGGAAATGGGAGGGCAAATTTTGGGGTACAACAGTTGCCCATGTTCAATATTCTTGAACCTGAAGAGTTAGATTGGCAAGTTTGCCTTTCGTGACTCGAGGGTAAAAGGAGATTGGACACTAGAGTGCCCGGAAATTTGCGCTCGCACGTTGAAGTATCAGCAATGTGATGTCGGGAATGGGCTTACAGGTTCCATTTGGAGAGATGGTGGATAGGGAGATGGGCTTACAGATGCCATCTGGAGATGCGACAAAACCTTGTCGGGAATGGGCTTACAGATGCCATTTGGAAGTGTTGATCGCATAAGAGATTCCTTAGCGAGAACTTGTGCATTTGAGAAAGACAGATGTTTTCCTGGCTTGTTACAGGTGTTTGATCTTCAATCTCCTCATGTAGATATGCCCTGGCTAGGTACAGGTGTCGAATCTACAATCGGTTGCTCACAGATGTGCCCTGGCTGGATACAGGAATCGAATCCGGAAATAGTCGTCAACAGATATGCCCTGGCTGGATACAGGAATCGAATCTTCGAACTCTTCAGACGTGCCCTGGCTGGATACAGGAATCGAGTCTGAAAATATGGTCAACAGATATGCCCTGGATGGATACAGGAATCGAATCCGGAAATAGTCGTCAACAGATATGCCCTGGCTGGATACAGGAATCGAATCTTCGAACTCTTCAGACGTGCCCTGGCTAGATACAGGAATCGAGTCTGGAAATGTGGTCAACAGATATGCCCTGGCTGGATACAGGAGTCGAATCTGGAATTGTGATAGTTGATAGATATGCCCTGGCTGGATACAGGAATCGAATCTTTAAACTCTTCAGACGTGCCCTGGCTAGATACAGGAATCGAGTCTGGAAACTGATTAACAGATATGCCCTGGCTGGATACAGGAGTCGAATCTAGAATTGTGATAGTTGATAGATATGCCCTGGCTGGATACAGGAATCGAATCTTTGAACTCTTCAGACGTGCCCTGGCTAGATACAGGAATCGAGTCTGGAAACTGATTACTCACAGATGTGCCCTGGCTAGATACAGGAATCGAATATGGGATTGTGACAGTTGAAGGTAGTTGTCTTTGGGATTGTCTTTTTCCCTGAAAAGACAAAAACATAAGTTGTATGCAATGTCATGATGTATGATATGCATGATGTCATGATGTTCAACATGAGATAGTGTTGTATGCACTTTATCATGTATGTAAGCAAGATGTATGAAAATGTGAAATGTTTATGAATGTATTTTCGTCTTAGGAAAATAAATCCTTGACGACCGGTCGGGGAATTGCTATGTGGAAGAGATACTTTGCTGAAGTTTTGATGAGAGGCCTGCTGAGGACTTCAATGATGGATTTCGCTGGGGATAATGATGATAAACTCCACTGGGGATACCAAAGATAAACTCCGCTGGGGATTGAAAGAATTTTGCCGAGGGCGATCTTCCGTGGCAATTAGCTGAGAATAACCCAGTTATAAGCCCTTGTGAGGAATAACTTTGAATAAAGCTCGGGAGAGACGTCCGTATTCTGCAGGGGATAAGCTTCCGGAATCTACTGGAGATAAGCTTTAAGACCTGCTGGGGATATGGATTCCACCTTCCTGGGGAAACTTTTGGAATTGTACTGGGGTACTGATATTCTGCCGGGGAATGTTGCTATCTTGTCTCGTTCTGTGGGGAGCTGAGATAACTTGGTCACATTCTTCAGTTAAATCTATCTTGGTACCTTGGCGGACAAAGCAACCAGACTGCATTAGACAACCTCACATTGCCTCTGTTTCTGATGTCACCTGTAATTAGTCTTTTGTTTCATATGCAAATATTTATGAATCAGCAATTTAATGTCAAATGCATATATCAAAAATGAACATTGGACGTTCTTCGCAAGACAAAACAGAAAAAGGAAAAACAATGGCAATTTGTATAGAAAAGTGGATTTGTATTGATTTTGAATTTTGCCTGTGAATAGGCGTTTTTGTACAAGAGGCTGACATCCTAGTAAGAGAATGCCGCCGAATAACATAGAATTTACAATTTTGAAAAGGAAACAAAACAGCTATGTGAACAATCCCACTGGATTCCAACTCTGCTATCGCCTTTATGTCTTCAAGCGTCTCATCACTTTGCTGCTTGGTTGAAGATGAAGCTGTTTGATCGATGCCGAGATCTGAGCCAGATAGTTGATGCTGAATTCCGGATGCAAAGTGATCCAATGAGACATAGTGTTACGCTTTATCCCTAACTTTTGTCTGGACCGCCCTTTCGAGTTTTCAGTCCACCGGGATACCCATTTTTGCCCAAACCGCCTTTTCAGGTTTTCGGCTTGCCGGGTGTACAGATTTTTTTCATTTCATCCCTTATTTTTGCCCGAACCCTTTTTGGTTCGCCGGGAAGCCCTTATTTTTGCCTAGGTATGTCAACCTAGCGGGTCTTTTATTCATGCGTAGTATCTTTTCACTATGTCTGCATTGGCGGGGTGAGGAAGGTCGTCACCATCCATGGTGGTTAGGGTCATGGCTCCTCCTGAGAATACATGTTTAACCACAAATGGCCCTTCGTATGTAGGGGTCCATTTGCCCCGGGGATCACTTTGAGGAAGGATGATGCGTTTGATTACCAGGTCCCTAACTTGATACTCTTGTGGTCTGACTTTCTTGTTAAATGCCCTGATCATCCGTTTTTGATACGTCTGACCATGACAGATAGCGGTGAGCCTCTTTTCGTCAATCAGGTTTAATTGATCAAGTCGAGTCTGGATCCAGTCATCTTCACTCAAGTCTGCATCCTTCATTATCCGGAGAGAGGGTATCTGGACTTCAATTGGCAAGACTGCCTCCATGCCATAGACCAAGGAGAAAGGAGTTGCCCCGGTTGACGTCCTTGCTGAGGTACGGTACCCATGAAGAGCAAACGGTAACATCTCGTGCCAATATTTATAGGTCACTGTCATCTTATGCACAATCTTCTTGATATTCTTATTAGCTGCCTCTACAGCCCCATTCATCTTCGGCCGGTAAGGAGAAGAGTTATGGTGCTGTATTTTGAATTATTCGCAGAGTTCAGTGATCATCTTGTTATTGATATTGATACCATTGTCCATAATGATTCTTTCCGGGACGCCGTACCGACAGATCAGGTTATGCCGGATGAAATGTGCCACGACGCTCTTGGTTACCGTTGCGTAGGAAGCTTCCTCAACCCACTTCGTGAAGTAATCGATCGCCACCAAGATGAAGCGATGCCCATTGGATGCCGTCGGTCGGATCTCCCCGATCATATCAATGCCCCACATTGAAAAAGGCCAAGGTGTCGTCAGTACGTTTAGAGGAACCGGAGGGATGTGCACCTTGTCAGCATAGATCTGGCATTTGTGACAAGTTCGAGAGTGTTGGTAACAATCGGCTTCCATTGTGGACCAGAAATATCCTGCCCGAAGGATTTTCTTTGCCATGGTGTGTCCACTGGAATGTGTTCCGAATGTACCTTCATGCAGTTCTATCATGATCTTCTCTGCTTCAGCCTTATCCACACAACGCAGTAGAGTTGAATCATGATTCCGTTTGTAGAGAATGTCGTTGCTGAGGAAGAATTTTTCCGCAAACCTCCTCATGAACTTCTTGTCATTGACAGATGCACCTTCAGGGTATTCCCGAGCTTCCAAGTACCTCTTCACCTCATGATACCAGGGTTTTTCAGTCAATTCGGCCTCCAGATCGCAGCAGTATGCCGGTTCATCCAATTTACAGATAATGATCCGGGGAGCTTCATTGTCCCATTTGTCTTTGAACATTGAAGACATCGTAGCTAGTGCGTCCGCTAGCTGATTCTCCTCTCTTGGGAAGTGCTCAAAAGTTATCTCTTCAAAGTGGGGAAGCAAAGTCAACACATACTCCTTGTAAGGAATAAGATTTGGGTGTTTCGTATCCCACTCGCCTTTGATCTGATTGATCACGAGAGCGGAATCTCTGAAGACACTCAGAAATTTGATCCTTAAGTCGATTGTAGCTTGTAGACCCATGATACATGCCTCATATTCTACCATGTTGTTGGTGCAGTTGAAACACAATCGGGCGGTGAGTGGAGTATGAGTTCCTTTCGGAGATATGATTACAGCGCCGACGCTGTTACCCAAAGCATTGGAGGCTCCGTCAAAATGCATAGACCATCGGGATCCTTCCTCAGGTCCTTCATCCGGTCTAGGTACTTCACAGTCAGTTACCACCATGATATCTTCGTCCGGAAAATCAAAGTTCAATGATTGGTAATCGTCCACAGGTTGGTGTGCCAAATGATCTGCCAGTACACTTCCTTTAATTGCTTTCTGAGTTGTATACTGGATATCATATTCTGTCAAGATCATTTTCCATCTTGCTATTCTTCCAGACAGAGCAGGCTTTTCGAATATGTACTTGATGGGATCCATCTTTGAAATCAACAAAGTGGTGTGAGTCAGCATATACTGTCTCAGCCGGCGAGCAGCCCATACTAGAGCGCAGCAAGTTTTCTCGAGCAGTGAGTAACGAGACTCACAGTCGGTAAACTTTTTGCTCAAGTAATAAATAGCGTGCTCTTTTCGGCCAGACTCTTCATGCTGCCCCAGCACACACCCCATTGAATTATCAAGCACTGTCAAGTATAGTATTAGAGGTCTCCCTTCCACTGGAGGCATAAGAATGGGTGGCTCTTGGAGGTACTCCTTTATCTTTTCAAAGGCAGCCTGACATTCATCGTTCCAGCGTACTACTTGATCTTTCTTCAGTAATTTGAAGATTGGCTCACAGGTAGCAGTTAGGTGTGAGATGAATCGGACAATGTAATTCAGTCGTCCCAGAAAGCCTCTGACTTCTTTTTCTGTCTTGGGAGCTGGCATCTCTTGTATGGCTTTTACCTTGGCAGGGTCCACCTGAATACCTTTATCGCTCACAATGAAACCTAGCAATTTTCCGGACCTCACCCCAAAGGTGCATTTGTTGGGATTCAACCTCAGCTTGTATAACTTCAATCGGTCAAACAGTTTCCTCAGATGATCAAGGTGTTCTTCCTCAGTTTGGGACCTTGCAATCATGTCATCAACATATACCTCAATCTCATGATGGATCATATCATGAAATAAAGCAACCATGGCACGTTGGTAGGTTGCCCCAGCATTTTTCAACCCGAATGGCATGACCTTGTAACAGGAGGTGCCCCACTGAGTCACAAAGGTAGTCTTTTCCATATCTTCCGGAGCCATCTTGATCTGATTATACCCTGAAAAACCATCCATGAAGGAGAACACCTTGTGTTGAGCAGTATTGTCAACAAGGACGTCGATGTGAGGTAAGGGGAAGTCATCCTTGGGGCTTGCCCTGTTTAGATCCCTGTAGTCGACACACATTCTGACTTTACCGTCCTTCTTCGGCACTGGAACCACATTGGCAACCCACTGAGGGTAAGAATTTACTGCTAGAAACCCGGCATCGAATTGCTTCATAACCTCAGCCTTGATTTTTTCGGACATCTCTGGGCGCATACGGCTGACCTTTTGCTTTACCGGAGGGCAGTCTTCCTTGGTTGGCAGGTGATGTACTACAATGTCGGCATCCAAACCAGGCATGTCCTCGTAGGACCAAGCAAATATCTCCATGTAATCATGTAGCATCTGGATCAATCGTTGCTTCACGCTGAGCTCTAGATTGGCACCAATCTTGACCTCTTTCCTATCTGTCTCAGTACCCAGGTTCACTGTTTCCACCGACTCTTCATGCGGCTGAATGGCCCTCTCTTCTTGAAGTAGCAGTCTTGCGAGTTCACCAGGAACTTCACAATCATTTTCACCTTCATCTTCGGCCAAGTTGATCGGATTCTCGAAGTCATAACTGGTGGTAGCAGAGCTGTTACCAGTGAGATCCAGAGTGGATTGAAACCTGTATAAGTGAGTGTGTGTAAATATAGCTGTTTTGCAATATATAACACAGAAAGAAAAAGAGCACAAGATTTGAAATGCAACAAACGTCCAATGTTTTGATTGATGATATATGGAAATGTCATACAAAAAGCCCTCACAAATGGAGCTACGATGCCCCGGGTAGGACACCGAGCCAACAAAGTTTTAACATATTGTTTGTTACAAATTGAAAATCAAAAGAGTTAATTACTGCGTGACAAATGTGATAGGTGTAAAATCCTTTGCTGTCCAGTTGCTTGGTCCGTTGCTGGTGGTTGGATAGATCCAACTGTCAAACTCTGCTTCCTCTACATCCTCCTCGATAGCATTCACCCTCGGGTTGGAGATAAACACCGTAGCCTTTCTGATCTTTTCCTTGCGCACAGCCCTCTGAGCCTCTGCAGTAAAGCCCAGCCCAAACTTGTCATTCTTTTGAGTGAAGTCAGGAAGCTGACCCCAGTTTGCACATTTTCCTTTCTCGATTACAGCTCGGGCATCCTTCAAGGACGCCATCTTCAACGGAAAGTCTTCTTCAACCACTGTTTCAGCCGATGCCAACGTTGGAGGAACCTCCTCAAAATGCTGAAAGGGGGTTTCAATAAACTCCCCGTCCATCTCGATATACCGAAATGAATTCAAGTGACTAACCATGTATTCCTCCTTACCCTGCACAGTAACAATCTTCCCTTTGACAGGGTATTTGAGTTTTTGGTGTAGAGTGGATGTTACTGCCCCAGCCTTGTGAATCCAGGGTCGACCCAACAAGCAGGAATAAGATGGACGAATATCCATTACATAGAATGTTGAGTCGAAAACTTGGGAACCCACACGAATAGGAATGTCTACCTCACCGTGCACCATCCTCTTAGAACCGTCGAAGGCTCTAACAATGATGTTACTAGGTTTCAACTCCAGGCCCTCACAATCCAAGCGATCCAATGCCTTTTTGGGCAAAACATTCAGGGAAGAACCGGTATCCACCAACACGTGTGCGAGAGTAGTTCCCCTGCATTCTATAGAGACATGCAGGGCATCATTGTGATTTTTCCCTTTGGCGGTAAGGTCAGCATCTGAGAACCCCAAACCATTATCAGCTGTCAAATTAGCCACACAGTCGGTGAATTGATCCGCGGAGGTCTCTTGCGGAACATGGGCCGTTTTCAGAAATGAAATCAGGGCTTTTTCATGGGCCTTTGAGCATAGCAGCAATGATAGCATAGAGATTTTGGAGGGGGTATGCCCCAACTGTTCAACAACATTGAAGTCACTCTTTTTAATGATTTTAAGGATTTCCTCCATTTCTTGTTGGGAGGCTTCAACAACAGTCTTTTTTGGTGCCTCCGTCCTTGCAGGCAAATCGGTAGCAACTTCTTTGCCCCGAGTATCAGAGGACTCGGCGGCAGTAGTAGACACAGGAACTTGAATTGGAACATGCACACTTGCGGGTGTGATGATAAGCGGCTTTCGGATAACTGGCGGTGCAATGTCAGGCGAGAAGAGCCTGCCACTGCGGGTAATCTTGGCGGGACCAGTGATGTTACTGATACTGGTATTGGTGTTGAACTCCTGCTTCACCCCAAGCACATACACGTCGGCCCCATAATGCCATGGGACAGCTTTATCAGACTCATAGGGGAGAGGCCCCGGAACAGTAATAGTAATGGGTGCAACAGACATAATTTGGACTGGCTTCCTCGGGGGAGCTTTGGTAGGATTGTAAATTGTGACAACAGATACTTCTTTAGCGGAAACAAATGGGACAACAGTTTTTTTGAACAGAATTTCTTTGCTATCCATTAGGCTTTGGATGCCTGATTTCAGCAGTGGACAACCGGTAGGGATAACAGCACACAGGAGGCAACCCTTGCTACAACCCGGAAATAAACCGGCTAGTAGTAAGTTCCTCTTAACAGTCAATAGAGGGGTAGCAACATCATTCACCGAAATAGCATATAAATCTTCCTCAATGGCATTTACTCTATGCTGGGGCATAGGAGCAGTTACAACATTTGGCCTCTCAGGCGCCTCAAACTGAATTTCCTTCGCGTCGATAAGGTCTTGCACCTTGTTTCTCAAGGCCCAGCAATCATCAGTAGTATGCCCGGGGCTATCGGAATGATAAGCACAACGGGCATTTGGGTTGTACTTAAGGGATGCAGTATTCACCACCTTCGGCGCTTCTTTGATGGTCACCAAGTTGGTTGATAACAGTTGCGATAAGATTTGTGACAAGGTCATACTCAGCCTAGTATATTGCCTCTTGGGCCTTTCACCTCTTTGTTGATTGTACTGCTGAGGAGCAGCAACAGGCTTTGAAATGACCAAGGCATTGACGGCTTGGCGACTTTCTGGCTTGACTTGTCTTCTAGGACCATAGACGGCGCTTGCTTCTTTCTTGAAAGGCCTCTTCTCAGTACTTGGGGAGGCAGCTTTTTGTATCTTTCCTGACCTGATGCCAGCTTCAATTCTCTCACCTGTCAGAATAAAATCTGTAAACCCAGCTGAGGAGTTACCAACCAAATGATTGAAAAATGGACCAGACAAAGTCCCTAGAAACATATCAACCAGCTCACGATCAGTCAATGGAGGCTCAGGAGTAGGGTCTTCAACTCTTGCTGACCTTGGGCCAGGCTCAGGACCATTTCTTGAAACTGGGCACTTTGGGCCTGAAGGGCCTTGATTGCTTGCTCACTGGATGAATCTGGATTCATGATGACTGTTCAAATAAACAGCGAAGAAGATTAAGCAACCTGTGAAAAAGGGTACCTGCTATGCATATGGTGCAATGAGATGCGTATGTTTTATGTTTTCAAAGACAAACAAGATTCAACTTTGTAGACAAAAGGGAAACACACTTCATTAGATTCAAATTTTAAATTGTTCAACAACTCGCCCTTAGGCATTATAGGAATGAAAAATACTGAAAAGGAAATAAAAAACTGTAGAAGGAAATATCCAAAGCGCATCAGTGCTCCCATGGCCTCCTCTTCTCAGTGTGGATGTAGTTGTTCAGGACCCGCTCTTCCTCCAATTGCTTAGTCAGCCTCTGGATCTTCCGTTCCTGTTCGTTGAACTTTTCCCGATAAAAATCTCGTTCTTCCTTTAGCTGCGCCCAAGATCTCTTCATTGTATCAAAATCAGTGGGTATCTGAGGAGGGAGGACAGTTGGAGGAACCCCATCTTCATCAGGAGATTCAAGAATGATAGGTCGGACAGCTTCGTACGGCATACCTAACTTCTGAGCACGGATGCGGACCCATTTGCAATAGGGTTCCATTGGTAGAGAAGTCTTTGGTCCCAACTCATGTGGGTCAGCTTTGTGAATTATGTCCCAAGCTTTAATGAATCCATGGCGTAGTTTGTCGCTGTCTGCCTGAAACTCAAAATGGAAGTGAGGAACCAACATTTCACGAGGCCCAACTCTTCTGGCTCTTCCAAACTGGCGGAGAGCTAAGCATGGATTATAAGAGATTCCTCCTTGGATACCAATCAACGGAACATTAGGGTATTCTCCGCAACGATCAATGACAGCTACCTCATCCAAACCTCTGAGAGTCCAAGTGATGTCATTATCAGTGAAAGACATTAGCCTATGAGCCCAACCCTTTCCTTCTTCATTCTTCAGCACGAACTTAGGAAGGTGCGAAATAAACCACCTCACTAGCAAAGGAGCACAACACCACGGAGTTCCCCGTTTTCGGGCAGTACGAGCATAGAGTTGTTGCAGGATATCACCCAAAAGAGTGGGTACAGGATTCCGAGACATGAAGATCCTTATGGCATGGATACTGATAAAGGTGTCAGGATTGGGAAACAATACCAGACCATAGATCAAAAGAGCCAGAATATCTTCGTACTCCTTGAAGTCCAAGTCATTCCAGAAATCATTAGCTTTGCCAACCAGAAATTTGACCAAAAAGCCCTTAACTCCACTTCTAGTTTCCCAGTTAGCCAATACCTCTTCTTTGGTCAAGGGGAGAACTGCAGCAACCTCTTCAGGCCTAGGAGTCTTTTCTAAACCAGTGAATGGAGTTTGCTCCAAGACAGGGATCCCAAGCAAATAAGAGAATTCTTCCAGGGTAGGAACCAGCTGGAAGTCTTGAAAGGTGAAACAATGATACAGGGGGTCATAAAACTGGGTCATAACACTTATCAGTTGTTGGTCCCATTTTGCATTGATCAAGCCAAGGAGAGAACCATGCCTGTTGATGAAGGAAGAATTGTTTGGAATCCTACCAACCAAATCCTTGAGCAAAGTTGGTGGTTGAACAAAGTTGAGCCGGACAATATCCCTACGCATGGGCATCATGATGTCCTACAAAACAGAGCAAAGATGAAACTTTTTTGTCTTTGAAATGGGTTAGTCCTTTATACAGGATGCATGCAATGGTATGATGGCATGATGCTATGATGAAGCACACCACAAGTATTCACATAGGCAAACATGATAAGGCACACAAGTCACACAAGACAACCCTTAGGTTTCAGGCCAGCATGAAGTTTAGGTATTACCCTCTTTTGGTTTCGTTGGTTAAAACCTGTCCTATCAAAAGTAACCGGGTTCTAGAGGATCTCAAATCATTGACTACCCTCAATCGGTCATAACTACAGCATCGCAATCTTTTCTTGCGGCCAGAACCATCGCGAGAGTTTAGCCTCAATGAGTGTAGCATACTGCTACTGTTCTAATGGCCAAGTTTGGTCAATTTAGGGTTCTAAGGTTGGTTGGTGTTTAATGACTCCTTAGAAGACCTATATTCTACTCGTTGCAACACAAGGGATATAGGTACAGACCAAGGTGCCACACCAACGTAGCCACTGCTTCACCCATGTCGGTCTATGCTGGACAGGTCCCTCACAGATTATGCTACCTAAAAAGGGTATTTCCCAGATCCGGGTTAGGATCTATGAAACTCCGATGCAAAGCCCACAATTATAAAAGCAAACAAGGCAAACAATTGAAAACAAAGGTGATCTAAGCCCTAAGGTTACTCCACTTTTAGTTTACTCCCCAGCAGATTCGCCAGTTCTGTGATACGGTGGGAGAACTGACTATGGTTTTGCGTTTGTTTTCGCAAATGTTTCGGTTGAGCAAGAGTCGCCACCGACTTTTTATTTTACCCTTAGGAAAGGTTTAAAAAGCACAGCAAAAACCTTTTGAGATGTTTTATTGGGTTCGGGGAGTAGATTATAGAAAGGGAAGGTATTAGCACCCTTTATATCCATGGTTATCCATGGGCTCTTAGTTACTTGCTTAGATCAACTTTCCTTAATTTTCAATTGTTTGAAATGGTGCTTTGTATGTGTGGGTTTGAAAATGTTTTGAAAAGAAGCCAATGTGGTGGCAACCTTTGTAATGATCCATGTTGGGATGTATACAAAGGTGTATGTCTTTTGAAAAGGTTTTCATTTGTTTTTGAAAGTTTGTTTTGAAAGTGTTGTGAGGTGTGGTTTTAGAAAATAGGCAAGTGTTTTGTTTTTGCAAGTTTGATTCAAGTAACTAAGAGGTTATCTACTCCTAAATTTCTCAAAGTTTATTGCTATGTTTTAACCCTTTTAACAAGTTTGTTCCACCATTGTATTTGGTGGACAATCTCATGTTAGGATGTGAAAGGGACGGGCGCGGGTCATCGTTTAGACCCTAATTGCAATGGTGTCAAGTATCTTTGGGCAGTTTTCTTTAAGGGACTTGATCATTTGTTTAGGCAACTTTTTAAAAGCGTCATCGAGGGACTATGATCATTTGATTTGTGTTTGTTTTGCCCAAAGAGACCTAACATGCAATATGGCCCATTTATTGAAGGCAACAAGTGGAATACCCTAGGGGTGCAAGTGTGATAAGTGTTGTCCATTTTCATGCTTGTTTATCTTGAAATTAGGCCAAACTATTTTTGTCATTTTTAATTCGCATACAAACCCTAATTCTAACATGGTATAATTAGAAAGCAATAAAGTGCGAAAAATAAATTTACTAAGCTATTACAACATAATATATGGGAAGGGGGGTACAAATGTTCAAATGGGGATTTTTGACAAGGAATTTAAACCTAAACTATTACATCAATATTGAATTATTTACAAGATAATTTAATTGCATAAATTAAATAAAATAAGAATAAATATGCAAGATGCAAAAATGGTTTTTTGTATGTATGGAAAAAAGTATTTTTACATGTCAAAATAAACAAAAATAAAAGTATTATTTTTTTGGAGTTTTTTTCATGTTTAGGGCAAAACCCTAATTTTATTAAATAAAATGTATTATTTATTTATTATGCATAATATTTATTTAATACAAAAAATAAAATAAAAATGAAGTATATTTGTGAAAAGGGGATTTTTATATTAAATATTTAACAAGGGAATAAAAGTGTGTATATTTTGTAATTTAACCTAAATATATTAATATCTATATAAATATTTGTATTATTTACTAAATATATATTATATATACATAATAATGATATTTAATATTTTAAAAAAAGTATTTTTTTTATATAAAATATTTTCAAAAGATAAAACAAAATAAAAATGAAAATAAAAATGTGTTTGTATATTTTTAGCATTCTTTAAAAAATGTTTATATATTTATTTCTATACAAAACTACTCTAAACAAATAAATACCTAATAAATAGGAAAATGGTGAGAAAAATATTTTTCATTTTTTTAATATCATAAGAAAAAATAAATAAGTCAAACCAAAAAAGAAAAAGTCAAAAAGTCATAAAAATAAGCAAAATGGGCTCAGGGGGTGTAAAAGTAGTAAAAGGGTGCAAAAAGAAATGTCAAACAGGCCCAGCCCAGAAGGCTGTCATCTTCAACCTCAGAACACTTTTGTTCAAGCAAACACGCGTTTTCTATCTCCCAATTCCTGGACTTTCAAGCAAAACTTTCAACATGAAAAATGTAGAGCATGAGAAGACGAATCCAGGGATATAAAGAACTTGACTTAACTCTCTAAGATGAGGGAGAATTTCTTCTCCCCCAATTCCTGACCTAGTTTTTCATCAATGTTCAGACTCAAAATTCTCTAAGCATACATAATATAAATGAAATCTAATCATATGGGCATGTTCAGGGCTATGATTGTGGCATGTTTCCTTCACAAACCTAAAGCTAACAATGCCTATGTAGAGAGATTCGTGTTCATGAACTTACCTGTTCAGTTGAAGTTGTATCTGGTGATTGAGGTGTCTTCAATGCAATGTGATGATTGGTATAGCTTCCTTGATGTTCAGGGATGCTATTCCAAGCTTTACTTTGTCTTGAAACCTTTTGAATCGTGCTAGAGAACTTCAGCTGCAAAACAAGAAAATGAAAATGGTGATCTTGCTTGGGAGTGTTACAGGTCGTGTCTTAGGTTTTGGTTAGCTTCAAGGGATGTTAGGGAAGGTGTTTGACAAGTTTTTAGCCAGAAAGCATGGAAGGTTTGAGCTATGGAACTCAAACTGCAGGGATGCCCTATTTTGAGCAGTTTGAAGGTGATTCTGGGAATGGGGAGGTATTGAGGATCTTAGGGTCGTGCTTCAGCTTAGGATGAATGTTTGGAATGTGTTTGATAACTTTCTCTAAGCCTTGGTTAACTGATATGAGAGTTGGTATGTCATATGCAATGTTTCTTACACTTTAAGCTAGCAATGGTCAAGTTGTGTTTCTAGCCTTTACAGGCCCCCATACTATGCTGCTAAACTTCCCCTTGATTAGTGTGATTAACCCATAAACTTGTGCCAATTAGATTTCCTTTGAACCTTCTTGATTTACCAATTGACATAAAGTGTAACTTTTGCAAAAATGGATATAATGCTTTTTCCAATTTGGGATTAAACCTTTAGGCAATGCTTGAACACATAGAACATGGTCTTGGCACAAAGGATTGGCATTAAATTTATGAGTGTAATTGAGATAAAAGACCTTTAATCAAGTTGTGCAAGCTGAGATTGAAATGCATAGTGTTATGAACATGTAACTTGGCCAATTCAAAAGTGAGTTTTTCCCATATTGCAAAATTCGATTCTCTCTAACCATGAGGTTGTTTGATGAGTTCTTGGACATTTTGGAAATCTTGGAATGTGTACTACAATCCATATTTGAAGTTCAAATTGAAATTCCAAGTGGAAGTGTATGGAAAATGGTCTTGAAGTTAGGTAAAAAACTTGCCTAAAATAGGTCAAATTTTCACTAAGTTAAGAATGGTTTGGTACCCTTGTTCCAAAAATTGTAACTTGAGATACAAGCTTCTTTTCGGAAAACTTTGTGAATCAAAGTTGTAGATTATGCAATAGGCTACAACTTTCATGTTTTGACTTTTGCTTGAATCCAAATGAATCTTGGTGAGAAAGTGGGGCAAAGTTAGGAAAAACTTAGGGTTTTTCATAACTTAGAAAAATTCTAAGTTATGAAAAATCTCCATTTCAAACCCTAATTTGCATTTCTTGATTTCTTGATGGACAAGTTTCATGATTTGGCATGTTTTAATGAAAAATGAATCTTGACACTTGATTTTGACCAAAAAGTCAAAGTTTGACTTTTCAGTATACAGTCAAAATTGATCAATTGACTGGGAAATTCAACTGTCAATCTTGTGTATTTGGGATCCTTTGAACTTGTTGAGCATGTCAAGATAATTCCACGGGGTTCTTGAGTCCATATGTGAGCTTGGTTTGCCATTGGCTAGGTCAAACAGTCAAAAATTGCCTTTGTGCAGTCAAAACCCTAAAAATGACCATTTTGCCCTTTTGATGATCTGATCAAATTTCTTGTGGAATTGTGATCCAAACTTGATCAAATGGTCCATGTGAGTTCATAATGTTGATGTGGGTTAATTTAATGAGATTTGACTGTCAATTGGCCACAGTTGACTTTTTTCCCAACACAGTTGATTTCTAGGTCAACTGTCCAATTGACTGGGCAAAATTTGGAATCAAGACTTGAAACTTGGTATGGATAAACTTGGGAGTCCAACATGAAGCATGAAAGTCATCCTAGGAATTTTAGGTCAAAATATCTTTGTGCAATCACAAACCCTAATTTGGGTCAACAGTGCAAGGAGAAGTCTTGAGCAGAGGAAACCCTAACTGGATCTTGATCTTCAAGGGTCTTGTGATGAGAAAATGTTGAGGAAATGGGAGGGCAAATTTTGGGGTACAACACTATGGTATGATGTTATGATGCTATGTACATGTATGCAAAAGCAAGTAAGTATATACAGGTAATCATATTCACACAAAGCAAACAAGTCCTTAGGTTTAGGCTTGCGCGGGGTTCGTAGGTAAGTACCCTCTTGAAGTTAGTTGGCTCATCCTGTCCTAAAATAGAAACTGGGTTCTAAGGAGCTCAATATCACTGGATTATTTTCTGTGTTCATTGTTTTGGTTTAGCCACTTAACTGGCGACCAGAATATTCCAAGAAAACAACCCTCAATGAGTGTAGTATCGAGTATCTACCAACTTCAGACTGCACCAAAGTCGGTCATCTCACTACCCCTAAAAAGGCTAAGATGGTCAAGTAAGGTTCTAGAGTTCGTTAGTGCTTCATGACATCACTCAGCGGCCCCGTACTCTCCTTGATTGAACTCAAGGGTTACCGGTACTCACAAATATGTCACACTAACATAGCTTACTGCTTCAACCATGTCGGTATACCCCGCACAGTTCCCTCACAGTTTTATTGCTATTTACCTAAAAAGGTGCCCCCAAATCCGGGTGTAGGATTTACAACAAACCCAAACAAAGACCCAAAAAGTAAAGCAATCAAAGCAAACAAAGCAAGTATGTATGGGTGATCTAAAACCCTAAGGTAACCCCACTTTTAAAAATAGTCCCTAGCAGAGTCGCCAGTTCTGTGATACGGTGGGAGAACTGACTTGAGGTTTTGCGTTTGTATTCTCACTTGTTCGGTTTAGCAAGAGTCGCCACCGAATTTTTATTTTATCCTAAAGGAAAGGTTAAAAAGCACAGGAAAAACCTTTGAGATGTTTTCGTGGGTTCGGGGGTAGATTATGAAAAGGGAAGGTGCTAGAACCCTTTTCATCCATGGTTATCCATGGGCTCTTAGTTACTTGTTTTAAATCACTTGCCTTGATTTTCAATTGCTTGAAATGGTGTTTATGTGTGTATGGTTTTTGAAAATGTTTTGAAAAAGATGCCTTGTCTAGGCAACCGTTGTAACAATTCTTTACTCGAATGTTTTACAAAGGTGTTTGTCTTTTTGAAAAGATGTTTCAATGTTTTTGAAAGTTGTTTTGAAAGTTGTGTTGTGGAGTGTGTTTTGAAAGTAGGCAAGTGTGTTTTGCAAGTTTGATCAAGTAATTAAGAGTTGTCTACCCTATTATACTCAAAGATCTTTCTCATGTTTTAACCCTTTTAACAGTATTGTTTCACCATTGTATTTGGTGAACAACCTTGTGTTAGGATGTTAACGGGACCGGCGCGAGTCATCGTTTAGACCATGAATGCAATAGTGCCAAGTGTCTTTGGAAATTTTCCTTGAGGGACTATGATCATTTTGTTTAGGCAACTTCGAAAGCGTCATCGAGGGACTATGATCATTTGATTTGTTTTTGTTTTGCCAAAGAACTCAACATGCAAACATGGCCCATTTTGGAAGGCAACAAGCGGGATTACCCTAGGGGTGCAAGTGTGAATTGTGTATTGATTTTCATGCATTTGTCTTGTATTAGGTTATCTAGCGATAGATTTTGAATCTTCGTATACAAACCCTAATTACTATACAGTATATAGAAAGCGATAAATTGCAGGAATTTAAAGTCTAAGCTATTACAAATAAGTATCCGGGAATGGGGGTACAAATATTTACAAATGGGGATGAGTCTTATCAGGATAGTAGTGTCCAAATAATATTTACAACCAAATCGAATCGCATTCTCAATGTAAAATATAGCAAAGTATAAGAATCAAAGAGAAATAAAAGTATTTGTGAAAGTGTATGTGATTATTTACAAATGAGTAAAAATGTTAACCTAATGCAATTGTTAAGTATTATTATTGTTTATTTATGTTTTTGTTAATTATATAAACATAGGTTTTAACAAAAGAAAAATAAAATTGTTTGGATTTAAGTATCCTATTATTTATGTATTTAGTTAATGTTTTTATGTACAAGAAGTTCTTAAAAGAAAAACTATTTTAACTTAATAAAAGAAATCTAATATTTACATATTTTGTTTAAAAAATAAAAAAAAGCTATTAAAACATTTTTTATACAAAAGTTCAATATGTTGTTTTTTATTTAATAAAAGCATTAAATTAAGTTATATGTATGAAAAGAAGGAAAAATAGAGTGATAAGATAAAAAAAATAGTATTGATTTATAAGTATAAAAAAAATAAGAAGAAAGAAAAAAAAGGTGGAATGGGCCTAAGGAGGCATTTGGCCCAAAGGTTAAAACAAACAGATGAAAGAAAGGGGGGGGGGTGCACACACTGAAGGAGATTGGGCTTAGGGTTCAATGGGGATTAGGCCCAGCTGCGCTTTACAACATTTTGTTTAGGGTTTGAATTATTTCGTCTCAGAACAAGGGTTTGTGCGAACGGCGCCGCTTCCATCTTCTTCTTCGTTGTCCTTGAGCCATGGTTTCTGACGCTTCTCTTTGTCCCAGCTGCCAGACGCCACTGTCCATCTCTCCTCTCCCCATGATTGAGCGAGGCAGTGATGAGAAAAGGTGACAGTTTCAGTTTTAACGCATTTTTTGGGGTTTTTTAGTTTTGCATGTTATGGATTTTCATATTCTGATCTTTTGTTATCTGTTTATGTGAAGTGTATAAAAAGGGAGAAGAAATTACTACCTTTGGAGAGGAGACAGAGGACTTGGACCGGAGGTGTCTTAGGCGGCCGGAGACGTAGGACTGCTGAAGTGCTTGCTGGCTTGCTCCTTGGTACTTTGTATCTTGCTTATTTTTTATGCTTTATGATGACACTATAGTCGGAATGCTTGCCTCTGTTTGATTCTGATTACTTGCTTCAGTTGCTTTTGATGATTATTCTGTGACGCACTTTAAATCTCTCTTTGGCTTGCTTCTCGATGATGAGATTTTGCTCTGAGAGTATGTTTCGATATGTTTGATTCTGATTCTGAGTATTTGAATGCTTCAATGTTCTTTTGACTCTGAGTTGCTAGTTTCTGATTTTGTTGATCTTTCAATGATGAGTTCTTCTGAGAGTTGTTTGCTAGTTTATGTGTTTGGTAGTTGTAACAGATTTGTATGGCTTGCTTCTACCAGTTTTGCTTTGGCTTCAAGGCAGTTTGAAGCTTTGACAGGCTATGTAGGGCTTTGGGCTTGAATGCTTGCTATGCAGGCTAGCTTGGGACAGGCTATACAGGGCTTTGGCTTGAATGCTTCTAGACAGTTTTGAGGCTTGTTTCAGGGCTTGCAATTTACTGAGTTTGAGGCATATTTTGCAAGGCTGTTTGTTTGAGGTTCATGTGTTTGGTAGCTGTAACAGATTTGTATGGCTTGTGTTTATAGGTTACAGGATGGCTTGAAGCAGGTTATTGAGTTTACAGGCTTGGAGAAAAAAAACAGGCTTTGAAAGGCTTGTGTTTTAGCTTTGTGTTATTGCTTGCTTGTGTTTGACAGGCTGAAGCAGTTTGGTTTGTTTACAAGTTTGAAGCAGGCTGTGGTTTTTGCTTGGCTTTTGCAAGGCTTGTGTTCTGTTTACAGTTTGTAGCCTATATTTTTCTATGTGGTTCTGCCTCTTTTACAGTGTTAAGATAATGTTTGTTTTATATCTCTTAAGCCTTAAGCCTGCAAACTGTAAGCCTCCATTCTCCCTCTCTTTCTCTCTCCACAGATAAGTATATTATATTACTTAGACTGTCCTTTCTCTCTGAAAAGGTTTTTTTGGCTGGGAAATGATGAAACATATTTTGAAATCTTGCTTGCAATGTTAGCTTTCCTCTGCATATCTTCCAGATTTTCTACCTTTTGCTTTTGTGTACTTATTGACAGCTTTTGACAGTTTTTGGCTTCTTTGGATAGTTTTGACAGCTTAGTTGACATTTTGGATTTGTGACTTGGTTAGGCATTTTCCAGTTTGCACATGTGCAGATTGTTTGTAACTTGGCTGTTCAGTTTGCCTTGTTTGAATTTATGCATTTTTGGGCATTTTGTTTAACATGCTTGCAAACATTTTTCTTTCCCTCTTTGTGAACCAAGGAGAGACATCTTCTTGCAATTTGCAGAGAGGATGAATAAACTGATTCCGGCCAAAACCTTTAATGATGAGTCTTTATGATTAACTGTCTGAGAATGCTCTTAATTTATCTGTGTTTGACTTCTTTTTTTTTTGTCTTTGCAGATAAAAATCAGTTGAGCAATCGGGAGCAGCAGTAGAAGATGAAGATTTCAAGCAATTTAGAATACAGTTTTATTTTATTTTAATCATTTGTAATAAATATTATTATAAATACTTGTAAATAAAATTACTTGTATTTAAATAACACTTGTACCAATAATTAAAAATAAATAAAAGTCTTTTTGTCAGATATCTCTTTTATTTCACTGTCTATTTAATTATTTAAGTTTTCTTGAATTAAAATAACTGGAAGTAAATCCCAATTATTCTAACTTAGATAAAATAAATAATTAATAAACATTGTAGTCTTGCAACTTCGCATTAATCAATAATAAACTCGGCGTCCCAATTAACCATAAGCATTGCACAGTTAATCAAACAAACGTCCATATGCCTTTCCTTTTACTGATTTAAACCAAACACTGCACATTTTCAACCAGAAGCCTCAGCTTCTAATCCAGAGGTTCAGGTTTTTTTGAGAACCAAACTGAAATCTTGAGCAGGCGTCAAAGCAGTGTAACAGCCAATTAAGACACTGTGGATTCAAATTCTTCTGAAAATGCGCGTGCAAACCCTAATTCTTGATTTATTGTCAAAGAAGCGTCCGCCTGATCAAACCCTGGGCCAAATTCAACCAAATTAATAAAAACCTTGATAATCTGTTTGACTTGATTCAAAAGTCAATGGAAACCCTAATTTTGTCTGACTGATGAGAAAATTATGTTTGACTGATTCTTAAGCCAATCTGAAAAATCAGGAAAAGCCCGAAGCTGTGATTTCTTGTGGAAAAGAGGAAGGCAAATTTTGGGGTACAACACATGGGTAATAGGACACGACGTTCCATTGTATTTCTCAAATGTAGGAGACTTTAACTTTGGAGGAACCTTCACCCCAGTCACCAACCCGAGATCATTAGCGTCCATACCAAGGACTCATTGTCCTTCCACAGCCTTCAGACGCTCTTCCAATAAACGATACTTCATATCCTCAATCTGAACCCCAGGCTCTGAACACCGCACAAAAAACTGATCTTCATCCGGGTCAAAGTCAAGATCCTGCTCCTGATAATTCCTTATGCCGTCCTGATTAACTCTTCTGTTCCCCACCAGATGAGGTCCAGGAGATGGAGGAAACTGCCCTACGTTGCACACAAAAGGGTTTCCCGGTATCCCGTGAAAATTTCCAGCAGCCTGATCTTGCACATCCCCCAATCCTACAGAGATGTCATGATAAAGCCCTTGATTTCCACCATCCCCCGGATGGCGGCGCTGGTTGTTGACAATAGCAGCTAGTTCTTCCTGTCGGCGATTCACATTGGTGATGACCTCCATGAACTGAGTCATCTGAGTAGCCATCTGGGCCCTCATTTCAGCGAGTCAGCTTGAACCTGTTCCATCTGTCTCGACAAGTTAGTTATGGTGGAATACCGATGAGTAGTCGTCTTGAATTCTAGATAAGAAAAGCAGCAGAATAAGAAAACTGTCTTGATATAACCTGCAATGTTATGAAATACATGATGTGCATGATATATTTGTCATTTCCAGGTATCTAAGAGTCCTTTTGTTCATCAGTCACAGTGTGCAACCATACAATCAGAAGAGAAAAGATAATAGGATGAACACCCCAATTATTTATAAACAAAAGAAACGATGTCCAAGTGACTTCAGACAATTAAGAGAAAAAAATGATAAACAACTAAATACATGTCTTAATAAAAAGTAAAAAGAACTGAATAATAACAACAATCAATTGGCCCCTTCCAACAACTCTGGGGGTGACCAAACATACCAAAAGTAAATAACAGAACTAAATCTCCGGAACAAAACATGTTTCAAGATGTTGACAGTACTCCTCAAGTCTGGATTTCTCCTTCAAAAGTTGATATGCGACCATTTTACTCTCTTGGAACCGATCTTCTGCGACACGCTTCTGGGCCACTTCCTTTTCAAGCTGAGCATCCTTGTCTTTGAGCTGTTTTTCTAAGTTCTGAATCTTCCTCTTGTAACTATTTTCTGAGGCCTGAAGCTTCCGACACTCTTGCTGAGTCTTACTCAATTCTTCTTTCATTTCAGCATAAGACCTCTTCCTAAAACTGGTTGCATCAGAAGTTTCCCCTTGAGCTTCTTTGAGTTTGTGAGCTAAGTCGGTCCTTTCTTGATCTGCCCAATAAAGTTTCATCCCCGCCTCACGGTCTTTTGCACGAAGCTGAATATTCTCAACATGAACCTGGGTGAACATCTCGATTGATACCGTGTTACTCAAAACTGTAGGAGGTTGCTCATATAGGGGAGCCGACCTTGCAAATGGTAACCGTAAGATCTTAACCCTGGCTTTAACCCACTCCAAGTAAGGAATTCTAGCAACAGGAACCTTCTTGCCCAAAGTAGTTCTATCCTTCTTGTGAATTCCTTTCCAAGCACTTGTCACTCTCTTCAATATCTTAGGATCACTTCCTCTAGAGAAATACACTAATTCAGACACCTCCTCAACCTTTGGCGGTCCATCCATTGCATATCCCAATTGTCGATAAGAAAGCACAAGATTATAGTTAATACACCCCTTAGTTCCTATGAGGGGAACATTAGGGAAATCTCCACAACTAGTGACAACACTTCGCACTTCCCCCATATCATAATTCCACCGGATATCGAAAGAAGTAAGGTTGACGAGCCTTGATGACCATCGGAGAGAATGCCTGGTATCCACAAAAGGACCACTTATTGGTAGGTGCAACATAAGCCATTGATACAACATCGAATGACATAAACCTACATTACCACCTTTTCCATGCCTGGAATGGATGGTATAGAGAGTATCTACCAAGAGTGTCGGTATCGGGTTCCTGTTTCTGAAAACACAAATGGCCGCCAAATCCACAAAATTTCTCTTGTGAGGGAAGAGGGCGATCCCGTATATCATAAGAGCAAACAGAGAACTGAAGTTACTCCAATAGCCTTTCTCTGCCCAGTCTTTAACTTTCTTCACTATGAAATCCAAATAAAACCCTGTAGTACCTTCACTAGACTTCCAATTGCCTTTCACCTCTTTCCATCCCAAATGAGGAATCTCAGCAATAACATCGAACTTCGGCTTCTCCGGTACTTGGACAAAAGGAACTTCATCGGACAATCTGATATTAAGCAGGTACGCGTACTCTTCTAGGGTAGGAACCAGTTGATAATCTTGGAAAGTAAAGCACCGTAATTCTTTGTCATAGAACTGGAAGACAGTGATCAAAGCCATCGGGTCAACTGGGGTGTTAAGGACTAGTAACAAGTTGCCATAATTTTTGTTGAAGTTGTTCAGAACATTTCCCTTCAAATAAGAACCCAACCTCTTCAATTCGGCCACATCAATTGTAGGAATATGATAAGATAAAGTATACTTGGTGAGCTCTTTAACATGAACTGAATCAGACTCAACTGGAGGGAGATCATCCATTTCTGACGGGAAGAAGACTCTTGAATATCCCTGGAAAATGACATGCGCATGCTAGTTATTTCTTTTTATTATTATTATTTTTTATAAATAAATATGCTATGATGCAACATGACCGGATCAAAGCTTCACACTGGATCACACCTGGACCGTTACAGAACAACACCACTTAAAATCGAAAGAAAACCCCAAAGCTTCAAAATTATCATGGGAACCTGAGTCACCTTCGCAACACAAAGTCACCAACAGCACATGTACCTGTAAGAAAAGTTTTCCCGCCCCTCTTACGGGTGTAGTCTAGGTCAAGTTAAGGTTAAAAGCCAAATCAGAGTACGAGAGCTCGAATGTCGGTATTATCATATGATAACACCTATCTGAACTACCTCTGAAGTCATGGGTCTCATGGTCAGGTCTACAAAGCATCCGCCTCATAGCTGCCATGGCCACTCTATTCCTAGTTCCTATGGAATTCACTCATAGCCTGGGTATGAGGCCTTTTACCTCATGGAACAACCCACCCACCAAGAAAACCAGAATCCAAACAGTCAAGCCAAATCCAGTATGCAGAAAGTAAAGCGCACATAGGATGCAATGTAAACAGATAAATATGAAAAGCGGTAAAATAAACACCCAAAAAGAAAACAAACAAGAGCTAGGATCGACTCCAGGATGGACCAGCAAGAGGTCAACCTGTCCCCAGTGAAGTCGCCAGCTGAAACCACCGGCTGAAAATCATCAAACAATGAAGTCTCCATCAAACGTCTTTTATCCCATATGGAGGGAAAGGTAAACAATCAGATAACCTGGAAAGGGAGATATCACAGTCTTTCGACCGAGAGATCGGGTAAGGGAGTCTGTTACACGAGGGGAAGGTGTTAGCATCCCACACGCCCGCAGTACTCTACTGTATCCACTCTTGTTGTCTAATCTAATGGGTGTGGTCAAATCCTATGTCTATGGCTTAGGACCAAAAAGGGAATGCAAGCAAAAGGAAGAAGAAAACAATGTAGGGAAAATAAAAAGATGTGCTCGGTTGGGCCCTACCCCAATGTCTACGTATCCCTTTTAAGGAATCAGAGCAGCCGTAGTTCGGCTTATGTGTTTTGGTTGGCTTGTGTTTTTTAATTAAGACAAACAAAGATAGTCAAGATGGTAAAACGTCAAGTAAAACAATCAAACAAATGAGATGATCAAACATTAACTAAGTAATAACAAAGTAACATGTCAAAGATGGAAAGATATCAAATGATAAAACGGATGACAAAACATCACAACTAGCAATGATATTGAGAATCAAAGCAGGATAACAACAGAGGCGATGGCGAAACATCGGCTTCAAACAAATGTGCGACATCGAAACATCGACCAAGAGATAACATGGCAAAGATGGTGAAACATCAATAAAACAGATAGTAAAATATCACACCTAACAATGATATTGAGAATCAAAGTAGGATAAAAGACATACGCGATGGCGAAACACCGGCTTCAAACAAATGTGCAATGGCGAAACATCAATAAAACAGATAGCAAAATATCGCACCTAACAATGATATTGAGAATCAAAGTAGGATAACAGACATACGCGATGGCGAAACACCGGCTTCAAACAAATGTGCAATGGCGAAACATCGGCTTAAAAATAACAAAAATATCATGGCAAAGATGACGAAACATCAATAAGAAAGATAGAAAAATATCGCACCTAACAATGATATTGAGAATCAAAGTAGGATAACAGACATACGCGATGGCGAAACATCGGCTTCAAACAAATGTGCAATTGTGAAACATCGGCTTAAAAATAACAAAAATATCATGGCAAAGATGACGAAATATCAATAAGACAGATAGCAAAATATCACACCTAACAATGACATTGAGAATTAATGTAGGATAACAGACATGTGCGATAGCGAAACACCGACTTCGAGATAACACAAACAACGTAAGATTGGTTTGTATCTTTTATTATGAAGAAGCATTTGAATTCATTAGAGGTGTTCTTATGATTTTCCAAGAAAACAGATTTTTGTTTTAAGATGCAGAATGCAAAGAAAGAAAAATAACTAAGGGAAACTAGCCTAGCACTATCCCTAGTGTTATCATACCATGGTTGACCCTAAGGTTGAGGATAAAGGAAAATCATATCATATGTTAGCATACATGGATGCCTATCTTAATCAGCATGTCAAAGAAAGCTTAACAAAACTATCCTATAGGGAACATGCAATGAGAGCGAAGTCGTGATCTCAATATCTAAATTGAGTGACTCATCGATCAACAATTAAAGATGAAAAGCAATAAACATCCTATAGGGAACATGCAATGAGAGCGAAGTCGTGATCTCAATATCTAAATTGAGTGACTCATCGATCAAGAATTAAAGATGAAAAGCAATAAACATCCTATAAGGAACATGCAATGAGAGCGAAGTCGTGATCTCAATGTCTAAATTGAGTGACTCATCGATCAAAAAACAAACACAACACATAAAAATCAGACAAAAAAAACAGAGGGCCTCCTGACATATATCAGCAATAGAGGTCCCATCATGCAGTCAGAGATTTATGCAGAATGAAGATGGGAGAAAGGATGTGATATAATACCAAACAGATAACTACCTGTAGCAGTCAAGCAGGAATAAAAGAAAACCCAGAGAAACTTCAAGCAAGCATGCATCAGTAGACAAATTGAGTCAGCAATTGCACCACCAAGATGTAAGCAAATCATCAGATATGAACAAATCCCATGGGCAAAGTATGACATTCACAATCATAGATGTGTATATCCTGCATAAACCATCAAGCTTGCCAAGCACAAAAACAATGCCAATATAATAAACTGTGTTCCACAAATAAAGTGGAACACAAAAGCCTCAAGCCAAAAGTGGCAACTTTCTCATAGTACCTCGCACATTCGACAACCAAGTTATTATTCCAAAAGGTGAAGAAGTGAAAATAATCATGGTGGCAATTACCAAATATTAGACATCATAAGCAAGAGGAGACAAGCATATGCACATATTAGGTCAAAAGAATCATAGGAATGTTGCTCTTTCCTATCACCATGTTGAATTGACAATTGAGTGTCAATCAAGGATCACAAGAGCTAGAGAATAATATGAACAAGAACCATAAAGGTCAGTAGCAAACATATTTCAATCATGCACAATTAATTCAATCACAACTTCATGAATACAATAGGAAGTGGAACCTTCATAATGCATTACATGGTTCAAAATATTCAAACATAAGGCTTCTAAGTGAAATGGCTTGAGCTAACATGGACAAGTCAGAACCAACATGATCATTAGGTTCCCAATTATAGGCCTCACTCAAGTTCATTGGCCATCAAACAAATTGCAACAAAACATGCAAACATAATTGGGTATCTTCACTTCAAAATTACACCAAAAATAGAAACAAGGATCCATAATTCAAACCAAAAATATCTTAACATCTTGGAAGTATTTAGAAGTCAGAATACAAGCCCTAAGTTCATGAATGTTTGAGGAAGAGGTCAAATGAAATTCAAAATTCAAGACTAGTTGGCAAAACTACCAAACTAGACAAGTTTTCAAAATTATTTGTGGAAAAATGCCAAACCAAGTCAAGCAATTCAAGAAAAATAGTTTTCAAATTCCCAATACATTCATGAACCCTAATCAAGACTTGAATCCTATAGAAAATCCAGGGCATAGTGGTTTTGAAAATGAAACTTGTACCATAAGCAACAAAACTCTAGATTTTGACTTTTAATCCCAAATATTAATTGAATAGGGTTAAAACTCAAACAAATCAAACCATGGTCATGCAAAATATCAAGAAACCCTAAATGTCAGAAAATACATTTTTTTATATTTTTTTTTGAATTAGGAAAAGACAAGAAAGAAATTAATATTCAAACAATTAGGTATTTAACAAATATCCACATATCAAAATTATATTTACATCAAAAAGTCAGAAGAATGGCCAACCAAAATTATATTCAAATATTAGGGCTAAAAACATACATTCCTGAATTTGTGTGATTTTTTTGGATAAAAGGAAAATATTAAAAACAAAAAAACAAACAATTAATAATGAAATTATTATTTAAGGGCAAGAAAATGCAAAACATAACCAAAAATCACAAAAAAGGCAAAACAAAAAATATGATTAGGCTCTATGATTAAAAAGAAGATTACATGATTTTTTTTTGGAATTTTTGAATTAATAGAAGTATTAAAAATATAAAAAAAAAACAAATATTACAAATAACCTTTGAAATTGAATTTTTAGTCAAAAATAAGAAAAATGATGAACCAAAGTCAGAATCAATTTTCACATTATTTTGGGAGTCTCAAATAACTTTTGTGGATTTTTTAGGTCAGAGGAACTATTAAAATAAAAATTATCTTTGATCAATTAATTAATTAAACCTAACAATTTTTGAACCAATCAAAATATTTTCAAAAAATTATCAAAAAAATACACAAAGTCAGAAATATTATTTTGGATTTGTGGTAAATTTTTCAGAATTTTCCAATCATTTTTTAGCAAGAAATAAAATCATGGAAATCAATTTATAAAACAAAAATTCAAATGATCCAAAAATTTCAAACGGACCAATCATGATGTGCCACCACATCACCTTCAACCTCCGGATGGATAAAAAATGCGCGCATATCTCAGGATTAGGGCTCACTTTCAGATCAATACAACATGCTCAATTTTGCATCATTTTTCATGAAATCAAAGGCAAATCAAAGCTAGCATGACAAGGAATCCATAGCAATTCGAATCAAATCAAATCATCAATCACATTGTCCACAATCAAGCCTTGAACATGAACAAAAACATTCTGCATCGCGAGTTTCACAACATTCAAACACGCATAATTCATCAAATTAAACGCTATAAAGCTTCAGAATCATTCCATAGACTTCAAACAACATGATTATGAACTTAAATCACATGAAGCATGGCTAGAAATCAGAATTCAAACCTTTGAGAAAAATGGATCTACTGTCTCCTTCACTCCAGTTGCAATCCAAGCTTCGATCTACAATCCTTATCATTTGGAGAAGAGAATGCAAGAAGAATTAGCCAAAACTCGCAAGGGAGATGGAAGAATCGAAGAAAAATGCAGAGCTACAAGCTATGGAGTTTCTAACTTTGATTGATGAAATGAAGCATGAACCCTTTGCACTGAGGCTTGCTTCTCAATATATAGAGCATTAGGAGGAGGGTAGGATAGGTTTTTCGCGCTGAAAGCTCTTGGAAAGAATGAAATCTCCTTTTGGCCAAAATCAAGTATGCACATGCAGCCTTGAAATCCCTCGTGCGTTGGCTTGCTTTTTGCGTGCATTTTAATCCATTTGTTCCCAGGAAGATATTAGCAACAAGATTAGAACTTAAATTCTTGCATTAAGCTTGTGTTGGTGATTAGGCAATTTTGAGCAAGTTTTTGCAAAACCACGAATTCCTTGTTCATTTGCCCATGTGCAGCTCAAACTTTGGCATGATGGGCCTCAACATGTCACAAATTACCAATGGGCTTGATTAGAAGCAAGAGGAATGGCTAAAACTTGAGTTTGCAAGAAATGGCCATTTTGCATATTTGTCAAGTTTCACTAAAATGCCACAAAGTTCCAAAACTCATAACTTGCTCATACTTTTGAATGTTGGCACAAATGAGCACAATTTGGAAAGTTCTTGAAAGGATATACAATCCCCTAGTTTAAAGGTTTTGCAAATTGATCCATTAAGGTTCTCAAAATCTAGCTTGAAATTCACTATTTTTAGAAAATGACCCATAATTTTGTGACTTCAAAAGACCATAACTCTTGATTCCTTTCTAATTTGAATATGAGACCAAAAGGGGGTGAAAGATCATTCTCTTAGATTCCCACGCATATTTCATTTGCATCTTCTTGATCAAGAGTGAATAAAATATGATTTTTTGAAATTATGCCCTTATTTTCCAAAATTAGTAACTTCTAGGGTTTCTTCAAGAACAAGTTTCATCCCAAACTTCAATCTCTTTGATCCAATGACAAAAATGGACTTGAAACATGAAAAGTACATCCTTGAATTGATGGTTTGCCAAAAATTCACTTGGTGAACCTTGACTTTGACTGATTTTGACCAAAATGACCATTATGCCCCTCTGAATCAATTGATCCACTTCCCTTCAAAATTGATGATCAAAACTTCAAACATATGATCTTCCAAACATATAGAGGCCATGTGCAAAGTTTCACTTCAAAATTCTCAAGAAACCCTGATGAAAACCAAAACCCTAATTTTGGTCAACACATTAGGAGATTGATGAATCATCTTCAAAACTTCAAATCCTCTGGGCATCTTGATCAATTCCTTGTACAAAGACCTTTCAAATATCAAAGAAATGTTGTTGTTTCCAAAATCAAGACTTGTGCTTTGGCCAATAGCCTTTATCAAGCAAAACCCTAATTTGATTGGTGCATCCGAAGAGTGATTTCATTTGTGATCAAACACAAGCTCCAATCTTCTGGGAGTCCAAAGAGATGAATAAAGCATCTTGAGATATGTAAAAACTTTTGAGCTTGAAAGATTCAGAGGTTTGGAAGATAAGAGTTTTTCCTGAGCAACTTGTCAATGCAAATAACCTTCAAAGCCTTGAGGAAAACTTGACATCCAGAGTGCTTTGATCCCATCATAATGCATGAATGTAATGCAATGTGATATTCATGATGAAACATAAGCCTAAATCAAGAGATGTGGTGTTAGGATTCTTGGGAGCCTCTTTCAAGGTTGCCAAGTTGGATCTTAGCAGGTGAGGTAGAACCTCAGTCAATGTCATGTTAATCCAAGTAAATTTCCTTTGCGGTCTTTCTACCCTTTGCTGATTATTTCGTGGTGGGGTAGCCGTGGGCCTATGTATCATCACAGTACCTACCGTTGGACAGCGTTCAACTCTGTTCTGACCTCTTGGGTTATAAATAACACTGACTTCCTTCTTACCTGTGAAGGGCTTTTTCACCCAGCTCGAAGAGGTGTCTTTCTAGATCTTGCCACTCCTGATCCTAGCTTCTACCCTCTCTCCCGTTAATATCAGCTCGGTAAAACCAGCTGAGGAGGTACCAATCAAATGGTTGAAGAATGGACCAGACAACGTCCCAAGAAACATGTCAACCAACTCCTTATTAGACAAAGGGGGTTGGACTCTGCCAGACAGATCTCTCCACTTCTGCGCATAGTCCTTAAAGCCTTCACCTGGACCCATGGACATACTCGGGAGTTGAGTATAAGTAGGGGCAAGTTCAGTGTTGTATTGATACTGCTTATAAAAAGCAGCAGCCAAATCCTCCCAGTTACGGACATTGATTCCCTCCAATTGATAGAACCATTCGAGTCGAGTCCCCAACAGACTATCTTGAAAGAAGTGAACCCACAAGTTCCTGTCAGCTGTGTGAGGCTGGATCTTCCTCACATAGGAACGAAGATGAAGCTTGGGACAAGACACCCCATCATACTTCACGAAAACCAGAGCTTTAAACTTTTGTGGGATGACTACCCCAGACACCAAACCCAGCTCTTCAAAATATAGCCTGGGTATTCTCTGTATCTCCATAGCGCTCAGCCGATCCTCTAACTATTTATATTTGTCCTTAGTGGGAGGATACTGCTCATCATTGTAGTTTGTGTCACTATCAGAAACTTCAGGGCTAGGATCCTTCTCCCTTATCTCTCTCTCTCTCTCTCTCTCTCTCTCTCTCTCTCTCTCTCTCTCTCTCTCTCTCTCTCTCTCTCTCTTGATTTTCCCTTCTTTGGACGAGGAGGTCAGATCAACTGGTTTCTTTAATGGCCCCCTGAACCTTCTGCCCAGATTCAGAACACCAGAGGTATTCTTTTTTTTCTTCTTCTTTTCCTTCAGGATAAGGGCCTTCAGATCTTCCTGCCCTTTTGCCAATGTTATGAACATTTGTTGAAATTGGGCATTTTGTGCCTAGAGATTTTTGATGCTTTGATCAGAAGACATTATAGCTGAAATAAACAGCGAAGAAGATGAGAAACCTGTAATGGTACCTGTTTATGCAATGTCATGGATGGTATGTGTATGCAATGATTTCAAGGATTCTTAAAGGATCAAATTTGTTTAACCAAAAGAAACACGCGTTAGTTGTATTAATAAGTTCGTATTGTTACAAAGAGTTCCCTTTAGGCTTACAATTAAACAAAACTTAAAGCAAAAGAAAACTAGGTCTCCCAGGAGTGCATCCTCTTTGGTGAAATGTAGGTGTTTATGTTCCTTTCTTCATGAAATATCCTAGTGAGCTTTAGGACCTTCTTCTCACTGGCATATAATTGAGCTTCAGGACCTTCTTCTCACTGGCATATAATTGAGCTTAAAACGTATCCTGCTCCACTTTAAGTTGAACCCAAGATTTCTGTAACTCCTCATGATCAGTTGGCATGTCAGGATGATGAACAAGAGAAGAAGTGTCTCCTTCAGCAACTGGTTCCACAATTATTGGTAGGACAGCAGGGTAAGGCATCATAAGACTTTGGGCACAGGCTCGTACCCATCTGAGATAAGGCTCAAGAGGGATGGAGTTCTTGTGCCCCAGTGTCTTGCTATCAACTCTATGTACCATGCCCCAAGCTCGTATGAACCTTTTACGGTAACCTTTAGAATCATTCTCAGAGTCGAAGGCAAATCCTTGGATAAGCGTATCATGAGGACCATCCCTTCTCGCATAACCAAACTGCCGCAGTGCCAAAAAAGGGTTATAATTGATTCCTCCCCTAATGCCTAAGAGAGGGACATTAGGGAATTCACCACAGCGATCAATGATGGTAACATCTTCCGAGGACTGTGAACACCAATGAATTTCTGAATGTGTAAGGGACATCAGCTTATGAGACCATTTCATACCCTGCTCATTCTTCAAAATAGACTTGGTTAGGTGCGAAATAAACCACCTAGCCAATAAAGGGATGCAACACATGAAGGTCCCCCTTCTCTTTAGAGTGCGAGCATGCAGAGAGTGTAGGATATCCCCAAGTAATGCAGGCACCGAGTTATGAGACAGAAAAACCTTAATCGTATTCACATCTACGAGTTGGTCCACGTTAGGGAACAATGCCATCCCGTAGATGAGGAGTGCCAATACCTCTTCAAAAGCTTGTAAATCCAGGGTATCCCAAAAATAGTGAGCTTTCTCGAATAGAAATTTAACCGGGATTCCTTGGATACTTCCCCTAGTTTTCCAATTTGTCACTACATTAGACCATTGTAAGGACAGAGCTCGAGCAATCTCTTCATGCTTTGGATGTTCTTCCGTACCGATGAAAGGTAACTGATCAAGAATATGTACCCCTAACAACCGAGAAAATTCCTCCATAGTAGGCACTAGCTGGTAGTCCGGGAAGGTGAAACAGTGATGCAAATTATCAAAGAACCGAAATAACACTTTTAACAATTCTTCATCAGGTTTTGAAGTGACCAAGTTGAGCAACCGACCATGTTTTTCAGTGAAGGGAGAGCTTTAGGGGATCCTTAATTCCAAATCCTTTAGTTGGAGAGGCATTTTCACAAGGTTAATCTGGATAGTGTTCCTACGGCCGGATGCCATGTCCTACAAAACAAAGCAAAGATGAGCCCTAGAAAGTCCTTGAAATGGTTAGTATGATATGTCGTGCTTATGATGTCATGATTATGCTAAAAAATCACATGTATAGCAAGAAACAAACAAGTCACACCAAGTCCTTAGGTTTAAGGCCTGCATGGGTTTTAAGGTCATACCCTTTTGAAGCTGGATTGGTTCAACCTGTCATATAAATAGTAACTAGGTTCTAAGGGATCTCAATATCACCGACCTTTCCCCCAAGCTCCGTTCAATAGGCGATTGACTCGCAACCAAACAAAACCCAAGAGTCAAACCTCAATGAGTGTAGCATCGAGTATCAGTCGACATTGGGAATACACCAAATCCGGCCATCTCGCTACGTCCTGTTGGCCAAGTTGTGCAATTAAAGTTCTAAGGCTAGTTGATGCTTTATGACACCACACGGCGGCCCCTTACTCTCCTTGATTGACTCAAGGGTTATTGGTACCAACCAAAGTGTCACATCAACGTAGCTACTAATTCAACCGTGTCGGTATACCTCACACAGTTCCATCAAAGTTTATTGTTACTTACCTAAAATGTGTCCCCAGATCCGGGTGTAGGATCTACATAACCCCAATAAAACCCTTGAATATAAAGAAGGAAAAGCAAAACAAGAAAGCAATTTTACAAATGACCTAGATCCTAAGGTATACCCCACTTATTATTTCCCCAGCAGAGTCACCAGTTCTGTGATACGGTGGCAGAACCGACTGTTTAATACTGGTTTGCATTTTGTATTCTCAAATGTTATGGTAAGCAAGAGTCACCACTGACTTTTATTTCATCCAACAAAGGAAAGGAAAAAGAACAGAAAAAACCTTTTTTCGAGAGTTTTTGAGTACGGGGGGTAGATTATAAAAAGGGAAGGGGTTAGCACTCTTTCTATCTGTGGTTTTCCACAGGCTCTTAGGTACTTTCTCATTTTGAAATTGCTTGTGTGTGTTTCGAAAAGTTTTTTGTTTAACTTCGTGATAACCCTTGTATCTGTCCTCAAGAGTGTGATGAAGTTGTTTTTTGAAAACTATTTTGAAAGTGTTTGTGTAAAAAGATTTTTATTGTTTTGAGCAAGTACTTAAGATTTCTACCTACTCGAAAAAATACTGTTTATTTCCTCGTTTCCTTTAGACAATGCTATCCTACTATTAAGGAGTAGGTAGCCCTATCGTTGGAGTTTTAAGGGACATACGGAGGGACGAAATGGTCACTGAAGTCAACAAGTAAGGATACCTTAGCATTTCGAAGGGACTATCATTATAAGATCATTTCTCGTAGGCAGCTCGAGGGACAATGAGGGACTGTGATCTTTATGACGACTTTGAATTGCGGGTCTTTGCTAAGATATCCCTACATTTGAGGGACATGACCATTATTTCCGAGGCAACCAAGTGAGGCAAACCCTAGGAGTGAGCATGTGCATGTGTGCTTTTTTCCAGTTAATTATCTTTGCACAATTAGGGTTATCTACCTTTTTAATCGTTGGTTTATCTTTCGCATACAATCCTAATGTCCATACATCTAGCAGTTTAATAGTGATGGAAATTAAAAAGTGCGAGAAATTAAAGTCCTAACTATTATAAGGTTTTTGGGTAGATACATAAATATTTGACTGAAAATAAAGATGCGGAAATTAAAATCCTAATTAATTTATTACAAACTTGAAACAGTTACAATAATTTTGAATTAAAAGGAAGTAAATACGCGCGCGAGAATTAAAAATACGAGATAAATTAGAAGCCTAAAAAATCTAATTAATTAAAAAAATATTTTTGTGTATTTTTTATTGAGAAAATAATTTTATTTCAAATTAAACCTAATTCTATAATTAATTTTAAATAATAAAAAAACAATCAAGTTAATCTAATTAAAATATTTTATTTTCAATAAAATTAATTTAAATAAAAAAAATATAATTCTATATTTTTGTGATTTTATATTTTTATGATTTGATAAAAAATGATTTTTTGTTGTAAAAAATGATTAAATAAATAAATAAAACAAAACAAAACAAAATTAAAAAAAGAATGATTTGGGCCTGGTATTATTGAGTAACCAGGGGGGGTGTTACTGATTTCGTTGGGCCAATGATGCTAGCCCAAACAACTGCGTGTGATTCAGTGCAGTCAGATCTGGTAGGTCCACCATGTGTTGTTCTCCGTTGAGCGCTAGATCTGGATCTAAGGATGATCCACTGGCTGGATTTGGAGGGTGTACGATGGCTTTCATGGGTAGTGCACGCTGGATCCTGTGAAGAAATAATGGAAAAATGCAAAAGCTCATGCCTGGGATCGAACCCAGGATATTAGCTTCATACCTCTCTCCCTTGACCAACTGCGCTAGCTTGTTCATTCGTCAATATAATAACATAAATACATTATATTAAATGAAGGGTCAGTGTAATAAGAAAACGTGCGAAATTCAAATCATCCAGTGGCTATCAGACACATCATCATCTTCTTCAAGGAAACTGTCGTTTTAGGTAAGGATCTTTACCTACAGACACCATCTGTAACTATAACCCTGCAAATCTCAAAATACAATACCAGGCATGATAAATCAAATCTAAGCATACATATCAACATGTTTTGATCTCCTGAGTATGATGTCATCCATCTTTTACCCTGATTTTACCTGCGTCAAAAATCCCTAAAACACAACCTCAAACCCTAACAATGGCAACTATCCATACATGCGCTAAAACTCCTAATTAATCATACCAATATGTTCTAAATGATGATACAAACATGAAGGCATGCTTAGAAATTATTTATGATGCGTAAATTTGCAGAACCAAATTCAAAAAAGATGGAAAACCGTGACACTGGAAAGTGATGATTTATGGAGATTTTACGCGTGCAAACGATGCTGCTAGCCTCAGGAGACGTCCATGAGTGGATTGGTGGCCTTGAATCACCTTGAATCGTCCTCTAACTCAGAATTCGAACCACACCTTTTTACCAAAAAATTGAGTTTTGTTCTTCTTAGTGAGGCAGTCTTTTTGTGTGTTCTAGGTCTGGCCTTCTTGTGTATATGTATTAGCCTGTATTAGGTCAACAAAAACAGGTTAAATCTTGAACAATCATCGAGAAAGGATCTTATTTAATCCTTGATTATTTGTTTCCAAAATAAGCCAAATCATGCCATTCTTGCTCCAATCACACCTTACACGATTTGATCTTGATATGCCAGCATATATTATCTTCATTCAATGCCAAAATCATTCCAAAAACAATTTATATGATTTATTTGATTTTATTTGAATTTTAAATGAATAAAATCATAATAAATTAAATAAACAAATTAATGAGGCATGGAGTGGTTCATGAGTCGTGGGCCATGTTAGGAACAAGATACAAGCATAAAAAGTTGGGCCCATTTGAAGAAAAATGCAATTTCGGCATGGTTGACTTTGTGCAAATTTCCAAAGATGGCCAACTTAGACAATGCGCATCTCTCTCAATTTTGACCCTAAGAGGGTGTTCTTAGACTTTTTAGAAAGCTTAGTATGTCCTCTAAACAACCCTTTTGGTTTCACCTCAATTGGATATTCCATGTTCATGTAAGAAGCTTTGACCCAAAAGGTGTTTTTGTTGACTTTTTGAAATAACCTATAATGTCTGAATTCATATCTTTTCATGAGTGCATTTTTTGAACTTGGGGGATGAAGATGAGTTGTATGGAATTGAATCCTCTTAAAAATGAGCCTTGTATGGGAAATTTATGATAAAGTATGAAAAATTTATGCCTGGTCAAAATTTCATTGACATTTCCTATAGGAACCCTAATTTAGCAACCTTTGAGTTTTGATGAATTAGGAGAATTCCTTGAGGAATCATGATCAAACCTTGATTAAATTATGAATATCACTTAAAAATGTTGATGTTGACCAAAAATCTTTAAGTTTGACTATATGTGGGTCACAGTTGACTTTTGACCTAACACAGTTGATTTTCAGGCATTTGAGCAGTTGACTGAGCAAACTTCTTGTGCAAAGCATGAAACTTGACATGGATGGTCTTGATTACATATTAAGATTGTGGAAGAGGTTTGAGGCCTTTGGAGATCACCCATCTTGATGAAAATGGAAACCCTAGTTGGAGATTCATTCCTTTAGGAGGGAGTTTGTCTAGTCAATCCTTAGGCATCCTTGGGCAAGTTGAGGACTTAAATGAGCATGTATTGAGTAAAATGAGAGGGAAAATTTTGGGGTACAACAACATGCATATAAACACATGTAACATTCTCATTAATTTTGAGAGCATCATCATGCAATGTATTACATACAACATGACATTGCATAAAGCTAATTTTTTTCTTTTCAGGTAAAGTTCGCAAACAAACGAATATCATCAGAAACTTTCAAACATGTCGCAGATTAATTGCCGAAACAGGACGGATAAACTATCTATATGAACAAGCGACATGAACTCTCGAAACAGGACATGGCGACTATTTACATGCCCAGATGAAGCTTAACACATTCTTATCCTGAAGCAGCTTTACCCCGGGTTACTTCTAAAAATTTCCAAATGCACCTTCACACGGGCTCATCCAAAAGCATCCCTGCCCAGGCTCCTTCTCATATATTTCCAGACGCAGTTTTATACGGGCTTATCCTGAAGCAGCCTTACCCAGGCTCCTTCTCATATATTTCCAGATGCAGCTTCACACGGGCTCATCCTGAAGCAGCCCTACCCAGGCTCCTTCTCATATATTTCCAACTGCAACTTCACGCGGGCTCATCCTTAAGCAGCCCTACCCAGGATCCTTCTCATATATTTTCAGATGCAGCTTCACACGGACTCATCTTGAAGCAGCCCTACCCAGGCTCCTTATCACATATTTCCAGAAGCAACTTCACACGGGCTCATTCGGAAGCAGCCTTACTCAGGCTCCTTCTCAAATATTTCAAGATGTAGCTTCAAACGGGCTCATCCTAAAGCACCTTACCCAAGATCTTTCTCATATATTTCCAGATGTAGCTTCACACGGGCTCATCCTGATGCAGCCCTACCTAGGTTCCTTCTCAAATATTTCCAGATGCAGCTTCACACGGGCTCATCCTAAAGTAGCTCTACCCATGCTCCTTCTCAAATATTTCCAGATACAACTTTACACGGGCTCATCCTGAAGAAGCCCTACCCAGGCTCATTCTCATTTATTTCCAAATGCAGCTTCACACGGGTTCATCTTGGAGTAACCTTACCCGGGTTCCTTCTAATATTTACAGACGAAGCTTAACACGTGCTAATTCTAAAGCAATCTCACACAGTTTCCTTCTAAGACATTTCCAGGTGTAGCCTAACACAGGCTCATCCTGAAGCATTCTTAAACTGTCGCCTTCTAATACATTTCCAGACGCGACTTGACACGGGCTTATTCCAGCATTTCATTCAGATAAAACTAGACGCAGGTTCATTATGATACTCCTATCAACATTTACCTTGGATGGCATCTACAAGCCCATCTCCGATGACACTCTATCACCTCTCCAAATGGCATCTTTAAGCCCATTTCCGACATAATCAACCAAAAGCGTTACTTCATTCGCCGGTGAGTGCAAATTTCTAGGCACTTAAGTGATCAATCTCCTTCCACCTTTAAGTCACGAATGGCGTACAATCCAATCTCACTACTCGGGTTTAAGAAGATTGAACAGGGGCAGCTGTTGTATCCCCAAAATTTTCCCTCCCATTTTCTTCAAGAATATCTCCTCATACTCCTAGGGTTTTCATTTGCTCAAGAATTGATCAGACAAATTCCCCTCCTAAGCAATTAGCCTACAACTAGGGTTTTGCTTTTCTCAAAGGAAATTGGATTTATAATTCCTAAAATGGTTTTCATGACTGCTCATATGCTTCAAAGAATCTTCATGTCAAGTTTCAAGCCTTGCATCATAATGTTTGCTCAATCAATTGCTCAGATGATTGAGAATTAATCGTAAAAAGTCAATTGTGGTCAACATACAGTCAAACTTCAAGATTTTTGGTCAACATCAATATTTTGAAGTCACATTCATCATTTGATCAAGGGTTGATCATGATTCATCAAGAAATGCTCAAAAACTCAAAAGTTGCTAAGTTAGGGTTTTGACCATTTCTCAAGGAGAAGTCAATTGAACTTTGATCAAGCATAACTTTCATTTGCTTCATCATATTTTTCTCAGCCAAAACTCATTTTAAAGGAAATTCAATTCTCTACAACTTTGTCTCTCTAAGCTCAAATCCAAAAAATGCTTCATTTGAGAGATATGGGCCAATATATTATAGGTCATTTCAAAAGTCAACAAAAAGACACTTTTTGTCATGGCAAATTACATCAAGAAGTCTTCAAATGCAAAAATGATCAACATAGAGATTGTAGAAGATATTTTGAGGTTTCCAAAAAGTCAAAGATCATCTTTATATGATAAAAACTGAGTGAGATATGGTTTGTACAAGTTGGGAAATTTTTGAGAAAATGCATGAAACTCCATTTGAGTAATCTTGAACTTTTGGACTAATTGGCCTAACTTTTGAGGTTTAAACATGTTTATAACATGTTAGAGGACCTCTAAGTCCATTTATATATTAATTTGATTTTTTATTTTATTTATTTTTATTTTATTCAAAATAATTAAAAATAAATCAAATAAAATATGAGTTGATGGACCAAAGGGCGCGTGGGCTTCATTTGGATATCTTTTAGAAGGCACAAGACCTCATAAGAGCTTGCCAAAACCATGAGATACATGTTGTAGACAAGGATATTCAAAAATAGAAAGTTAGAAAACATGTTTCATTGATAAATAGAAAGTTAGAAAACATGTTTCATTGATTTTTGGTAACACCATGATCATTTGATTCTTTCCTTCTTTGGTGACTTAAATTTCCTCCTATATAAATACTCAAGCCCTCACACTACAATGTAACACGAAAATTTGCCTCAAGAAAGTCTCAAGAAATTACAAAAATATCAAGATTTAAGGCAAAGTCGAAATCTTATTTCCAGGCTTTTTCCATCAAAACCAAGCATTCCGTTGAGTTCCTGAGGTTCCCAGGAAGCCCCCCAGGTCCAAAAGCAGAGTTAGAAACTCCTAGAACATCACAGTTCGATTGAACTGGTTCGTAAGGTTTTTTACTTTTGAATTTTTCAATTCACGCATCATTAATCGATTTTGACTGTCCAGAATAATTTACATACATCATTTGAACGTATCTAAAGTATTATATATGAGTTCTAACGAATGAATCACAAAGCACTATCGATAGGCTTCAAGCTTTGGATTCATCATATTTTGATTTGCAGGCACTTTCAGAGAAAGGTGACACCACGCCGTTGGATTAGTGGCCCTTGAATTAAAGGGAAGGGCATGGGTTCAAATCCTGGCGCCTTCCTTCTTTTTTTTACTTGTTTTTTTTTCTAATTCATTTTCTTTCAAATATTTTCATTTAACTCTTTGTTTAATAAATTTTAATTAATAAATATATTAACATAATCATTAAAAAAATAATATCAAAATAGTCTTTTAGGTTTTTTTAAATTAATTATTTTTTTCACTTAATTAGACTTTAGGATTTCTATTAAAATTAACTATAATTTAGGTTTTTTATTAATTAAAATTAATTATAATTAGGATTTTAATTACTATTAATTAACACTTAAATTTTTTTCATAAAAATACCAAAAATATGAACTTAGATTCTTAGGGCATTTAAGTTTTCTTCCAAACATTTTCTTATTCTATTTGGCTATTTATTTTCTTTGACAAAATGTATAGGTCACACTATTAATGTAATAGCGTATATTTATCCTTTTTCGCGTTTTTTCTATTATGTATATGATTTGAGATTGTAATAGCGTAGTTTTACTTTCTCGCACTTACTTATGTAATTTCCCCTAAGCCATTTAATAATGTAGGAACTTTACTTTCGACATCTTTAAATTTATGTTATTTAACTGTATAGTAATAGGCTTGTATGTCAAGATAAAATTAATCGGTAGATAATTTTAAATAATTCCAAGATAACATAACTGAACTGAAACACACTTTTCACACATACACCTCTAGGGTAATTCCCTTTGTTGCCTTCGGAAAACAATGGTCATGTCCATCAAACGTAGGGGTACCTTAGCAAAGACCATCGATTGAATCATCATAAAGATCATAGTCCTGTGATTTCCCTTAACTAATGGTAAGGATAGTACTATCCCTAACGGAGAAGGAAAAGAACAAATAATACCTTTCAGTGGGTAAGATACCCTTAATTGCTTGCTCATACACAAATAATTTTCACACCTCACACTTTCAAAAACAACTACTTTCAAACACTTTATAAACACTCTTGAGGACTGATACAAGGGTTATTATAAAGCAGACTTCCTTACATTGGCATTTTCAAAACATTCTCCAAAGCACACACAAATCAAATTAAAGTGAGCTAAGCAATTAAGAGTCTGTAGACAACTACGGATGAAAAGGGTGCTAATACCTTCCCTTTTCATTAATTACCCCCCGAACTCAAAATCTACTAAAGGTATTTCCTGTTATTTTCACCTTTCCTTATTGGATAAAAGAAAATTCGATGACAAATCTTGCTATCCGTAATATTTGCGATAAAACATAAAACCAAGTCAGTTCTCCCACTATATTACAGAAGTGGCGATTGTTAGAGTGCGTGTAGCGGCAAGCAACAAAAGTTTTGGAAATATTTATCCGGGAATTATCGTGTCCATAAAGATTGGTTTGTTTTTCCGTTCGACAAAATATTGTTAATGAGTTTAGGGATAAATGGGTTGAAAAGAAAAGTATCAACAAAAAATAAATGTATAAAAAGGAAAAAAACTAAGGAAGAACTTATCAAGCCTACATATAATCTACTCATCACAGGCTTAAATCTGTCGACCAGTTATATTCAACCTAACAATACTCATCAATGTCACTATGTATCACTCACAACCTAAGTAATTTCTAACTCAAATCGAGAGACCGACTGTATCTCCAAAGAAATGATCTCTCTACCTTCTCAACAACACAGAAGACAACTTTGCTCGCTTCATCGAGGATCTCTCAGAGAGACACAAACAACACAGATGCATTAAGCTCTGATACCCAAGTAGATATAAGCTTTAAATCTATCTCTAGAGTTCAGAAACTAACAGATAATCATCCTAGATAAGAATCTAAGCAGTATATGTCTATAACAACTCAAATCCCTAGCACATAGAAAATATCTAAGACAATAATCGACAAAGATTTGTAAATCAAGTTTTATACAACGCCATGGGTGATAAATATACATGAGTTCCAAGTAAATATTTATACAAACTCAACACATAAAGAATACACAAAGAGTAAGAGAAATTATCCATAAATCTACAGGTTTGTCAGCACCGATCGAAGAGCAATCCACTCCGGATCATCCGTATGCAAGCTTCAATATTGTTTTCTAAGCTAATCCTATCAAAATATGAAGGTTTGATGAGTTAGGAACAAATACCCCAAAACATAACCTAAAAAATGTGTATTTTGGCCCTTTTAACACAATTTCGTCTAGGGGACCGTGCTAAGCGGCACAATCCAGCTAAGCGTGATCTACTATTATGAGAAAAAATCAGCTTTTTGTTTTCACCATAACTTGAGAACCGTAACTCCAATCTACGTTCGGTTCAAAGCGTTGGAAATCTTATTCAATTATCTATCTAACAATGCATAAATATCATCCAAATTGATGATTTATTATTATTTTATTTTGAGCCTTATTCGTTTACGAGTTGCTCAAAATCGCGCGTTTGAATCCGTGTCTTCGACGCTTTATTGCTCATGCTCCAAATGTGCATCAATACCTATAAAATGAATGGAAAACTATCAAATGTTACACAAATACACAAAAAATAAATTAAATGCAATTTATATATAATTATACAAAAAGCGGAGAATTATTCAACGATATTAACAATAAAAAGTTGATAAGTGCAACAAAAAGTATATACAAAAATAGCTATAATTTGCACTTATCAAACTCTCCCTAACTTGAACTTGTTTTTCCTCAAACAAAGCCAAACAACTCAAAGAACCAAAAGTAATCAACCAAAATATCATGAAGCAACAAGTTTTGAAAATGGAAAACAAATGCTATGGTTCAAATGAAAAACGGTACACATGAAGAAACATACTTACCACTAAACTACGATGATAACATAAACACGAAACGAATACTAAATACAAAGAATATGTCAAACATTCTAAAACAACACTAGTTCACAAATGAATCACACCTAGCAAAAACATTCCTTGGTAGATGAAAAACACACAAAATATGGTATTTTCACTCATCCACAATCTTGCAAACAAAAGACTAAATTATGCATTCATCCAAAAACTCATATTGAAAATACAAAGGCAAGAATCTCAAGGGCTTTTCAAGGTTGTAATGTGGCTTGGCTAACAAACAAGGGATAAATACTAAAGCTAATCGAAACAAAAACTTGCCTAAATCTAAGGGAGTGATCAACTCACAAAGACTCAAGCAAAATAAATTTCAATCAAACTTCTTCTTCATTCCAAATTTCAAATCAACACACATCACTTATTAACACTATTATTTGAACTATTTTTATTTTTTTTTCAAAGCTTTTTTTTCATTTTTTTCTTTCTTTTTCTTTTCACTTCTTTTTCACATTTTTTTCTTTTTCTTTCTTTTACAACCTCATATCAATCAACAACATAAGTGAGCAAACAAATCTCTCCCCAACTTGAATTCAACCATATCATAATGTGAGTACTCCCTACTTTTTAAGGCAAAGTAGAAATTCAAACTACAACTCATAGTTAAAGGTTCAAGAAAACAAAAATCAATATCCATACAAAAATCAACCAAACACTCATAGACAAGCATTTAGAAAAAAACAACATGGATATCGATAAAAAGAGTCAAAAGGGGATACTAATGATCACATACTCACAAGGTTAATAGACTATTTGGCCAATGGTAGTTGTGCTCAAAATGGAACATAAATTCATTGATCATGTTCATGCTTTATAAAATCAATACAAACCAAAGATCAAGCATAATAAAATCCAGTTAAAACAAGAATTGTGATCTCCAGCATATATGAACAATCGAAAGCTACCTCACAAAAAGGATTGGAACTAAAGTGTATCACAAATGAACAAGTATACAAAAGAATGAATGGCATAAAAATTGTAAAAAGTATAAGTATCATGAATATGATACAGTATAGAAAGCAATAAACACATATCTCGAATGTGTATAAAACTTTAACAAAATCATTACCATACATTCGAAGTCGACACACTCAAAATCGGAAAATCACCAAATGCGACTTCAAGTTGTCGAACCAAAATTGAGTCCAAACAACAACAAAAGAATTAATTATACTAATATTATTTACTATTTAAATCCTAGGTGGAAGTGGGAAAAAGGAAATCCAAGCGAACAATTAAAAAGACTTCACTGGCTCTGCACAGCAGAGTGTGCTAAGCGCGCTACACCAGAACATCAAAAACCAGTCTAGCAGATAGCAGTGCAGCCTCCACATTCACATATACAATCTCAAACACATGTACAATATTTACAACATAAAAACACACTTTCACAAGATAAACACGACAAGCTTGTGGAAAAACACAAATTAACATAAAGAAACAAACGGGTGAAAGTGAATTAACAAGTTGAAAAGTGAAAATTTGAGAATTTAAAATAGGTCTAATTTCAACTTGTTTAAAATACAAGTCAACACATGACAAAAACGAATACAAACATAACATGCTTGTTTTACGTCGTAAGCTCAACGTCTTTATTGTGCGATCTAGTAACCTCCTCTCGTCATGCCATGGTATTGTCACACTGTGCAAACCTAAAGAAAGTGTCCTAACATCCATATAATAAACGTTACGAAAACGAGACAATTCAAAATAATACGTGAAAAAAAATAAAAACACATATATGCACAAGGGTGGAATGTAAATACAAAACATGTACAAGTAAAAATAGACAACTTTATGTACACATTCTATACAACATATGCATTAATTACAAAACTCAAAAACAAAGAAACTTATCGCAATGCGAAAACAATAAACACCAATCCCCGGCAACGGTGCCATTTTGTTAGAGTGTGTGTAGTGGCAAGAAACAAAAGTTTTGTAAATATTTATCCGAGAATTATCATGTCCACGGAGATTGGTGTGTTTCGCTGTTCGACAAAATATTGTTAATGAGTTCGGGGATAAATGGGTTGAAAGGAAAAGTATCAACAGAAAATAAATGTATAAAAAGGAAAAAATTAAGGAAGAACTTATCAAGTCTGCATATAATCCACTCATCACAGACTTAAATATACCGACCAGTTATATTCAACCTAACAATACTCATCAATGTTACTACGTATCACTCACAACCTAAGTCATTTATAACCCAAACCGAGAGACCGACTGTATCACCAAGAAAATTAACTCTCTACCTCCTTAACAGCACAAAAGACAAATGTGCTCGCTTGCGTCGACGATCTCTCAGAGCGACACAAACAACACAGAAGAATTAAGCTCTGATACCCAAGTAGATGTCAACTCTAAATCTATCTCTAGAGTTCAGAAACTAATAAATAATCATCCTAGATAAGAATCTAAGCAGTATATGTCTATAACAACTCAAATCCCTAGCACAGAGTAATAATCTAAGACAATATTCGACAAAGATTTGTAAAGCAAGTTTTATACAACGCCATGAGCGATAAATATACATGAGTTCCAAGTAAATACATATATAAACTCAACATATAAAGAATACACAAAGAAGAAGAGAAATGAACCACAAATCTACCGGTTTGTCAGCATCGATTAAAGAGCAATCCACTCTGGATCATCCGTATGCAAGCTCCAATGTTGTTTTCTAAGCTAATCCTATCAAAATATGAAGGTTTGATGAGTTGGGAACAAATACACCAAAACATAACCTAAAATATTGTATATTTTGGCCCTTTTAACGCAATTCTGTTCAGGGGACCGTGCTAAGCGGCACAATCCCGCTGAGCGTGCTCTACTGTCATGAGAAAAAAATCAGCTTTTTGTTTTCGCCATAACTTGAGAACCGTAACTCCGATTTACGCCAAGTTCGAAGAGTTGGAAAGCTTATTTAATTATCTATCTAACAATTTCTAAATATCAACCAAATTGATGGTTTATTATTCTTTGATTTCGAGCCTTATTCTTTGATAAGTTGCTCAAAGTCACGCGTTTGAAGCCGTGTCTTCGACACTTTATTGCTCATATTCCAAATATACATTAATACCTATAAAATGAATGGAAAAATATCAAACAGTACACAAATACACGAAAAATTGATTAAATACAATTTATACATAATTATACAAAAAGCGGGGAATTATTCAACGATATTAACAAAAAGTTGATAAGTGCAACAAAAAGTTTATACAAAAATAACTACAATTTATACTTATCAGCGACTCTGCTGGAGATTTACTAAAAAGAAGGGTTACCTTAGGGTTAGATCACTTTTTATTTTGCTTGTTTTCTTTGATTATTTTACATTTAATGGGTTGCTCGGGTTTAATTTTCTTGCAAAGATCATATACCCGGATCTGGGGGATACCATAAGGAAGTAGCAACAAATCATGGAAACTGTACAACGTAGACCAATATGGTTGAAGTGATAGCTACGTTAGTGTGATACATTGGTTTGTACTGGTGTTCTTTGAGTCAGTCGAGGATAACACTAGGCTGCTGCGTGGTGTCATAAGCACTAACTGACTTTTAGAACCTTAATTGACCCAACTTAGCCATTAGAAGGTAGTGAGGTGGCCGACTTTGGTGCAGTCCAAAGTTGGTTGATACTCGATACTACACTCATTGAGATTCGACTCTCGGGATATTTCGGTGGCAAGTCAGTTGGACTTCTAAAACAAAACTTGTAAAAAAAATTGGCGATATGAGACTCCTAGAACCCATTTATTATTCTTAGGACAGGTTGAGCCAACGGAACGTCAAGAGGGTACTTACCTACGAACCCCATGCAAGCCTTAAACCTAAAGCTTTTGTGTGCTTTGTTTGTGTTTGTTATATGTTCATACATGACATCATGACATTATACCATATCATTTTCGCTGATTATTTCAAGGATCTCAAGGGCCTGTGATGCAGGTTTAACATGAACCAGACGTCTAGCAAGGGACAAGATGATTTATTTTCCTCTAACCAAATGTCATAAAAGTATCATGAACCATGCGTCTAGCAAGGGGTTGGAGGATTTAGTTTGCTCTAACTAGATGTCGTCAAAGAACGAAGTACATTATCTTGAGTCAAAGGATAGGACCCACTTGACATGGTGAGCTTGATTCTCATAGAAGGATGTTCAAAGACGAAAAGTTCATCAGTCAAAGCTGCAACCAGACTCAACTTCTAACATTTAACTTTTGTTTATCCTGCGAGATCCTTGAAAACATTGCATCCACATATCATGCACATCATCACATAACAAGTATTTCAGTAAAAAGATGACTCTCGAACAAACCGTCAAAGATCTTCAAGCTTAAAACGCCCAATTCCAAGAGAAGTTCCTAAACTTAGCCAAAGGGCAGGAAGAGATGAAAACCCTTATCACCAAAGAGAGGAAGAAGAAGACTAGGAAATCGGTTGGTATCTTCAACATGGGGATACGATTCAAAGGTCCGGCCAAACAGGTTCAAACTTCTGACATCCTGTCAGATAAGGATGACAATCAAGAAGAAGATGGTAGAAGTATCAAAGCTGATGGGGGAAGAAAACTAGCTTATGGTAAAATTCTCAACGAAGAAGACTATTATAATGAGCAGTATCCTCCCGCTGTCGACAAATATAAACAACTAGAAGATCTTCTAAATGCCATGGAAATCCAGAAAGTGCCTGGGTTGGATTTTGAAGAGCTAGGATTAGTCTCAGGTGTTGTTATCCCCCACAAATTCAAGGTCCCTACTTTTTCAAAGTATGACGGTGTTTCCTATCCAAAACTTCATTTAAGGTCTTATGTTCGGAAGATCCAACCTCATACCGCTGACAGAAAGTTATGGATACACTTCTTTCAAGAAAGCTTGTCAGGAACACAGTTGGAATGGTTCTATCAGCTGGAAGGGACCAATATTCATACCTGGAAATATTTGGATGCTGCTTTCAACAAACAGTACCAGTATAATGTTGATCTCACATCAACCCGCATGCAACTACAAAGTAGATAATTTTAAATAATTCCAAGATAACATAACTGAATAGAACATAATTTTCACACATACACCTCTAGGGTAATTCCCTTTGTTGCCTTAGGAAAACAATGGTCATGTCCCTCGAACGTATGGGTAGCTTAGCAAAGACCCTTGGTTGAATCATTATAAAGATCATAGTCTTGCGATGTCCCTTGAGTTGCCTACGAGAAATGATCTTGTCCCTCAATGTTGCATACGAATATATGATGACAGACCCTTCGATACAAATTGCTAAGGTATCTTTACAAGTTGCCTTCTATGACCATAACGACGACCCTACGCTTGTCCCTCCCTACGCTTGTCCCTTCACATCCAATGGATGGAGCTACTTATCAACTAATGGTATAGATAGTATTATCCCTAACGTAGAAGGAAAAGAACAAAGAATGACCTTTCAGTGGGTAAGATACCCTTAATTTCTTGCTCACAAACAAATAATTTTCACACCTCACACTTTCAAAACAACTACTTTCAAACACTTTATAAACACTCTTGAGGACGGATACAAGGGTTATTATAAAGCATACTGCCTTACATTGGCATTTTCAAAACATTTTTCAAAGCACATACAAAGTAAATTAAAGTGAGCTAAGAAATTAAGAGTCCGTAGACAACTACGAATGAAAAGGGTGCTAATACCTTCCCTTTTCATAACTCACCCCCCGAAATCAAAATCTATCAAAGGTCTTTCCTGTTCTTTTCACCTTTATTTATTGGATAAAAGAAAAGTTGGTGGCGACTCTTGCTATCCGAAACATTTGCGATAAAATGCAAAATCAAGTCAGTTCTCCCACCGTATTACAAAGGGTAAAGGCCCGAGCACCTGAATTGTCATCAGTCAAATCCACAGATTCACCTTTAGGGTGATTCCTCTTTTTTCCCGACACTTCCACGTGTTGAGCGACATCATAAGGCCTCGACGAACCACTGGACCCATCCTTGACCTGCTCAAGAATAGGGCCTGGGCACGTAGGCTGGTTAGGTTCACTAACCTCTTGCTGTTCTTTTTGTCCTGGGTTAACTTCAGTAAATGTTCACGACGCTCGACCATATTACCATCAAAAACAAAAACAACATGCTCGAGTCGGTACCTCTAGAGGGACATACCTGAAACAAGTTAAAAACATAATGTAATCGAGTCACGCGAATAGAGACCCAGAAGAACCACGGCGTCCCTATAAGTATGATAATCAACCAGCGCCTTTTTGTTGATTAGGAGGGCCTCGAATGTAGGTTCTCCATTGATAGGTTCAAATTGTAGCTATTTTTGTATATACTTTTGATTGCACTTATCGACTCTTTATTGTTAATATCATTGAATAAACCCGACTTTTATGTAAATATGCTTAGTTTGTATTTTTGTGTACATAGTGTACCGTTTGATGTTTTTCCATTCATTTTGTAGATATTTGTTACATTTTGGAGCATTGAGGAATAAGGTGTCGAAGGCACGGCTCCAGATGTGCGTTTTCGGAATCAAAGACTAGTTTTTCCCAAGAGATCCCGCTTAGCAAACAAAAGGCTGCTAAGCGTGAGTGCGCACATTGCATTTTGTAGCGCGCTGCTTGCACTTTGACATTTTGGCAGAAGCATTTTTTTGAATCCCTCTTATTGCGAATGTCGTGCTTAACACGGTTTATGGCAGTTTGATGTGTAAAATAAAGAAGTCGCACTTAGCACGCCAGGCCCGCTTAGCGCGGTCTGCTAATATTTGTTTTATAACTTCATTTCATTCATTTGTTAGGTTATGGTTTTGGTGACGTTTTTTCTCCCAACTCCATCAACCTCCAATTTTTTTTAGGATTAGCTTAGATAACAACTATGGAGCTTGCATACGGATGATCTGGGATGGATTTCTCTTCGATTAGCGCTGACAAATCGGTAGATATGTGGTTCATTTTTTTTTCTTTGTGTATTATTTTTTGGTTGGGTTTGTATATGTATTTTCTTTGAACTTGTTTATATTTGTCGCCCTTGGCGTTATATAAAACTTGATTTACAAATATTTGTAGGTTGTTATCCTTGATGTTTCCTCTGTTATAGGGATTTGAGTTGCTATAGACATATATCGCTTAAATTCTTATCTAGGATGATTATCTAATAGTGTCACAATTCTAGAGATAGATTTAGTGTTGTTATTCACTTAGGGTGTCTGTGATTAATTCCTCTGTGTTGTTTGTGTCGCTCTGAGAGATCATCGATGCAAGCAAGCACATTTGACTTCTGTGTTGTTAAGGTTGGTTGAGAGATCGTCCCCAAGGTGATACAATGAGTGTTGTGTTTGACATGTGATGATATATATGAATATTGTAGGTTTAGTATAATATGTCGATAGGTTTATGTATGTGAGAAGTAGTATATATGCATGCTTGATAAGTTATTCCTTTTTCCTTTTTATAGATATATTTTTTGTTGATACTTTTGCTTTCAACCCATTTATCCCCAAACTCATTAACGAGAGACTTTTGGAACGACATTTAAATTCACCAATCTCTGTGGACATGATACGATATAATCTAAATATCACCTGGTAAATTAATACTTTACTTTTTGCTTTCCGCTTTACTGGACCAGCAAAATGGCGCTGTTGTCAGAGATTGGTGTTTATTGTTTTGCTTTGCGACAGTTTCTTTGTTTTTGAGTTTTGTAATTAATGTATATGTTGTGTAGAATATGTACATAAACTTGTCTATTTTTACTTGTACATGTTTTGTGTTTACTTTCCATACTTGTGCATATATGTGTTTTTCTTTGTTTTCACGTATTGTTTTGAATTGTCTCATTTTTGTAACGTTTGTTGTGTGGTTGTTAGGACACTTTATTTAGGTTTGCACAGTGTGACAATACCATGGCATGACGAGAGGAGGTTACTAGCTCTCACAATAAAGGTGTCAAGCTTATGATGTAAAACAAGCATGTTTTGTTTGTATTTGTTTATGTTGTATGTTTAACTAGTTAATTCACTTTCAATCGTTTGTTTCGTTATGTCAATTTGTGTTTTTCCGCAAGCTTGTCGTATTTAGATTGAGGAAGTTTGTGTGTTGTAAATATCTTATGTTTGAGGTACTATAGGTGATTATAGAGGGTGCTGCTACACTACTGTTGTTGTCCTCTTTTTTTTTGCAACTGTTGTAGCGCGCTCTGTGCTGCTTAGCATGCCCTGCTGTGCAGAGCCAGTGAATTCTTTTTAATTTTTAGCTTGGATCTCCTTTTTTCCACTTTCACCAAGGCTTTATAGTATAGTAATTAATAGTAATATTTCTAATTCTTTCTTTTGTTGTTTGGACTCAAAGTTTGGTTAGATAGCTTGAAGTCGCACTTGGTGATTTTCCGAATTTTGAGTGTGACAACTTGGGGATGTATGGTAATGATAGTTTTTGAAGTTGGTACTCGCCAGGTACTCGTTGATCGCTTTCTATAACATAACATATTTAGGAAATTTATCATTTGTATAATTACCATACCACTCATTCTTTTTGCATTACTTGCTCATGACTTGAATCACTTTAGGTCCCTTTTCACCCATAAATGTGAGGAAGCTTTCCATTGTTCATATATGTTGGAGGCCACAATTCTTGTTTTAACTGGATTTTATTATGTTTAATATTTTGTTTATGTTGACTATTTGAAATCATGAAAAGGATCAAGGCATTTTTTGTTTCATTTTGAGCACAACTACCTTGGCCAAATAGTCAATTCACCTTGTGAGTGTATGATCATTAGTATCCCTTTTTTATCCTTTTTATCGATATCCATGTCGTTTTTGCTAAATGCTTGTCTATGAGTGTTTGTGTCATATTTTTGTATTGATATTGATTCTTTGTTTTCTTGAACCTTTAACTATGATTTGTAGTTTGAATTTTTACCTTGCCTTAGAAAGTAGGGAGTATACACGTTATGATATGGTTGAATTCAAGTTGGGGAGAGAAATGTTTTGCTTGCTCTTGTGTGTATTACTATGAGGTTGAGAAAGAAAGAGAAAAAGAAAGAAACGAAAAAGAAAAAAGTGAAAAAGAAAAAGAAAGAAAAAATAGAAAAGTTTTGAAAAAGAAAAACAAAAAGAGTTTGAATAATGTTGCGTTACTAAGTGATGCGTGTTGGTTAGAAATTTAGAATGAAGAAGAAGTTTGATTAAAATTGTTTTGCTTGAGTCTTTGTGAGTTGATCACTCCTTTATGTTAAGGCAATTTTTTGTTTCGATTAGCTTTAGGACTTATCCCTAGTTTTTTAACTAAGCCACATTACAACCTTAAAAAACCCTTGTGATTATTGCCTTTGTATTTTCAATATGAGTTTTTGGATGAATGCATTATTTAGTCTATTGTTTGCAAGATTGTGGATGAGTGTTTTTTGTCCCTCACCTTTGTGTGTTCTTCATCTACTGATGAATTTGTACTAGGTATAATTCATGATTGAGCTTGTTTTGTTTTAGAATATTTAGTATGACTTTTGTACTTAGGATTCATTTTGTTTACATGTTGTCGTTGTAGGATTGTGGTAAATATTTACCTTTGTCTGTGTTTTTTTTGGAACCATACATTTGTTTTCTATTTTAAAACTTGTTGATTAATGATATTTTGGTTGATTACTTTTGGTTCTTTGAGTTGTTTGGCCTTGTTTGAGGACAAACAAGTTCAAGTTGGGGAGAGTTTGATAAGTGCAAATGTAGCGTCTTTTGTATATACTTTTTGTTACACTTATCGACTCTTTGTTGTTAATATCGATAAATAAACTCGACTTTTGTGTAAACACATTTAGTTTGTGTTTATTTATGTTTTTGTGTACATAGTTGATAAGTGTAAATTATAGTTATTTTTGTATATACTTTTTGTTGCACTTATCAACTTTTTGTTGTCAATATCACTAATTAACCCGACTTTTATGTAAATACGTTTAGTTTGTATTTATTTGTGTTTTTGTGCACATAGTGTACCATTTGATGTTTTTCCATTCATTTTGTAGGTATTTGTTGCATTTTGGAGCATCGAGGAATAAGGTGTTGAAGGCAGGGCTCAGGATGCGCGTTTTCGGAATAAAAGACCAGTTTTGCCTAGAAGAGCCCCCCTAGCACACAGAAGGCCACTAAGCACGACTATGCTCAGTGCATTTTGTAGCGTGTTGCTTACGTTTTGACATTTTGGGAGAACCAAAGTTTTGGAGCCCGCTTAGCGCGATTTAGGTTAGTTTGATGTGTAAAATATGGAATCGCGCTTCGTGCACCAGGCCCGCTTAGCGCGGTATGTTGAGATGAGTTTTATAAAAACTGATTTCGGTCATTTTTAGGTTATGGTTTGGGGGAAGTTTTTGCTCCCAACTCCATCAAACTCCAATTTTGTTAGTATTAGCTTAGATAACAACTATGGAGCTTGCGTACAGATGATCCGAGGTGGACTGCTCTTTGATCGGCATTGACAAACTAGTACATTTGCGGTTCATTTCTCTTTTTCTATGTGTATTCTCTATTGGTTGGATTTGTACATGTATTTACTTTGATATTATGTATACTTGTCTCCCTTGGTGTTATATATAACTTGATTTACAAATATTTGTCGATTGTTATCCTTGATTTTTGCTCTGTGCTAGGGATTTGAGTTGCTAAAGACATATATCTCTTAGATTCTTATCTAGGATGATTATCTAATAGTGTCTGAATTCTAGAGATATATTTAGTGTTGTTATTCACTTAGGGTATCTGTAATTAATGCCTTTGTGTTGTTTGTGTCGCTCTAAGAGATCGTTGATGCAAGCGAGCACGGTTGACTTCTATGTTGTTAAGGTGTGTTGAGAGATCGTCGCCGAGGTGATACATTAGGTGTTGCGTTTGACACATGATGACATTGATGAATATTGTAGGTTTAGTATAAGAGGTCAATAGGTTTAAATCTACGAGAAGTAGTATATATGCATACTTGATAAGTTACTCCTTTTTCCTTTTTATAGATTTATTTTCTGTTAATACTTTTCCTTTCAACCTATTTATCCCCAAACTCATTAACGAGAGATTTTTCGAACGAAATTTCATTACACCAATGTATGTGGACACAATATGATATAACCAATATCACCCGATAAATTAATAACTTTACTTTTTGCTTTCCGCTTTACCGCACCAGCAATGGTGTACCATTTGATGTTTTTCCATTCATTTTGTAGATATTTGTTGCATTTTGAAGCATTGAGGAATAAGGTGTCGAAGGCACGACTCCAGATGCACGTTTTCGGAATAAAAGACCAGTTTTGATGAGGAGAGCGCACTTAGCATGCAGAAAGCCGCTAAGCGCGAGTAAGCTCAGCGCATTTTGTAGCGCGCTGCTTTTGTTTTGACATTTTGGCAGAAGCATTGTTTGGAAGCCCGCTTAGCATGGATATCGCGCTTTGTGCGGTTTAGCGCGGTTTGATGTGTAAAATAAAGAAGTCGCGCTTAGTACGCCAGGCCTGCTTAGCGCGGTCTCCTGATATGTGTTTTATAACTTCATTTCATTCATTTGTTAGGTTATGGTTTTGGGGAAGTTTCTGCTCCCAACTCCATCAACCTCCAATTTTAATAGGATTTGTTTAGATAACAACTATGAAGCTTGCATACGGATGATCTGAGGTAGATTTCTCTTTGATCAGCACTGAAAAACCGGTAGATATGTGGTTCATTTCTCTTTTTCTTTGTGTATTCTCTTTTGGTTGGATTTGTATATGTATTTTCTTTGAACTCATGTATATTTGTCTCCCTTGGCATTATATAAAAGCTGCTTTAAAATATTTGTCAATTGTTATCCTTGATTTTTGCTCTATGATAGGGAATTGAGTTGCTATAGACATATACTTCTTAAATTCTTATATAGGATGATTATCTAAAAGTGTCTGAATTTTATAGATAGATTTAGCGGTGTTATTCACTTAGGGTTTATGTGATTAATGCCTTTGTGTTGTTTGTGTCGCTCTGAGAGATCGTCAATGCAAGCGAGCACGATTAAATTCTATGTTATTAAGGTTGGTTGAGAGATCGTCGTCGAGGTGAGACAATGGGTGTTGTGTTTGAAATGTGATGACATTGATGAATATTGTAGGTTTAGTATAATAGGTTGATAGGTTTAAGTCTGTGAGACGTAGTATATATGCATGCTTGATAAGTTATTCCTTTTTCCTTTTTTTATATTTATTTTTTGTTGATACTTTTCCTTTCAACCCATTTATCCCCAAATTCATTAACGAGAGACTTGTCGAACAACATTTCAATTCACCAATCTTTGTGGACACGATACGATATAACCTAAATATCACCCGGTAAATTAATACTTTACTTTTTTCTTGCCGCTTTACCATACCGGAAACCATCTTCACCAAGAACATCATCTCCCTCCATCGTCACCCACCTGGAGGGGAAGAACCCCTCGACGAATCTGTTGAGAATACCAAAGGTCCCCTCATTCTTGGCACACATGTTGTCGGTAGGAGTATGATAGTGGCCAGGTATGGGGTCATAGTGAGCCCGACACCAATGGATAGAGAACTTAGAGAGCCTCTAGATCTCTTTGTTCCCATCTTCGTCATAACAAACTTCCCCGTCCTCATCAATGAGAGAAACTGGGTCAAACACCGCATCCACTGCCACTTGGGACGAAGGCTGCAGGACATACCACTTGTCTTTAAAGTCACAGAAGGAGTCCATGTACATCCAGAACAACCTCTTGTATTGCTTGAAAGAAACACAACTATGTTTTCCTCTCCTAGACTTTCGTTGTAGTTGGAAAACCCTGAAGAACAAAGGAATCATCGCCCCAATCCGCAAGTATCGGTAAGTAATCTCGAAAGCCCGTATAAAAGCAATCACGTTGGGGTGCAGTTGGGAGGGCGCCAAGGAAAAATGATTGAGGACGCCCATTTGAAAGTCATTGAAGGGCAGACGAAGCCCCAGATCCCTGAAGACAATCTCGTACATGGGGAAGCGATCTTCCGAGAAAGACGGGCATATTCTTGCCGTAGGTGTCAGGCGAAAGATCGTGAAATTTCACCTGAAACCCTCTTGGTCGCCGCCATATTCGATGATAATAAATGCCTCCCTCCTTGTATGGATAAAGACCGAGGCTATTCCTCGAGGCTCTCGCCAGACCCAGGACAGTGACAAATCAGTGACAATTCCGATCAAGTGGACTCCCTCGTCGGCTCCACTCATTTCTTCTATCTCGACCTGCTCGAGTGTCTCGAGTAGTTCGGCCATTTCACCTGTAAAGAAGAGGAAACCAGTGAATTTGACAACTAAATCAAATCCACTCTTCCACCGTAACACAAGTGAAAGGGAGTTTCTATGACCAAACCAGGTCGACAAACACTCGTTCAGTAAAAGAAAACAAACTCGTGAACGCCACAAGGAGGATATAGATCTCTAAAGAAACCTCATGAACTCCATGAGGAAAATATGAATCTCTCGAGCAACCTCATGAAGGTGACGAGGATAAGATGAGCTTCCCGAGCAATACCATGAACATTGCGAGGAGGGGATGAATCCTCTAAGCAATTTCATGAGTTCTGTAGGGAGAGGATGAATTTCACAAGCCATTTTGTGAGTATCACAAATAGAGGTATGAATATCCCGAGTAAAAACCCCCCCGGGTAGTGAAATTCATCAGGAAATCCTTGAAATTTGTCAAAAACTCGGCTATAAACAAGAATAATCACTGAAAAATACTTACTTGACTAGGGTTGGTAGAGATTCTGTGGAGGAAGCTACGGCGACACTTACGGTTTGAGAAGAAAATTGACGGTGGTATAAATCTTAGGACAAAAGCGAGAACTTGGAAATTCTACAAATGAGCCCTTAGGCGATATTTATAAGGCTGACGTGGAAGATGAAGCGTTGCATCGAACAGCGTATCAACTATTCGTCTCTCTGTCACCCACGCGTTCAGGGTCATAATGACCCCTACTCCTTAGGGAATCATCTAACCCAAAAGCTAAAACACGTGGCTTACGAAGTAAACATCCTGCGAACTTTCGTCTCCCCGGGAGTCGAGGAGTAGATAAATTTTCTCCGTGAACACACTCCAATCTCCACTCGAGTAGTCACGTATGAAAACAACCTTGTTCCTCGACGTGATAGGGGACCCCGGAAAAACTATGCTCACCATACGGGGAAGTTGGTCTTAAGTCATAACTCTTTTCCTCAGGAACAACGACTTAGGGGGCTCCTATTCTGGATTGGGCCTACACTTGGCCCAAACATCATACAAGGGCCAATCCAACTATGTTACAGGAGAAAACCAGCAGGAGAGAGTCTTTCCTTGACAATGTCGGGCAATGATTCCACTCCTCTCAGCGACCAGGATATGTTCTCCAGGGATAACCTCATGACTGGCGAGGAGGACCAATGCTACTCAGGAGGTCTTCGCGAGCACCCTCCTCGTAGGGCAGGCACCCAACGCCCCTGAATGTCACAGAGTTATTTTGACCCCCGAAAAGACCACATCCACTTCCTCCTGATAATTTGGAAGAGTCCATTCAGGTTGGGGACCACATGTTGGTCTCCGCTACACACGTAGGACCTAAAAGTCTCCATTTTTTCTTGCTTGATCAGCCCAACAATGGGGACCTTGGCCCAGCGCTGAGGGCTATAAATACCCTCTCACTTGAGAGGGTCAGGTATTCATTCATTCACCCATACTCTCACACTTACTTGCACTACTTTAAACCTTACATTGACATCTGAGTGTCTTGCAGGTACCCCTCCATTTCACATTCAACAACAACTCGACTTGAAGCTCGTGGACCTTGACAATCCCTTCTGATCAGGTACAATCAAATGCAAATATCAAAACCTTTCAAAAGATAAAAGTTAGTTATTGTACCCCAAAATTTTCCCTCTCGATTCTCAAGGGTTTTCTCACAAAGATTCTCAGGATTCAGGCTTGCACAATTGCTTTGGGATTTTCCAATAACGAGATTAAGAGGAAACTGTCAAAAAGGGAGAAAATAAATAAAAATAACATTTTGACAAATTTGGAGAAAAAAATAAGTCCCCTTAGATTTGGCATCCTTCGATTGACTCCTGGCCTCCTTCGATTGCTCAAAATGGCTGCTAGAGTTCCTCTTTCGCATGGGCACGTGACTTCTTGTTGCGGGCTTCGTTTGTGTCTTTTGCTGCTTACATGATTGCTTTGAAAACCAATTTTTGCTGCCACAAGTGCCCCATGCAGGGCAAGCCTTTCGATTGGACAAATATGCTTCCTGCATGCTTGCAATCGAAGGCCATGACCTGATGGCCACATGTACCCCCTGCAAGGCAAAGTCTTTGTTTAGACACAAGTGCCTACATGCAAGTCTTCGTTTGGGCACTCACCTTCTGCGTGCCTGCATGCAAACTTCAGTTGAGCAAGAGCATCCTTCGAATGCAACTTAGATTACATTCTTCATTTTGAACTTAAAGCCTCCTTCAAATGCAAGTTTAGTTACATCCTTCATTTGGATTTGAAACTTCTTTCGAATTTGGGCATTTTGGCCTCTAGCATGTACCTTTCGTTTGGGCACATGAATCCTTCAGCACAAGGTTTTGGTCAAACCTTTCGTTTGGACATTTTTCCTACACCTTCCGTTTGGCCACATGTGAGCCCTGGAAAACAAACCTTCGATTGGACAGAAGCAACCTACATACAAAGCTTCGATTGGAGCTTTGATTCCCTTCGAATCAGCTTCCTTCGAATCCACTCTGAACCATTCGAAGAAAGCTTGTTCGAAGCAAGTCTGAACAAATCCCAAGACCAAATCTTACTTGTCAGGCTACTTTGCTTTCAAACATTCACATAATCAGAGGTTTTCACAAGTGTGTGATACATTACATGAGGGTTCGAAGGTTTATCCACTGGATAATACCATTCTGGGACGAAATGGTAACAAGTCATATACCCTTTCTTCATAAAGATTTCTTTTATCACCAAAGCAGCTTTCCACCTGAATTTTTTCTGACTGAAAATCAGGGCCAGAGGCACAAGTCTAATCAACTGTCAAGAGCCCCCCCCCCCCCCCCCCCCCACTTGTACCCTTCACGTTACCTATATTTTATTATTTCTTTGCAAGCTGGCTACTACAACATGTCCTTTCTTTTCTCTATAAATAGAGGAATTTTCACAAAGCCAAGGGAGGATCTTTGGACCAGAGGAACGTCTCCCAAATTTTCTCAAACACAACCAAAACTCTCAAGTTCATCAACACTTGAGAAATCAAAAACATAGAATCACACCCATCTCCTTCGATTCTGAAGAACTCCCAACTCTTCAGTATCCTTCGAATCCAGCTTAGAAAGAAACATAACACTTGTTTCTTTTATTTCTTCGAATCAGCATTCCAATCCAAGCTTCAGGCCCCTCTCCTTCGAATCCAGTGGAAAGAAGCCTTACACCTGCTTTCATACATCCTTCAAACCCAATCATTCTTAAGCTTGTCCCCTTTGAATATAAAAGGTCCATGTACCTTATTCCCATCGAATACACTAGAAACAGAACACTTGTGTCTTTACTCCCTCGAATCCAGAAGCATCAAGGTAGCAGCTCAAGTTCCAACGTCAATTAAGGTAAGTCCCCTTAACCTTAAGCTTTTTGTTTCAAACATAACATGTAAATAATATTTGCTCCCTTTTTTTGTCTATACTTTCAATTGCATGCTTTTCCTTGTCCAAGTGTATGTTAAAGCTAATCTGTACAGTCCCCTAAAAATGTTGGAATATAAAATATGCATGCTTCAATATACTTACTTAGATGCATACACATGCTTCGATACAGACATGTTCAGCACACACACACTTGTTTCGAATTCACTGACCTGCAGGCCCAGACGAAAGGCACACTTGCACTAAGTCCAAGCCCAAATAAAGGCCATGACCAGCTGCTGCCAGCCTCAATCGAAGAAGGCAACAAAGCAGAACCAGGAGGCATGCCCAGCTGTTGACAAGCCTAATCGAAGGCCATGCCCTGCTGCTGCCATGACCAATCGAAGGCCAGGACCTTGCTGATGCTAGCCCCCAATTGAAGGAGGCCAACAGAAGCAGAATCGAAGGTTGTTTCCCCCAATCGAAGGACCCTCTTTTTTCTTGCTTTTATCTTATTTTTTCCTTTATATTTTTTTATGCACTTCAATATGGTTGTAATAGTGTAGGATTAATTTTTTTTCATTTTTTATTACTTTTGTACAAATGTTAGTAATTACGTGTGTATGGCAAGATAAAAACCAACAAGTAGACAACCCCTAATCAAGACAAAATGCATACAAATCAAACACACTAGTCACACATGCACCCTTAGGGTAATCTCACTTGTTGCCTCGGAAAATAGTCATGTCCCTTAAACATGGGCGTTTTAGCAAAGACCCTCGATAAAAGTTTGTAGTCCCTCGATGACCCTCGATGTTGCCATCGGTAAACGATCTACTCCCTAAAACGACATTGCTAAAACGTCATGTGGTTGCCTTCTATGACTATACAAAATTTCCCACGCTCGTCCCTTCACATCCAACGATGGGGGTTCTTACCAAAACAATGGTAAGATAGCAACATCTAAAGGAGGAGGAAAAGAACATCTAAGACCTTCTGAGTATGTAGATTTGCTCCTAGTTGCTCGCTTGCTCACAACAAAAACATTTTATACACCAACACTCTCACCTTGAAACATTTTCAAAAGACAACACTTTGTAAACGTTCTTATAGAAACGAGAGCCATTACAAAGACACCTTTTCAAAATCACTTTCAAAAACACATTCCACAAACACCTCTTTGAACTATTTTTGAAATAATACTTTGTACGCGTTCTTATAGAAACGAGAACCATTACAAAGTCACATTTTCAAAATAATTTCAAAATCCACACCACAAGCACATTTTCAAACAAAGCAAGTGATCTAGCAAGCAACTAAGAGCCCGTAGATAACTACGGATGAAAAGGGTGCTAATACCTTCCCTTTTCATAATCTACCCCCTGAACTCAGAAAACATCTCTAAAGGTCTTTCCTGTTCTTTTCAGCCTTTCCTTTTGGATAAAAGAAAAATCGGTGGCAACTCTTACTATCTGCAACAATTGCGATCAAATGCAAAACACCAAAGTCAGTTCTCCCACCGTGTTACAGAACTGGCGACTTTGCTGGGGACAAACTTAAAAGTGGGGTTAACTTAGGGCTAGATCACCATTACTTGCTTTCATTGTTTGACTTACATGCTTTACATTATAGTTCCTTGTTTGGGCTTGTTTTGATCCTCTACCCGGATCTGGGACACCTTTTAGGTAAGTAGCAATAGATTATGGAAACTGTATGGCATAGACCGGCACGGTTGAAGCAATGGCTATGTTAGTATGGCACATTTGTTGGTACCAGTATCTGTTATGTTGAATTAAGGAGAATATGGGGCCGCTGAGCAGCGTCATGAAGAACTAACTGACCTTAGAACCTTAACTAAACAAACTTGGCCAATTAGGACGTAGTTAGATAACCAGTTTCGGTGGAAAGTTGAAAATTGGTTGATACTCGATACTACACTCAATGAGACTAGACTTTTGGGATATCTCGACCGAAAGAAAAGATTGATTGAGATGAGACAATGCCTAAAAGAAAGGTCAATGATATTGAGATCCCTTAGAACCCGATTACTATTAACTAGGACAGGTTGAGCCAACTAAACTTCAAGAGGGTACTTACCTATAAATCCCATGTAAGCCTAAACCTAAGGACTTGTCTGCTTCGTGTGTATATGATTACTTGTACATAACAACTTGCTTACTTTTCATACTTGTACATAACATCATGACATCATACCATAGCATTTTCAATAACCATTTCAAGGATCTCAAGGGTCTATGATGCAGGGTCACGTTGAACCAGACTTCTATCAAGGGGCAAGAGGATTTATTTTCCTCTAACCAACACCGTTAAAGATCAAGTACAACAAACTTGAGTCAAGGGCTATGACCCACTTGACATAGTGAGCTTAATTCTCGTAGAAGGGCATCCACCGGTACAAAGTTCTCCAATCAAAGATGTTAATCAAAGTTCAACTTCTAACATCTTCTTGTGTTTACCCCGCGAGATCCTTGAAAACACGCATCCACATGTCATGCATCATATCATGACAGGTTTCTCCCATACAAGTTTCCTTATCTTCTCACTATTTATTTCAGTAAGATAGATATGGAACAAACGGTGAAAGATATCCAATCTCAAAACGCTCAATTCCAACAAATGTTCTTGGCCATGGCTAAGGGGCAAGAGGACTTGAAGGCTATCCTTCTCAAAGACAAGAAGAAGAAGCCTAAGAAGTCAGTAGGCGTCCTGAACTTGGGAAGAAGACTTAAAGGACCAGTCAAGGGAGCTCTAGATCTTTCAACTCCATCCAACATGCGGGATAGTCATGAAGAAGACAACATTATGGAGATTGATGAAGTCGAAGCTGACTACTTTGAGGAACAATATCCTCCCGCTGATGACAAGTACAAACAGTTGGTGGATCGCCTCAATGCTATGGAGATTCAACAGATACCTGGTCTGGATTTCAGAGACACGGGTTTGGTTTCTGGGGTGGTCATCCCGCCAAAGTTCAAAATCCCTACTGTTGTACCCCAAAATTTTCCCTCCCATTTTACTCAATATATGCTCATTAAGACCCTCCAATTGCTCAAGGATGCTCAAGAGTTAACCAGACAAACTCTCTCCTAAAGCAATGAACCTCCAATTAGGGTTTCCATTTTCATCAAGAAGGGTGAGCTCCAAAGGCCTCATATGCTCTCCATAGTCCTAATATGCCCTCAAGACCCTCCATGTCAAATTTCAAGCTTTGCACAAGAAGTTTGCTCAGTCAACTGCTAAAATGCCTGAAAATCAACTGTACTAGGTCAAAAGTAAACTGTGACCCACATACAGTCAAACTTCAAGGTTTTTCGTCAACAATAACATTTTGAAGCGATATTCATCATTTGATCAAGGGTTGATCATGATTCCTCAAGGAATTCTCCTAATTCATCAAAATTCAAAAAGTTACTAAATTAGGGTTTCTCAGGAAAAGTTAACCAAATTTTGACCAAGCATAACTTTCTCATACTTTATCATAAATTTCTAATCCATGGATAATTTTGAAGGGAATCCAATTTCCTACAACTCATATTCATCCCTTAAGTTCAAAAAATGCACTCATAAAAAGATGTGAATTTCTACATTATAGGTCCTTTTGAAAAGTCAACAAAAACACCTTTTGGGTAAAAGCTTCTTACATGAACATGGAAGACTCAATTGAAATGAGACTAAAAGGGTTGTTTAGGGTACATCCTAATCTTTCTAAAAAGTCAAAGAACACCTCTCTAGGGTTAAAATTGGAAAAGTTATGCATTAACAAAGTTGACCATTTTTGGAAAGTTGCCAAAAGTCAAATGTGCTCAAAAATGTATTTTTTGCCAAAAAGGCCTAGCATTTTAGGTTTGTATCTTGTTAAGGACATGGTACACGACCTAAATCAGCATCCATATCTTATTTTCTCTATTTATTTATTTTATTTTTATTTTTATTTATTAAAAATCACATTAAATCAAATAAATAACAAAAAATGCCAAAGATTGTTTTGATTATGATGGCATAATTAAGCCAAATCGGATCAAGGAAAAAAAGGCATGATTTGTTAAAGTTTGGAATGAAAGAATATGGCTTAAAGATCAAATATTTTATCCATCAATTCTCAAGATTGGATCCAAAATTGTTACCCTAATTCTTCATACTACATATAATGAACAAAAACAAGGCAAGAGAACAAGGTTTGACCGCACGAAATTGACACAAGAACTTCAAAATTTTTCACAAAAAGTGGCAATCTATTTGACCTTTGCAGAGGGATTCAAGAAGTTTTAACACTGCAATTAATTCTTGGGCACATTTGGAAGCTAACTGGATCATTTTCACGCATCAAGACATCCAGAAGAAGCATCTACAACATCACAGTTTGCTTCTTGTTCTTGAATTCGATTTTGCCAATATATGCATTATAAATGAATTTTGAGTATGCATTCATGTTTATATGATCATTTAGAGCATGTTTGAATGATTAATTACTTGTTTTGATGCGTGTTTGACCACATGCCATTGTTATGGTTTGAGAATCCATTTTGGGGCTTCTCTGTACAGGTAAAATTAGACCAAGAAATTGATGCCATGATGCTCGTGAGATCAAGACGAGTGGATTGGTGTCTTTAGAATTAATTTATCATGCGTGGTATGGATTTTTGAAGTTTTCAGGTGTATAGCTATGGAGTTCTGTCCGTAGGTATAAATTTGATACCTAAGACGACGGACAGGGAAGAAGACGATGGCTCGTCATCATTCCATTGGTCCGTTTGAATGTTCGCGCATTTTTTTTGTTTTCTTCAGCCTAGCCATTTGTTTGATATATTATGATTATGTTTTATTATTATATCAAATAACCAACGCAGTGCAGATGGAAGGGGTAGTAGCATGTGAAGCCAAGGAACTGGGTTCGCTCCCAGGTCCAAACATTTTCCTATTTTCTGACCATTTAAGTGCAGATCTAGCGTGCCTCATGATTTAGCGCCTACCGTGAACCCCCAGATCTCAACCCTGAGATCCATCATTAGGCCAAATCTCACAATCCAACGTTCAATTCAAAGAGAGACCATGGTGCACCTTCCAAGCATGCCAAAACAGGATCTGGCGCAGAAACTGGGCTCAGCCATATTGGGCCTTGGAAATTCAGAAACACACCCCCCTGGGTGCTTATGCAGGCCCAATTTCTCACCTTTTTATTTTAATACTTTTTTTCTTATTATTTATTAATTATGTTTTTTTTAATAACACCAAAATTAAATCATTTTTTTTATTTAATAAAAAAAATCATAAAAACACCAAAAATCTTTTTTTCATAAATATTTTATTAATTAATTAGTTAGATTAAATTAGGGCAATTTAATGACTTTTTTATTATAATTCAAAATAATTAGAATTAGGATTTAATTTTATACTTAACCTAATTTTTCTTCAAAAAACAAAAATATTTTCTTAAATTAGATTTTTAGGTCGCCGAATTATTTCTCGCGTTTAATTGGCTGCGCGCTTTGGATTTTTTTTTTTTTTTATTATTTATAAATGCTTCGAGTTTGTAATAAATTTAAATAGGGTTTTAATGCCCAAAGCCATGTAATAGCTAGGACTCTAATTTCTCGCTTTTAAATTTCCACAACTATGAACTGTTTAGATGTATGGACAATATGTTTACATGTGAAAGATAAACGATTAATACAGTAGAAAAAATACACTTGCACATGCTCACTCCTAGGGTTTGCCCCACTTGGTTGCCTCGGAAATAATGGTCGTGTCCCTCGAATGTAGGGATACCTTTGCAATGACCCGCAATTCAAAGTCGTCATAAAGATCACAGTCCCTACTTATCCCTCGAGTTGCCTACGAATTGATCTTATGACGATAGTACCTTCGAAAAGCTAAGTTATCTTTACTTGTTTCCTTTAGAGACCATTTCCTCCCTTCGAACGTCCCTTTTAAATCCAACGACAGAGCTACCTACTCCTTAATAGTAGGATAATGCTGTCTAAAGGAAACAAAAATGAACAGACCTTTTTCGAGTAGATAGAAAACTCTTAAGTACTTGCTCAAAACAAAATTTTTTCACACAAACACTTTTTCAAAAAAATAGTTTTCAAAACAACTTCGTCACACTCTTGAAGACTGATACAAGGGTTATCACGAAGTAAACAAAATTTTTTAAAACAAGCACACACAAGCAATTTAAAAACGAGAAAGAACCTAAGAGCCCATGGAAAACCACAGATAGAAAGGGTGCTAACACCTTCCCTTTCTATAATCTACCCTCCCCCCCCCCCCCCCCCCCCCGTACTCAGAAACATTCTTGAAAAAGGTTTTTTTTGTTCTTTTTCCTATTCCTTTGTTGGATGAAATAAAAGTCAGTGGCGACTCTTGCTTACCGCGACATTTGCGGAAAAAAAACACAAACCAGTATAATAGTTGGTTCTGCCACCATATCACAGAATTGGCGACTCTGCTGGGGAGTTATTAATAAGTGGGGTACACCTTAGGATCTAGGTCATTTTTTAAATTGCTTTCTTGTTTTTTTTGCCTGGTTTATCTTTAAGGGTTTTGCTTGGGTATCATTGAAGATCCTACACCCGAATCTGGGGACACTCTTTAGGTAAACAACAATAGATCGTGGAGACTGTACGACATAGACCGATATGGTTTAAGCGATGGCTGGGTTGGTGTGACACTTTGGTTGGTACCGATATCCTTTGTGTGGAAACGAGGAGAATACGGGGCCGTCGCGTGGTGTCGTGAAGCACTAACGGACCTTAGAACCTTAGTTGAACAAACTTGGACATTAGAAAGTAGTGAGATAGCCTACCTCGGTATAAAGTTAAGGATTGGTTGATACTCGATGCTACACTCATTGAGATCCGACTTTCGGGATATTTCGGACGCATGAAAAGATTGCCTGAGCTGAAACAATGCCCGATAAAGGATGATCAGTGATATTGAGAATCTTGAGAACCCGGTTACTTTTCTAAGACAGGTCTGAAACCAACTAAACTTCAAGAGGGTACTTACCTTTAACCTCATGCAAGCCTTTGAACCTAAGGTCTATTGTGTGCTTTTCTTGTGTGTGATTTATTCTGTTTAAACATAACATCATGCATCATAACATAGCATCCATTCTTATTACACTAATTATTTCAAGGAACAAGGGAATTTATCTTTGTTCTATTTTGCAGATCATGGCTTCTGCTCGTAGAAACACTATCCGAATCAGCTTTGTGAGAATACCTCCCCAACTTAAGGAGTTAGTATCAAGGGTTCCTGAAACTTTTGCGTTCATTAAGAGGCATGGTCAACTTCTCAACTTGGTTACTTCAAACTTTGATGAAAAGATGATGAGTGTACTATTTCAGTTCTTTGATCCTAAGCACCACTGCTTCACCTTCCCAGATTACCAGTTGGTGCCTACCATGGAAGAATTCTCTCAACTATTGGATATACCCATTCTTGAACAGTTTCCTTTCACAGGTTTAGAAGAGGTTCCTAAGCCAGAAGTCATTTCCTCGACCTTGCATCTGAAACGGGCCGACATGGTACCCAATTGGGAAACAAGAAGCGGAGTCAAGGGTTTTCTAGCCAAGTTCCTAATAGACAAAGCCCAGCTGTTTTGGGATGATATGGACTTTCAGGCTTTTGAGGAGGTCTTGGCCCTTCTAATCTATGGGTTAGTATTGTTCCCTAATACAGACATGCTCATAGATGTGAATGCTATCAAGATCTTCCTCTCTCGCAACCCCGTGCCTATCTTGCTCGGAGATATTTTGCACGCTCTCCATACTCGTACCATGAAGAGAAGAGGGGTTCTTATGTGCTGCATGCCATTGTTGTCCAGGTGGTTTATTTCTCAACTCCCTAAGTCCGTACTGAAGAATGAAGAAGGTTTGGGTTGGTCGCAAAGGATAATGTCACCCGCTCACACGGATATTCTCTGGTGGTCCCGAGCTATGGGAGATACTGCTATTATTGACCGCTATAGGGAGTACTCTAATGTCCCATTACTTGGCATCAGAGGAGGCATAACCTACAATCCTTTTTTAGCTCTGCGATAATTTGGTTACGCTTGAAGGGATGGGCCCCATGATTTACTTATCAAGGGAATTATATTTAACTATGAGGATGATGTTAAAGGGTATCGCCAGAGGTTCATACGAGCTTGGAGCATGGTAAACAGATCTAGAGCCAAGGCTTTGGGGCCAAAGGCTTCCTTTCCTATGGAACCTTATCTCCAATGGGTACGAGCTTGCTCCCAGAAGCTTATGATTCCCTACATGGCCGTTTTACCAGTGATTATGGAACCCACTACTGAAGGGGGTATTCCTTACACGGTTATCTATCCTTATATTCCCACTGATCTTGAAGAACTACAGAGGTCTTGGATTTAGTTGAAGAAAGAACAGGATACTTACAGGTCTCTGTTCTATGCCCAGGAGAGGAGGGTTTCAGAGCTCACAAAGCAGCTTCATGAGGAAAAAGCCTTAATGTCTATCTCGACACGAAGAGGAAACCTTCAATGAGAAATTTGATTTTTCTATTTTTTTAGAATTGTTTTAATTGTAACACCAAAATGGGCAATTGAACTTTGAATTCTACTAATAAAATCTTTGTTTCATTTTGGTTCGCAAATTTAGATTCCCCAAAATATTTGAAATCATTGCATACGCATGCCATCCATAAAAACTGCATATACAGGTACCATTATAGGTTTCTCATCTTCTCCGCTGTTTATTTCAGTAGAAATGTCTTCCGAACAAAGCATCAAAGATCTTCAGGCACAAAATGCCCAATTCCAACAGATGTTTATAAATCTGGCAAAAGGGCAGGAGGATCTGAAGGCCCTCATCCTGAAGTAGAAAAAGAAAAATAAGAAGGACGCCAGTATTCTGAGTATGGGCAGAAGGTTCAGGGGACCGTTGAAGTAGCAAGTCAATCTGACCTCTTCATCCAAAGAAGGGGAAAATCGAGAAGAGGAGACAAGGGAAAAGGACCCCAGTCCTGAGGTTTTCGACAATGATACTGATTATAATGATGATCAGTATCCTCCTACTGAGGATAGATACAAGCAGTTGGAAGACCGTCTAAGTGCTATGGAAGTCCAGAGGATACTTGGGTTGGATTTCGAAGAATTGGGATTGGTGTCGGGAGTGGTCATCCCACAGAAGTTCAAGGCTCCAGTTTTTTCTAAGTACGATGGGGTGTCTTTCCCAAAACTCCATCTTCGTTCCTACGTCATAAAGATCCATCCCCACACCGCTGATAGAAATTTGTGGGTTCACTTCTTTCAAGACAGTCTGTCAGGGACTCAACTTGAATGGTTCTACCAACTGGAGAGAGCCAATGTCCAAAATTGGGAAGACCTGGCTACTGATTTTTACAAGTAGTATCAGTACAATGCCGACCTTGATCCCACTCGTACTCAACTCCAAGGTATGTCCATGGGTGCAAGTGAAGGCTTTAAATACTATGCACAGAAGTGGAGAGACTTGGTTAGAAGAGTCCAACCCCCGTTGTCTGATAGGGAGTTGGTCGATATGTTTCTGGGGACGCTATCTCGTCCATTCTTTAATCATTTAATTGGCAGCTCGTCAGCTGGTTTCACTGAGTTGATTCTAATTGGAGAGAGATTAGAAGCTGGGATTTGGAGCGGTAAAATACAGAAGGATGCCTCTTCAAGTTCGGTAAAGAAGCCTTTTACTGGTAAGAAGGAAGCTAGTGTCATCTATAGCCCGAGAGGCCAAAGCAGAGCTGAACACCGTCAGATAGTAAGTGTCGTGATGATACTTAGGCCTGCAGTTGCTCCACAACGCAACAATCAACAAAGGGCGGAAAGACCACAATGGAAGTTTACCCGGATCAACATGAGGTTGGCTGAAGGTCTACCCCATTTGCTGAGATCCAACTTGGCGACCTTGAAAGAGGCTCCAAAGAATCCGAACATCACATCTCCCTGATATAATCCCAATGCTCGGTGTGCCTATCATTCTGAGAGTCCTGGCCATGACACCAACGACTGTTGGGCTCTGAGAAATAAGGTATAGGATCTGATCAAAGCCAAGGAAATTGAGTTTGATGCTCTGGAAAAGCCCAACGTCATAACTGATCCCATGCCTAAGCACGATCGTGGAGTTAATGTTGTGGATACCGATCTGTTTGTGACCTTAGTAGATGAAGTTTCTACTCCTCTTATGACGGTTAAGAAGAATTTTTTGTTGGCCGGTTTATTTTTGGGTTGCGGTGAAGGTTGCCACATGTGTTCATTTCTGCCTTCTGGTTGCCATTTGCTGAAGTCAGGTGTTCAGTGCCTGATGGATAGAAAAGAAATTTTGTTTGAGAAAACTTTGATTCCCGTTGTTCCATTTGAGGACGTTGCTATTATAACCATTTCCTCCAATCCTTCCAAGGTCTCCTCGAGAAGACCTGTTAGGATTATATCTGTTCCAAGAGTCGTTCCACTAATAATCACCATTCCTGGTCCTGTCCCATATGTCTCGGACAAAGCTGTCCCCTAGCATTATGGTGCCGATGTGTACTATCATGGCATCAAACAAGATCCGAAAAATGAAGAGGCTGATCCTAATGTCAGTAACATTGTCGGGACCAGCAAGGTTACCTGAAGTTGAAGGGTTTTCTCTCTCGAGATCTCCCCGAAGACTGTCAATAGGCCTATTGTTATTCTGTCTGCTACTCCTGTTGGTACATCAACTACTACTCCCGTGCTTACTCCAATTATCACTCCTGTCGTCGAGTCATTTGGGACCCGAGGCAAAGAAGTTAAGGTAATAATTTTAATTTTGATCTATTCGATATCACTTTCTAGCTAGCTTCTAATACATACTTATTGATTTAAATGTAGTTGAGTTTTGAGTTTACTAATGACTCAAAGTTGAAAAAAAGGCGGATCACTTATGTTGGTACTTGTTGGAGGGGATTTAAGTCACGACTCACACTTGACTATATTAGGAAGCCTAAGACCGGTCTTGCTCGTCCATGGATAAGATATAGTTTTATATTGAATAAGCAGTGGAAAAGTTTGTGAGGGACCATCGCTCTGAGAAATTCAAGGTTAGTGCTAATCTTATTTATCCAATAATTTTATGCTAATAAGTTATAGATACTAATCATATATATTTTTCACTATGTTAATAACAAGTTAAATTAAAAGTGACATAGGAATACAAAACAAGGCAAAAAAACATGTATCCTCATAGATTATCTCGTGGGGGTTACATGAAACTTGAGAAAATTATCATGCTTGAAAAAAAGCAACAAACGGGAGATGATCGCATCCCATCTCCATCGTCAAGACATGAGAAGTGGAAGAGGGCTCGATTAAGACCAAATGAAGAGTACACCTCAGATCCATCAAGAGTAGTTAGTGATAAAATTGTAAGTAGGATTTGTTTTGCTTATGTTATTTGTTATTTAAATGCTTTTGTAACAATATATATTATCTTGTATATTGTGTAGGATACGTTGGTTGAGGCAGACCGTGAAGGCACATTTGTTTCGTAACCACGACATGATATACTAGTAGAAACTATTAGAACAGATGAACATGGTGGATGTGTATGTGGTGTTGGAGAAGGTGTCGGCATGAGGTTATAATTTGGTTCATCAAGAAAAAGCACTGAAAACTTTAAATTACATGTACAAAGAGAAAATATTGAGAAAGTTGAGAAGCAGTTAGATGAACAAAGGAAGATGTTAGAAGATGATAAGGAAATACAGAGGAAAGATATGGAAAAGTTAGAAAAGTTATAAGAGTTATATTTGTTATGTGCTTTATCGGAAATGTATGAAATATACTGTGCTTATTCTATTTTATGTTCTAATTGAATATTATGATGTAGAGAATAAGTAGAAACATCCAATAACGTACAAATGAAGATGATGATCATTATGATGATGAAGATGATGATCATTTTCCAAATAGACGTGTTGTACGTCGTGCTAGCGCCAAAGGAAGTAATTATTCAGCCCCTCCCTCTCTAGATAACTGCAATGAGTTATTTGATCCTTTCACAAACGAAATCACCACATTATACATGAGCATTACAGAGATGGATGATCCGCAACCTCTTGCGCTAGAACATTGTTCAACTGTAGAACTCTTCTATTATGAGCTGGAGGATGTGAGGAATTTTCTCATTGGACATAAGTGGCTTAGCGTAAGGATATTACAAGTTTGATGCACGTATGTATATAATTAAATATGCATGTCATTATAGTACATTATCATTTATTGTATTTCCTCCCTTAGTTTTTTCTTTAAATTTTGTTTAACCATTTACGTACATTCGTCGTGTTTGTATAGAGTTAAATAAATCGAACATTTATGAAATCTTGGATCCATTTATTATTCGATGGACAGATAATGATCCAAAAGTAATTCAATATTATGTGACAAAACGGTTAAATGAGGGAGGAAAGGAATGTTACTTAGCACTATTTATCATGTTTATTTAATGGTCATTTGCAATTGATCACCATATCGTTTAGGACAAATGTGATAATTACATTGTGTTCCTTACATAATAAACTCGAAAAAATCATGAAAGAAATGATTAATTGGTAAGTGTATGTTTATATGAATCTTTAATGTAGTATTTTGTTTGACATTTTCATTAGTTTAACGAGTAATATTTTTAATTCATTATCAATGTACAGTGTTGTGCAACAGATGAATATGATGCGCAATATTAGAAGAAGTCCCTCATGGCTCTTTCCTAAGGTAAGTGTGTTGATTACTTGTTTCTATCATTTATATATATTGTTACGTTCATGCGTGCTTATATTCATGTAATTATTGTTTAAATTTGTAGACGGGAAAACAACTAGGGAGTTACGAGTGTGTGTATTATATCATGAACAACATGTTAAACATTGTCCATGTCGGTATTGTTGATTCATGGGATAAGGTATATAGTATATATGTCATAAAATGTTTACATTATATTATATATAAGTTTGTTATTCAATTACTATATATGTCATGTTAAACACTTTTTTGCTCTTTTTTATGTAGTTGTTTAACGGTGAAAGATCATTCCCCGTTGAGGACTTTATAGAAATTCATAAACGTTAGAGGTTTATCTACAATGTACTTAAGGGTTCTGTTGTTTGATTTATAAATATGTTTTATGTATTTTTGATATTGATGAAGATGTAAATAAAATATTTTGTGTTTGATGTAAATATTAATTTTGGCTTTTGATGCAAATTATAGGTTGTTTTTTATGCTCTTTATGCATGGTTAACAAAAATACATGTTGTATTTAATTTTCTGATATGGTTAAAATAATTACAGGTTAAAATATGGGAAATTTTCTAAAAGCAGAGAATTCCTTTTTAAAAAACAATAGAGATTTTGACAACAGTTATAACAACTAATTATGGTTGTATGTTGAATGTTGATTAGAATAATATAAATTCCAAAATGTTGCTACTGAGAATCAAACCTGGGACAATTAGGTATATCACAATGGTTGAGTTAACTAACCATTATGATATGGCACGCGCTTTCTAGTATACTACAACGGTCCCAAGACCGTGATTGTAAGTGACATATTTACAATAACACGCTACATAACAACGTTTGGGCCTGCGTGATTATTTATCTTTTCCAACCGTTATTAAATGACATTTTCGTAGTAGTCTGGATCAAAGATATCGCTTTATGATCTTTCTTCTTCTTTTCCTTATGTGTTTTTCGTTGTGCATACATTGAACCTTCGAAAAGAGGATTCACCCCATTCTTGATCACTTTAAGAACATCTTGGTATCCAAACAAAACCTTCATTTGCTTGCACCATTTGTCGTAATTCTTTGCATCAAGGATTGGTAGGTTTGTAGGGATTTTTCATTGGAGACATGACTCATGTTGCACACTAGGTATTTGATGGATCATAACCATGCTCTTAATGCTAGATGTTAGAAATTGGAATCACTCTTTGGTGAACAATAGAGGGTTTGAGCATGTAGAATTAGAGAGAGAGAAAGAGATAATTAAGGATGATAATTTTTCTATTTCATTCATTGTACATTACAAACATACCTCTAAGGTATATATAAGTGATTGGGATAAAAACATCAAGACAAATAAGAGAAAAATCAAAATGTTAGACCTAAAATCGGGTACATAAAACTTGTAACCGGTTACAGCAGCTAAATAACAAAAATCAACTAACAGTTGTAACGAGTTACTGCGAATGCATAACCGATTACACCAACTTCAAATGCTCTTTTTCAGCTTAGTGACTTATTTTGATGCTTGTAATCGATTAAACCCATGTGTTAACTGGTTACAACACTTAAAATACTCAAAATCTCTTAACAAACCACTTTATTTCACGTGTTTTATGTCTTTCATGCCCATGTTCATCTTCAACCTTTTGAACACATCATTTATGACTCCCTTAGTCAATAAACCAGCCACTTGGTATTCACTTCTACAATATATCAATCTTAACTTTCCATCACTAATAAGCTTCCTTAAATAGTGAAACCTCATCTCAATGTGCTTGCTCCTTCTATTCACAATTAGATTCTTAGCAAGATTAGTCAAGAAAACATTGTCAACCAGGAGTGTAACAAGCTCGCCGTTACTGCTGCCAGCTCCATCAATAGATTCATTAGCCACACGACTTAGAACATACATAATAAAGTAATAATGTACTCGGCCTCACAAGACGAGAGTGCCACTATCAGTTCCTTCTTCGAACACCATGAGATTGGTGTTCCATCAAACATAAAGATGTATATAGTTGTAGACTTTCGATCATCTTTATCTTTGGAATCAGTAAAATCGATCCAATTTCTTTTTCTACCCGTATCCGCTACAAAAAATAGAATTTTGCAACCAATAGATCCTTTGATATATCTTAGGATCCTCTTGATTGTTTCCAAGTGAGACACATTTGATATCTCCATGAATCTACTAACAATACCAACACTAAATGCAAAATCTGATATTGTATTGCACATGTAACATAAGGATCAACATTCTACTCCTCTTCATTCTTTGACAGTTACATCCTTGGTTTAGTTGGTGTAATAGCAACATTACAATGCTCTATTTCACACTTCTTCAATATCTCAAGATCATATTTCCTTTGATGCATAAGAAGTACCCATTTAGACTTGTGGAACTCAATGCCAATGAAGTATGTCATGATATCAAGTTCTTTCATCTCAAATTATTTAATAAGTTTAGTCTTGAACATAGAAATACTCTTCTCGTTGTTGTTCGTAATCAACAAATCGTCTATGTATAGACAAAGAAGGATCACTCCTTCATTTGTACCTGTTTTCACATATTCGTCATGTTCAGATGCATATTTCTTGAAGCTAATCTCAATTCAGAAACCATTTATCCTTTTGTTCCTAGATCTTGCAGCTTGTTTCAAATCGTATATCACTTTTCTCAACTTGTAGAACCTTCCTTTTTGTTTTTTCACAACAAAACCAAGGGGATACTCTACATACACTTCATCTTCAAGTGGTTCGTTCAAAAATGCAAATTTGACATATATTTGATAGATAGGCCAAATGTTGTTATTTGTAATACCAACAACTAGCCGTATGGTTTCAATTCTAGAAACCAATGCAAATACCTCTTCATAGTTTATGCATTCTCTTTGTGACTGTGTTTGTGACAACTTTGAAATTTCTCCTTCTATATCTTCGTAAGTTTTATGGCCAAATCAGTGACATAAATAGACTATTACGCATCCCCACTGAAACCAAGTGGTTACACGACCCTCCAAATGGATAACCCAAGATGTAATTGAGTGGCTACTGAAGTGTCATTAAAATCAAAGAAAACATTGATATGGAAAAGCTAATCAATTGTGTTTGAACTATAAAATCATGACACATTCAACTTAAAAGAACGAACGATGTTGTTGGAACCGCGCAATGATGCATTGGGCTTGGAGTGGACATTCTCCACCTTGAAATTGACTTCCAACAAGTGGTGGTATAGAGTGGTGTGTATGGAGTCCTAATGGGACTCGAGGGAGGTGTTCTTAAATTTTTAGAGGGAGGTTGTCTAATCAATCAATTTAGATCGAAGGGTATTCATAATTTTTGAAGTGTTCATGATGAACGCATTAATGATATAACCATCTAGTTTAGGTATCATATATATTTCACTCTTCGAAAGAGTCTAAGCTTTAAGAATTTTAGAGAATAAAAAACTATCAAGGGAGAAAATAATATTTTTAATTTCATTCATCCAATCTATTGGAATTACACTTTTTTAAAGAAAATCGTTGCATTTAACCTTTTGATAGAAAATTCAAATTCAAGAAACAAAATAACAAACTGCTTAAAAAAACCATTCACTAAAGTTATCAACTTAATTCTTATAGAACTCCCCACCATAAACAAAATCTTTCATCTAAGTGGGCCTTTTGATCGTACGTTTGCCAATGTCCAACATGTTAACTTCGACTTCTTCAACTAACTTGGGCATTGGTGATTCTTCAAATGTTGGGCCATCATAATATGATGGGAGCTAAGACTACATTTTCTATTAAATATATATTATGGTCTCCCCGTTGATTTTAGGAAGTAATAATATGATGGGGAGTACAGGGAAGTCGAGAGCACCAACATGCACTCAATTAATGCTCCAGGACCACAAGAGAGGTGGATATCATATCTCTATCTAAAATCCTAAGGCCTTAGATATATGTGTGACCTCTCTTATAATTTCAATATTTCACTCATTTGTAGTCAATATGGCTATGGAATTTAATTACTCACACTTACACCCAACAATCTCCCCTATAAGTATGAGTCTCCCACATCCTATGACAGGATCTAATATCAGATCTAACTCCTGCTCACCCGCCAAGCTAAATCATGACTTTGATTCCACTTGTTGGGGAATATGGGAAAGTCAGATGCACCAATAAATATTTAATGTTCTAGAACCACAAAAGAGATAGATGTCACATCTTCACCCAAAAAATATTAAAATTTCATATATATATATATATATATATATATATATATATATATATATATATATATATATATATATATATATATATATATATATATATATATATATATATATATAATCATACCTGATCAGAAGGGATTGTCAAAGGTGCTAGCTTCAAGCTGAACAACAATGAAAGGTGAAGTGGGAGGGGGTACCTGTAAGACACTCTGATGCCAAAGTGAGGTTCGAAGCTAATGCAAGTAAGTGAGTATGAGAATGTGAATGAATTAATACCTGACCCTCTCAAGTGATTGGTTATTTATAGCCCCCGGCATTGGGCCAAGGTATTCAATGTTAGGCCACAATGAGGTCCAACAACGAAGACTACCAAGGCTTACGTGTGTATGGAGTCCAACACGTGGCCTCCTCCCTGGTCAACTTCTCCTAGAAAACAGGTGTTGGACCAATGATTCTCGAAGGGCAGTAAGATGATGATATGGACACGTGGGCAACATCTTCCTAACAAACACGTGGGGAAATTCCAAATGATCTCCAACTTGGGCTACATGCCTTTGGGCCTTGGGCAAATTTGCTGGATTAGGAATCCCTAATGATGGGGAAAGTGTTGGCCCAGTTCAAAACAGGAATCCCCCAAGTTATTTCCCTTAGGTGAAAGGGTGATGACTTAAGTTCAGCTTCACTGTTGGGGAACACTAGCCCGAGAAGGGAAATCGTAACCCTCCACCGGGGATAATTTGTTGACCCATGTCGGGGATAACTTGTTGACCCGTGTCGGGGATCCTGAAAACACGCGGACCGCGTGGTCTACTAGATCATTTATCCGTTTGGTGCCCGTCAGGAATACGTAGGGTGTTAGAAGTTTCCACGAGTTTTCTTTTTCGACGTTCTCGTTCATAGGGTGGTGTTACAATGTCGAGCGTTACCTTGCCCCCGCGAGCGAAACGTGATAAACGTGACCGTATGCAGGGTTTAGTCACGGAGTCGCGTGTTTTCACGTTATTGAGTGTGCAACATCTTTAACGTGCTAGTGAAGAATGTTACATATTGAGGTCGGGGATAAGTTCGCCTTCAAGAGTGGGCACGTGGCTGCTTGTTAACGCCACTTGATAGCTGTTTTAGGGTGCCTATCTTTTCGTTGGGGAGGTCAAAAAAGCCCAAAATAATGATGACTTTTTGTGTGCAGCCTCGTGGGGTGTGAACCATCTATAAAAAGGGGACCCCATGGGTTCCTTTGTTAATTTCATTCTTTCTTCTGCACCCTTCTCCATTCGTGCATGGATCCCCTCCTCCTAGCTTCTCTGTAGAATTATTCAAAGACATTCTTTATCCAAGTAAGTCATATCCTCTTTGTAACTCAGTGGGAGAACTGACTTGTTTTGTGTTTTATCATAAATGTTGCGGATAGCAAGAGTCGCCACCGACTTTTCTTTTATCCAATAAGGAAAGGGTGAAAAGAACAGGAAAGACCTTGAAGATTTTGAGTTCGGGGGGTAGGTTATGAAAAGGGAACGTGTTAGCACCCTTTTCATCAGTAGTTACCTATGGGCTCTTAATTTCTAGCACACTTGGTTTTTGAAAATGGCTTGTGTTGTGTGTTTGAAATTTTTTTGAAAAGGTGAACTTTGTAATGATTCTCGTATCTTTCCTCGAGAACGTGTACAAAGTGTTTGTTCGAAAATATTTTTTTGAAAAGTGTTTGTGAAAGTATTTTTCTTTTGAAATGTTTGTGAGCAAGTGATTACAAGCGTTCTACCTACTCAAGTTCTTTATTATACTTTTCCTATTCCTTTATATAGTGTTATCCTACCATTAGTTAGTAGGAAGCCCCATCGTTGGATGTGAAGGGACAAGCGTGGGTCGTTATACAGTAATTGAAGGCAACTGATAGGGACGCTTTAGTAGTTATCATTAAGGGACTAGATCATTTACCGAAGGAAACATCGAAAGGGTCATCGATGGACTACGATCTTTGTTTTCGAGGGACTGTGCTAAAGCGTCCCCATGTTCAAGGGACATGACTGTTTTCTGAAAGGCAACAAGGGGGGTTACCCTAGAGGTGTGAGTGTGCGAGGTGTGTTGTTTTCAGTTATGTATATCATGTAGTTAGGGTTATCTATTGTTTGCTTTGAATCTTTCCATAAAAGCCTAGTTACTAATAGTAATATAGTAAAATAGGAAAGCGGTAAATGTGCAGAAAGTAAAAAAGACGGAAAGTAAACCTAAGACTATTACAATGCTTTGGGAGAGGTACATAAATAATAACAATGCGGAAAAGTAAACCTAATTACTATTAAAAATTGTGAGCAGTTACAATAATCGAAAAAATGTGCGAGAAAAGAAATTTACGCTAATTGTAAGACTAAGAACACAAAAAAGAAAATTGTTTTTTTGGCAATTTTTAATAACGATTAACCCTAAAAAACCTAATTAATTTTAATTAAAAAACTTATTAATTAAATTAAAAGCCTAAACCCTAATTTTGATTAGGGTTTGTAAAAAGGTTTATTTTATAAAAAAAAATAGGTTTGTTAAAAGGTTTTGGTTTGATGAGTTTAGGGTTTGTAAATGTAAATTAAGGAAAATATGAAGAAACAAAGTTTTAAAATAATAATACCAGGGGTGGGTGTTGAACCCATGCCCTTTGCTCTTTCCAGCAGGATCTTCACCACTAGGCCAGATGCGCGTTTGTGATATGGAAGGAGAACCAGCTTGTCTTGTATATTATCTTGCAAACATGGAAAAATCATGAAAAATATTAGAACGCCAAAAGCAGGGATCGAACCCGTGCCCTTGCATAGTAAAGCCTTAGCATGCACGTTTTAATCACTGGGGTGGTGATACATCTATTGTCTTAATTAAAACCAAATGTATATTATATTAAAATGTTGCATGGAGAGGCGCCAGAGCCCTAGCTCCGGTCGTCTTCTCTGGTAGCTCCTTTTCGTGTTCCTACAAAATAACAAATATCAGCAATCCAGGGGGACCCTACCCCTGTAAATCATGCCCTACGAATCCAATGGAATGGTTATCTTGGGCTAAAACGCATTGTTTTGAGAGCTATGACAAAAATATTATGAATCAGTATGGTTATGGTGATTCACGATTCGATCATCATGGGACTCCCTTGTTGGTCTTTTCCTGCACATTAATACCTCATGCACATGTTAGAAAAGTCAGTATGCAATGAAACATGTAGGAAATCTAGATATGAATTTTTCAAAAAAACATGAAACGACCATGTATGCGTGCAGGTTCTGGAGGGTTTGGATCACTGTGTTGGATCCATTCTCAATCTACACCTCTTCAAGAATCGATTGGGAATACAAGAATGCTTGGAAGATGGCTGCAAGTTAGGGTTTAAAGGTTGTCCTAGTTTGATAATTTTGTGATTTTTTGGAAGTGGATTTTAGCACAAGGTTTTCATGGCTTTTGATGTCTGAATACATGCAATATATAGGTTGAATTTAGGTTAGAATATCATGGGTTTGGACTTGTGTAATAAGCCTTGTCTTATTTTATCTTATTTATTTTGAATTAATAATGAATAAAATCAAAATAATTAGAATAAAAAGATCAAGGGGTGAATAAGTAATATGTTAGGTTCATTATAGGATGCAAAACACGTTTGGACTTTGAAACAATAGCCCAATAGCCCAAAATTCCATGTTTTGTCACTTTTGGTTTCATGTATTTACTCAAAATTTTCCAACTTGCACTAGTCATAACTCTCTCAATTTTTGTCATTTGAAGGTGGTCTTTGAATTTTTGGAAAGATAAAGGTGTCCTGTACAATCTCTATGTTGACCATTTTTGCATTTGAAGAATTTATTTTAATGTAACTTACCTTGACAAAAAGTGTCTTTTTGTTGACTTTTGAAATGACCTATAATGTATTGGCCCATATCTCTCAAATGAAGCATTTTTTTGACCTGAGCTTAGAGAGACAAAGTTGTAGAGAATTGGATTTCCTTCAAAATTATATTTGGTTGAGGAAAATATGATGAAGCATGTGAAAGTTATGGTTGGTCAAAGTTCAGTTGACTTCTCCTTAGGAAACCCTAATTTGGAAACTTTTGACTTTTGATGATTTGAGAGTTTTCCTTGATGAATCGTGATCAACCCTTGATCAAAAGATGATTATGACTTCAAAATCTTTATGTTGACCAAAAATATTGAAGTTTGACTATATGTTGACCATATTTGACTTTTTACCCAATATAGTTTATTTTCAGTCATTTGAGCAATTGACTGAGCAAACTTGTGATGCAAGGCATAAAACATGGTATGAGCATTCTTGGAGACATATAAGAGACCATGAAATCCACTTGAGACCTAAAAAACCCAATCTTCCTTGAGAAAAATGAAACCCTAGTTGTAAGTCCATTGCTTAGGAGGAGAATTTGTTTGGTCAATTCTTGAGAAACCTTTAGCATTTGAGAACCCTAGGATAATGTCTTCAATAAAAGGGAGGGAAAATTTTGGGGTACAATAGCTTCCCCTGTTCAATATTCTTAAACTCGAGGAGTTAGATTGGCATGTATGCCATTCGTGATCTTAAGGTAGAATAGGATTGAACACTTAAGTGCCTAGAAATTTACACTCGCGTGTCCAGGAGGTAATGTTATTGGTTGATAATATTACTTGAATGAGCTTAAAGATGCCACTAGGAAAGATGACAGAACATCGTTGGAGATGGGCTTATAGACGCCATCCAAGGTAAGTGTTAATAGAATTATCAGAAGAGTCTACGCTTCGACTGTATTTGAAGAATGCTTTCCAGAATGAACCTCTGGGGAAGGTGCTAAAGTAGATGATTGTTAGATTTAGTCTCTGAGGGAAATGCTTGTCAGAATTCAGTTTCTGAACGGAGTGTTTGCCAGATTCAGTCTCTGAAGTAAATTCTTGTCAAGTAGATAGTCGCCCTGTCCTGTTTCGGGAATTTATCTACAGTCTATTTTTGTTGGTAAACCCGTCCTGTTTCGGGAATTCATACCACCTGGCCATGTTGATAGTTTCCCCGTCCTATTTCAAGAGTTAATCTAGGACCTGCTTTTTGTCGATGAACTTGTCCTGTTTCAAGAATTCATACTGCCTGGTCGTACATGTAGTTGTCTCATCTTGTTTTGGGAATTAATCTTGGACCTGGTCATATAGATAGTTGCCCCATCCTGTTTCGGGAATTAATCTCTGGCCTGTTTTGAATGTTGTTGATGATATTTGTCTGTTTGTAGACTTTTACTTGAAAAAACAAAGTTAGTCTTTATGCAATGTCATGATGTATGTAATGTATTGCGTAATGATATTCTCAAAGTAAATGAGAGTGCGTTATATGCGTTTTGTATGTGTATGCTATGATACTTGTAAATGTTGTATGGATGTGAGATGTCGTTGAAGTGTATCGTTAGCTTCGTATAACATCTTTGTTGGGGCAAATAAATCCCCGAATGTCGTTGGGGATGAAGAATATGAATCATCAATCTTGTTTAGAATGTCTCTGCCGGGGATTCCAGCTTTCTGTTTGAGGATACTCTGCTGGGAATGTTTGACTTATGTTTAGGGTTAGAAGAGTTCTGGAACCTCGGTTGTTCACCGCTCTACTGGGTATTTTAGTTCTTATATACCCTGGCTGAGGATAAACGAGATGAATAACCTTCAGAGGTGATGTATGACCGAGTTTTAAATATGAACGTCACTCTACTAGGGAGGACATAATTGATATCTGTCCTGGTTTCAGATTCCGTAGTAACCCTTTAGGGATACTAGCCTTGACTACATTTTGGTGGAGATAAGCATTTGTCAGGGATTTGTCGTGATCGGAGGAATGCACTTTACTTGGGAAGTTAGATTCCTTTAGGGAAATAAACCCTGTTGAGGAAATAGACTCTGTTGGAGAAATATACTATGTTGAGGAAATGAGCCTTGTAGGAGAAGAGAACTCTTGTAGGGGATTATACAGTGTTGGGGAAGTAAACTCAGTAGGGGAACTAGATTCTTGTGAACTATGCTAAGGAAGTTTCTGCCGTATGCTGGAGAAATGATCAAACTCTTTTATCCCCTAGAGGGGTCTGCTGGGGAGTATGGTCATGTTAATATCTAGAAGATGCTCCAATTTCTGTATTGAAGGCGTATTAGACTTGTGAGGGAATGCATCTCTGTCGGGGATGAGTATGTGATGGTAACTCTGTGGAGATTTGTGGATGCCTTGAATGTTATCCCAATTCCTAGAGTCTTTAGTAAATGTTGATTCTGGTTGTTATGCATATATTTGTTAACAGTAATCATATTTATATACATACATTCATTCAATTTAGTCATTGGACATTTTTTGCAAACAAAACAGAGAAAGTAAAACTAAATTTGAATGGTGAAATCTTATTTGTATTGATAATTTGCCTATAAACAAACTGTTTTCGTACACAGAGACAACAATCCTAGTAAGAGGAAATCGTCGTGAAATGAAGAGAATACAAAGTAAAACAAAGAGAAAATATCTATGTGGAGACGATCTCATTGAATTTCAATTCTGCTATTGCCTTTATGTCTTCAAGCATATCATCCCTCGCTATCGCAAGAAGTTGACTGAATTGATCTGTAACATTTAAACTTGACATTGGTAACAAAGTTTGTTGTGAATAGATGATCCAACAGGACATAGTTGTACGCTTTAATCCCTAACTTTTTTCCTGGACCGCCCTCTTGGGTTTTCAGTCCATCGGAATACCCTTTTTTTCCCAAGCCGCCTTTTCAGGTTTTCGACTTACTGGGTGTACAAATTCTTTATATATATCCCTAATTTTTTCCCGAACCTTTTTGGTTCACTAGGATGCCCTTATTTTTCCTAGGCTAGTCAACCTAGCGGGTCATTTTCATGTGTAGTATTTTTTGACTATGTCCGTGTTCACAGGGTGCAGAAAGTTTTCACCGTCCATGGTGGTAAGTATCATAGCATCGCCAGAAAATATTTTCTTGATTACAAATGTACCTTCATAGGTGGGAGTCCATTTGCCCATGGGATCACCTTGCGGTAGAATGATGCGCTTTATTACCAAGTCACCAACCTGATATACTCGATGCTTGACTTTCTTATTGAAGGTTTTAATCATGTGCTTCTGATACATATGACCATGACAAACAACTGTGAGCCTTTTCTCGTCGATCAAACTTATCTGGTCTAACCTACTCTTAATCCATTTGTTTTCGTCTAAATTTGTGTCTTTCATAATTCATAGAGAAGGAATCTGGATTTCGACAGGAAGGACAACTTTCATACCGTAGACTAGAGAGAATGGGGTTGCCCCAGTTGATGTACGTACTGAAGTGCGATAACCATGAAGAGTAAATAGTAACATCTCATGCCAGTCTTTATACGTCACTGCCATCTTCTGTATAATCTTCTTGATGTTCTTATTAGCGGCTTCCACTGTGCCATTCATCTTCGGTCGATACAGAGAAGAATTATGGCGCTTAATCTTGAATTTCATGCAGAGTTTCGTGATTATAGTATTGTTAAGATTAGTACCATTTTCCATGATAATCCTTTCCGGGATGCGATACTGACATATAAGATTATGTTTAATGAATCGGGAAACAATATTCTTGGTAACGGAGGCAAATGAGGTTGCTTCGACCCATTTCGTGAAGTAATCAATGGCGATGAGGATGAAACGACGTCCATTAGAAGCGGTAGGCTTAATTTCTCCAATCATATCAATGCCCCATATTGCAAATGGCCAAGGAGCAGTCAATACATTCAAAGGAACCAGAGGTACGTGTACTTTGTCAGCATAGATTTGGCATTTGTGACAAGTTCTGGAGTGGTGATGGCAATCATTTTCCATAGTCGACCAATAGTAAACCGCTCTTAGAATATTCTTAGTCATTGTATGCCCACTGGAATGAGTACCGAAGACTCCCTCGTGCATATCTTCCATGATCTTCTCAGCTTCCTTCTTGTCTACACAATGAAGTAGGGTCGAATCATGGTTGCGCTTATACAAAATTCCATTGCTCAGAAAGAATTTTGCAGAGAACCTTCGTAGGAATTTCTTTTCAATTATAGATGCTCCTTCAGGATACTCTTGAGCTTCGAGGTACCTTTTCACTTCATGAAACCAAGGCTTCTCTTTTGCTCCGTCAATATCAACCTCGTTGCAATGTATTGGTTCATCTAGTCTCTCAATAGTAATTTGAGGAGTCGCGTTATCCCATCTGACTTTCAACATAGATGACATGGTAGCTAATGCATCTGCCAATTAATTTTCCTCTTTTGGGATATGCTCAAAAGTGATTTCCTTGAAGTATGGGATTAAGGTCAACACATGTTCCCGATAAGAAATGAGATTCATGTGTTTCGTATCCCATTCTCCCTTAATCTAACTGATGACTAGGGCTGAATCCCCGTACACATCTAAGAACTTGATTCTCATATGAATAACAGCTTTGATACCCGTGATACACACTTTGTATTTGGCCATGTTGTTGGTACAATCAAGGCATAATTTGGCGGTGAAGGGCGTATGGCAACCCTTGGGAGAGATAATCACATCACTAACTTTGTTGCCCAGTGCGTTAGAAGCTCCATCAAAAACCAAAGTCCATTGGGATCCTGGCTCAGGTCCTTCATACGGTTCGGGTTCTTCATAATTTGTAACTAGCATAATATTCTCATCTGGAGCTCAAAATTCATAAATTGGTAGTCGTTAATGGCTTGATGGGCCAAATGGTCTGCCGGTACACTTCCTTTGATTGCCTTTTCAGTGGTGTACTAGATTCGTATTCTGTCAAGACCATTTGCCATCTTGCTATTCTTCCGAAGAGAGCGGGCTTCTCGAATGTGTGTTTTATGGGATCCATTTTAGAGATCAACAAAGTATTATGGTTCAACATATACTGTCTTAGTCGGTAAGCAGCTCATGCCAAAGCGCAACAAGTTTTCTCGAGCAGTGAGTATCTTGTTTCACATTCGGAATTTTTTTTTGCTAAGGTAGTATATTTCATGCTCATTTCGACAAGACTCATCATGTTGGCCCAGTACACACCCCATTGAATTCTCCAACACTGTTAAGTACATCATTAGAGGTATTCCTTCAACTGGTGGCATCAAAATTATAGGTTCTTGTAGGTACTCCTTGATCTTGTCAAAAGCTGTCTGGAAATCGTTGTTCCATTTTACTACCTGATCTTTCTTCAATAACTTGAAGATCGACTTACAAGTAGAAGACAAATGAGGAATAAATCGGGCAATGTAATTCAGTCGTCCCAAGAAACCTCTGACTTCCACTTAGTATGAGAGACTGGCATTTCTTGAATAGCTTTGACCTTGGCAGGATCAACTTCAATACCTTTACCATTGACAATGAAATCCACGAGTTTACCGCATCTCACCCCAAAAGTGAACTTGTTCAGATTTAACCTCAGCTTGTACTTCTTCAGTATCTCAAATAGCTTGTGTAGATGGTCAAGATGTTTCTCTTCAGTTTGGGATCTGGCTATTATGTCATCTATGTAAACCTCTATCTCATGATGAATCATGTCATGGAACAAGGCTACCACATCATACTGATATGTTGTGTCGATGTTCTTCAACACAAAAGGCATAACCTTGTAGCAGAAAGTGCCCTACTGTGTAACAAAAGTAGTCTTCTCCATGTCTTCAGGTGCTATCTTGATCTGATTATACCCTGAGAAACCATCCATGAAGGAGAATACTTTGTGCTAAGCAGTGTTGTCAACCAGAATGTCAATATGTGGAAGCAGAAAGTCATCCTTGGGGCTTGTCCTGTTCAGATCCCTGTAGTCTACACACATATGTACCTTTCCATCTTTCTTATGTATAATACGGTGGGAGAACTGACTTGGCTGTTTTGCGTTTGATCTCAATTATTGCGGATAGCAAAATTCGCCACCGACTTTTATTTTATCCAATAAGGAAAGGGTGAAAAGAAAAGGAAAGACCTTTAGAGATGTTTTCTTGAGTTCGGGGGGTAGTATATGAAAAGGGAAGATATTAGCACCCTTTTCATCCATAGTTATCTATGGGCTCTTAGTTGCTTACTAGATCACTTTCTTTTGTTTGAAAATGTGCTTGCGGTGTGGGTTTGAAAATATTTTGAAAACGTCTTTGTAATGATTCTCGTCTCTATAAGAATGCGTACAAAGTGTTGGTTTTGAAAATAGTTCAAAGAGATGTTTGTTATGGAAGATTTTTTTGAAAGTGATTTTGAAAAGTGCCTTTGTAATGATCCTCGTCTCTATAAAAATGCATACAGAGTGTTTTGTCTTTTGAAAATGTTTCAATTTAAAGTGTTGGTGTGAAAATGGTTTTTTAGTTGTGAGCAAGCAAGCAACTAACGAGCGTCCTACCTACTCTAAAGGTCTAATGTTCTTTTCCTCCTCCTTTAAATGATGCTATGTTACCATTGATTTGGTAAGAAGCCCCATTGTTGGATGTGAAGGGACGGGCGTGGGTCGTTTGTATAGTCATAGAAGGAAACCTATGGAACATTTTAGCAATTTCGTTAGGGACTAGATTGTTTTGCCAAAGGCAACATCGAGGGACATCGAGGGACTTCGATATTTTATCGAGGGTCTTTGCTAAAATGCCCATATTCATGGGACATGACTATTTTCTGAGGCAACAAGTGGGATTACCCTAGAGGTGCATGTTTGCAAATAGTGTGTTTGATTGCATGCGTTTTTGTCTTTGATTTTTGGGTTGTCTACTTGTTGGTTTTATCTTTCCATACACATCCTAGTTACTAACATTTGTATAAAACATTAAAAATGAAAAAAAAAATAAATAGCTTTCGATCCAGGTAGCAATGCCTCTTCGATTCTGCCCTTCCTTTCCTCTTTCGATTTGGGTCTGGGAGTTAGGATGAGATGCACTCTTTCATTCTGCCTTTTTTCTTCCTTCGACTGCAGGAATGTTAGTGTGAACAAGTAACCTTCGATTCACCCTTCTTGCTGCTTCTTTTGATTAGCCTGGAAGTCAGCGTGAGTGTACACTCTTTGTTTCAACCTCACTGGCGCCTCTTTCGATTTAGGGCCTGGAAGTCAGTGTGGAAACCCTTCACTTCTCCCTTCTTGCTCCTTCATTTAAACTATGAAGCAATATGGGCCTGCAAAGCAGCATGAGTGCATATCCTCTATTCACCCCCTCTTTGTCTTTCGTTTGGGACTGTGGAGCATCCAGGGGCGAAGCCTAAGGCTTCATTTCACACAAAACTTCTTCTTTCGTTTGGGGTCTATACAGGTTAGTTCTACCATACATTTGGACAAGAAAAAACAAACGAAAAGGGGAGAAATGGAAAGTAAACAAATGTCATGTACATGCTTAAAACGAAAGGGTTAAGGTTAAGGGACTTACCTTGCTTCTAAAGTTGGTGCTTCTGGACCTTGAGTGATTGGATTGGATGCTCCTGGATTCGAAGGAAAGAAACAAGTGTGGTGTTTCTTTGACTAGATTCGAAGGTCAAGAAGAGTGGGGTTGTGTTTGTTGTTTCTAGATTTGAAGGAGAAGAACAGGTGTAGTGTTCCTTCTGTTGGATTCGAAAGAAAGAACAAAGCATGGGGTTTCTCCTGGATTTGAAAGGGAAAAGAAACATGTGTTGTGTTTCTAGTGTTGGATTCGAAAGGGACAGAAGTAAGGTATGGTCTTTTGAATCTGGGTTTGAGAACGTGTTAAGTGTTTGATGATTTTTACACAATCAAAGTTTCCAGCTATCAAAAACCTCTAGATGTGTTGTCCAGTGCCTTAGATATGTTATGGAGCCTCTTATTTATAGGTGAATTTGGCTGAGATTTAGGAGGGAAAACAAAATAATTTGAAGAAATTGGGTATATTATTCCTGTAGTCTTCGAGGTGAAGTCTTGTATGCCATTTTGGTATAAGAATATGGGCAGTATTGCAGGACTGTTGTGCAGCAGTTTTGGAGCGTTGTGGCCAGTGTAGCAGGCTTGGACTTGCAGCACAAGCATCTTTGAATATCTCCAACCTTTCGTTTTTACTTCATAAGTCCAAACTTCGACTAGATCCCCCCTTTAGACAACAATGTGTGCCTTTCGAATGGCCCCTTTTTATGCATCCTTTGAAGGGGCCAAATATATTCCCCTTGAATCGGCCACCAAAATATATCCTTCGAATGGGACATTTAGGTATGTCTTGTAGGTCCTTCGAATGGGCCACCAAAGTATGTCCTTCGAATGGAACAACAATTGTGTTTCATAGTTTTGAAATTGTGTGTTGAAGATTTTCAAGGGTGGAATTAAAGCAAGCTATTTCAAAGGGAGATATTTTCCATTTGAAACTAGTATGAATATAGCCAATGCATGAGGGAAGTTCCTGCCTTGTGATTTGAAACAGGCAGGAAAGAAACTTCCGCTTCCTAAATCGAAAAAAACATGGTAAGGGGCTATTTCTTTGTGAATTAAAGCAAGCATGTAAGGGGTCATTGCTTCAATCGAAGCTTACATGCAGGAGGCCACTTGCTTTATGGGCACTAGCATGAAGGGAAGCCATTGCCTTGTGCAAGAAGGCATGCAGGAGGCCCTTGCCTTGTGCACCAACACAATCATATAGGATGCAAAGGGTGTAATCGAAGGATGTATGCAGGAATCCTAAATGCCTAAACGAGTCTTTTATAAAGATAGGTGTTTCCCTTGTGAATCAAAATCCAGTTGTTTCAAAGGGAGACTTTGCCCAATCAGAGCCAGTATGAAGATAGCCAATGCCCCGTGGGTGCTAATATGAATGCTAGCTATATGGAAGATTTTGCCTTGTGTACGCTAGCATGGTGGGTTCCCCTTTGCTTTGTGAATCGAAGCATGCAGGAAAGGGGTAATTGCTCAATTGAAGGATGTAAGCCAAGCTTGCATCGAAAGAGGTCAAAAGTCAAATCGAAGGATGTGAAACCGGAGTAGGCATGCTCTTTTTTGATTTGATGTTTGAAAACCCAATTGTACTTGTGCAAATTTGAATCTTTTTAAAATACCTATGAGGAAATGTCTTGAGAAATGAGAAGGAAAAGTTTTGGGTACAACAACTGCCCCTGTTCAATCTTCTTAAACCTGAAGAGTTAGATTGGCGAGTCTACCATTCGTGACTTGAAGGTGGAAGATGGTTGAACACTAGAGTGCCCAGAAATTTACACTCGATGATGTGGTGATTGATTGTGTAGGGAATGGGCTTAAAGATTCCATTTGGAGAGTTGTCGGAGATGGGCTTATAGATGCCACCCAAAGTGATTGTTGACTAAAATTAGACTAAGTCTAAGCTTGACTTCAACTGGAAAAGAATCAGAATAAATCTTTGGTCGATTTAAACTAAACAAGAGGCAGTGTCAACCAGAAAGGAATCAAGATAAACCAATGATCAATTTAAATTGAACCAGCAGAGGTCTTGGATAATCTTTAACTGCAAAAGAATCAGAATAAATCTTTGGAGCGATTTAACTGAACCAGAAAAAGCGTCTATCGAAAAAGTATCAGAATAAATCTTTGTAGCGACTTAAACTGAACCAGCAGAGGTCTTGGATAAAGTGTTTGTTGTGTAGATAGTCACCCTATCCTATTTCGTGAATTAATCTACAATCAATTTATTCACAATTAGTTGTCTTGTCTTGTTTCAAGTATTAATCAGGAACTTGCTTTTTGTTGGCCGTAGAGATAGTTGTCCTGTCTGGTTTCAGGTATTAATCTCTGACCTTAGAAAGAAATATAGTTTTCCTAGCTTGTTACAGGTATTAATCTTCACTCCATTCATGTAGATAGTTTTCCTGGCTTGTTACAGGTATTAATCTACACTCGGTCGTCCACATATAGTTTTCCTGTCTTGTTTCAGGTATTAATGTGGAACTTGCTTTTTGTTGGTAAGTATGAAGCTTGACTGTGACAGATAATGAAGGAATCTTGGATAATTACTACCTCAACAGATAATGAAGGAATCTTGGACGATTACTACCTCAACAGATAATGAAGGAATCTTGGACGATTACTACCTGAACAGAAAATGAAGGAATCTTGGATGATTACTACCTCAATAGATAATGAAGGAATCTTGGATGATTACTACCTCAACAAATAATGAAGGAATCTTGGACAATTACTATCTCAACAGAAAATGAAGGAATCTTGTATGATTACTACCTCAACAGAAAATGAAGGAATCTTGGATGATTACTACCTCAACAAATAATCAAGGAATCTTGGATGATTACTACCTCAACAGATAATGAAGGAATCTTGGACGATTACTACCTCAACAGATAATGAAGGAATCTTGGACGATTACTACCTCAAAAGAAAATGAAGGAATCTTGGATGATTACTACCTCAACAGATAATGAAGGAATCTTGGATGATTACTACTTCAACAGATGATGAAGGAATCTTGGATTATTACTACCTCAACAGATAATGAAGGAATCTTTGATGATTACTACCTCAACAGAAAATGAAGGAATCTTGGATGATTACTACCTCAACAAATAATGAAGGAATCTTGGATGATTACTACCTCAATAGATAATGAAGGAATCTTGGACGATTACTACCTCAACAGATAATGAAGGAATCTTGGACGATTACTACCTCAAAAGAAAATGAAGGAATCTTGGATGATTACTACCTCAACAGATAATGAAGAAATCTTGGATGATTACTACTTCAACAGATGATGAAGGAATATTGGATGATTACTACCTCAACAGATAGTGAAGGAACCTTTGACGACTGCTACTCCAAAAAGTAATGAAGGAATATTTGACGACTACTTCTCGAAAAGGCAATGAAGAAGTCCAAGCTTGATTTTGTCTTGGAGAAATTTATAGATAGTTAATGACACTTATCTATTGATCTTTTCCTGAAAAGGTAAAGAGTTAGTTGTATGCAATGTATGCATGGCTTAATGATGCTCTCAAAATAAATTAGATTATGATGTATGCATTTATCATGTATGAAATATGATGCATGAGATGTGAAATGTTGTTTTGTCTTGGAAAATAAACTCCTTGACAAATGCTGGGGAGCCTGGATCCAACTTTATAGGGATATCCATGAATTTTGCCTTGAGGGGTTTGTACCCTTATTTGTGAAGATTATTCTGTGGGAATAACCTCATAGAGATAACTCTATGGAGACTTTACTGTGGATCATTTTATGAAAAGGACTTTATGGAAATTTATCACTTCCCCAAGTAGTAAGTGTTGTAGTACTGTCAAAAAAATGTTTGTTTGACCGTACGTAACCCTTTGCTGGAATTCACGTTCAATTCCCCAAGAGATTCAGATACAGACCTGCCCCTGGTTATTCAGCATTTCTTGGGAGATTTCTTGGAATCTTGACTTAACTGCCCCCACACGAGTTGGACAGTGACATGTCATGCCCCCTTGCTTATAGGAGATTTTTCATTGGAAGTGTCATCCCATTTGAAGTGATTTTGTTCACTGAGAGAGTTTTTGTTCGCTGGATATTCAATGTGTGAATTTCTCCGCTGTCAAAACAATTAGCCATATGCAAACATCGATATTCAAATAATTCCAAATTTATGCTCGTCTTGAAGTTTTGAAAATACATTTTAGCGAGTAAAGAGAATTTTGTAAGAATATAAATTCAACTCAGGATTTGCAGTAAGCCTTACAGGAGTCAGGATACCTTTTATAATAGTATGCTCTCGAACTAAGCCATGCTTCAATTAGGACTTTTGAAATGTTGTAGCGTGGTCTGGTTCACAATTTAAGAATCAAAGGATAAGTAGGGATTTTGAACTTTGGTGGGATGACCAATCCATAAACCAAACCCAAATCTTTAAAATTCAGCCCAGATATCCTCTGAATTTCCATGGCGTTGAGACGATCCTCCAGTTGTTTGTATTTTTCGTCCGCAGGAGGATACTGCTCTTCAACATAGTCAGCCTCTTCTTTGTTAGACCCCAGACTATGGTCTCCTTATTTTATCTGATTGTCCCCCTCAGTTGACGGAGTTGTGAATTATAGAGCTTGCTCTGTTGGTATTTTGAACTTCCTTCCCAAATTCAGGACACCCACTAACTTCTTTGTCTTTTTCTTCTTGTCTTTGAGAAGAAGAGTCTTAAAGTCCTCTTGCCCTTTAGCCAAAGTCAGGAACATCTGTTGGAATTGAGCATTTTGTGCTTGAAGATCCTTCACTGTTTGTTCCATATCCATCTTACTGGAATAAACAGTAGGAAGATAAGGAAACCTGTGTGGGAGAAACCTATCATGATATGCTGCATGATATATGGATGCATGTTTTCAAAGATCTCGCGGGGTAAACACAAGAAGATGTTAGAAGTTAAATTTTGATCAACAACTTTGATTGGAGAACTTCGTATCAATGGATGTCCTTCCACGAGAATCAAGCTCACCGTGTCAAGTGGGTCATAGCCCATGACTCGAGTTATTATACTTTGGTCTTGGACGATGTTTGATTAGAGGAGAATAAATCCTCTTTCCCCTTGACGGATGTCTGGTTCAACGTGATCCTGCATCACAGGCCCTTGAGATCCTTGAAATGGTTATTGAAAATGATATGGTATGATGTCATGATGTTATGTACAAGTATGCAAAGCAAGTAAGTTGTTATGTACAAATAATCATATACACACAAAGAAAAACAAGTCCTCAAGTTTAGGCTTGCATGGAGTTTGTAGGTAAGTACCCTCTTGAAGTTTTGTTGGCTCAACCTGTCCTAGTAATTGTAACCGGGTTCTACGGAGTCTCATATCACAGAACTTTCTTTTAGGTATTGTTCTAGCTCAAGCACCAAAGTATTGCGGCCAAAATATCCCAAAAGACCAATCTCAATGAGTTTAGCATCGAGTATCGACCAATCTTCGGTCGGAACCAAAGTCGGTTATCTCACTACTTCCTAATGGCCAAGTTGTTTAATTAAAGGTTATAAGGTCAGTTAGCGCTTAATGATACTATAAGGAAGCCTAATGTTATCCTTAAATGACTCAAGGAACAATAGTACAAGCCAGAGTATCACGCTAACGTAGCCATCACTTTGTCCATATCGGTCTACACTGTACAACCTCGATGATTTATTGCTACTTACCTAAAAAGGTTCCCTAGATCCGGGTGTATGATCTTTAACAATAACCCATACAAGGACCCAAAAATGTAGAGCAAGCAAGTCAAACAAAGAAAGCAAGTAAAGGTGATCTAGCCCTAAGGTAACCCCACTTTTAAGTCTTTATCCCCAGCAGAGTCTCTATTTATGTAATACGGTGGGAGAACTGACTTGGTTGTTTTGCGTTTGATCGCAATTGTTGCGGATAGCAAGAGTCGCCACCTGTTGTACCCCAAAATTTTCCCTCTCATATTTTCCCAAGATTTTTCTCTTACATAGGTGATTACAAACACTTGATTAAAGAAAAATAATTTTTTTGAAGATAAACAAGGTCTTTCAATTGGCATGAACAAGGTGTCTTTCGATTGGCATTTTGACAAGCTTTAATTGAGCGCCTAACCTCCTCCAAGCTTACTTCAAATTTCCAAGCTTCGATTAAAGCCTTGTTATTTTGCTTGTTTGCTGCATACCAGTTTTGACTGGGCTTGTGTTTCCTTTGAAACAGCCTCCTTTGATCCAAAGGGGAAGGGCCTCTTATTAGTGCTCCTTCGATTGCACCATTGGCTTTGCATGCTGGCTTGATTCCCAAATGCAATGGCTACCTGTATGCAAGTTGGATTCCTGCTTCATTTGGGCATTTGGTCTCTTTGGAGCAAGCTTAATTCTTGCTTCAATTGGGCATTTTATGTCTTTGGAGAAAGCTTGGTTCGTGTTTCAACTAGGCAAATTATCCCTCTGTGCGTTCCTTCATCACACAAATAAATAATTTCTTCAAACTGGCCTTCGATTCACAAATTTCCCACTGGGAAAAAGGCCCCTCAGCTTGTCACCTGCGCATGTATGCCTCTTATTGCCTGCCTTGGTTTCACAAGGAAAAGACCCATCAACTTGGCTTGGTTTCACAAGGCAAAGACTCATCATCATGCCTTCGATTCACTAGGCCAAATGTCCTTCCATGCTTGTGTTGGAAGCATAAGGCAAAGACTTATTTTGTGCTTGCTCTCAATGATAAGACCCTTCAACACACAATGTTTCTGCACTATGACATACCATACAACTGGCGCATTCGAAGGACATGCACATGGTCCATTTGAAGGACATATATTTGTCCCATTCAAAAGACATGTATTGATGGATTTAAAGGGGCATACATGGGTGTTCCATTCGAAGTACTTACTTTGTTGCCCCATTCGAAGGAATGGCAAGTGATGTATACAAATGATTCATGGGTTCCCTTCAAGAGAGCACACACGTTGGTTCAAAACAAAAGAAAAACATTCAAAGAGGCCTGCTGGCCTAAAAGCCAACATACTGCCAGTTTCAAGCCAATGTGCACAAGCACATTCATGCCAAAAGAATCTTAGATTGGCTAGGAAGAGTTTTCATTTAGGTTAGCTGAATAGGGGTTCAAACGAAGAAGCCCCAATGATGAGAACATGAGCCAGTCAAAAGGTACACAAATGGTCCATTCAAAGGCTATACAAGAAGTCCAATCGAAGGGTAGGAATTGGGGGCATTCGAAGGAGCCAAAATGTCCACATATATTCAAATTTCAAAAAAAAGACAAGATTCAATGTTTTTGGCCACAATTACAAATTCTCATTCATGACTTTCAAATGCCTAATCAAGGTTGTTTAATATTATGATATATTGTCCTCTCCCTTCTACTTTATATAAGCAGCATGCTTTCAAGCCAAATGGACACCTACATAGCCTAGAGAGAATACCACCAAATTGCAAAAAATATTCTTAAAGTTGTCCAAATAGAAACCTCTTATCCATCCAGATTCATATATTTCCAAGCACTCTATCAACATCCCAGGATCCCCAGGAGCACATACCATCCTCCATTCAATTTGTCTCACGCCCATAAGTGCTCCATCGAACCTCACTTTTTGGTAAGTTTCGTGACTTTCAAACTTTCAAATCATGCCATATAAATATTTCTTAAGTTTATATTCATGTTATTAATGATGCTTGCTAATGTTCTAACATGTTTCATGTGGGTGAAAGTGCCAAAATCATAGATCACCATTGTTAAGGCATCTCAAACAGGAATTCTCGAACCTCATGATACAGGAATTTTTAGATCAAATAAAGCCCATCATTGGATTCCTTGGGAAATTTTAAGGGGGGTGGGATGTTTTAGTTGCTTCGATATTGTGTATTTTGAAGGTTTCAATTTTTAGCCTCGCTGGAGAAGATGATTGTGACTACCGTGGCCGGTGGTCTGACTAATTTCAGGTATCAGTCCAAGCTGGCGTGGCGTTGTCCTTGTATCCCATTGGTTAATTCAAAATACCCATTCCCTCTCTCGGCTCTTGATTGGTCCACCAAACACTAGGGTCCCACCTGCGTTCATTTCTTTTTAATTTAAAATAATTGTATTTGTGTATAATATATATTTATGGGTGCGCTTAGGCTAATGAAAGTATCACCGTCCCAATGATAGAGGTAGCGTGTTTAAAGCTTTGTTATGTGTAAGGGTAGGGGTTCGAACCCTGTCTCTTACATATTATTTTTCCATTCTTCCTTTACAGATTTAGTACAGCCAGGTTGTGCACGCGCACCATGTAGTATTAGATCTACACCTTTCAATGTCAATACAGTCAGATCCAAGAGCTTCAACGTGAGGTTCACCATTCGCCCTCAAGGCTTCTCTTCACTGGATCCTAATACAGCCTCTGGGTTCCCTCACCCTTGGGCCTAGCGTTTTTCAAATCAGCACCCTCTATTTAATTTTTCTATCCTGGCCCATTTGATTTTTATCTATTTTGTTTTATTATTTATTTCTTTTACTTTGTTTATCATTAACTAAATACTAAAAAAAATCAAAAAAAACTTAGGACTAATTTTTTCCTTAATTAAATAATTAATTTCTTTAATTGATTAATTAAGATTTAACCTTTTCTTAATTTAAAATAAAATAGAATTAGGTTTAATTTATATATTTAAATTATTTTCTTTTTATAACAAAAAAAAAACTTAGACTATTTTTCTTAAAATTAACTTTATTTTCTAAATAAATTTTAGGGCACTTTTCATTGTTTTCTTAAATCAAAAATAAAAAACAACAAAGTTTGTCTTATTTACTTAGAATCACTTTAGGTTTAGATGTATTTTTTAATTTTCGCGCGTTATTATTTTCTCGCATTTTATATTATTGTACTTGTATACTGGATGTAATAGACTAATTAGGATTTTTACCGTTTTCTTTATTTTTCCTTTCCCCCAAGTTTTGTACATTGTAAATATCCCCCTCTCCTAAGCCATATAATAGTGTAGGTTTATACTTTTGTACTTTATATTTTGTACATATTAATTGCTATTAACTAGACATGCATGAAAAGACTAATAACAAAATGTTAGCAAACCTAACACAAAAGATAAAAAATAACTGAATTAAATCAATTGCACATATGCACCTCTAAGGTACGCCCACTTTGGTTGCCTTAGGAAATAAAGCAGTCATGTCCCTCGAAACAGGGACACTTTAGCAAAGACCTGTAAAATCAAAAGATCATAGTCCCTCGATGACCCTACAGTTGCCTCTCAGTAAATGATCTAGTCCCTAAACAAAATTGCTAAAGCGTCTCCACAAGTTGTCTTCGTGACTATAACGTCCCTTCGATGTCCCTCATACATCCAACGGTAGGGCTACCTACTCACTAATAGTAGGATAGAACTGTATAAAGGATAGGAGGAAAAGAACTACCTTTTCAAGTACAAAGTAAATAGTTGTTAGAAGTTTGCTCAAACATTTTACACTTACACAAATTCTACTTGTCAAAAACAATTTTCAAAAACATTTATTTTGTTAACACTCTTGAGGACTGATACAAGAGTTAAAGGTAAAGCAAATTGCCGCACTAAGGCATTTCAAAACATTTTTTTCAAACACACAAAGCACAAAATACTTTCAAAATGAGCAAACCTCTAAGAGACTGTAGAAAACTACATATGAAAAGGGTGCTAACACATTCCCTTTCCATAATCTACCCCCCTCACTCAGAATAATCTCGAAAAGATCTTTTTCTGTTCTTTTCACCCTTTCCTTAATTTGGATAAAAGAAAAGTCGATGGCGACTCTTGCTTACTGCAACATTTGTGAACACAAATGTAAAACCAGTATTAAACAGTCGGTTATGCCACCGTATCACAGAATTGGCGACTCTGTTGGGGAATTACTAAAAAGTGGGGGTACCTTAGAGTTAGTTCATTATTTAACTGCTTTTGTAGGCTTTGTTTTCTTTACCTTTTGGGATTGTTTGGGTTGTTTCTATAGATCCTACACCCGGATCTGGAGCACCTTTTAGGTAAGTAGCAATAGATCGTGGAAACTGTGCGGGATATACCGACATGGTCAAAGCGATAGCTACATTGATGTGACACTTTGGTTGGTACCAGTAGCCCTTGAGTAGTCAAGGAGAATACGGGCTGCTGCGTGGTGTCATGAAGCATCAACTGACCTTAGAACCTTTAATTGGACAACTTGTCCATTAGGAAGTAGTGAGATATTTATCTTTGGTGTAGCGCGAAGTCAGTTGATACTCGATACTACACTAATTGAGATTTGACTCCCAAGTTTTGTTTGGTGGCAAGTCATTTGTCTATTGGAACAAAACTTGTGGGAAAGATCAGTGATATTTAGATCCCTTAGAACCCGGTTACTACTGATAGGACAGGTTGAGCCAACTAAACTTCAAGAGGGTACTTACCTTAAAACCCATGCAAGCCTTAAACCTAAGGCCTTTTGTGTGATTTGCTTGTGCTTGATATACTTGTGTTTTCTTAGCATGACCATGATATCATAACATCATAACATGGCATATCATATTAACCATTTCAAGGATTTTTAGGGCTTATCTTTGTGTTGTTTTGTAGGACATAGCATCCACACGCAGGAATAATATCCAAGTCAACCTCATAAGGGACCTCCTCAACTCAAGTAATTAACATCCAGGGTTCCTGAGAGCTCTCCATTCACTGAAAGACATGGTCGACTTCTCAATCTGGTAACCTCAAGCCCTAATGAAGAAATGTTGAAGGTGCTCTTTCAGTTCTTCGACCCTTTACATCACTGCTTCACATTTCCTGATTACCAATTGGTGCCTACTATGGAGGAGTTTTCTCAATTATTGGGGGTGCCCATTCTTGATTAGTCACCTTTCAATGGTATGGAAAGAGACCCAAAACCTGAAAAGATTGCTCATGCTCTGTCTTTACAACGGTCTGATGTAGTGATAAATTGGGAAACAAGAAGAGGCGTCAAAGGGTTTCTAGCTAAGTTTCTTTTTGAGAAGGCTTATCATTTTTAGGATACCCTGGACTTACAAGCTTTTGAAGAAGTGTTGGCCCTTATCATCTATGGGATGGTAATATTTCCTAATCCGGACCAACTCATAGATGTGAATACGGTCAAAAACATTTTCTCTCATAATCCGGTGCCTACTTTACTTGGAGACATCCTACACTCTCTGCATACCCACACCATAAAGAGAAGAGGGACCCTACTGTGTTTCACTCCTCTGTTGGCTAAGTGGTTTATTTTGCACCTACCTCGATCTACGTTGAAGAATGAGCAGGGGTTGAGATGGTCTAATAGGTTGATGTCCCTCACACATTATGACATTCATTGGTGTCCTCGATCCTTGGAGAATGTTACCATCATTGATCGTTGTGGATAATTCCCTAATGTCCCTCTCCTAGGCATTAGGGGAGGAATCACTTATAATCCTTGTTTGGAGTTGCGACAGTTTGGATATGCTAGGAGGGATGGTCCTCATGATACACTTGTCCAAGGAATCATATTTGACTATGAGAATGATGTTTAGGGCTATCTCCAGAGGTTCATAAGAGCTTGGGGCATGGTGAACAAAGTTGATAGCAAAACACTGGGGCATAAGAACTCCATTCCTTTGGAGCCTTATCTTAAGTGGGTACGAACCCGTGCTCAAAGTCTCAGGATGCCTTATGATGCCACCCTACCCATCATCATGGAGACCGTTGCTGAGGAAGACACTCCTTACATTGTTCTTCATCCTGACATGGAGACTAATTTCGAGGAATTATAAAAATACTAGATTCAACTCAAAGAGGAACGGGATACCTTTGAAACCCAATTCTACACCCGCGAGAAAAAGGTTTTAGAGCTCACCAGGCTACTTCACGAAGAGAAAAGTATAAATGCCTACATTGTACCAAAGAGGATGCGCCCGTGGGAAATTGAGTCCCTTTTTTCTTTGAGAATTCATTTTTGATTTGTTACTGTAAGCCCAAGAGGAATCATTGTAACCGCTTAAACTTCTTAATACAATTAACGTTTGTTTTCTCTTTGGCTAAGCAAGTTTAAGTCTTATAAATCCTTGAAAACATTGCATACATATATCATACATATCATTGCATAAACAGGTTTTAGGACAGGCTTCTTATATTCTTTGCTGTTTATTTCAGCAATGGCTCTTGAACAAACAGTTAAGGAGCTTCAGGCAAAGAATTCTCAATTCCAATAAATGTTCCTGAATCTGGCTAAGGGCCAATAAGATTTGAAAGCTCTGATTCTCAAGGACAAGAAGAAGAAATAGAGGCCAGTGGGTGTTCTGAATTTGGGAAGAAGGTTCAAAGGACCCGTGAAGCAAGTTTCAGAGGTCGCAACTCCGTCAAGAGAGAGAGAGAGACAATTAAGATGGAGAGCCAAGATAAGAAGACCATAATACAAGGGAGTCTGAAGAAGATGAACCTGACTATTCTGAGGAGCAGTATCCTCCTGTTGATGATAAATACAAACAACCTGAGGATCAGCTCAATTCCATAGAGATCCAAAGGGTGCCCGGGTTGGATTTTGAAGAGCTAGGACTGGACTCAGGGGTGGTCATCCCACGAAAGTTCAAGGTCCCTACATTTGCTAAATATGACAGTGTCTCCTGTCCTAAGCTACATTTAAGGTTGTATGTCTGGAAAATTCAGCCCCACACTACTGATAGGGATCTCCGGGTACACTTCTTCCAGGAAAGTTTGGCAGGGACTCAGCTAGAATGGTTCTATCAACTAGAAAGAACCAATGTGCGTAATTGGGAAGATCTGGCTGCTGCTTACTACAAGCAGTACAAATATAATACTGACCTTGCCCCGAATCGTACACAGTTGCAAAGCATGTATATGGGTTCCCGCGAGGGTTTTAAGGACTATGCCCAAAAATGGAGAGACCTTGTGGGAAGAGTCCAGCCTCCGTTGTCTGATATGGAGTTGGTGGACATGTTCTTGGGCACGTTGTCCAGGCCGTTCTTTAACCATCTGATTGGAAGTTTTTCTGTTGGGCTTACTGAATTGATCTTGACCAGAGAACGGGTAGAAGCCGGAATTAAAATTGGTAAAATACAGAGAGATGCATCCTCTAGTACTACAAAGAAACCATTCACATGGAAGAAGGAGGTCAGTGCTGCTTATGGCCAAAAAAATCTTAACAAAACTGAGCGTCGTCCGATGGTAGGGGCTGTTATGATTTCCAATCCCGCATCAAACCGACAACAGAATAATCAGTCCAGATCTAATAAGCCAAGGAGATAGTTTACCCAGATCAACATGACCCTATCTCAGGTTTTACGACACCTACTGAAGTCCAATTTGGTTACCATGAAAGAGGATCCCAAAAACCCCAACTCTATATCTTCTCACTATAATGCAAATGCTTGGCGTGCTTACCATTCTGAAAGCCCAGGCCATGATACCAATGATTGTTGGGCTTTGAAGAACAAGGTGCAGGATTTGATTGAAGCAAAGGAGATTCAATTTGACGCTCCTGAGAACCCTAATGTTATAACTGCCCATATGCCCAAGCACGACAGTGGTGTTAATTCTATTGATGATGACATGTTTGTTGCTTCTATTGATAAAATTTTCTACTCCACTCCTGACTATTAAAAAGAACCTCTTGCAGGCCAGTGTATTTCCGGGTTGTGGCGAAGGTTGCCACTTATGTTTGTCCTTATGTAATGGTTTCCATTTGTTGAAGGAAGGAGTTTAGTGCCTGATGGATGATAAAGAAATCCTGTTTTAGAAGACTCCAGTTACAAGTGATCCGTGTGAAGATGTTTCTATCATTACCATTTCCACCAATCCTCCCAAGGTCTCCTCCAAAAGACCTGTTAGGATTACATCTGTTCCGAAAGTTTCTCCATTGATAATTACTTTCCCTGGACCTACACAATATTCCTCGGATAAAGCCGTTCCCTGGAACTATGGGGCTGGCGTCTATTACCACGGCGTCAAGCAAGATTTGTTGGTTGTTAAAGATAAAGATGCTAAAGACTCTGATGCTGGCATTATTAATATCGTTGGGACCAGTAAGATAACAAGAAGCGAAAGTGTTTTCTCTCCCTAGACCTCCCCTCCTAAAACAGTTGCTACTCCTGTGATCACCCCTGCTGCTGCTCTTGTTAATACTCCCTTTACTACTCTTGTGATTGTTCCTGCTGCTACTCCGGTTAGTATTCCCATAGATACTCCTGTTGTTAGTCCTACTGTTATCCCTACTACCGAGTCGTCCGAGACTCAGGGTAAAAAGGTATTGATTGAGCCTGTCCGGATAAAGGCACATGTAGAAGCCATTCCCGAGGCTTCTAAAATGGAGATGGAAGAGATATTTAAGATTATAAAGAAGAGTTACTACAATGTGATTGAACAATTGGGGAAGACCCCTTCTAAGATCTCAATGTTGGCACTGTTATTATGCTCTGAAGCCCATACCAAGGCTTTGGTGAAATTCCTTAAGACAACTCATGTGCCACAAGAAACCTCCGCTGATCAATTTGAAGACTGTGTATCCAGTTTGACTAATGACAACGGGCTAGGTTTCTCTGATGCTAATTTAACTGTTGTACCCCAATTTTCCCCCTAAGATCCCTTCATCATACCATGTTGATTCAATAACAACAAGATCACATTAGGGTTTTGGTTCTCCTCCCTATTTTTAGCTTTGCTCTTTGAGGAATCACCAAGCACCTTGACTTGTTTTTATTTTATGATCATGCATGATTTGTTTTGACTTCCCTTTTTAATTAATAAATCACAATGTTGGTTTTTTTAACTTATTAATAATGTAAGTAAAGGAAATGAGACTTAGCAAGTTGATCCATGGGTTCATGAGTTTGTTTCCATTCCCTAGTCATTAAAGCTTGAGAAGTTCAAACCTCGCCATTGAAGTTATTTTGGAATAAATGTCATGGAAAGGTTCATTTTGGTTCACCACATTTCAAAGTTATCAAGATTGATTCAAAATTACAAGGGGTTGATTGAAGAAGTTGTCATGGTTGGACAATGCCTTGTTCCCATTGGACACAAGTGCACATTTCTCCAAATTCTCAAGATATGGAAGTGGTTTTGGTTGCTATGAGTTCTCATTATCATCCTAAAATACTTATATTTATAAAGCAAGAGTGTTGGCACAAGAAAGTTGTTCAAAATTGTCAAAGTTCCTCAAAGCATGTTCTTGATCTAGGAGCTAGGGTTTTGAACTTCAAAGAAGTATATATTGCCAATCTTATGGTATTTTTGAGTGATTCAAAAGACATCCTTCTCTTTAAAGGGTTATCAACAAATCACTTCAAAAGTATCAAGGAGTTTTCATGTGGAAGAAACTTGATGTCGAAGAAAGATTACAAGTCCTCTAGATGAGCCCCCAATTTCTCATGTGTGACTTCAAATGATCATAACTTGGTAAATTTTTATCTCCTTGAGCCCACTCTTTTTCCACATTGATCTTGAGGATGTGAAATTTATTCCTTCTTTTATGTGCAAAGTTAGAAAATGGATTGGAGATGCCCTAAGGATACAAAAGATTATAGGTCATTTCATGATTTTTTGCCAACTTCAACAATTCATAACTATCTCAATTTTTGGATATTTTGAATGTTTCAAGTCTCAAAATGCCATTCAAGAAGTCTGTTTCATGCCATCTTTTTTGGTCAAGAGAAAATTCCAATTGGAAGGCCATGTTTGGATGCAAAACATTATAGGTCACTTTTGAAGAAAAATTTGAAATATTTCTAAGTATGGAAAGTCAACCCTTTTACCCCAACTTTGACTCATTGTAACTTTCATCTCAAACATCCATTTGATTCCATTATTTTTCCATTGTAAAGCTTGTAATCTTATCTTTTTAAAGCCTCAAGAATCATGCCTTAAGACCCCTTGAGCTGAGAATGCCATTGGATTGAACTTGGTAACTTGGAACTGAAGTTTCTTCATAAGTCAGAATTTGAAATTTATGTTTTGGCTTCTAAACATCAAATTAGCACGCGTTTGTGATGTAAACATGTTTTACCAAGTTGCCAAAGTGGATTAGAGCCTTAAAACGCAAGGATTGGATGAGTTTTGATGAAAAACAGATCACACCTTGCTCGTGTATCAGGTTCACACGATTTCCCTCCAAACTTCATCATCTCACATGCTTGAACATTCCATTTGATTCCCTATAAATAGAGGGTCATCCCCCATTCATTTCCTCAAGCTTTGAGAGCCAAATATACTCTGTCAAAACCTCACACGAACTTCAAATTTTTGAAATTAGTTTATGAGATTCAAGCCTTTTCTTCCAAATTTGTTTTCACATTCATCATCCTTCAGCATCATACAAACTCTCCAGCACTTAAACCAAGCAAAACGAGCCATAATTCAAGCTACAGAAGTCCAGTTTTAGAGCTTATTTCTTGAACTTCGAAAAGGTAGAATTCTCCACCATTGGATCCAAAAAACACTAACCTATTCTACTTTTTCTCCTGATTCTTGTGCTTCTTACAATTTTTAAATCCATTGAAAATTGAGAGAGAAATCTCAAATTGGAGGTGCTCGCTATTTTCTAGGTTTTTGATTCATATCCCTTTGCATACCTTATATAAATTTGGCGCGATGGTGGTGTTAGGATCGTCTTGAAGAGACGAATCCAATGATACAAGTCTCAGATCCTAATTTTTCCATTTGAAGGATCTCACAAAATCTCCATTGCAGGGTGTCCGGAGGTTGAAGACGATGACATGTCTCGTCTCAGCCAATGATAGCGTGTCAAACGTTTTAATTTCATTGGTTGCCTTTTTTCTAATCGTATGCGTATCTCACTAAGGTCCATATCAAGCACAACGCGTCTGGTCCATTGGATTAACTTACTAACGCGTTTTGACTATGATCTTATGGCCTAGATTATTTTGATTTTATTTTATTTTCTGATTTTATATTTTAATTTATTTAATTTTCAAAAACTCATAACTCTTTAAATTTTTATCCAAAAATTATGAAAAAATTCACAAAAATACTTTGAATTATTTCTGATCTCATGACTATTTTTACACATTTTTATTTTGACATTTGATATTTTTTATAGTTTTTGCATTATTTGCTTCCTTTTAATTACTTTAAAAATATTTTCTGACATTTTTTAATTCTAAAAAAATTCATAAATATCATTTTACATGTTTATGACTTTTTGAAAATTTTATGGATTTTTATATTGATGTTTATTATTTTTGATCTATTTTCTATTTGTTTGAGCAATTTTAATTAGTTTAAAAATAGTTTCTGACTTTAAAAAATTACCAAAAATTTTACAAAAATATTTGAGTTCATCTCTGATTTTTCTATGGTCTTATTATTTCTTGATTAATTTGAACATGGTTGATACTTTTCTCTTTTATTTTCTATTTTAAAGCATTTTAAAACCCTTTTTAATGTATATAATAAATGTATTATTATTTTGTGATTATTTTCTGTCTAATCTTGGGTTGAATTTTTGATCATGAACTTTTTTAACATCATTGGATCCATGGTGTTGAGTTTAACTCCATAAAAATGGATAAATGATTTTAATAATAGTTTGATTAAAATTTAATTCAAATGTGGTTTGTATATTTTCCCTCACCCTTCTTCATCTCATCCCTTTCTTATTTCACTAAGTGTTATTGGAGCATGATATCTATATCATGTCTCAAAACAAATGGTGCATAGATTGCTATTGACCGACTTCAAAATAGGTGCGACTTCTATATAAGTCCACTTACGATTGCTTAACATAGCGCTAAATTTTATCCCGATTCGAATAAATGATCATTCATGGCCCAAACCTATGTTTTCAAGCCCAAGTATGTTAATTTGATCTCTTCGATCCAATAACCTTGAGATTCATTGTGTGGAGGCTTTGGTTCTACCAATCCTCTAATGGATCTATATCACTTTAGGTCAATGTGGATCACTTAAACATCGTTGATCATTAAATGGTACTTGTGAGAATTCCAAATGGATGATATATTTTACAAAAAGCAAATTCAACTTGTTGTGTGGAGGCTTTGGTTCTACCAATCCTCTAATAAGTTCCAAATGTAAGTTTCAAGATGGTCATCCAACTAACCACTAATTACTAATAAATCACTTTATCTTGTGTTTTTATTATATGCCCTTTTATTTTATGCACCATTTACTTTTAGCATTTACATTTTGTGCTATTTTCATCTTTTCTCATTTGAGCATTTACTTTCTTGTCATTTTTATTTTTTGCTCACTTGAGCTTGTCTTTCCTTTTTGAAGATACCTAATAATTAACATAAACTATAAAAAAAAACTTTAATGATATTTGGACTATTTGGCTACTATCCTTGGTATTATGGAGTATTGGACTTCTTGGACTTAGGATTAGAAACCTTGGCCTATGTTAGAGACCTTGTGACCTTAATTGATATTTTGTCTAGAGTTCTTGAGGTTTACCTTAAGAAATTGGGTTATTTGTTTGTTTTGTGTGCAGGTTATTGTGATTACATACTTTGTTTTTAATCTGCAATTTACCTGTATACAACTATTACTCTGCCCAATTTTTGTGAAGACTTAATACATTTGAAGTTTGGTTCTCTCAAGAGGTCTAATATCTCTGCTTGCTTGGTTTCAATCCAAAGAATGAGAATTCTATCTTGACTCATAATGTCAAGTATTGGCTTCTTGTTGGTTAGATGATTTTTATCCCTAACTTTTACCTTATGCTTTAGGATAGTCCCTTCTTCTCCTCCCATCTTCTTTAATTTCAAAAATCCTCTCCCTCATTTTGTAAACTCTTCTTGTTTCTAAACTTGAACCACTTTCATAATAAACTTGGACTTAGGTCCATCCATTTTCAAAACATTTTTCTTAAATAAACTCCAATCAATTTAATAAAACCTTGACATTTTTTGTGAGAAGACTAAAAGTCAATCAATCTCATTTCAAACCATTTTGCCACTTTGGCTTTTTATTTTAAAACTTTTCTCAGAAGATTAGACTTTTGTCAATCCTTGTAGTGATGCAAACAACTATACTTCTATAATATATAGTGAAGGGAGATATTTTCCAATTGGGTGTTGAGTGAGGCTTTGTTGATTTTAAAATCCAAGCCTCATCCTCCACTTTGAGATGATGCAAATTCTCATTTCTCATGATTCTGGGTAGTAAGTATGTTTTCCACACGGACAATGACGATGATGTCTTATCTCATAAAATTAACCAACACACTTGTGTTTTAAATTTTTTAAAGGTGAACTATGTGTACCCTGATCCCCTATTGCACGAAAGGTGGTACATATGCACTAAAGGTTCACAACCGCGGAAGGTGCAAAAATCCTAAAAAATATATTTCTTTTCTCACTTCCACCATCTTTTTTTATACAACATTTTATAGCTAAAATATACATATTTTTCAAAGAGGTTCCTGCGGAGTTCCATAGATGTTTAGGGTGCTAATACCTTCCCTTTGCATAACCAACCACCTTACCTAGAATCTTTCCCCCTCTTTTTGGGTTACTCGCTCTTTTCCCATTCCTTTGGAAACAATAAAGCGCGTTGGCAATTTTTATTTTGATCTGTATAAGTCTAGTCAATCCAATGGATTAGTCTTAAACATTTCTACTGCTACAGAAAAAAAATGGCGACTTCATTGGGGACAAATTGACCTCTTGCTTGTCCATCCCTAAGTGGGTTGAGCCTATCTTTGTGTATATCTGTGTATGTGTTATTGTTGTTTATGTGTTATATGTTGTATATATGTTTGCCTGGATTTTCTGGGTTTTCAGGGTGCTTGGTGAATACTTATAAGTCCTATACCCAGACTTGGGAAAACTTTAAGATAAGGCATGCGATATATTCATGTTATCTTTGAGGGTGTAATCCCAAAAAAGGAGGCATGAGATCCCCCACTCAGTGGAGGCCCCTTTGACTGTAGTGTCATTTATCGAGTAATCGGGAAGACGTGCTTCTTTAGACCTGGGAGCCTGCTGAAGTTGAGGACCGTAGATTACCTAACCCATCTTAGCCTTTTAGGTGTAGTGCGGAAGCTATGACGGAGTAATTAGGAAATATTTGTCACGCGATACTACGCTCGACCAAGTTTTTCTTGAGAATATTACTAATTACTGAGTTAATTGGGAAGTTGGTAATATCCGAAGGAAGGATGTAGACTCTTGGAACCTCTAGAACCTTGTTCGGCAGGTGATAACTTTTACACCATACCTTATGGGTAGTACCTTCGACCTTATGCTCGTGACGTTGAACCTGTGAACCCTATGTTTGTGGTCTTGTGTGTGATTGTTGCATCATGCATCCATGCACTCATAAGCATCTTTTGAAGAAATTTTATTTCAAGGGACTTGAAAGTTGACCATTTGTGAATATCTCAGGTACCTTTTGACCATGGATTCTATAAAAAGAAAGACCAGAAAATACAATTGCAAAGATCCCAAGATAGATGAGTTGATCAGTCTAACTCCTGAGATTGAGTGTTCTGCAGATTTTCGGAAGAAGTATGGATCCATCATTCCTCTCATGAAGCTTAGGATGAAGGAGGGTATTCTCTCGACCTTGGTCCAGTTCTATGATCTGATGTATCATTGCTTTAGTTTCCATGACTATCAGTTGATGCCTACACTAGAGGAGTATTCTTATCTGTTAGATTTACCTATTATCGATTATGTTCCTTTTACTGGTTTGGAGGGTGAGCCAAAACCACACGAGATTGTTGCTTTGATCCATCTGGGGAAGTCTGAGGTTGAAGCCCATATGACTACTAAAGGAGGGATTAGAGGATTACCAGCTTAGTTCTTATTGGAGAAAGCTCGTTAATTTTCCAGAATGAAGAGTACAGTCGCTTTTGAGGCCATCTTTTTTCTACTTGCTTACGGGTTGTTCTTATTTCCTAATGTGGACAATTTTGTTGATATTAATGCTATCAGGATCTTCATGATTGGAAACCCAGTTCCTACATTGTTGGGTGATGCTTATGACTCTATTCATCTTCGGAATTCTTATCATAGGGGGATGATTATCTGTTGCACGCCTCTGTTGTACCAGTGGTTTATTTCTCATATGCCTCAGTCTGATGCTTTCTGGGATGTCAAGAAGGAACCCTGTTGGGATCCTAAGATCATGGCACTTACTCACTTGGATATTGATTGGTATCATTGAGCTTACCAGGATATAGAGATTATCGAAAATTATGGTAGTTTCCCCAATGTACCTCTTCTTGGTACAAAGGGAGGAATTAACTATAACCCTGTTCTTGCATGACGACAGCTTGGTTATCCGATGAGGGATAAACCAAATAATATTCATTTGAGTAGTTTATTTATGGAGGAGGGAGAAGACCACAAGGAAGCTAGGGAGAAGATTATGAAGGTCTGACGTCACATTTATAGGAAGAGTAGGAAAGACATGGGACCTATGGGTGATGTTTATTTGGAGCCATATCTTCAGTGGGTCCAGACGAGAGTTATTCAGTTGAAAATTCCGTACTCCCGGGAATCACCTATGCCTATTTTGTTCGTGAATACCACTCCTCCCTTATTGGATGATATAGAAGAGCTACAACTTGCTTTGGTCATGATGCAGCAGGAAAGGGATGATTGGAAGAATAAGTGCCGAACTTTAGAGATTTCCTATAGAGCAGACTTGAAGGAGAAAGACGACTTGATTGAGATTCTTGAGAGTCAGGCGGTAGAGACCATGGAGAGGCAGGGGAATTTATTTTCTCCTAAGCCTCAGTCAGATGCTATTTGCTCACTTCATAATTCAAGTGATTGGAAGGAGGTTGCCACCAGATATGCGGAAGAAAACCTGAGGTTGAAGGCTCAGTTTTCCAGGCTTACATGGAAGCGCCAATGTATAGAGTGATCTCCATCAGCTTTACTTCTTAGGGTTTTAGACTCTATTTTTTTCATCTTTTACTTGGGATTATGAAACTTGTAATCCATTTTGAAGTTATTATAATACAAAATTTTAGTATTTCAAAACGTGTTATTACTTTGATATTTACAATATGTCTATAAATCTTTAAGTCCCTTGAAATATTAATAAAATAATTCATGTGCATTGCATATCATACATCATATTGCACATATTTCTTGCATTTGTTATGCATATCCAGGTGTCTTATCAAGCTTCTTTACTTCGTTCAGCAAGTTGTCTCACCACTACAACACTCGAGCTAATTTCAGAAGGAAGATGGACAACTTAGAACAAGAGAATTGTGAGCTGTGCGAGGAAGTTTCTGCTTTGAAGGCCGGCATGGACAATCTTACTGCTCTGATGGAATCTTTGGTGGCTGCTCAGAATTAGCCACCGAGTGTTCAAACTCAACCAACAAGAGTTACTACTGAAGCTCCGACTGTTCTTGTGTCTTCTGCTCTAATTGTTGTTCAGAATCGCATGCCTCAAGGTTATCCATGGGGAATGCCCGAGAACTTTTTGCCTGAAGGTTTCAATTTGGGTCCTCAAGATACTCTAGTTGTTCAGTCTACTGTTACTCCCACACCTCTTGTGGTGCATGCTGCTCCTGCTGCACCTCCTTCGGTGAATATGATACTAGTTGATAATGAAGATATGTGTCATCCTTTTCCTCCACCAAGTGAAGACTTGGGTCTCTATGATAGAATGGATAATTTTCAAGAACAGTTTGACAAGATGCAGAGAGAGATGAAGGCCCTAAGGGGAAAGGAATTGTTCGGGCAGAATGTGAATGATTTATGCTTGGCCCTGAATGTCAAGATACCTGCGAAGTTTAAAGTCCCGGAGCCCGAGAAGTACAAGGGCAACACTTGTCCTCGTACTCATCTTATGATGTATGTAAGAATAATGTCTACCCATACTAATGATCAATGTCTTCTAATTCACTTTTTTAAGGATAGTTTGACTGGTGCTATGCTAAAATGGTATATGAGTTTGGACAGCGTCAATATCCATACTTTCAATTACTCGGGAGAAGCATTTATCCGACAATACAAATACAACATTGACATGGCGCCTGACCATGATCAACTTAGGGCCATGGTCCATAAGGACAGATGTGATCGGTGGATCTAGAACTGACTATTTAACGCTGGTTCGCGAAATGTCGCGGAAGCAAGAGTCGCCACCGTCTTTTATTTTCTCCAAATGGAAAGGACAAAAGAACAGAAAAATTCCTTATAGAGATTGCTCTCGGTTCGGGAGGTAGGTTATAGAAAGGGAAGGTGTTAGCACCCTTTCTATCCATGGTTATCCATGGGGTCTTAGATACTTGCTCATTGTGTTTTCAAAAATGGTTTGTTTGCTTTTCAATGTGGGTTTTAAAAAGTTTCTTTGAAAATTCCAGTTCGACTCTTGTATCGGTCCTCAAGAGTGTTTGAAAAATTGCTTTCGAAAGCTTTTTGAAAAGGTGTCGGTGTGAAAAGTATTTTTGAATTTTGTTTTGAATTTAGAGCAAGTATCTAGAGTCGTCTACCTACCCTAAGGAATTCGTCTGTGTAGATGTTCTTTAAAGTAGTGCCATCCCACCATTGAGAGGTAGGTAGCACCACTGTTGGAGGTGTTCGGGTCAATTCGAAGGTTCGGGACATGGTGATCACCGGAGCAATAGGAAGACACCTTAGAAGCTACCCTCATGCCAGGTTCCTGGATCATGAGGACTTACTAAGACATCCTCTACTCGACGATCACCTTTCGAAGGCAAGGCAACAGTGAGGCGTACCCTAGGGGTGGTGTGTGATTTGTGTGTCATTTTCAGATATTTTGTCTTGTTCATGTCATGGGTGATCTACGCTTTTGTTTTTATTTTAACATTCATTCTTGCATGCAATTATTAACAGTTAAAAAGTTGCGGAATTTGAAAGTTCCTAAACTATTACAAAGGTGCGGGTCCACATCGCCAAATTAAATCCAAGACCCGATTTGACATAAAATAAAGTAAAGTGCGAGAAATATAAATGCTTAATTTACACGGCTTTGGGAGAATTACATAAAAATTATAAGAAAGGAAATAAATGTGCGAATTGAAATTAAAATTGAAAGCGAGGGCGTTGGACCCTTTTTAATGAAATTAAATTATTACGAACAAATTAATTAAATTAAAGAAAAAAGAAAATATTTTTGAGTTTTTGTATTTATGATTTTTTTTATGAGAAGATTAAATGAAATTAAAATTTAATTAACCCTAATTCTAGTTGTTTTTTAATTTGTTAAGAAAAGCATTAAAATTTAACCTAAAATTAAACCTAATTAATTAATTCAATTTTTATTTATAAAAATAATAATTAATAATTAATAATTAATAAAAGAAAAGAAAAAGTAAAAGCAATTAAAACCTATTTCTACAAATTTTAAGTTTATTGGAAAATATTAAAATTAATCATAGAATAAAAAACTAATTAATTAATGAGACTTTATTTACAATGAAATATATTTTATTTTTTGGGACTTTCTGACTTTTATTATTTTTTATATTAAGAAAATATTAGTTTAAAGAATTAAATAAGAATTAAACAAAACAAATAAAAAAATAAAAAAAGAGAATAGAAGAGCAAACCAAGGGGGGTTCTGTCCCAAAACTGGAGGTATATTCCTAGTAATTCTGGCCCAATAATTTCCTGGCCTCGTTGACCTTTTGGCTAGCGTGTGGCTTCGTTGACTGATGCTTATGCTACTCTTCAAATCTGGACCTTTGGATGGGGATCATGGGGCGCGTGGCACGTTTGGATCAGGGGTTGTATGGTAGGCCTTTGTATTGAGTGCTGCGTGCAAATATGGTTAGAAGAAAAATATGGAAATAAGAAGGGGGACCTGGGGATCGAACCCAGGTCCCAGAGATTACCAATGCCAAGCCTGACCAGCGGAGCTGTGAACGCGCTTTGTACATAGAATAAAGGACAAATAATATAATGCAAATCATGAGTTAGTGGACATTTTTAGCGCGAAATTCAAACGAGCCAACCATGCCTTGCCACCTAGACTTCTTCTTCCTTGTTTGCTTTTTACCTGAAACATAAAAAAGAATTAACGGGGGTTTTAAACCCCCCCAAAATATGCCCTTTTCAAGAATAGCGATTAGGCCATCTTGCTTCATAAATTGGGCGCGACTGTTGCATTCGATTCGTCCAAGTGTCCTGAATTTAACCATGGTACTGAGGAGTCTCAATTTTACAGTATATGAAAATACCCAATTCGAAGCTTGAGGAACCCTAGCATGTTTCAATGGTGAAATCGCGTACGATGCTTAAAAACTCAATTAAAGCATGTGGTTAGCTTTAGAATGATCCACTGAACACAAATCCAATATTAAAAATTGCAAATAATGCATGAATTATGATTCAAGAATATGGAAAAAGTCATGAACAGAATGAGGTTATTCTACCAGTTCTTCGCGTTAGGGATGATGGTTTTGATTCAGGCACGTTCCTTGAAGCCTCAGGAACACAATAGGATGGTTCTCTTGCCTTGAAAAGCTTTGGAACCACGTTTTTAGTTTTAGAATTTTTGACAAAAAGTGCAAGTTTGGTTCTTCAATTCTGGCGCAGCTTGGAGGTCCTTAGCACTAGGGTTTGCATTAGTATAAGTATGTGAACGATTAGGGTTGAAAATTGGATCAAAAAACCTTTGCATTGATTGAATGGATATTTGATTTTCATGGCATAATCTTTCAAATCTTTTCCATGCATATTTGATTCCAATCATGGCAAATCACATTGATTCTTCCCATATCAGATCATGCACGAATCTTGAGTGTATTTCATGCATAAAAAGATTTAAAAAGCTTGCCTTGGTATTTTTCACATATTTTAATTAATTAAATGAATTATTAGCAATTAAAAATTCAAATAAATAAATAAAAATGATGAATAACTTCCCTTTAGGCAAAATGGTCGTGCACATGCTTGGAATGATGAATCTTGGAAGAAAATATGGCCCATTAGCAATTTTAAGGCATTTGAAGCAATGTTGACTTTTCAAAATACCCAAATATTTCCCAACTTCCACAAGGCATATCTTGCTCAATATTTAAGCTTTGCTCATGTTCTTAGACATTTTGGAAAGGTCTTGAAGTCCTCTAACCAATGTCTTTGGTCCCATGTCATTTGGATTTACCAATCTCAAGTTATGGCCTTTGACTTAAAGTCCCTTTTTGTTGACTTTTGAAAATGACCTATAATGTTGAAATTGATAACTTTTTGTGAGAGCATTTCTTAGACTTGAAGTGTGAAGAGGAGTTGTAGAAAATGTCTTTCTCTTCAAAATTAGCTTTGGATGGAATTTTTCTGATAATCCATGTGGAAGTTATGCCTTGATCAAGTTACAGTTGACTTTTTCAACTGTCCAAATATGGAAACTTTTGCATCTTGAGATTTTTTGAGCCAAGCTTTGAGAATCATGATCAAGCATTGATCAAATGATGTTTGTGGCTTCAAAATGAGATGTTGACAAAAAATTTGAACTTTTTGACTGTCAAATGACCATTTTGCCCCTGCAGTTGACTGCTGAGCAATTAGGGTTTTTGACTGTGCAATTTTGTGCTGTAAGTCTTGAAACTTGGTATGAGGATGCTTGACCATATTTGTAGGCATGTGGGACTTGATTGGACCCTTGGAAACTTCATTTACTTTGCCAGAACCAAAACCCTAATTTTTGACTGTTAGGAGGCCCTTGAACTGTGCAACCCTTGGGGAGATTTTGAAGCATGCTCTTTGCAATTCTTGAAGAATATGGGAGGGCAAATTTTGGGGTACAACAGTTGCCCCTGTTCAATCTTCTTAGACCTTAGGATGCAGATTGGCTGACGTGCCTTTCGTAATCCGAAGGTGGAAGATGATTGAACACTAGAGTGCCCAGAAATTTGCGCTCACATAGTAGTGTGATGATGGGAATGGGCTTATAGATGCCATTTGGAGATTGATGGATAGGATGATGGGCTTATAGATGCCATGCTAAGAGATGATGGAAGGTGGATGGGCTTATAGATGCCATCTGGATGTTGATCGCGTAAGAGATTCCTTAGCAAGAACTTGCGTGCCTGCAAAAGAAAAGGATTACCTGACCCATTACAGGAGCTGGTCTTCAAATTCTTTGTATGGATGCGTCCTGACTGGTTACAGGAGCTGAATCTGGAGCTTCAAAAGGTGATGAATGAACCAGGGATGGTTACTACCTCAACAGGGACGGTGAGAGAACCTTGGATGACTACTATCTCAACAGGAACGCTGAGAGAATCTGGGGACGATTACTACCTCCGCAGTAACGGGGAGAGAACCATAGGCGACTTCAACCTCAACAGTATCATTGAGAGAATCTTGGACGACTTCAACCTCAACAGTAACACTGAAAGAATCTGAGGACGATTACTACCTCCGCAGTAACGCTGAGAGAATCTGGGGACGATTACTACCTCCGCAGTAATGGGGAGAGAACCATAGGCGACTTCAACCTCAATAGTAATCATTGAGAGAATCTTGGACGACTTCAACCTCAACAGTAATCATTGAGAGAATCTTGGGCGACTTCAATCTCAACAGTAATCATTGAGAGAATCTTGGGCGACTTCAACCTCAACAGTAATCATTGAGAGAATCTTGGGCGACTTCAACCTCAACAGTAATCATTGAGAGAATCTTGGGCGACTTCAACCTCAACAGTAATCATTGAGAGAATCTTGGGACGATTACTACCTCCGCAGTAACGGGGATAGAACCATAGGCGACTTCAACCTCAACAGTAATCATTGAGAGAATCTTGGGCGACTTCAACCTCAACAGTAATCATTAAGAGAATCTTGGGATGATTACTACCTCCGCAGTAACGTGGAGAGAACCATAGGCGACTTCAACCTCAACAGTAATCATTGAGAGAATCTTGGGCGACTTCAACCTCAACAGTAATCATTGAGAGAATCTTGGATATCTTCTACTGAGTCTTTATCAGGAAAATCTGTTAGGGGTCGATTTAGCTGGACTAGAGAAGGCCTTTGACTGGATAAGAAACAGAGAAATCTTAGGGTCGATTTAACTGAACCGGTCTAGGTCTTGAAATCTTCAACTGGATAAGAAACAGGGAGATCTTAGGGTCGATCTGACTGAACCAGAGAAGGCCTTTGACTGGATAAGAAACAGTAAAATCTTAGGGTCGATTTAACTGAACCGGTCTAGGTCTTGAAATCTTCAACTGGATAAGAAACAGGGAGATCTTAGGGTCGATCTGACTGAACCAGAGAAGGCCTTTGACTGGATAAGAAACAGAAAAATCTTAGGGTCGATTTAACTGAACCAGGCTAGGTCTTGAAATGACTGAGAACTTAACTGGATCTTTCCTGAAAGGTAAAGGTCAGTCATATTCAATGCATGATATGGATCAAGCAAATGATGTTCTCAACATAAATGAGATTTGGATATGACGCGTATATGCATGTTGTAATGTATGAAAATGTGATATTTATGAATGTATGTTTTCGTCTTAGGAAAGTAAATCCTTGACGGGTGCCAGGAAGTCACTCCTGGGATGATGTTGAAGAATAGATCTTTGCTTCCGCTGGGGATGATAGTTGCAAGAATACCAGTAGGAGAAGATAACTCCGTTGGGGAATAGACTTGGCGAATGGATTACTCTGCGGGGAGAAAAGTACTCTGACGATCTTGCTGGGAAGCAATACTCTGTGGGAGAGAGGTACTTTGTTGAATTGTTGATAATAACTTGCTGGGGATACCCTTGTTGTGTTGGAAGTGTTTAATAGACTTTGCTGGGGATAAGAAGACTTCGTCGAGGACGCTCTTTCCGTGGCTTTTGGCTGAGGATAACCCAGTTATATCCTGGTAAGGAAATAACTCTTTGAATAAAGCCGGGAGACGCGTTCGTGCTCTGCGAGGATAAGCTTCCAGAATCTACTGGGGATAAGCTTACTGCTTGGGGAGATGGATTCCAACTTTCCTAGGGAACTGGATTGGACTCTCCTGGGGAAGTTTATTTGATATGCTGGGGAAGTAGCTCCATTGAATGTTTGATATACCGCCGGGGAACAATCTTTAGGCCAAGACTGCCGGGGATGCTTGTTAAGAATGCATGTATATTGCTGGGGAATGTTGAGATCTGCTGGAGGATACCTAACTTCCTTAAGACTGATATCATAGCTTTGCTTGAGGAGAGTGTACTGACTTGCTGGCTCACTCTCTGGGGAATTAAGATATATGGTCATGTTCTTCAGCTGAACTCACCTTGATACCTTGGAGGACAGAACAATTATATTGCTTAGATAACTCTTTATTGCCCCTGTTTCTGAGGCGGGAGAGGAAGACCTGTGAGGTGCTGATAGTTGTTGATGGACAAACCTTCTTCTGGTAGGCAAGTGACAAGATGCCGGGACATAGTCGTACGCTTTTGATCCCTTACTTTTGCCTGGACCGCCCTTTCGGGTTTTCAGTCCACCGGGATACCCATTTTTGCCCAAGCCGCCTTTTCAGGTTTTCGACTTGCCGGGTGTACAGATTTTTTCATTTCATCCCTTCATTTTGCCCGAACCCTTTTGGTTCGCCGGGAAGCCCTTATTTTTGCCTAGGTGTGTCAACCTAGCGGGTCTTTGATTGTGCGTAGTATTTTTTCGACTATGTCCGTTCTCTCAGAATGTAGGGAATTGCCCCTGTTAGAAGTGTTTTGTCCTGCCCCAGAAGGTGTTTGATCAGGCAAGATTCGTTGTTGGAATGCCCCAAGTGACTTCGGCGGAGATTTGCCCCAGGCTACTTGGCCTTTGAGAGATTCTATGAATCTTGATTGGAATGCCCCAGATAATAGACCATGATCATATCATTGCCCCTTGATTGGAAGTGCTTTTGTTCACCAGATATTCTTCGTGCGAATTTTCCTGCTGTTCAAATAAAAAGTCATATGCAAACAATGTTATATCAAAAATGCAAAGCTTATGTCTGTCTTGAAGATTTTTAAAATGCATTTTTTCATAAAACAAGTGAATGTTTGTAAAACGTGATGTCAACTCCGTATTTACCGTAGGCCTTAAGGAGTCATGATACTTTTCGTAACAGTATGCTTTCGAACTAACCCATTCTTCGGCTAGGACTTTTAAGGGTTATAACGTGGCCTGGTTCACGGTTTAAGAAACAAAGGATAAAGGCTCAAATTATTTGTACCCACCCGCTCTTCGTGATGTTCTCCAAACCTAAACTCAGTTGATCATACGTTAGACCTTGTTTGAGTCTTTTCTTTGATATACCAGTGATGGTTCGGATATTGACAGTTTATTTGGAATAGGCAGTCATTCCTTTTTTTTTTGTTGAGGGTCTGTAGTACCTCTTTTCTTCTTTTTTTTTTGATTTAGCTATCCCTAAATTTTTCCTGAACTGTTTCTTTCGTGATTACAGTCAGCGGGATGCCCCAGTTTTGTAAGTCTCCTTCATGGGTTTGACTTATTGGGTTTTTATTTCGAAAGATAATGACTGCCTTTCTTTATTGATTGTTCGGAACCATCACCGTCTTTCTTTGTTTTGTAAGGACCTCTTTGGTGTCATTCGTTATGCACTTGGATCAACTGAGAGAACTACCCTGCCCCAGGTTATGATTAAGGGTTTTAAATTTCGAAAAGAAAAAACTCCTACTTCTTTGGCTCAAAGGGGTTGACGAGGGATTATCTTCCTTATAACTCCAGTGTCTAGGATTTGAAACAATGCATGTACCTCATCAGCGGGGTCTGTTCAAAAGCATACTGTAGATTATGGTATCATTTTCGTCATCCTCCCTCAAGAGGCTTAGAATTATTAATTGAGAATTGATCATCAGAAAAAATATGAAAATAATTTGCATTTAGTGAATATGAATATATTGTTTCAGAACAGACATATGCGATGCATTAATGAAATAACAATGTTTAACATGAGTAAATGTTTGAACAAAATAAAATTGCAACTTGAACATTCGAATGAACAAAAATTTCTTAATCCTAGCCATGTTTTGGCAAGGGAGAAGTGATCACGTTGGGAGTCTCGGCGGGCTCGAACTCGATCTCTTTAGCATCGATCATGTTCTGAATCTTGTACTTCAGTGCCCAACAATCCTCAGTATCGTGCCCCGGGCTACCAGAATGGTAAGCTCACCTTGCTTCTGGGTTGTAATTTGGAGAGGAAGTCTTTGGATTTGCAGGAGGGTTGATCACCGCAATCAGGTTCATCCTTAACATGTGCTGCAAAGCTCGTGACCATGGCATGTTGATGTTGGTGAATTGTCTCTTAGGCTCGTCCGACCTGTTCTGATCAACCCGCTGTTCTTGGCGAGGTCGTTGTTGGACCTGTGAAGTAGTAGCAACTCGGAGAGGTCTATTCATTGGACCCGACCTTTGCCCTCTTGGAAGCTGTTCCATGACCTGGTCCCTGATTTAGGCTGGTTGCTTCATGCCTTGAGGAAGCTGACTGATCATGGCCCTTAGCTCTCCTTGCTCCTGAGCTAAACCTTGAATGAGGGCCCTTTGCCCCAGCATCTGGGTTTTCAATGTGTCTACCTCAGCTTGTAGACGTTTCAGCTGTTCGTCCTTGTCATCTTCAGGACTCTTTCTGATCAGATTCCCCATGAGGAGTGTCCTCAACTCTTCCTGCCACTTGGATAGGCTTAGGAAGATCTCCTTGAATTGAGTCTCTTGAGTGTGAAGGTCCTGGTTATCTTGTTGGGGAGCCATTGCTGAAATAAACAGCGAACAAGGGTAAGTGACCTGCAACAAGGGTATCTGTAATGCAATGATATGTATGATATATATGCAATATTTTCAAGGATCTCGCGGGGTAAACAAAAATTGTTAGAACTAGGTAGCTTGATTGAGGGAACTTCATGTTTGCTGAGAGTCCTTCTTCAAGGGTCAAAGGCTCACCATATCCAGTGGGTCATAGCCCCTGACTTTAGTCATCATGTCTGGTTTTGATTTCCAAACAACCTTGGTTAGGGGAACCTTCTTCAAGAGTCAGAGCTCACCATATCAAGTGGGTCATAGCCCCTGACAACCTCGGCTAGAGGAAAATAAATCCTCTTTGCCCCTTTCTAGACGTTTGATTCATCATGACCTGCATCACAAGCCCTTGAGATCCTTGAAATGGGTTAGGATGTATGCAATGGTATGATGTTATGGTATGCATGGAGTGATGTGAGTAACCCTGTTATGAGTCCCAATTAAGGACTGCACACCAAAACCTGCAAGCAACTCAAGTAAGACCTGTCATGAGTCCCAATTAAGGACTATAAACAAAACCTGCGAGAAACTTAGTAAACCCTGTTATGAGTCTCAATTAAGGACTATAAACAAAACCTGCAAGTAGTTCATGTGTCAGATAACAAGCATGCAGATAGTCAAGTACGAAGACACGCAAGTCACACAAGAGAAGCCCTTAGAGTTTAGGCCAGCATGAGGTCTGGGTATTACCCTCTTGAAGTTGGTGGGCTCAACCTGTCCTATCAGAAGTAACTGGGTTCTAAGGGTCCCAATATCACGGGATTGCTTTCATTGTTCATCGTTTCGATTTAGCCACTGAACTGGCGACCGAAATATTCCATAAAAGCAACCCTCAATTGAGTGTAGTATCGAGTATCAACCAACCTCGGACTGCACCAAAGTCAGTTATCTCACTACCCTAAAGAGGCCAAGATAGTTCAATTAAGGTTCCTAAGGTCTGTTGATGCTTCACGACACCACGCGGAGGCCCCGTACTCTCCTTGACTGAACTCAAGGGTTACCGGTACACACCAAAGTGCCACATCAACGTAGCAGACTGTTTCAACCATGTCGGTATACCCCGCACAGTTCCCTCACAGCCTTGTTGCTACTTTCTAAGAAGGTATCCCCAGATCCGGGTTAGGATTTATAGAACTCCCAAGACAGTCCCACAATTTAAAGCAAGCAAAGAAAGCAATTGAAAACACAATGATCTTAGTCCTAAGGTACACCTCACTTTAAGATATCCCCAGCAGAGTCGCCAGTTCTGTGATCGGTGGATCTGGAACTGACTGTTTAACGCTGGTTCGCGAAATGTCGCGGAAGCAAGAGTCGCCACCGTCTTTTATTTTCTCCAAATGGAAAGGACAAAAGCACAGAAAAATTCCTTATAGAGATTGCTCTCGGTTCGGGAGGTAGGTTATAGAAAGGGAAGGTGTTAGCACCCTTTCTATCCATGGTTATCCATGGGCTCTTAGATACTTGCTCATTGTGTTTTCAAAAATGGTTTGTTTGCTTTTCAATATGGGTTTTAAAAAGTTTCTTTGAAAATTCCAGTTCGACTCTTGTATCGGTCCTCAAGAGTGTTTGAAAAATTACTTTCGAAAGCTTTTTGAAAAGGTGTCGGTGTGAAAAGTATTTTTGAATTTTGTTTTGAATTTAGAGCAAGTATCTAGAGTCGTCTACCTACCCTAAGGAATTCGTCTATGTAGATGTTCTTTAAAGTAGTGCCATCCCACCATTGAGAGGTAGGTAGCACCACTGTTGGAGGTGTTCGGGTCAATTCGAAGGTTCGGGACATGGTGATCACCGAAGCAATAGGAAGACACCTTAGAAGCTACCCTCATGCCAGGTTCTCGGATCATGAGGACTTACTAAGACATCCTCTACTCGACGATCACCTTTCGAAGGCAAGGCAACAGTGAGGCGTACCCTAGGGGTGGTGTGTGATTTATGTGTCGTTTTCAGATATTTTGTCTTGTTCATGTCATGGGTGATCTACGCTTTTGTTTTTATTTTAACATTCATTCTTGCATGCAATTATTAACAGTTAAAAAGTTGCGGAATTTGAAAGTTCCTAAACTATTACAAAGGCGCGAGTCCACATCGCCAAATTAAATCCAAGACCCGATTTGACATAAAATAAAGTAAAGTGCGAGAAATATAAATGCTTAATTTACACGGCTTTGGGAGAATTACATAAAAATTATAAGAAAGGAAATAAATGTGCGAATTGAAATTAAAATTGAAAGCGAGGGCGTTGGACCCTTTTTAATGAAATTAAATTATTACGAACAAATTAATTAAATTAAAGAAAAAAGAAAAGATTTTTGAGTTTTTGTATTTATGATTTTTTTTATGAGAAGATTAAATGAAATTAAAATTTAATTAACCCTAATTCTAGTTGTTTTTTAATTTGTTAAGAAAAGCATTAAAATTTAACCTAAAATTAAACCTAATTAATTAATTCAATTTTTATTTATAAAAATAATAATTAATAATTAATAATTAATAAAAGAAAAGAAAAAGTAAAAGCAATTAAAACCTATTTCTACAAATTTTAAGTTTATTGGAAAATATTAAAATTAATCATAGAATAAAAAACTAATTAATTAATGAGACTTTATTTACAATGAAATATATTTTATTTTTGGGACTTTCTGGCTTTTATTATTTTTTATATTAAGAAAATATTAGTTTAAAGAATTAAATAAGAATTAAACAAAACAAATAAAAAAATAAAAAAAGAGAATAGAAGAGCAAACCAAGGGGGGTTCTGTCCCCAAACTGGAGGTATATTCCTAGTAATTCTGGCCCAATAATTTCCTGGCCTCGTTGACCTTTTGGCTAGCGTGTGGCTTCGTTGACTGATGCTTATGCTACTCTTCAAATCTGGACCTTTGGATGGGGATCATGGGGCGCGTGGCACGTTTGGATCAAGGGTTGTATGGTAGGCCTTTGTATTGAGCGCTGCGTGCAAATATGGTTAGAAGAAAAATATGGAAATAAGAAGGGGGACCTGGGGATCGAACCCAGGTCCCAGAGATTACCAATGCCAAGCCTGACCAGCGGAGCTGTGAACGCGCTTTGTACATAGAATAGAGGACAAATAATATAATGCAAATCATGAGTTAGTGGACATTTTTAGCGCAAAATTCAAACGAGCCAACCATGCCTTGCCACCTAGTCTTCTTCTTCCTCGTTTGCTTTTTACCTGAAACATAAAAAAGAATTAACGGGGGTTTTAAACCCCCCAAAATATGCCCTTTTCAAGAATAGCGATTAGGCCATCTTGCTTCATAAATTGGGCGCGACTGTTGCATTCGATTCGTCCAAGTGTCCTGAATTTAACCATGGTACTGAGGAGTCTCAATTTTACAGTATATGAAAATACCCAATTCGAAGCTTGAGGAACCCTAGCATGTTTCAATGGTGAAATCGCGTACGATGCTTAAAAACTCAATTAAAGCATGTGGTTAGCTTTAGAATGATCCACTGAACACAAATCCAATATTAAAAATTGCAAATAATGCATGAATTATGATTCAAGAATATGGAAAAAGTCATGAACAGAATGAGGTTATTCTACCAGTTCTTCGCGTTAGGGATGATGGTTTTGATTCAGGCACGTTCCTTGAAGCCTCAGGAACACAATAGGATGGTTCTCTTGCCTTGAAAAGCCTTGGAACCACGTTTTTAGTTTTAGAATTTTTGACAAAAAGTGCAAGTTTGGTTCTTCAATTCTGGCGCAGCTTGGAGGTCCTTAGCACTAGGGTTTGCATTAGTATAAGTATGTGAACGATTAAGGTTGAAAATTGGATCAAAAAACCTTTGCATTGATTGAATGGATATTTGATTTTCATGGCATAATCTTTCAAATCTTTTCCATGCATATTTGATTCCAATCATGGCAAATCACATTGATTCTTCCCATATCAGATCATGCACGAATCTTGAGTGTATTTCATGCATAAAAAGATTTAAAAAGCTTGCCTTGGTATTTTTCACATATTTTAATTAATTAAATGAATTATTAGCAATTAAAAATTCAAATAAATAAATAAAAATGATGAATAACTTCCCTTTGGGCCAAATGGTCGTGCACATGCTTGGAATGATGAATCTTGGAAGAAAATATGGCCCATTAGCAATTTTAAGGCATTTGAAGCAATGTTGACTTTTCAAAATACCCAAAAATTTCCCAACTTCCACAAGGCATATCTTGCTCAATATTTAAGCTTTGCTCATGTTCTTGGACATTTTGGAAAGGTCTTGAAGTCCTCTAACCAATTTCTTTGGTCCCATGTCATTTTGATTTACCAATCTCAAGTTATGGCCTTTGACTTAAAGTCCCTTTTTGTTGACTTTTGAAAATGACCTATAATGTTGAAATTGATAACTTTTTGTGAGAGCATTTCTTGGACTTGAAGTGTGAAGAGGAGTTGTAGGAAATGTCTTTCTCTTCAAAATGAGCTTTGGATGGAATTTTTCTGATAATCCATGTGGAAGTTATGCCTTGATCAAGTTACAGTTGACTTTTCAACTGTCCAAATATGGAAACTTTTGCATCTTGAGATTTTTTGAGCCAAGCTTTGAGAATCATGATCAAGCATTGATCAAATGATGTTTGTGGCTTCAAAATGAGATGTTGACCAAAAATTTAAACTTTTTGACTGTCAAATGATCATTTTGCCCCTGCAGTTGACTGCTGAGCAATTAGGGTTTTTGACTGTGCAATTTTGTGCTGTAAGTCTTGAAACTTGGTATGAGGATGCTTGACCATATTTGGAGGCATGTGGGACTTGATTGGACCCTTGGAAACTTCATTTACTTTTCCAGAACCAAAACTCTAATTTTTGACTGTTAGGAGGCCCTTGAACTGTGCAACCCTTGGGGAGATTTTGAAGCATGCTCTTTGCAATTCTTGAAGAATATGGGAGGGAAAATTTTGGGGTACAACAACAGAGAATCATTCAAAGAGTATGCACAGAGATGGCGTGTGGTAGCCGCCCAAGTGATTCCTCCCATGGAATAGAAGGAGATGACTAAGATTTTCTTGAAGACTCTGGGTGCTTTCTACTATGAGAGGATGGTAGCGAGTGCGTCAAGTGACTTTACTGAAATGGTAGGCATGGGTATCCGTTTAGAAGAGGCTGTAAGGGAGGGTCGTTTAACAAAAAGTGAAAGTTTCGGAAGTACGAAGAAGCCATCCTATAGGTTTTATAAAAAGAAGGAAGGAGATACAAACACTATCATGCAAGAAAGGAGGGTTAATCCTCCTAGAAGAAATTACCAGCGTCATCATCAAGTCGCCTCAATTACTCCAATTTTGGCGTAGCTCTAACCACCGTTGCTTATCAGATACCATCCCATCAGGGGAATCAAGGGTATAATCAAAAAAGGGAGAGTTATGACTTTATTCCTCTGAGTTACACAGAATTACTCCCGGCGTTAATTCAGAAGAAGTTGGTTCAGACCAGACCACCTCCCGTTGTACTATCACCATTGCCTTGGTATTATAAGGCAAACCAAACATGTGCTTTTCATCAGGGAGCACCAGGGCAAAATGTTGAGAACTGCTATCCTTTGAAAACTGAAGTACAAAAATTGGTGAAGTCTGGTATCTTATCTTTCAAGGATGTTGGCCCTAATGTGAAAGATAATCCTCTACCAAAGCATGGAGGAGCAAATGTGTAGCAACTGATTTTTTAATCAAGAGTCGCCACTATTAGTTTTTATCCTAGGGAAGGGAACCTAATAGAAAACCCTAATACACAGACAGAGATTCTAGGTTACAGACTCAATTAGACGAAAGGAAGGTGTTAGGAACCTTTCATCCACCTTGTTCACAAGGATATTAAGCTCTAGGTTTAGGTTTGGGATAAACAGAGTTTTAAGTTTTAATTAGGAAGACTCACAACGATATTAGATCGCGTGCCTACGTATCCTCTTACGAGGAATCAGAGTCCCAATTCGTAGTTTGTATGGGTTGGTGTCTTTTAGGGGTTTGCAAACATATTTTGAATCACTTCGCACTCGGTCAGGAGTAGTGATTGTGGAGATTTTGACTGAGTGTGCAGTAAGTCAAAATTAGTTTGAAACCCATTTGCAAAAAAGACTGTTGATTAGCTTAATTTGTTCACGAAAATAGTTTGATGCTTGGTTTGTGTTTTTTAACTATATTAATTGTGAAAATCTTGATTAATGCATGATAAAAAAAAGATTTGATGCAATATATGAGAAAATATATGTAATTTTAATGTGAAAATAATTTATTTGGTAATAATATAATATATAGATATATAATAATTAAAAATATAATAAATACTATGAATAATAAATATTATAAAAAATAAATACTTATAAAAATAATAATAATAACCATTAAATAATAGAATAAAAAAATTAGAACTATAAGAAAATATAAAAAAATAGTTAAACAAAAGGGGGTGTAATTTGTGTTGAAAAGTAAAAGCAAGGGGGGTGTTGCTAAGAAACTGGATGAGTTAGGCCCAGGATGATCCAGGCAGGGGGTGTTGTTTGTTCAGGAGTTTAAAAATTAAGTGAAATGGAGTATGAAAAGTATTAGGCTTTGGCCCAACGCAGTAAGAAGGGAATCTGAGTGATTGAGTGTGGTGAGGGTGTATAATGCTTATGGTAAGACTTGGCCTTACAGCCATCCAATCACGATCATACGGACGCGGTTGATTGGAACATTATAATACAGTGAACTCACAGGCATAGGATTGAAACAGGGTTATACATTTATTTTATTCATTTCATTATTTTGATTATTACGGTAAAGCTTCCTCTTTCTCTCTTCCTCGCGAAACCCTTTCTCTTCCTCCTCAAACCTAACACTCCCACCTCTCCGGTGGTGCCCTCTTTACTCCCACAAACCCTTAGTCAATAATCAAACAAAAAAAAAGGAAATTGAATTATTTTTAACCAACGTTTTTCAAGTGTATTCACTAATCCTTCTTCTTCTTTGATTTCACAGGTTGCTAATGTTGGTTGAAGATGACAGCGATGATGATAAGGGGAAGAAGACGATAGTGTACGGGGATTGGAGGATTCAGCGATGTCCAGCGGCGACAAGGGTTGTCAACGGGGGCTTAAGGGACGATTAGGGTTTCCGATCTGGAAACTCTAATCATCTTCTCTTCTCATTCTCAATGGCGCAAGTTGGTCTGCGTTTCAACTTCTCCGTCTCAATTTTCTTATTCGTCCTCAACCTTTGTCTCAGCATCCATTTTCGGTAAAGACTTCCTCCGCTCTGTTCTTGTTCTGCCAAAAAATCACCGTCCCTCACTTCTGTACTATTTTCTGTATTTATAAGTTAGTATTTTAGGGTTTTCGATTTCAGTTAGAAATTGTTTTGATTTAGGGATTTAAGGATTATAATTGATTCAATATTGATTGTAATTGGATTATGCCATATTTGATTTGGATTTGTGGGCTTCTGTAATATTTGATTCTGTAAGAGATTGGTTTTGCTATTATATTCGATTCTGTTACACAAAAATTGTTTTGTAAAAACTAGGCTTGGATTGAAATGCAGATTTTATTATGATTGAATGATTGTTCTGTATATTTAGTTTTGTAGAGAATCTTCTCTAATTTGGCAATGATACCAAAAACGTTGAGCAAATCTCTCCTGATTGGAACAGTAGACGTTTTTGGGGCTGGCTATAATGGGCCATGTGTTTGTTGAGCTGTATTAGGCCTAAGCAATTCGTTTCAAGCTTACTTTCTAACGCAACAAAAAACTTTAATAAACATGGGTATAATAACTTTTAATTAAAATACTCAAAAGGGCTTAATTACCAGATGCCAGAATACTACTTGTTATATTCTAAAGAATTTCTTTTTAATAATGATATCAACTTTTTCTTTTAATTACCAACAAGATTTCCATTTTAAATCCATCAAGTTTCCTTCTAAACAAAATTTACTTATTAAAAAACTATTAGACAATCCCCTTTTTTAAAGACAATACTCTCCTTTTTCAACATATCAAATGGGCCAACCCAAAAGACTTGGTTATTGATCAATACACCCCTTTTTTTACTTACTTAAAAACACTTAAATGTCTCTACTAAATTTAATTATCATTAGTAATTCATAATTTTAATAATAATAACTATTTAGTAGTTATTATTCTGAAATAACGTTTATACCCTCGAATCGCATGGGCCATTGGCCAACATGCCACACGAATAGGTTTACGAATGCACGGGTCTTTCTGCCTTAGAGAGCCCTGTTTTCGCGACTTAAAAATACACCCCTAGCCAGATAAAGACGGACCACCAGATACTGTTGTACCGTCTTCAATTAAGTATTTTCTTTATTTCAATCTCAAAAAATATAATCGTCGCAGTAGGACAAATTTGGGGTGCGACAACTGCCCCTATTTAATTATCTTTCAATCGAATATCGTGAGAAAACTTGAGTCTTGCGCATTTTGATTGAAAGTTTATTGAATACTTGAAGTATCCCAAAATTTATCCGACAAACATAAGGTTATATTGATGTAGCATACCCTTACAAGTCTCAAGGAAGTAGACAAAGCTGATGATATATCGCTTACCTGGGTTTGATAATGAGGCAGATAGCGCAACTTTGCATGCCTTGGTTTATTCACCCATTTGGAGGGTGAGTGTAGCAATGATTGATGATGCATGGATGCTTGAAGACTGAGGCCATGGGTTACATTTCTGAATTGCTGCATGACGTCTGAGGCGATGTTTTAAGCATGAATACATTGTGACTCAGAGGCTATGTGTTTGAGTTTGAAGAACACATTGTGGCTTAGAGGCAATGTGCTAACTTGGATAATACATTGCGGCTTAGAGGTAATATGTTGAGTTTGGATAATATATTGCGGCTTAGAGGCAATGTGTTGAGTTTGAATAATACATTGCGGCTTAGAGGTAATGTGCTGAGTTTTGAGGATACATTGCGGCTTAGAGGCAATGTTATGAGTTCTGAGAATGCATTGCGGCTTAGAGGAAATGTATTGAGTTTGCGAATACATTGCGGCTTAGAGGAAATGTGTTGAGTTTGTGAATACATTTCAGCTTAGAGGCAATGCGTTGAGTTTTGTTTATCTTTTGAGCATCGCATCATGAAGTCTGAGGCGATGATCGGTGTTTATGGAATAAAGGAATGTACTGCTGCATGAAGTTTGATGCAATAGGTTATAGTTGTGCAAATCACTGCGTGAAGTCTGAGACGATAAGCTAGATTTGGTTTTCGGACATCGCTGTATGAAGTCTGAGGCGATGGTTTGTGTTATGGAGTAATGAGATATACATTGGTACATGAAGTCCGGGGCAATGAGTTTGGTTCCCGAATCGCTGCGTGAAGTTTGATGCGATAGGCTGGATTTTGTGGAATAAAGAAATACATCGTTGTATGAAGTCTGAGACGATGGTCTAGAGTTTGGAACACATTGTTGTATGAAGTCTGAGGAAATGATTTATGTCACAGAATAAGGGAATGTACTGCTGCATGAAGACTGAGGCAGTGGGTTAGGTTTGCAAATCACTGCGTGAAGTCTGATGTGATAAGCTAAATTTGTTATTTCGAACATCGTTGCATGAAGTCTGAGACGATGGTCCAGAGTTTGGAATATATTGTTGCATGAAGTCTGAGGCAATGATCTGTGTCGCAGAATAAGAAACGCATTACTGCATGAAGTCTGAGGCAATGGGTTAGGTTTGCAAATCACTGCGTGAAGTCTTATGTGGTAAGCTAAATTTGGTGTTTCGAACATTGTTGCATGAAGTCTGAGATGATGGTCTGGAACTTGGCATAAGGAAATACATTGCTGCATGAAGTCTGAGGCAATGGATTAGGTTCGAAAATCGCTGTGTGAAGTCTGAGGCGATAAGCTAGGTCTGTTGTTTCGAACATCACTACGTAAAGACTGAGGCGATGATCTAGGTTTTGCAAAAACATTGCGGCTTAGAGGCAATGTAATGAGTTTGGAGAATTCATTGCGGCTTAGAGGCAATGTGTTGGCTTGGACAATACATTGCAGCTTAGAGACAATGTATCGAGTTTTAAGAATTCATTGTGGCTTAGAGGCAATGTAATGGGTCTTCGAGAATACATTGCGACTTAGAGGCAACATACTGAGTTTTGAGGATACATTGCAGCTTAGAGGCAATGTGTTTAAGTTGGACGATATATTGCGGCATAGAGGAAATGTGTCGAGTTTTGAGAATTTATTGCAGCTTAGAGGCAATGTGTTTGAGTCAGACGATATATTGCGGCTTAGAGGCAATATACTGATATGGAAAGATACATTGTGGCTTAGAGGCAATTTGTTTAGTTTTGCAAATACGTTGCAGCTTAGAGGCAATGTGTTTGAATCGGAGTTGCGGCTTAAAAGCAATATACTGAGTTTTGACAATGGGTTGCGGCTTAGAGGCAATGCAATGGGTTTTGAGAATGCATTGTATCTTAGAGGAAACGTACGGAGTGTTGAGAATTCATTGCAGCTTAGAGGTAATGTGTTGAGTTTGAGGATACATTACGGCTTAGAGGAAATGTGTTGAGTTTGAGGATACATTGCAGCTTGAGGAAATGCACTGAGTTTGCAAATACATTGCGGCTTAGAGGCAATGTTCTGAATTATGCTTATACGTTGCGGCTTAGAGGAAATGTAATGGGTTTTGCGGATATCTTGCGGCTTAGAGGCAACATACTGGGCTTGAGGATATATTGCGGCTTAGAGGCAATGTAATGGGTCTTGTAAGGAACTCATCACTGCGAGAAGACTTAGGTGATGGGCTGAATATGTCACGGCATGAAGACTGAGGTGACACGCTTAATAGTAGGATAAGTATTGCGTTGGTTGGCCCTTAGATAGTTGAATCGAGGGTGAAATCATTGGTCTGTTTGCTATGTGATACATGTGTATGCATGCGTATTGATATTTATATATATGCAAAATGTATGATGTTTGACATTAATATGGAACCCTGAGTGTATTGAATATTGAAATGTATAGGGTATGTATGCTTTAGATATGCAAAATGTATGTGTGAAATATGTGTAAGATGCGTATATGCCTTGAAATGTTATGAAGACTATTTCTGGTATTCTCTCCTTTAAACCATTGACTCTGAGTTACCAACTCCTGGCGTTGTATGTTGTGTCATCGTAGTATTGTTGAACTTGAACGCGGTGGGAAATGTTAGCAAAAGTTTAGCATTGATTTTGTATTACGGGCGTGGACGTAGATGTAGATGATGGCCTATGCGTAGATTTGTATGCAGACGTAGATCTATGTATTGGCATATGCGTAGATTCATATATTGTAAGCGTGGGCGTAAGTATTGGCATATGTGTAGAATTTTATGTTGTAAGCGTAGGCGTAGACGTGGACATGTGTATAGAATTTGTATTGCAGACGCATGTGCGGATGTAGACTTAGTGTTGCAAGTGTAGGAATAGGCGTTGGCATGTATATGGACGTAGACTTTGTGTACGGACGTGTATACGTATGAGTAGATATGTATAGATTTTTGTATTGTGAGTGCAAGCATAGGCGTAGGCGTGGGTATGGACGTGGTCGTGGATTTTCTTTTGATGTTTTTCTAACCAAAATGCTTTTTCGATGTTTTGTCAAATACTTTTATTCCTTAATTCCCCGAAATGATTTCAAGACAATATTCATAAGAAATAATTATAGTATTTTGTAAACAAGTATGAGAAAAGAAAAAACACAATTTTAAAGATGCAAAGAAAGAAAATGTTTTATTGATTATGCCTCTGGATAGGCGAATGTACAGGATGCAATTCCTAGAAAGAGGTAATTGCTGAAATTTTTGAAACTGTAAATGGAAATAAAAATGATAATTTCTACTGCTATTCCCCAATATCCTTTTAATGATCTTATCTCCTTTGCTTATGAGTTGTATAATTCAGATCTATCTCTCCCTTTGTGGTTTGTAGTCATAGGTCTTAGATCGCAGTCTTTTTGTTCTTTATTTCTTTTTGACTGATCCCTAATTTTTGCCTGGATTGTCCTTTAGGGTTTTCAATCCACCGGGATGATTTTTTTGTCTATATGCCCCTAATTTTTTCTTGGATTGCCCTTTTGGGTTTTTAGTCCACCGGGGTAACTTTTTTGTTATATGCCCCTAATTTTTGCCTGAATCGCCCTTTAGGGTTTCGGATCCACTAGGGCGCTCCTTTTTGCCTAAGTCGCATGTTTGAGGTTCGAGCTTAGAGAGCTTCTTATACATAGTGTTTTTGACTGCATCTGAATTTTCTAGACGTGGTTGTTCTTCCCCATCCATTATTGTGGAGACAAGATTACCACTGGAGGATGCTGTTTTGACTACATACGGACCTTTGTAATTGGGGGTCCGTTTACCACGTGAGTCGAGGCGAGTTAGCAGAATCTTCGTGAGTACTAGAACATGTCGTGGTTCATCTTGTACAATATATCGTTACTTTGAAAGAATTCTGAGGCTAATTCTCGTAGGGTTTATTTGCCAATGCTAGAGGCATTTTCCAGATGTCGTGAAACCAAGGCCTGTTATATAGCAAGGCAATGTGCGGGCTCTTCGAAGCGTCTGTTTGTGATGTGCGTTTCGTGGTTTGACCAAGTTACTTTGAATATAGACGATATAGTTGCCAGGGCGCCTGTCATTCGGTATCCTTTTCGTGGGACGCGACTGAAAATGATCTTCGTGAATTCCGCAGTCAGTTTTAAAATATGATCTTGATAGGGAATCAGTTTTGGATGTTTAGTTTCCCGTTCTCCATTGAATTGGTATATGGCTTGTGAGCATTCTTTGGGGGAGTCAATACTGCCCCTATATCGTGCCCTAGTGTATTTAAAACTTCGTCGAACGTGGATACCCAATATGCCCCTGGCTCGGATTCTTCGTCAGATCTTAGTATTTCGTAGTTGTTTATTTTTACGACACTGTCTGTATTCGAATTTGGCCTGTTTCCGTAGATATGTGCAATAACTTGATTAGATTCTTTGTGGCTCCTCTCTAACATTGCCCCTTAGCATGGTTTCTTCCAGGTCTTCCCCTATACTCAGATAAATGGTTTTGATAGCCTCTAGATACGGTTACATATTGTTAGCTTTTTTTTATTTCCCTCGCCATTTTCTCAGAGAGTTTAAGATCTTTATCATCTTCCTCTTTAGCTTGGTTGATAGGAGCATCAAAATCATATCGGATCTCAGCAATATCATTATCGGTGGTTTTGGGCATGAATTTGCACCTTTATCATGTTTTGGTGCAGCTTTAGTATTTGAATATTTGAAAATGCATATGCAGAGAAAGTATTTCCATTTTTTAGATTTGAGATATAAATGCAAGGGAAAGACAGGGATCTTAATTGAAAACAAAACATTACTTTCATTAATCGTAAATATTGTCTGAAACGCAACGGGGAACCCTTACAAGCAACCCATGTGCCTCGGGCTTGACATAGGTTCTTTAGAAAACAAGAAAAATTAATTGAGAAAGAAAAAGATCTCAGGAATCTCCACGGTCGTTCATCTTTTGAGTTTTTCTCCTGGGGCGCATTCTTGGACGAATTCAGTTGCCCCTTTGGTGTTGGCCCTGTTGGATATTTTCGCCACATGTCCGTCATGCACTACTCCATTATTGTCAAAGGTCTCTTGGATTGGAGGAAAATGTGCTTCCCCCTTCAGAGTAGCTTTATATTTTTCTTCAGGGTATTGCCCGAACTGGACTATCCCCTGGTCCCCTAGCCTTTGTAGAGCTCTTTCGAAAGCTTCAATGTGTCCTAGCGGGAGTCTGCATTATTGGTTAGAATCTGTAGGGTATGAGATGCCCCTGATTTTTGTGGCGGTAGGACAAACCCTTCAGTTTTAGCTTCTTGTTGGGCTACGAAGGACTTTGAGATTCCCGCTTCTGACTCTTTCCTTAGTTGGTGACCGCTTGATGCACCAATAGTCTTGGTTACTTCTTCGAAAGCTGCCCTGGGAATCTGGTCTTGCCTATCAATAATGTTCTTCAAAGCCAGGAGAACTTGACTCAAATCTCCTTTTATTGAATTTACGTCGCCATTTACTTGGTCGAGATCCTCTTTGAACGCATCCTAAGTTTCCTCGATTTTCTCCATTGCTTTATGTTGATGAGCCCTTGTTTGATATGGAGGCCAAGGAGGTGGAGACATTCTTATACCAATGGTTCAACTGGAGAGATGTTTTTTTTAAAAAAAGTGAGTTTTAACATGATATACGGATGTTCGTGAATGCATGCATGCGAATGAATGTGTACGAATATGAAATGGTTAATGTTTTAAATGTCCTATTCTGCTGGGTACATGCTTGTCCTTTATTATTTTACTTGGCGACTATCTTTGAAATATATACGTAAACGGTGTGTGGAAACAAAATGCCTTTATTGAAAGTAACGTAATTCAGATATTGAAAAATGTTACGATCTTAAACCAAAACTTTACTTGTGTGAAATCAAGCAAAAGGGAAATAAGTCTTCTAGGTGCACCTGTGGATGTATGATCTTGAAACAATCCCATATTGCTGGACAAATCCTGAGAAAGTCTTCAACACATTATTTCCCTTTTGTGGCCTTGATTTCAGACATGTTTGGCGTGTTGACGTGGGCAGGTTGTTTCCTTCGGTATCCATTTTTAAAGACAGTCACCAAGATCTTGATTTTATTATTATTTTTTGTACCCCGTGAATAAGACAAAGAAACGGGTGACGAATATATGATGAATGTATGACAAATACATGAAATATATGAATGCATGGTTGTAAGGTTGAGTGACGGGACTTTTGTAATAAGTACCCTTATAAGGTAGGTTCCTTAGTCTTGACCTATAGTTGATCTACCCTCCCTAAAAGGTGGTTTCCTTAAGGGTGTCATGAATAACACCAGAGGGGAAAGCCACAAGGGCCTCCCTTAGGTGGAGCCTCTTTACGGACTGAGACTTTCGTCTCAAAGTCATGAAAGATCCTGTCATGAGATATTTGGGTTAAGGTCATTACAAAGAGTCATGGGTGACCTTCCAAAGTCCTACTCGTCAAGAGGATATCTCTTGATAAGTATTCCTTTTTCAGAAGTTCACCGACTCTAGGCGAAGTCGTCACATAAACGCGCAGGGATGATGTACCCCTTAAGCTAATAGACGACACTTCTTGCTAAGGTTATTTGAGAATATACTTTTTGAAATTTAAAAAAACCCGCCACATAGTATATATGATCATAAGAAAAATTGACGATAAATAAATAACGCAATAAATAGAATTAATGCAAATAAATAAATAAAGCAAGTAAAAATAAGAAACCCCAAAAATACCTAAACCTAGGGTTAAGGAGAGTCGCCAGCTGTAGCAACTGGTTTTTTAATTAAGAGTCGCCACTATTAGTTTTTATCCTAGGGAAGGGAACCTAATAGAAAACCCTAATTCGCGGACTGAGATTCTAGGTTACGGACTCAATTAGACGAAAGGAAGGTGTTAGGCACCTTTCATCCACCTTGTTCACAAGGATATTAAGCTCTAGGTTTAGGTTTGGGATAAACAAGGTTTTAAGTTTTAATTAGCAAGACTCGCCACAATGTTAGATCGCATGCCTACATATCCTCTTACGAGGAATCAGAGTCTCAATTCGTAGTTCATATGGGTTGGTGTCTTTTAAGGGTTTGCAAACATATTTTGAATCACTTCGCACTCGATCGGGTGTAGTGATTGCAGAGATTTTGACTGAGTGTGCAGTAAGTCAAAATTAATTTGAAACCTATTTGCAAAAAAGACTGTTGATTAGCTTAATTTGTTCGCGAAAATAGTTTGATGCTTGATTTGTGTTTTTTAACTGTATTAATTGCGAAAATCTTGATTAATGCATGATAAAAAAAATATTTAATGCAATATATGAGAAAATATATGTAATTTTAATGTGAAAATAATTTATTTGGTAATATTATAATATATATATATATATATATATATATATATATATATATATATATATATATATATATATATATATATATATATATATATATAATTAAAAATATAATAAATACTATGAATAATAAATATTATAAAAAATAAATAGATATAAAAATAATAATAATAACCATTAAATAATAGAATAAAAAAAATTAGAACTATGAGAAAATATATAAAAAAATTGTTAAACAAAAGGGGGCTGCAATTTGTTGACAAGTAAAAGCAAGGGGGTGTTGCTAAGAAACTGGCTGAGTTAGGCCCAGGATGTTCCAGGAAGGGGTGTTGTTTGTTCAGGAGTTTAAAAATTAAGTGAAAGGGAGTATGAAAAGTATTGGGCTTTGGCCCAACGCAGTAAGAAGGGAATCTGAGTGATTGAATGTGGTGAGGGTGTATCATGCTTATGGTAAGACTTGGCCTTACGGCCATCCAATCATGATCATACGGACGCGGCTGATTGGAACATTGTAATATGGTGAACTCACGGTCATAGGATTGAAACAGGGTTATATATTTGTTTTATTCATTTCATTTTTTTGATTATTACAGTAAAGCTTCCTCTTTCTCTCTTCCCCGCGAAACCTTTTCGCTTCCTCCTCAACCCTAACACTCCCACCTCTCCGACGGTGCCCCGTTTACTCCCACAAACCCTTAGTCAAGCATTAAAAAATAGGAAATTGAATTATTTTTACCCCTTTCCGATTTAAGCTTCTGCGTTCTTCAAGTGTATTCACTAATCCTTCTTCTTCTTTGATTTTGTAGGTTGCTGGTGTTGGTTGAAGATGGCAACGATGGTGATAAGGGGAAGAAGACGATGGTGTATGGGTATTGGAGGATTCAGCGATGTCCAGCAGCAGCAAGGGTTGTCAACGGGGGCTTAAGGGATGATTAGGGTTTCCGATCTGGAAACTCTAATCATCTTTTATTCTCGTTCTCAACGGTGCAAGTGGGTTTGCGTTTCAACTTCTCTGTGTCAATTTTTATTCTCTTTCCTCAACCTTTATCTCAGCATCCATTTTTTGGTAAAGAATTCCTCCGCTCTGTTGTTGTTCTTCCAAAAAATTGTTGTCCCTCACTTCTGTACTTTTTTCTGTATTTATAAGTTAGTATTTTAGGGTTTTTGATTTCAGTTAGAAATTGTTTTAATTTAGGGATTTAAGGATTTTAATTGATTCAATATTGATTGTAATTGGATTATGCCAGATTTGATTTGGATTTGTGGGCTTCTGTAATATTTGATTCTGTAAGAGATTGGTTTTGCTGTTATATTCGATTTTGTTACAAAAAAGTTGTTTTGTAAAAACTAGGCTTAGATTGAAATGCAAATTTTATTATGATTGAATGCCTGTTATGTAGAGTTAGTTTTGTACAAAATCTTCTCTAATTTGGCAATGATACCAAAAACATTGTGCTAATCTCTCCTGATTGGAACAATAGACGTTTTTGGGGCTGGCTAATATGGGCCATGTGTTTGTTGAGCTGTATTGGGCCTAAGAAGTTCGTTTCAAGCTTACTTTATAACACAACAAAAAACTTTAATAAACATGGGTATAATAACTTTTAATTAAAATACTCAAAAGGGCTTAATTACCAGACGCCAGAATACTACTTGTTATATTCTAAAGAATTTCTTTTTAATAATGATAGCAACTTTTTCTTTTAATTACCAACAAGACTTCCATTTTAAATGCATCAAGTTTCATTATAAACAAAATTTACTTATTAAAAAACTATTAGACAGCCCCCTTTTTTAAAGACAATACTCTCCTTTTTCAACATATCAAATGGGCCGACCCAAAAGACTTGGTTATTGATCAATACACCCTTTTTTTTACTTTATTAAAAACACTTAAATGTCTCTACTAAATTCAATTATCATTAGTAATTTTTAATTTTAATAATAATAACTATTTAGTAGTTATTATTCTGAAATAACTTTTATATCCTCGAATTGCATGGGCCATTGGCCAACATGCCACGCGAATAGGTTTACGAATGCATGGGTCTTTCTGCCTTAGAGAGCCCCATTTTTGCGAGCTAAAAATACACCCCTATCCAGATAAAGACGGACCACCAGATACTTCTGTACCATATTTAATTAAGTACTTTCTTTATTTCAATCTCAAAAAATATAATCGTTGTGGTAGGACAAATTTGGGGTACGATAAAATGCTGTGAACATGGTGACCGGTTGTCCAGGCGACTTCCTGATTTTTGATGTTAATCTGGTTAGAGGAGATTTGGTAAAAATGCATGCAGACCTCTGTGAATTTAACTATTATACGCATGACCATGCCGGTTGTGCTATTTGTAGTATGAATATACAGGGTTGTGACAAGATAAAGGCTGATTTGCAAGAGATGATGGACGAGGGCCTCATCCACATAATCAAGCCTAGGGAAGAGTATGAATAGGAAGTAAACATGGTTTCTGGATGTCCCAAAGAGTTCAGAATCTTTGATGTGGAACATATGAATGATGATCTTGTACAATTGCATGCTACTTTCTGCCACATGGTTGGTCAGGTAGAACATCAATATGGATCTTGCTAAATTTGTTGTTGGGACTCCCGAGGATGTTCAATTGTAAGGAAAGGTGTTCAATTGTTGTTGGATAATGGAACTATCAAGGTTATAGGTCAGAGGGATGATTACCATGAAGTTGATGTGATTGAGGTTTGTTTGGCTGAAGAAGAGTCAGCTGATGAGTATACCTATGCAGATGAGTACTTCTCCTCAGATGAAGATATGTTTTCCAGAGATAACTCTGTAATAACTTATTGTGTTGAATAAGGAGTAAACATTATTGTTCCTTGTTTTTGTGCACCCGCCCATTTTAAAGTTGAATATCATAGCAAGCCAGCTATTACTCCATTGGTGATTAGTTTGTCGGGTCCTGTCCCCTACAATTCAGACAAGGCGGTACCCTACAAACATAATGCTATAATTTTAGAGGATGGTATGGAAGTTCCCATCGAGCCAATGCCTAATGTTGGAAATATTGATGAGACTAGCAGAGTGACCCGCAATGGTCGTGTATTTGCACTAGTTGTTTGTGGAGATGTTAGTACTGGAAAGAAAATCGTTGAAAATGTTGAACCCAAGAAGGCTACATGTGAATCTAGTGGGGCTACACTAGAGAAAGAGGTGGATGATATTTTGAATATAATCAAGATGAGCGACTACAAAATTGTAGATCAGCTACTGCAGACTCCTTTAAAAATATCTATCTTAGCTTTATTAATGAACTCCTCTGCTCACAGAGAATCTTTGATGAGGGTATTGGACCAAGATTTTGTGGAAAGTGTTATTCCTGTAGACCAATTCAACAGTGTAGTAGGGAACATTACGTCATGTAATAACCTGAGTTTCTGCAACGATGAATTGCCCGATGAAGGAAGGAATCACAACTTGGCCCTCAACATGTCTATGAACTTCAAGAATGATTCATTATCCAATATGTTGATTGATAATGGATCCACATTGAGCATTATACCGAAGAGCACTCTTATGAAGTTGAAATATCAAGGAACGCCCATGTGCCCAAGTGGCATTATTGTGAAAGCGTTTGATGGATCAGGGAAATCTGTTATTGGTGAATTGGACTTGCCTATTCATATAGGCCTACATTTATTTAAGATTACTTTCTAGGTCATGGACATTGTACCCGCATATAGCTATTTGTTGGGTCGGCCGTGGATACATGAGGCAGGGGTTGTCACTTCAACTTTACACCAGAAGTTGAAGTTTGTACGTGAAGGAAAAGTTGTAATTATAAATGGATAATATGCATTATTGATATCTCATTTTTCCTCTTTAAGCATTGTGGAGGCGGATGAAGCTGCTGTTGGAACCCATTTCCAAGCTTTATCCATTGATAATATAAGAGGAAATGAGAATTCTATGGCTTCGTTTAAGGATGCGCAACAGGTTGTGCGTAATGGCCGTAGTGAAGTATGGGGACAAATTATTGATCCACCTGTAAACAAGAACAGAGTTGGCTTGGGGTTCTCTGTGAAAAATGATAAAGGTAAGAGCATGAAGTCAAATACTTCTGCAGGCAGCTATCAAGACATCTTTCATAGCGGGGGTTATCTTCATCCATCTGTTTCCGGGATTAATGCCATTGTGGAAGATGAAGCAGAGCCAGAAATGCCAAATTATGTGACGCACGGAATTAGGGTTCAAAACTGGATCACCATTGATGTTCCCTATTGCATACATGTTTCAAAGTAATTTGTTTTTGTTAATCTTTTTGAAAAGCTTTCACTCTCCCTAAGGTGAAAGTATTAGTATTGTATGGGCTTATATGTTTGCTTTGATTTTTAAAATCAATAATAAAAGTTATCTTTGTTTCCCAAATTGTGTCTTTATTTTTTTCTTTTTCTTGGAAAATGGTAATAAAAAAAAACCTTTCAAAATAAATAATAACTGAAATTTAATCTGCATGATCACTTGTTATATGTGCCAGTTTCTAAAAGCAATCATAAATCATATGTGCAGATTAATTAAAAAACCCGTTGAATACAATGACCCTGCACCCTCTCCCAAATTTGAATGTCCTGTGTATGGGGCTGAAGAAGAAGACTATGATGAGATTCCAGAATAGGTATCAAAGTTTCTTGAGCGCGAGGAGAACTCCATTCATCCATATAAAGAGCCATTGGAAGTAATCAATTTGGGTTCAAAAGAAGATCCGAAGGAATTCAAGATTGGAGCATTGTTACATCCTGATATGAAGAGAATGTTGATTGAGATGTTAAAAGAGTATGTGGATATTTTTTCTTGGTCTTACCAAGATATACCCGGGCTAGATACAGATATTGTAGAGCCCCATTTTCCGCTAAAGCCAGAATGTACGCCAATCAAACAGAAGTTGCGAAGAACTCACCCAGATATGGCAATGAAGATCAAAGAAGAAGTGCTAAAGCAGATTAATGTAGGTTTTCTTGTGACATCAGTGTACCCTCAGTGGATTTCCAATATTGTCTCAGTACCTAAGAAAGACTGAAAAGTTTGCATGTGTGTAGATTACAGAGATCTAAATAAACTAGTCCAAAAGATGATTTTCCATTGCCGCACATTGATATGTTAGTGGATGGCACAACAAAATTCAAAGTTTTCTCGTTCATGGACGAATTTTCCGAGTATAATCAAATAAGGATGGCACCTGAGGACATGGAAAAAATAACGTTTATCACACCCTGGGGAAAATTCTGTTACAAAGTGATGCCCTTCGAGTTGAAGAACGCTGATGCAACGTACCAGAGGGCTATGACAACCTTATTCCATGATCTGATGCACAAGGAAATTGAGGTATATGTTGATGATATGATTGTTAAATCCTAGACTAAAGAAGGTCATGTAGAAGATTTGTTGAAGTTGTTTCAGCGTTTGAGGAAGTATCGTCTCCGCTTGAATCCAAATAAATGTACCTTCGGTTTTCGGTCAGGAAAATTGATGGGTTTCATTGTTAGCCAGAGAGGGATTGCAGTTGACCCAGATAAAGTCAAAGCTATTCAAGAAATGCCAGTGCCGAGAACTAAAAAGCAAGTCAGAGGGTTCCTCGGGCGTTTGAATTATATTTCCAGATTCATTTCCCACATGAGTGCAGCGTGTGAACTGATCTTTAAGTTGTTAAAGATAGATCAAAGTTGTGTGTGGACAGATGACTACCAAAGGGCATTTGAAAGTATTAAAGAATATCTTCTTGAACCTCCTATCTTGCTCCCTCCTGTTGAAGGAAGACCATTGATTATGTATCTTACAGTGTTAGATAATTCCATGGGCTGTATTCTGGGACAACAAGATGAAACAGGGAAAAAGAGTATGCCATTTATTATCTCAGTAAAAAGTTTACTGATTTTGAATTGCGGTATTCCATGCTAGAAAAGACATGTTGTGCTTTGGTCTGGGAGGAAAAACATTTGCGGCAGTATATGTTGAATCATGCGACTTGGTTGATCTCCAAAATAGATCCAATCAAGTACATTTTTGAAAAGCCTGCTCTTACTAGGAGAATTGCCCGCTGGCAGATGTTGTTATTTGAATATGACATCAAATACCGCACTCAAAAAGCTACTAAAATCAGTGTGTTGGCAGATTATCTTGCTCACCAACCATTTGATGATTATCAGTCTGTGATGTATGATTTCCCCGATGAGGATGTGATGTTTCTGAAAGTGAAAGATTGTGACGAACCTTTGCCTGAGGAAGGTCCTGATCTTGAATCTCGCTGGAGTATGATATTTGATGGAGCTATGAATGCTTATGGTAAAGGAATATGTGTTGTGATTGTCACTCCACATGGATCACACATTCCTTTTACTGCAAGGTTGACATTTGATTGTACTAATAATATGGAAGAATATGAGGCTTGCATCATGGGTCTCGAGGAAGCTATTGATCTCAGAATTAAAATTCTATATGTGTATGGCGATTCAGCTTTGGTAATAAATCAAATTAAAGGAGAGTGGGATACTTGTCACCCCGGCTTGATACCTTACAAAGATTATGCTAGAAGATTGTTACCCTTCTTTAATAAAGTTGAATTCCATCACATCCCCAGAGATGAAAATCAAATGGCAGATGCTCTGGTAACTTTGGCTTCTATGTATCAAGTGAATACTTGGAATGATATACCTCGAATTATAGTTCGGCGATTGGATAGGCCCGCTCATGTGTTTACAACGGAGGAGGTAGAAGATGAGAAACCTTGGTATTATGATATCAAGAATTTTCTCTAGACTCAGGAATACCCGATTGGTGCATCAAATAAAGATAGAAAGACATTGAGAAGATTGGCTGGCAGCTTCTTCCCCAGTGAAAATGTGTTGTACAAAAGAAATTATGACATGGTCTTGCTCAGATGCCTGGATAGACACAAATCAGACATATTGATGCATGAGATTCATGAAGGTTCATTTGGCACTCATGCCAATGGACATTCGATGGCTAAAAAGATGCTAAGGGTGGGTTACTATTGGCTGACAATGGAATCTGATTGTTACCAATTTGCAAAGAAGTGCCATAAATGTCACATTTATGTGGACAAGATTCATGTGCCTCCGAAACTTCTCAATTTTATTTCTTCCTTGTGGCCTTTCTCTATGTGGGGTATTGACATGATTGGGATGATAAAACCCAAGGCTTCGAATGGACACCGTTTTATCTTGGTAGCAATTGATTACTTCACCAAATGGGTGGAAGCTGCTTCATATGCTAATGTTACTAAGCAGGTGGTAGTGCGTTTCATTAAGAATAATCTTATATGTAGGTATGGTGTGCCAAGCAGGATTATCACCGACAATGGCTCGAATCTGAACAACAAGATAATGATAGAACTTTGTGAAGAATTCAAGATTGTTCATCACAATTCATATCCGTTCAGGACGAAGATGAATGGGGCTGTTGAAGCTGCTAATAAGAATATCAAGAAGATTATCCATAAGATGGTTGTTACTTATAAGGATTGGCATGAAATTCTCCCTTTTGCTTTACATGGATGTCAGACATCTGTCTGCACTTCAATAGGAGCAACCCCGTTCTCCCTTATGTATGGAATGGAAGTTGTGCTCCCAATCGAGGTTGATATTCCCTCTTTGCGTGTGATAATGGAAACCAAGTTGTCAGAGGCTGAATGGGTCCAGATCAGGTTTGACCAATTGAATTTGACCAAAGAGAAGAGAATGATGGCTTTGCATCATGGACAATTATATCAGAAAATAATGAAGAAAGCTTTTGATAAGAAGGTCAAACCTCGTGAATTCAGAGAAGGCGACCTCGTGCTCAGGAAGATCGTGTCTTTTAACGCTGATTCTAGGGGAAATTGGACTCCCAATTTTGAAGGCCCATATGTTGTCAAGAAAGCCTTCTCTGGCGGTGCATTAATTCTTGAAACTATGGATGGCAAGGAGTTCCCACGTCCCATGAATGCTGATGCAGTCAAGAAATACTTCACCTAAAGAAATAAAAGAACAGCTCACTAAGTTGAAAACTCGAAAGGGCGGCTTAGGCAAAAAAGAGCGTCTCGGTAGGCTGAAATCCCGAAACGGCGGTCTAGGAAAAAATTAGAGACATAAACAGAATAAAATTTCCCGCTAAGTGGAAAACCCGCATGGGCAGCTTAGGCAAAAGTTAGGGACTTTCTTGGCAAGTAACTGCATCAGACAAGACTTGATCATTGAAGAAACAATCTTCTTGGGTCCTCACCATACTTCAACAGAAGCTGCTGCTCAGGATTTCAAAGTTGTTAGAGGGAATAGTAGTCATTGTATCTCAATGTATCTTTTCCATTATATATTACCATTTTCCGAACTTTGTAATCGTTCGTGGAGTCTCGCCATTTGCAAACTACCATTCTATCAATAAAATTTGAGCTTTTACTCAATTCTTTGTATTTCTTATTTTTATTCAGCTTACAAAGACTCCATTTATTATTGATAATAATTTTCAAAGCAAAAAGATTAAATAAAAATTGTTTTTCAAAAAGAATTTACAAATTACTTTTACTTTAGATTTCGTGATTCAAGAGGAAAACAAAGACGGTGATCCCAGTTATGGATGAACTCCCGGAATTTTAGGAAGTGTAGTTTCCCCAGGAAGATTTTCTCAGGTTTTTTTTTCTAGTATGCGCGTGATTATTGTATATTGAAGATGATACTAATTGGCATAAGGTGCGTTATCGGGTTAGTGATCCCAGTGTCCCCAGTCAAGTGTTGGTTCATTTTTTATTTTGATTTTTCATGGTCTGGGGATTCTATCCCGAATTCCCCAGCAAAATCTTCTCTCATATGACGAAAGGCCTTGTTCCCTTGGTATGCTGAGAAGGAACTATTTGCAAAATGTCGCTCTTCCTACAGTATTGGCATTATCATTCGTATTTATTTCCCAGGCAACTAGACTAGGGCAGTATATTTTCTAAGAAGTGTTGAGACAGTTGTCAACTTTTGGGTTTTCACCTTCGTAGTGTTGGGTTTTATTTAAAATCCCCATGGGGTTGACCTCTTTCTTTGATGTTGACTTCTCGATTCCCCAGGAAGGCTATCCCAGGGCATCTTTTGTTTGAATAGGTTTGTATGATATGAAGACTCAATATGAGATTCCCCAGTGAAGACTTTGCTATTTGATAGAAGTCTTTTCTCCCCGCGCATATTGAATTGGACTCATTTGTGAAACATCTCCCTTTCGGTAGTACTTGCATTTTATTTGATTGCCCGATAATCTGACAAGGGCAATGTTTTATTCAAGAAGTGTTGAAATGGTTATCAACTTTTTGAGTTTTCTCCCGCCAGGTGCTGGGTTTGATTTAAAATCCCCATAAGATTGATTTCTTGCTATAATGTTTGAATTCTTAACTCTCCAAGTTGTTGTCCCCAAAAGGTTTCATACTTTATCCCGAGAGAAGTTGGTGCAAAACCTAATCTCAATGTTGAGAACGTATCTGATTTCCCCAATGAAGAACGTACCTTAGTTTCCTCTCTTTAATATGGTGTTGAACTCCCCAATGGAGTCGGCACGAGGTCCCCCGTTGATATCTCGATGATGAAGCAGAATCTCCCCTAGTGAAGTCTGTATGATATTTCTCCATTGAAGTCATCTTGAATTCCTCAGTGGATGTTTTGACAATATAGCTTCCATCTGCCTTATTCGAAATGGGTACTATAACAGCCCGAGCCTCCAGCGTTCCTGACACTATTACCTCACGATATTCTCTACCCCCCTCACTAGTAGAGTTTTTTCCTTTCGTGGGAATCGAACCCTGTACCTTGGGGTTCAAGTATATGCTTAATTGGTAGTGGGAATGCATTGAGCATGTACTTGAACCCCAGGGTACAGGGTTCGATTCCCACGAAAGGAAAAAACTCTACTAGTGAGAGGGATATAGAAGATCATGAAGTAATAGTTTTGGGAACGCTGAAGGCTCGGGCTGTTACAAGTACTGCAATCCCCAGTAGAAGTGCTACACATGAAAACATTTGTTTCCCAATTGAAGTACAAGTTCTATTCCCCGGTGAAGCCTGGAGAAGGATGTTATATCTATGCATTTATACTATTTTGTCACTATGATTTGTTTACTTTCAGATTATGTTTCTCCCCAGTGAAGTTAAGCCATGCAATAGGACTTTGTTTCCTCAATTGGTGCTTATTTTCTTATGGAATGATCGTCTTGGATGTGATTTAGCTGAGTGTTGATTATGCCCGAATTGGCTTTGCTTGGTTATCCCTAGTATTATATGTCTGTTTTGTCAGCATATACATGATAACACTCATACATTCATACATACATCATGCATAGTTGAATTTAGTAAATCATTGTTCATTCACATTCGTTAATATTTTGTTGACATATTACCCTATTTTGCAGATTTGTGTTGTCCTCTCTCCAATAGAGTGTCGACCTTAAGCAGAAAGTGTATATTCTTTCAATTTCCCCACTGAGTTATCCCTCGTGAAAGATTTTTGCTTTAGCCTTCCTGTACAGCTCTTGGTCTAGACAATTTGGGTTTCCCCCTTGAGGTTATTTCTCGAAGGATGTGTTCTGGATGATTGTTTCACTCCAGTTTATTTCTGGCTTGAATCTTTGCTTCCCAGCAATATTATTACTTTTGATCTCTGCAAGCTTCGAGCCTTGGTTTGAGTGTGCATCACGAGAAGACTTTATCTCCTCAACAGGAATATGTTGGCATTTCCCCAGGAAGCCATTTTATTTTCCCCAGGAAGCTACACTGCCTTCCCCGTGAAGTCATGATTCATTCCCCAGGAAGTCATGATATTTTCCCCAGGAAGTCATTTTACAATAACAGCAAGTAGCAGGTCTCTTTATTTGAGCAACTTATATTTCCCCGTAAAAGTCGACGTTACTTTTTTGCTATCTTCTCTATGAGTGGATATTTTGTAGTTCATTGTCAAATTACTCCAGTGGATGGCTAGTCTCTTCAATATCACAGAGACAATTCATTGTGAAATCTTTGCAAGTGGTAGTGTCTTTATTTGAGACAGCTTATATATTACCCTTTCCAGGAAGAATACCTCAGTTAAAGAAGAAGTTAAGACCCGTTCTAGGCGAAACGCTGGTATTTTGGGAAAAGACTTGTCATCTTTTTTCTACCTTCAGGTAACATTGGTAGTTCATCGTCAGTGAACGGTAATGCTATGATATATTTTTTTCTACCTTGAGTGAAAGTTGGTAGATCACCATCAGTGAAAGTTGGTGATTGTTATCTTTTTTTCTACCTTCAGTGAACATTGGTAGTTCATCGTCAGTGAACGGAGGTGCTATGATATATTTTATATCTACCTTCAGTGAAATGTGGTAGGTCACCTTCAGTGAAAGTTGGTGATTGTTATCTTTTTTCTACCTTCAGTGAATGTTCGTAGTTCATCTTCGGTGAACGGCGGTGCTATGATATATTTTCTCTCAACCTTCAGTGAAAGTTGGTAGATCACAATCAGTGAGAGTTGGTGATTTTTATCTTTTTGCTACCTTCAGTGAATGTTGGTAGTTCATCGTTAGTGAATGGCGGTGCTATGATATATTTTCTTTCTACCTTCAGTGAAAGTTGGTAGGTCACTTCCAGTCAAAGTTGGTGATTTTTATCTTTTTTCTACCTTCAGTGAATGTTGGTAGTTCATCGTCAATGAACAGCGGTGCTATGATATATTTTCTTTCTACCTTCAGTGAAATTTGGTAGATCACCATCAGTGAAAGTTGGTGATTTTTATCTTTTTGCTACCTTCAGTGAACGTTGGTAGTTCATCATCAGTGAACGGTGGTGCTATGATATATTTTCTCTCTACCTTGAATGAAAGTTGGTAGATCACCATCAGTGAAAGTAGGTGATTTTTATCTTTTTGCTACCCTCAGTGAACGTTGGTAGTTCATCGTCAGTGAACGGAGGTACTATGATATTTTCTTTTTACCTTCAGTGAAAGTTGGTAGATCACCATCAGTGAAAGTTGGTGATTGTCATCTTTTTTCTACCTTCAGTGAATGTTGGTAGTTCATCATCAGTGAATGGCGATGTTATGATATATTTTCTCTCTCTACCTTCAGTAAACATTGGTAGTTCACCGTCAGTGAACTTCGGTGTTGTTATTCTTTACACTTTCTACTTTCAGTGAATGTTGGTAGTTTCGCCTTCAGTAAAACTTGGTGTATACTTTGATCTTTTACCATCCTCTATGAGTCGGGTCTTTTTTATTCACCAGTGATTTATTTTCCTGGTCGTGTATCTCTTTGGATCCTTATTTCCTTTGCTAGATCCTCAGCGGTGTTTTGCGTCCCTTTGAAGTTGTTCATATGCATTCATATTCATAAGCATTGCATGGCATCTTAGGGTCAAAAATAGGGTTTGTTTTATATTTAAGTATCTTTGATCGCATCGACATGAAGATTTTTAACCTTCGTATCTCCGGATAGAAGAAACTTAAATAAAGGCAACTGTTGTACCCTAATTTTTGCCCCTAAGATCCCTTCATCATACCATGTTGATTCAATCACAACAAGATCACATTAGAGCTTTTGGTTCTCCTCCCTATTTTTAGCTTTGCTCTTTGAGGAATCACCAAGCACCTTGACTTGTTTTTCTTTTTTGATCATGCATGATTTGTTTTTACTTCCCTTTTTAATTAATAAAATGCAATGTTGGTTTGTCTTACTTATTAAAAATGTAGGTATAGGCAATGAGACTTAGCAAGTTGATCCATGGGTTCATGAGTTTATTTCCATTCCCTAGTCATTAAAGCTTGAGAAGTTAAAACCTCACCATTGAAGTTATTTTGGAAGAAATGGCACGGAAAGGTTCATTTTGGTTCACCATATTTCAAAGTTATCAAGATTGAGTCAAAAGTACAAGGGGTTGTTTGAAGAAGTTGTCATGGTTGGACAAGGCCTTGTTCCCATTGGTCACAAGTGCAAATTTCTCTCAATTCTCAAGATATGGAAGTGGTTTTGGTTGCTATGAGTTCTCATTACCATCCTAAACAACTTCTATTTACAAAGCAAGAGTGTTGGTACAAGAAAGTTGTTCAAAATTGTCAAAGTTCCTCAAAGCATGTTCTTGATCTAGGAGCTAGGGTTTTGAACTTCAAATAAGTATATCTTGCTCATCTTATGGTATTTTTGAGTGATTCCAAATACATCCTTCTCTTAAAATGGTTATCAACAAATCACTTCAAAAGTTTCAAGGAGTTTTCATGTGGAAGAAACTTGATGTTGAAGAAAGATTAAAAGTCCTCTCGATGAACCCCCCAATTTCTCATGTGTGACTTCAAATGATCATAACTTGGTAAATTTTTATCACCTTGATCCCACTCTTTTTCCAAATTGATATTGAGGATGTGAACTTTATGCCTTATTTTATGTGCAATGTAAGAAAATAGATGGGAGATTCCCTAAGGATACAAAAGATTATAGGTCATTTCATGGTTGTTTTTCCAACTTCAACAATTTATAACTCTCTCAATTTTTTAAGATTTTGAATGGTTCAAGTCTCAAAATTCCATTCAAGAGGTCTATTTCATGCCATCTTTTTTGGTCAAGAGTAAATTCCAAGTGGAAGGCCATATTTGGATGCAAAACATTATAGGTCACTTTTGAAGAAAAATTTGAAATATTTCTAAGTATGGAAAGTCAACCCTTTTTTCCCAACTTTGACTCATTGCAACTTTCAGCTTAAACATCCATTTGATTCCATTCTTTTTCCATTGCAAAGCTTGTAATCTCATCTTTCTAAAGTATCAAGAATCATGCCTTAAGACCCCTTCAACTGAGAATGCCATTGGATTGAACTTGGTAACTTGGAACTGAAGTTTCTTCATAAGTCAGAATTTAAAATTCATGTTTTGGCATCTAAACATCAAATTAGCACACTATGTGATCTAAACATGTTTAACCAAGTTGCCAAAGTGGATTAGAGCTTTAAAACTCAAGGATTGGATGAGTTTTGATGCAAAACAGGTCACACCTTGCTCGTGTATCAGGTTCACACGATTTCCCTCCAAACTCCATCCTTTCACACGCTTGAACATTCCATTTGATTCCCTATAAATAGAGGGTCATCCCCCATTCGTTTCCTCAAGATTTGAGAGCCAAATACACTATATCAAAACCTCACACGAACTTCAAATTTTTTAAATCAGTTTCTGAGATTCAAGCCTTTTCTTCCAAAATTCTTCACATTCATCATCCTTCAGCATCATACAAACTCTCCAACACTTAAACCAAGCAAAACAAGCCATAATTTAAGCTACAGAAGTCCAGTTTCAGAGCTTCTTTCTTGAACTTCGAAAAGGTAGAATTCTCCATCATTTGGATCCAAATAAAGCACTAACATATTCTACTCTTTCTCCTGATTCTTGTGCTTCTTACAATTTTTAAATCCATTGAGTATTGAGAGAAAAATCTCAAATTGATGGTGCTCGCTATTTTCTGAGTTTTTGATTCATATCTCTTTGCATACCTTATATAAATTTGGCGCGATGGTGGTGTTAAGATCGTCTTGAAGAGACGAATCCAATGATACAAGTCTGGGATCCTAATTTTTCCATTTGAAGGATCTCACAAAATCTCCATTGCAGGGTGTCTGGAGGTTGAAGACGATGACATGTCTCGTCTCAGCCAATGATAGCGTGCCAAACGTTTTAATTTCATTGCTTGCCTATTTTTTGATCCTATGTGTATCTCACTAAGGTCCATATCAAGCACAGCGCGTCTGGTCCATTGGATCTGCTTACTAGCGCGTTTTGACTATGATCTGATGGCCCACATCTTTTTTGTTTTATTTTATTTTCTGATTTATATTTTAATTGATTTAATTTTCAAAAATCCATAACTCTTTTATTTTTTATCCAAAAATTATGAAAAAATTCACAAAAATACTTTGAATTATTTCTGATCTCAGGACTATTTTTTCACATTTTTATTTTGCCATTTGATATTTTCATATTTTTTGCATTATTTGCTTCCTTTTAATTACTTTAAAAATATTTTTCTGACATTTTTTAATTCTAAAAAAATTCATAAGTATCATTTTACATATTTCTAACTTTTTGAAAATTTTATGGAATTTTATATTGATGTTTACTATTTTTTATCTATTTTCTATTTGTTTGAGCAATTTTAATTAGTTTAAAAATAATTTCTGACTTTAAAAAATTACCAAAAATTTTACAAAAATATTTGAGTTCATCTCTGATTTTTCTATGGTCTTACTTATTATTTCTTGATTAATTTGAACATGGTTGATATTTTTCTCTTTTATTTTCTATTTTAAAACATTTTAAAACCCTTTCTAATGTATATAATAAATGTGTTATTATTTTGTGATTATTTTCTGGATGATCTTGGGTTGAATTTTTTATCATGAACTTTGTTAACATCATTGGATCCATGGTGTTGAGTTTATCTCCCTAAAAATGGATGAATAATTTTAATAATAGTTTGATTAAAATTTAATTCAAATGTGGTTTGTATATTTTCCCTCACCCTTCTTCATCTCATCCATTTCTTATTACACTAAGTGTTATTGGAGCATGATCTCTATATCATGTCTCAAAATAAATGGTGCATAGATTGCTATTGACCGGCCTCAAAATAGGTGCGACTTCTATATAAGTCCACTTATGATTGCTTAACATAGTGCTAAATTTTGTCTCGATTCGAATAAATGATCATTCGTGGCCCAAACCTATGTTTGCAAGACCAAGTATGTTAGTTTGATCTATTTGATCCAATAACCCTGAGATTCATTGTGTCGAGGCTTTGGTTCTACCATTCCTCTAATGGATCTACATTACTTTTGGTCAACGCGGATCGCTTAAACATCGTTGATCATTAAATGATACTTGTGATAATTCCAAATGGATGATATACTTAACAAAAAGAAAATGCAACTTGTTGTGTGGAGGCTTTGGTTCTATCAATCCTCTAATGAGTTCCAAATGCAAGTTTCAATATGGTCATCCAACTAACCACTAATTACTAATAAATGACTTTATCTTGTGTTTTTATTATATGCCCTTTTATTTTATGCACCATTTACTTTTAGCATTTACATTTCATGCTATTTTCATCTTCGCTCATTTAAGCATTTATTTTCTTGTCATTTTTATTTTTTGCTCACTTGAGCTTGTCTTTCCTTTTTGAAGATACCTAAAAAAAACTTTAATGATACTTGGACCATTTGGTTACCATCCTTAGCATTATAGAGTATTGGACTTCTTGGATTTAGGATTAGAAACCTTGGCCTATGTTGGAGATCTTGTGACCTTAATTGATATTTTGTCTGGATTTATTGAGGTTTACCTTAAGACATTGGGTTGTTTGTTTGTTTTGTGTGCAGGTTATTGTGATTACATACTTTGTTTGTAATCTTGAAATCACCCATATACAGCCGTTACTCTACCCAATTTTTGTGAAGACTTAACACATTTGAAGTTTGGTTCTCTCAAGAGGTCTAGTATCTCTGCTTGCTTGGTTTTAATACAAAGAATGAGAATTCTATCTTGACTCATAATGTCAAGTATTGGCTTCTTGTTGGTTAGATGGTTCTTATCCCTAGCTTTTATCTTATGCTTTAGGATAGTCCCTTCTTCTCCTCCCATCTTATTTAATTTCAAAAATCCTCTCCCTCCTTTTGAAAACTCTTCTTGTTTCTAAACTTGAACCACTTTCATAATAAACTTGGACTTAGGTCCATGCATTTTCAAAACATTTTTCATAAATAAACTCCAATCAATTTAATAAAACCTTGACCTTTTCTGTGAGAAGACTAAAAGTTAATCAATCTCATTTTAAAACATTTTTCCACTTTGGCTTATTATTTTAAAACTTTTCTCAGAAGATTAGACTCTTGTCAATCCTTGTAGTGATGCAAACAACTATAATTTTACAATATGTAGTGAAGTGAGATATTTTCCACTTGGGTGTTGAGTGAGGCTTTGTTGATTTTAAAATTCAAGCAATATCCTCCACTTTGAGATAATGCAAATTATCCTTTCTCATAATTATGGGTAGTAAGTATGTTTTCCACAAGGACAATGACGATGATGTCTTATCTCATAAAATTATCCAACACTCTTGTGTTTTAAATTTTTTAAAGGTGAACTACGTGTACCCTGATCCCCTATTACACGAAAGGTGGTACGTAGGCACTAAAGGTTCGCAACCGCGGCGGGTGAAAAAATCCTAAAAAATATATTTCTTTTCTCACTTCCACCATCTTTTTTTATACAATATTTTATAGCTAAAATATACAGATTTTTCAAAGAGGTTCTTGCAGAGTATCGTAGATGTTTGGGGTGCTAATACCTCCCCTTTGCATAACCAAGCCCCTTACCTAGTATCTTTCCACCTCTTTTTTGGTTACTCGCTCTTTTCCCATTCCTTTGGAAACAATAAAGCGCGGTGGTGATTTTTATTTTGATCTGTATAAGTCTAGTCAATTCAATGGCTTAGTCTTAAACATTTCTACCCCTACACTAACTCCTAAGGGAAGGAAACATAATGATTATCTGCATGTCTCTATTGAGTGAAAGGGCACTACTTTGGCCCATGTTCTAGTGGATACAGGTTCACCACTGAATGTTTTGCCCAAGAAAGCCCTTTACAGGTTAGATTGCGAAGGATTGACTCTGAAGCCTAGTAACATTATGGCGAGAGCCTTCGACGGTTCTAAAAGAATGGTGCATGGGGAGCTGGACATCCCGATCAAAGTGGGCACTCATACTTTTAATTCCACTTTCTATGTGATGGATATCCGCCCATCTTACTCCTGTTTATTAGGTCGAACCTGGATCCATGGGGCTGGCGCTGTGACTTCCACCCTACATCAGATGCTGAAATATCCAATCATTGGAAAAATTATCACAGTCCATGGGGAAGAGGAGTACATGGTGAGCCACCTGAACTCTTTAGGGTACGTTGAAATGGACGGTGAGTTCATTGAGACCCCTTGTCAGAACTTTGAGGAGGTTCCATAGACCGTTGCTGCAACCAAAACCTCTGCCAGTGTTCCAAGGACTAATAGGCCTCCGCTGAAAAAGGCTTCTCTGAAAGATGCCAGGGCAGTTGTTGAAGAAGGTGGGTGTATAATTTGGGGCCAACTTTGGATATTCCCTATAAATCTGACAAATTTGGTTTGGGTTTTACATCAGAAGCTCAAAGAGCTGTTCGTCGTGCTCGTGCCAGAGGTCCACCCCTACGCATCAGTAATCATGGGGTTAATGCTTTGAAGGACAGTGATAGTCACTGTGACATAGACCAGTGGATCTTCCCAACTGTCAGCGGAGTACTCACCAACTGGAAGACTAAAGACTTTATGCCGATTACTTTTATTCAGCAGTAATTGTCCTTTTTTGTTTTTTTTATGTAATAAGTGAATAATACAAACTCTAAGACCTTGTGTAGCAGTAGAAATGTTTAAGGCCAAGCCATTAGATTGTTTGGAATTATACAGATCAAAATAAAAATCGCCACCGCGCTTTATTGTTTCCAAAGGAATGGGAAAAGAGCGAGTAACCCAAAAAGAGGGGGAAAGATTCAAGGTAAGGGGGTTGGTTATGCAAAGGGGACGTATTAGAACCCTAAACATCTACGGTACTCCGCATGAACCTCTTTGAAAAATCTATATATTTTGGCTATAAAATGTTGTGTAAAAAATAGATGGTGGAGGTGAGAAAAGAAGTATTTATTTTTATTTTGGCACCCGTCACGGTTGTGAACCTTTAGTGCCCACGTACCACATTTCGTGCAATAGGGGATCAGGGTACACGTAGTTCACCTTTTAAAAATTTTAAAACACAAGTGCGTTGGTTAATTTTATGAGATAAGACATCATCGTCACTGTCCATGTGGAAAACATAATTACTACCCACAATCATGAGAAAGAAGAATTTGCATCATCTCAAAGTGGAGGATATGGCTTGGATTTTGAAATTAACAATGCCTCACTCAACACCCAAGTGTAAAATATCTCACTTCACTATATATTGTAGAAGTATAGTTGTTTGCATCACTACAAGGATTGACAGGGGTCTAATATTTTGAGAAAGGTTTTAAAAGAGAAAGCCAAAGTGGCAACAATGGTTTGAAATGAGATTGATTGACTTTTAGTCTTCTCATAAAAAATGTTAAAGTATTATTAAATTTATTGAAGTTTATTTATGAAAATGATTTTAAAAATACATGGACCTAAGTCCAAGTTTATTATGAAAGTGGTTCAAGTTTAGAAACAATAAGAGTTTTCAAAAGGAGGAGGAAGTTTTTGGAAATTAAAGAAAACGGGAGGAGAAGAAGAGACTATCCTAAAGCATAAGGTAAAAGCTAGGGATAAGAACCATCTAACCAACAAGAAGCTAATACTTGACATTATGAGTCAAGATAGAATTCTCGTTCCTTGGATTGAAACCAAGCAAGCAAAGATACTAGACCTCTTGAGAGAACCAAACTTCAAGTGTATTAAGTCTTCACAAAAATTGGGCAGAGTAATGGCTGTATACAGGTGAATTCTAGATTACAAACAAAGAATGTAATCATAATAACCTTCACACAAAACAAACAAACAACCCAGTGTCTTGAGTTAAAACTCAAGAACTCCAGACAAAATATCAATTAAGGTCATAAGGTCTCCAACATAGGCCAAGTTTTCAAATCCTAAGTCCAAGAATTCCAATACTCCATAATGCCAAGGATAGTAACCAAATAGTTCAAGTATCATTAAAGCATTTTATGGTTCATGTTGATTATTAGGTGTCTTAAAATAGAAAATAAAAGCTCATGTGAGCAAAATAAAAATGAAAATAAAGTAAATGCTCAAGTGAGCAAAATAAAAAAATGGCATGAAATGTAATGCTTAAAGTAAATGGTACATAAAGCATAAAAATAAAAGCATAAAGTAAAAACAATTTAATAATTAGTGGTTAGTTGGATGAACATCTTGAAACTTGCATTTGGAACTCATTAGAGGATTGGTAGAACCAAAGCCTCCACACAACAAGTTGCATTTGCTTTTTGTTAAGTATATCTTCCATTTGGAATCCTCAAAAGTAACATGTAATGATCAACGATGTTTAAGTGATCCACGTTGACCAAAATTGATGAAGATCCATTAGAGGATTGGTAGAACCAAAGCCTTCACACAATGAATCTCAAGGTTATTGGATCAAAGAGATCAAATTAACATACTTGGGCTTGCAAACATAGTTTTGGGCCACAAATGAACATATATTTGAATCAGGACAAAATTTAGCGCTATGTTAAGCAATCGTAAGTGGACTTATATAGAAGTCGCACCTATTTTGAGGCCGTTCAATAGCAATCTATGTACCATTTGTTTTGAGACATGATATAGAGATCATGCTCTAATAACACTTAGTGCAATAAGAAAGGGATGAGATGAAGAGGGGTGGGAAAGAATATAAACCACATTTGAATTAAAATTTAATCAAACTATTATTAAAATCATTCATCCATTTTTGTGGAGTTAGACTCAACACCATGGATCCAATGATGTTAATAAAGTTCATGATAAAAAATTCAACCCAAGATCAGCCAGAAAATAATCACAAAATAATATTGCATTTAATATATACATTAAAAGGGTTTTTAAAATGTTTTAAAATAGAAATAAGAAATAAAAATACCAACTATGTTCAAACTAATCAAGAATATTAAGTAAGACCATAGAAAAATCAGAAATAAACTCAAATATTTTTATAAAATTTTTGGTAATTTTTTAAAGTCAGAAACTATTTTTAAAATTTAAAGAAATGGGTAAAATAAACCAAAAATGATTAAAAAAAATACCAAATTCAGAAATAAAAAATAAGCGAGGTCACCAATATTTGTCACAATATCATTGGATCATTCCATATTTTTTTCAGAATTTAAAAATGCATAAAAGTATTTTTAAATATTTAAAACAATTCAAATAAAGTGAAAATTTATAAAAAAATATCAAAACACAAAATAAAATTCTGAAAATATAAAAATCAGAAAGAGAAAACTCAAAAATATTTTTTATAATTTTTTCAGATTTTTTGGACTAGAAATGAATTTTCTATGATTTTTTGAAGTTTAAAGCAATTAAATATAAAAATCAGAAATAAAAAATAAAGTCGAAAAATATGTGGACCATTGGATGAGAGTCAAAATGCGTTAGTAATCAAATCCAAGGGATTTGGCGCGTTGTGCATATCATGGTCATTACTGAATAAAGAATAGAATCAAATATAATTCAGAAATTCAAAAAAAATAAATGGCGTTGTTTCATTGGTTGGAAGATGACATGTTGGTCATCTTCAACCTCCAGCCAGTCCCGAAACCATGTTGCTCAATCTGTAAAATTAGAGCACGAGACCTATGCCATTCGCTTCGTCTCTTCAAGACGAACATAACCACACCTTCACGACAAATTTATATAAACGGTAGCTCAAGCAATTTGGAAAGAAAGTTTTGAAGAGGGATTTAAAATTTCATGGTCAAAATGTGTTTCCAGATAAAAGAAAGTGTTGCGACTAGAACCAGGGCAATGAGAGCTTCACAATGATATCAAATTTTTGAACAATTAATGGAGAAATCTACCTATTGAAGTTGAGTTGCAGAGCTTTGAAATTGGACTTCTATGGATCAATATAGGTCACGATTCTTGAAGGTAATTGTATGGTTAGTTTCAGAGAAGATCAAGGAAGGTGAATTGATGGAAACATTAGATTAAAAAAAGGCTTGAACACTGATTTCGAAGTTGCAGAAAAATGAGTTATGGAGCAAGTTTGGCAGGGTGATTCTTATTGTTCAAGCTTGAGGAAATGAATGAGGGATGACCCTCTATTTATAGGGAATCAAATGGAATGTTCAAGCATGTGAAATGATGAAGTTTGGAGGGAAATCGTGTGAAGTTGCAAACAAGAAAAGTGTGAATTCTACTTTGATCAAAATTCATCCAAAACGCGCGTTTTTCTATGCTAATCACTTCTTGAAGTTCACTAAACATGTTTAGAAGCAAAAGACGCAGAAACAAAGTGTTTAGAAGCTAAATCAAGGATTTCAAATTCTGACTTTTGAAGAAACTTCAGTTTCAAGTTACCAAGTTCAAATCAATGGCATTCTCAACTCAAGTGGTCTTAGGGCATGATTCTTGAAGCTTTAGAAAGATGAGGTTACAAGCTTTGAAATGGTAAAAGAATGGAATCAAATGGATGTTTGAGTTTAAAGTTGCAATGAGTCAAAGTTGGGAAAAAGAAGTTGACTTTCCATACTTAGAAATATTTCAAGTTTTTCTTCAAAAGTGACCTATAATGTTTTGCATCCAAACATCGACTTCCTATTGGAATTTGATCTTGACCAAAAAATATGGCATGAAATAGACCTCTTGAATGACATTTTGAAACTTGAACCATTCAAAATATCCAAAAATTGAGAGAGTTATGAATTGTTGAAGTTGGCAAAAATCATGAAATGACCTATAATCTTTTGTATCCTTAGGGCATCTTCCTTCCATTTTCTCACTTTGTGCATAAAAGAAAGAATAAATTTCACATACTCAAGATCATTTTAGAAAAATATTGGTCTCAAGGTGATAAAAATTGACCAAGTTATGATCATTTGAAGTCACACATGGAAAATTGGGGGTTGATCTAGAGGACTTGTAATCTTTCTAAAACATCAAGTTTCTTCCACATGAAAAATCCTTGAAACTTTTGATGTAATTTGTTAATAACCCTTTGAAGAGAAGTATGTTTTTGGAATCACTCAAAAATACCAAAAGATGAGCAAGATATACTTATTTGAAGTTTAAAACCCTAGCTCATAGATCAAGAAAATGCTTTGAGGAACTTTGGCAATTTTGAACAACCTTCTTGTACCAACGCTCTTGATTTGAAAATAGAAGTTGTTGAGGATGATAATGAGAACTTATAACAATAAAAACCACTTCCACATCTTGATAAATGAGAGAAATATGCACTGGTGACCAATGGGAACAAGGCCTTGTCCAACCATGATAACTTCTTCAATCAACCCCTTGTACTTTTAAATAAATTTTGATAACTTTGAAATGTGGTGAACCAAAATAACCTTGCCATGCCATTTCTGCCAAAACAACTTCAATGGTGAGGTTTGAATTTCTCAAGCTTTATTGACTAGGGCATGGAAGTAAACTCATGAACCCATGGACCAAATTGCCAAGCCACATTTCCTTTACCTACATTATTAACAAGTAAGACAAACCAACACTGCATTTTATTAATTAAAAGGAAAGTCAAAACAAAACATGAATGATCACAAAAGAAAAACGAGTCAAGGTGCTTGGTGATTCCTCAAAGAGAAAAGATAAAGATAGGGAGGAGAAACAAGATCCCTAATGTGATCTTGTTGTGATTGAATTAATATGGTATGATGAAGGGATCTTGGGGGGAAAAATTGGGGTACAACAGCTGCCCTTATTTAAGTTTCTTCTATTCGGTGATACGAAGGTTAAAAATCTTCGTGTTGACGTGATCGAAGATACTTAAATATAAAACAAACCCTATTTTTGGCCCTAAGATGACATGCAATGCTTATGAATATGAATGCACATGAACAACTTCAAAGGGACGCAAAACACAACTGGGGATGTAGCAAAGGAAATAAGGAATCAAAAGAAAACTCGACTAGGAAAATAGATCACTAGTGGATCAAAAGACCCGACTCATAGAGGATGGTAAAAAGTCAAAGGATACACCAACTTTTACTGCAGGCAAAACTACCAACGTACACTGAAGGTAGAGAGAGAAAAGAATAACAACACTGATGTTTACTGCGATGAACTACCAACATTCACTGAGGGTAGCAAAAAGATATTAATCACCAATTTTCACTGATGGTGACCTACCAACTTTCACTGAAGATAGTAAGAGAAAATATCATAGCATCACCGTTCACTTATAGTGAACTACCATCGTTCACTGAAGGTAGCAAAAAGATAACAATCATCGACGTTCATTGTCGATGAACTACTAACTTTCACTGAAGGTAGTAAGAGAAAAGAATATCATAGCACTGTCGTTCACTGACAGTGAACTACCAACGTTCACTGAAGGTATCAAAAAGATAACAATCACCAACTTTCACTGATGGTGACCTACCAACTTTCCTGAAGGTAGAGAGAAAATATATCATAACACCGCCATTCACTAACGATGAACTACCAATGTTCATTGGGGGTAGCAAAAAGATAACAATCACCAACTTCTACTGATGGTGATTTACCAACTTTCACTGAAGGTAGAGAGAAAATATCATAGCACCGCCATTCACTGACAATGAACTACCAACCTTCACTGAGGGTAGAAAAAAGATGATAATCACCAACTTTCACTGATGGTGATCTACTAACTTTCACTGAAGGTAGAGAGAAAATATCATAGCAACACCGTTCACTGACGATGAACTACCAACATTCACTAAGGGTAGCAAAAAGATAATAATCACCAACTTTCACTGATGGTGATTTACCAACTTTTACTGAAGGTAGAGAGAAAATATCATAACACCGCCGTTTATTGACGATGAACTACCAACATTCACTGAGGGTAGAAAAAAGATAACAATCACCAACTTTCAATGATGGTGATATACCAATTTTCACTGAAGGTAGAGAGAAAATATCATATCACCTCCGTTCACTGACAATGAACTACCAACGTTCATTGAGGGTAGCAAAAAGATAACAAGTTTATCCAAAATTCCGGCGTTTCACCTAGAACCGGTCTCAACTTCTTCTTTAACCAAAACATTATGTCTGGAAAGGGTAGATATATAAGCTGTCTCAACTAAAGAGACTACCACTTGTAAAGATTTCACAATGAATTGTCTCTGCCATATTGAAAGACTTGCCATCCACTGGAGTAATTTGACAAAGAAATACAAACTATTCACTCATAGAGAAGATAGCAAAAAAAGTAACATCGACTTTTACGAGGAAGTATAAGTTGCTCAAATAAAGAGACCTGCTACTTGTTGTTATAGGAAGGATTGTAAAAATGACTTTCTGGGGAAAATAATATGGCTTCCTGGGGAAAGAAATATGACTTCCTGGGGAATGAAATATGACTTCCTGGGGAAAGAAATATGAATTCCTGGGGAAATGCCAATATATTCTTGTTGAGGAGGTAAAGTCTTCTCGTGAAAAATAAATGCACATTCTCAAACCAAGGCTCGGAGCTTGCAGAAATCCAAAGTAATAATATTGCTGGGAAATCAATATTCAAACCAGAAATAAACTGGGATGGAACAGTCAACCAAAATACATCCTTAGAGAAATAAACTCAAGAGGGAAACCCAAATCGTCCAGACAAAGAGCTGTACAGGAAGGATAAAGAAAATAATCTTCCACGAGGGATAATTCAGTGGGGAAATTGAAAGAATATACACTTTTTGCTTAAGGCCGACACTCTATTAGAGAGAGGACAACATAACTCTGCAAAATAGGGCAATATGTCAACAAAAATATTAACGAATGTTAATGAGCAATGATTTGCTAAATTTAACTATGCATGATGTATGTATGAATATATGAGTGTTATCATGTATATGCTGACAAAATAGACATATATTACTAGGGATAAACAAGCAAAGCCAACTCGAGCACCAATAACACTCGGCTAAATCTCATCCAGTATGAACATCCCATAAGAAAAATAAGCACCAACTGAGGAAACAAAATCCTATTTCGCGTCTTAACTTCACTGGGGAGGAACATAATCCGGATGTAAACAAATCATAGCATCAAAACAGTATAGATACAAGGGTATAACATCCTTCTCCAGGTTTCAATGGGGAATAGCACTCAGACTTCAATGGGAAAACAAATGCTTTCACGGTATGCACTTCTAATGGGGATTGCAATACTGATTTCAAATAAGGCATATGAAAACCATATCAACAAACATCAACTGAGGATTTCAAGCTGACTTTAATGGAGAAATATCATACAGACTTTACTAGGGGAGATAGTGCCTCATTATCGAGATATTAACGGGGGACCTCGTGCTGACTCCAATGGGGAGATCAACACCACATCGAAGAGAGGAAACCAAGATACGTTCTTTACTGGGGAGACCAGAGATACGTTCTTCAATATTGAGAGTAAGTATTGCACCAACTTCTCTGGGGAAAAAGTATGAAACCTCATGGGAACAACAACTTGGAGAGTTAAGAAGTCAAACATTATAGCAAGAAATCAATCTTATTGGGATTTTAAATCAAACCCATCACTTGGCGAGTGAAAACCCAAAAAGTTGATAACCATTTCAACACTTCTTAAATAAAACATTGCCCTTGCCTGATTATCGGGTGATCAAATGAAATACAAGTACTGCCGAGAGGGAGATTCTTCGTAAATGAGTCAAAACTCAGCATGCACGGGAATAAAGGACTTCTATCAAATAAGCAAGGTCGTTACTGGGAAATCTCGGATTGAGTCTTCATATCATGATAACTTATTCCAATAAAAGATGCCCCGGGATAGCTTTACTGGGGAATCAAGAAGTAAACATATAGAAAGAGGTCAAACTCATGGGGATTTTAAATCATACCCAGCACTTAGAGGGTGAAAACCCAAAGGGTTGGCAACTGTCTCAACACTTCTTAGAAAATACATTATCCTGGTCCAGTTACCTAGGAAAAAAATACCAACAATAATGCCAACACTGCCAAAAAGAGAAACATTCTGCAAATAATTCCATCTCAGCACACCAAGGGGACAAGACCTTTTGTCATATAAGAGAATACTTCATTGGGGAATCTAGAATAGAGACCTTAGACCAAGCAAACCCAAAAATCAGAAAATGAATCAACACTTGACTGGGGACATTGGGATCACAAACCCGATATTGCACCTTACACCAATTGGTATCGTCTTCAATATACAATAAACACACGCATACCAGCGAAAACAACCTGGGAAAACCTTCCTGGGAAAAACAAAGCTTCTCAAAATTACTGGAGTTCGCCCATTCCTGGGATCACTACTTTGTTTTCCTCTTGAATCACAAAATCTTAAAGCAAAAGTAAGTTGTAAATTCTTTTTTGAAATTTTTTTTTGTTATTTAATCCTTTTGCTTTGAAAATTATTATCAATAATAAATGGAGTCTTTGTAAGCTGAATAAAAATAAGAACTACAAAGAATTAGATAAAATCTCAAATTTATTGATAGAATGGTAGCCCGCGAATGGTGAGACTCCACAAATGATTACAAAGTTCAGAAAATGGTAATATATAATGGAAAAGATACATTGAGATACAATGACCACTATTCCCTCTAACAACTTTGAAATCCTGAGCAGCAGTTTCTGTTAAAGTATGGTGAGGATCCAAGAAGATTGTTGCTTCAATAATCAAGTCTTGTCTGATGCAGTTACTTGCCAAAAAATTCCTTAACTTTTTCCTAAGCTGCCCTTGCGGGTTTTCAACTTAGCGGGAGATTTTATTCTGTTTATGTGTCTAATTTTTGCCTAGACTTCCCTTTCAAGTTTTCAGCCTACCGAGACGCTCTTTTTTGCCTAAGCTGCCCTTTCAGGTTTTCATCTTAGCGAGTTGTTCTTTTATTTCTTTAGGCGAAGTATTTCTTGACTGCACTAGCATTCATGGGACGTGGGAACTCCTCGCCATCCATAGTTTCAAGAATTAATGCACCGCCATAGAAGGCTTTCTTGACAACATATGGGCCTTCAAAATTGGGAGTCCACTTGCCCCTAGAATCAGCATTAAAAGACAGGATCTTCCTGAGAACGAGGTCGCCTTCTCTGAATTCACGAGGTTTGACCTTCTTATCAAAAGCTTTCTTCATTTTCTTCTAATATAACTGCCCATGAAAAAAAGTCATCATTCTCTTATCTTCGATCAAATTCAATTGGTCAAACCTGTTCTGGACCCACTCAGCCTCTAACAACTTGGTTTCCATTATCACACGCAAAGAGGGAATCTCAACCTCGATTGGGAGCACAACACCCATTCCATACACAAGGGAGAACAGGGTAGCTCCTGTTGAAGTACAGACAAATGTCTGATATCTATGTAAAGCAAAGGGGAGCATTCCATGCCAATCTTTATAAGTAACAACCATCTTCTAGATGATCTTCTTGATATTCTTATTAGCCGCTTCAACAACCCCATTCATCTTCGGCTTGTACGGAGATGAATTGTGATGGACAATCTTGAATTCTTCACACAGTTCTGTCATTATCTTGTTGTTCAGATTTGGTCCATTTTCACTGATAATTCTGTTTGGCACACCATACCGACATATGAGATTATTCTTAATAAAGCGCACTACCACCCGCTTAGTAACATTAGCATATGAAGCAACTTCCACCCATTTGGTGAAGTAATCGATTTCTACCAAGATAAAACAGTGTCCATTCGAAGCTTTGGGTTCTATCATCCTAATCATGTCAATACCCCACATAGAGAAAGGCCACGGGGAGGAAATAACATTGAGAAGTTTCGGAGGCACATGAATCTTGTCCGCATGAATCTGGCATTTATGGCACTTCTTTGCAAATTTGTAACAGTCAGATTCCATTGTCATCCAGTAGTAACCTGCCCTTAGCATCTTTTAAGCCATCGAATATCCCTTGGCATGAGTGCCAAATGAACCTTCATGAATCTCATGTATCAACATGCCTGCTTCGTGTCTATCCACGCATCTGAGCAAGACCATGTCATAATTTCTCTTGTACAACCCATTTTCGCTGAGGAAGAAACTTCCAGCCAATCTTCTTAATGTCTGTCCATCTTTATTCGAAGCACCAATCGGGTATTCCTGAGTCTGAAGAAAATGCTTGGTATCATAATACCAAGGTTTCTCATCCGCTACCTCTTTTGTTGTAAACACATGAGCATGCCTATCCAGTGGCCGACTATAATTCGAGGTATATCATTCCAAGTATTCACTTGATACATAGAAGACAGAGTTACCAGAGCATCCGCCATTTGATTTTCATCTCTAGGGATGTGATGCAATTCACCTTTATTAAAGAAGGGTAACAATATTCTAGCATAATCTTTGTAAGGGATCAAGTCAGGGTGACGAGTATCCCACTCTCATTTAATCTGGTTTATTACCAAAGCTGAATCGCTATACACATATAGAATTTTAATTCAGAGATCAATAGCTTCCTCGAGACCTATGATGCAAGCCTCATACTCTGCCATATTATTAGTACAATCAAATGTCAACCTTGCAGTGAAAAGAATGTGTGTTCCATGTGGAATGACAATCACAGCACCAATTCCTTTACCATAAGCATTCACAGCTCCATCAAATATCATACTCCAGCAAGATTCAGGTTTAGGACCTTCCTCAGGCAATGGTTCATCACAATATTTCACTTTCAGAAACATCACATCCTCATCGGGGAAATCATACTTCACAGACTGATAATCATCAACTGGTTGGTGAGCAAGATAATCTTCCAACAAGCTGCTTTTAATAGCTTTTTGAGTGCGGTATTTGATGTCCTATTCAAATAATAGCATTTGACAATGGGAAATTCTCCCGGTGAGAGCAGGCTTTTCAAAAATGTACTTGATTTGATCCATTTTGGAGATCAACCAAGTAGTGTGATTAAACATATACTACCAGAAATGTTTTTCCGCCCAGGTCAGAGCACAACACGTCTTTTCCCGCATGGAATATGCGATTCACAATCAGTAAACTTTTTACTGAGATAATAAATGGCATACTCTTTCTTCCCTGTTTCATCTTGTTGTCCCAGAATACAGCCCATGGAATTATCTAACACTGTCAGATACATAATCAATGGTCTTCCTTCAATAGGAGGGAGCAAGATAGGAGGTTCAAGAAGATATTCTTTAATACTTTCAAATTCCCTTTAGAAGTCATCTGTCCACACACAACCTTGATCTTTCTTTAACAACTTAAAGATCGGTTCACACATTGCAGTCATGTGGGACATGAATCTGGAAATATAATTAGAACGCCCGAGGAACCCTCTGACTTGCTTTTCAGTTATCGGCGCTGGAATTTCTTGAATTTCTTTGAGTTTATCAGGGTCAACTTCAATCCCTTTTTTGCTAACAATGAAACCCAACAATTTTCCTGACCGAACATCGAAGGTACATTTATTTGGATTCAAGCAGAGATGATATTTCCTCAAACCCTGAAACAACTTCAACAAATCTTCTACATGCCCTTCTTCAGTCTAGGATTTAGCAATCATATCATCAACATATACCTCAATTTATTTGTGCGTCAAATCATGGAATAGGGATGTCATAGACCTCTAGTACGTTGCACCAGTGTTCTTCAACCCAAAGGGCATCAATCTGTAACAGAATGTTCCCCAGGGTGTGATAAACATTGTTTTTTCCATGTCCTCAGGCGCCATCCTTATTTGATTATACCCGGAAAATCATCCATGAATGAGAAAACTTTGAATTTTGTTGTGCTATCCATTAACATATCAATGTCTGGCAATGGAAAATCATCTTTTGGACTAGCTTTATTTAAATCTCTATAATCTACGCACATGCGAACTTTTCCATCTTTCTTCGGTACCGGGACAATATTGGCAATCCATTGAGGGTATACTGATGTCACAAGAAAACCATCATTAATCTTCTTTAGAACTTCTTCTTTGATCTTCATTGCCATATCTGGGTGAGTTCTTCGCAACTTTTGTTTGATTGGAGGACACTCTGGCTTCAGCGGTAAACGGTGCTCTACAATATCTATATCTAGACCAGGAATATCTTGGTAAGACCAAGAAAAAATATCCAGATACTCTTTCAACATCTCAATCAACCTCCTCTTCACATCAGGATGCATCAATGCTCCGATCTTGACTTCCTTCTGATCTTCTTCTGAACCCAAATTGATTACTTCCAATGGCTCTTTAAATGGCTGAATTGCGTTCTCCTCGCGCTCAAGAAACCGTGAGACCTCCTCCGGAATCTCATTATAGTCTTCTTCTTCGGTCCCTTACACAGGACATTCAAAGTTGGGAGAGGGTGCAGGGTCATTGTATTCAACGAGTTTTTTTAATTAATCTGCACATACGATTTATGATTTCTTTTAGAAACTGACACATATAACAAGGGATCATGCAGATTGAATTTCAGTTATCATTTTTTTAAAAGGGTTTTTTTTATTACCATTTTCCAAGAAAAAAGAAAAAAATAAAAACACAATTTGGGAAACAAAGACAACTTTTATTATTGATTTTAAAAAATCACAGCAAACAGATAAGCCCATACAATATTAATACTTTCACCTTGGGCATAGTGAATGCTTTTCAAAAAGATTAACAACAACAAATTACTTTGAAACATGTATGCAAGAGGGAACATCAATGGTGATCCAGTTCTGAACCCTAACTCTGTGTGTCACATAATTTGGCATTCCTGGCTCGGCTTCATCTTCCACAATGGTATTAATCTCGGAAACAGTTGAATGCAGATAACCCCCGCTACGAAAGATGTCTTGATACTTTCCTGCAACAGACTTCGGCTTCAAGCTCTTACCTTTATCATTCTTCACAGAGAACCCCAAGCCAACTCTATTCTTTTTTACAGGTGGATCAACAATCTACCCCCATACTTCACTATGGCTATTACGCACAACCTGCTGCTTATCCTTAAACGAAGCCATATAGTTCTTATTTCCTCTTACATTATCAATGGATAAAGCTTGGAATTGGGTTCCAACAACAGCTTCATCCGCCTCCACAACGCTAAAAGAGGAAAAATGAGATATCAATAATGCATGTTCTCCATTTATAATCACCACTTTTCCCTCACGCACAATTTTCAACTTCTGGTGTAAAGTCGAAGTGACAACCCCTGCCTCATGTATCCATGGCCATCCCAGCAAGCAACTATAAACGGGTACAGTATCCATGACCTGGAATGTAATCTGAAAAAAATGTGGGCCTATATGAATAGGCAATTCCACTTCACCAATAATCGATTTCCTTGATCCATCAAACGCTTTCACAATAATGCCACTTGGGCGCATGGGTGTTCCTTGATATTTCAACTTCATAAGTTTGCTCCTTGGTATAACGTTCAATGCGGATCCATTATCAATTAGCACATTAGATAATGAATCATTCTTGCAATTCATAGAGATGTGGGGGGCCAAATTGTGAATCCTTCCTTCATCAGGCAGTTCATCATCGCAGAAACTCAGGTTATTACATGAAGTAAAGTTCCCTACTACACTGTTTAATTGGTCTACAGGCATATCACTTTCCGCAAAAGCTTGGTCCAATACCCTCATCAAAGATTCTCTATGAGCAGAGGAGTTCATCAATAAAGCCAAGATATATATTTTTGAAGGAGTCTACAGTAGCTGATCTACAATTTTGTAGTCGCTCATCTTGATTATCTCCAAAATATTATCCACCTCTTTTTCTAGCGTAGCTCCACTAGATTCACACACTCCTTCTTGGGATCAACATTTTCAACAATTTTCTTTCCAGTACTAACATCTCCACGAGCAACCGGTGCAAATACACGACTATTGTGGGTCACTCTGCTAGTCTCAGCAATATTTCCAACATTAGGCATTGGATGGATCGGAACTTCCACACCATCCTCTAAAATTGTAGCATTATATTTGTAGGGTACCACCTTGTCTGACTTGTAGGGGACGGGACCCGGCAAACTAATCACCAATGGAGTAATAGCTAGCTTGTTATGATATTCAACTTCAAAAGGGGTTGGTGCACCAAAACAAGGCACAATAACATTTACTCCCTCTTTAACATATTCAGTCAATACAGAGTCATCTCTAGAAAACATATCTTCATCCGAGGAGAAGAATTCATTTGCAGAGGCATACTCATCATCTGACTCTTTTTCAGCCAAACAAACATCAATCACATCAACTTCATGATAATCATCCCTTTGACCTGTAACCTCGATGGTTCCATTATCCAACACCAAATGAACACCTTTCCTTACAATTGAACATCCTCGGGAGTCTCGGCAACAAATTCGGCAAGATCCATATAGATGTTCTACCTGACCAACCATGTGGCAGAAAGTAGCATGCAATTGTACAAGATCCTCATTCATATATTCCACATCAAAGATTCTGAACTCTCCAGGACATCCAGAAACCATGTTTACTTCCTTTTCATACTCTGTCCTAGGCCTGATTATATGGATGAGGCCATCATCCATCATCTACTGCAAAGAAGCCTTTATCTTATCACAACCCTGTATATTCGTATTGCAAATAGCACAACCAGCATTTTCATGTGTATAGTATCTAAATTCACATAGGTCTGCATGCATTTTCACCAAATCTTCTCTAATCAAATTAACATCAAAAATACGGAAGTCGCCTGGACAACCGGCCACCATATTCACAACATTTGCTCCTCCATCCTTTGGCAGAGGATAATCTTTCACATTGGGGCCAACATCCTTGAAAGATAAGATATCAGACTTCACCAATTTGTGTACTTCAGTTTTCAAAGGATAGCAATTCTCAACGTTGTGCCTTGGTGCTCCCTGATGAAAAGCACACGTTTGGTCTCCCTTGTAATACCAAGGCAACGGTGATGGTACATCGGGAGGTGGTCGGGTCTGAACCAACTTCTTCTGAATTAACAAAGGGAGTAACTTTGTATAACTCATAGGAATAGGGTCATAAATCTCCCTTATCTGATTATACCCTTGGTTCCCCTGATGGGATGGTCTCTGATAAGCAACAGTGGTTGGAGCTACACCAACAACTGGAGTAACCGAGGTGACTTGCTGATGACGCTGATAATTTCTTCTAGGAGGATTAACCCTCCTTTCTTGCATGACAATGTTTATATCTCCTTCCTTCTTTTTGGCAAACCCATAGGGTGGCTTCTTCGTACTTCCAGAACTTTCACTTTTTGTTAGACGACCCTCTCTTAAAGCCTCTTCTAATCGGATACCCATGCCTACCATTTCAGTAAAGTCACTTGGCGCACTCGCTACCATCCTCTCGTAGTAGAAAGCACCTAGGGTATTCAAGAAAATCTTAGTCATATCATTCTCTTCCATGGGAGGAATCACTTGGGCGGCTACCTCACGCCATCTCTGTGCATATTCTTTGAATGATTCCCTGTCCTTCTAGACCATGGCCCTGAGTTGATCACAGACAGGCGCTATGTCCATGTTGTATTTGTATTGCCGGATAAAAGCTTCTCCCGAGTCATTGAAAGTATGGATATTGACGCTGTCTAAACTCATATACCACTTCAGCGCAGCACCAGTCAAACTATCCTAAAAAAAGTGAATCAACAGACGTTGATCATCAGTATGGGTAGACATTTTTCTTACATACATCACAAGATGAGCGCGAGGATAAGTGTTGCCCTTGTACTTCTCAAATTATGGGACTTTAAACTTCACAGGTATCTTAACATTCGGGACCAAGCATAAATCATTCACATTCTGCCCGAACAATTCCTTTCCCCTGAGGGTCTTCATCTCCCTCTACATCTTGTCAAACTGTTCTTGAAAGTTATCCATTCTATCATAGAGACCCAAGTCTTCACTTGGTGGAGGAAAGGGACGATACATATCATCATTAGCAAATGAGACCACATTTACCGAAGGAGGCGCAGCAGGAGCAGCATGCACTACAGGAGGTTCAGGAGTAACAGTAGTCTGAACAACTGGAGTATCTTGAGGACCAAGATTGAAACCTTCAGGCACAAAGTTCTTTGGCATTCCCCATGGATAACCTTGAGGCATGCGATTCTGAATAACAATCGGAGAAGCAGACACACGAATAGTCAGAGCTTCAGTAGTAACCCTTGTTGGTTGAGGTTGAACACTCGGTGACTGATTCTGAGCATCCACTAGAGATTCCATCAGAGCAGTGATATTGACCATGCCGGCCTTCAAAGTAGAAACTTCCCCATGCAGCTCGCGATTCTCTTGTTCTAATCTGTCCATGTTCCTTCTGAAATTAGCTCGAGTATTGTAGTGGTGAGACAGCTTGCTGAACTAAGTAAAGAAGCTTGGTAAGATACCTGGATATGCATAACAAATGCAAGAAATATGTGCAATATGATGCATGATATGTAACGCACATGATTTATTTTTATTATTAATATTTCAAGGGACTTAAAGATTTATAGACAGATTGCAAATATCAAAGTAATAACACGTTTGAAATACTGAAATTTTTTATTATAATAACTTCAAAATGGTTTACAAGTTTCAACAATCCCAAGTACAAGATCAAAGTAGAGTCTAAAACCCTAATAAGTAAAGTTGACGGAGATCACTCTACACGTTGGCGCTTCCCTATATGCCTGGAACTATGAGCCTCCAACCTCTGGTTTTCTTCCGCATATCTGGTAGAAACCTACTTCCAATCAAATGAATCAGGAAGTGAGCAACTAGCATCTGACCGAGGCTTAGGAGAAAATAAATCCCCTTGCCTTTCCACGGTCTCTACAGCCCAACTCTCAAGAATCTTAACCAAATCGTTTTTCTCCTTCAAGTCTGCTCTATAGGAGATCTCTAAAGTTTAGCACTTATTCTTCCAAGCATCCTTTTCCCACTGCATCCTGACCAAAGCAAGTTGTAGCTCTTCTATATCATCAAATAGGGGAGGAGTCGTCTTCACGAACAAATCAGGCATAGGTGCTTCCCGAGAATATGACATCTTCAACTGAATATCTCTCGTTTGGGCCCATTGAAGATATGGCTCCAAAGAAACAACCCCCCTAGGTCCCAAGTCTTTCCTACTCTTCTTGTGAATTTGATGCCAGGCCTTCTCAATCTTCTCCCTAGCTTCCTTATGGTCTTCTCCCTCCTTCAGAAAGAAACTACTCAAATGAATACTATTTGGTTTATCCCTTATTGGATAACCAAGTTGTCATCGTGCAAGAACAGGGTTGTAGTTAATTCCTCCCTTTGTACCAAGAACAGGTACATTGGGGAAACTACCACAACTGTCAACAATCTCTACATCCTGGTAAGCCCGATGATACCAATCAATATCCGAGTGAGTAAGTGCCATGATCTTAGGAGCCCAACGGGGTTCCTTCCTGACATTCCAGAAAGTATCATACTGAGGCATATGAGAAATAAACCACTGGTACAACAGTGGCGTGCAAAAGATAATCATCCCCCCATGATAAGAACTTCGAATATGAATAGAGTAATAAGCATCACCCAACAATGTAGGAACTGGGTTTCCAATCACGAAGATCCTAATAGCATTAATTTCAACAAACTTATCCACATTAGGAAATAAGAACAACCCGTAAGCAAGTAGAGAAAAGATGGCCTTAAAAGCGACTGTACTCTTCATCCTGGCAAAGTAACGAGCTTTCTCCAATAAGAACTGAGCTGGTAATCCTCTAATCCCTCCTTTAGTAGTCATATGGGCTTCAACCTCAGACTTCCCCAAATGGATCAAAGCCGTAATCTCATGTGGTTTTGGCTCACCCTCCAAACCAGTAAAAGGAACACGATCAGTAATAGGTAAATCTAACAGATAAGAATACTCCTCTAGTGTAGGCATCCACTGATAGTTCGGAAAAGTAAAGCAATGATACATTGGATCATAGAACTGGACCAAGGTCGAGAGAATTAGACTAATGAACTCATCTATCTTGGGGTCTTTGAAATTGTATTTTCCGGTCTTTCCTTTTCCAGAATCCATGATCAAAAGATACCTGAGATATTCACAAATGGTCAACTTTCAAGTCCCTTGAAATAAAATTTCTTTAAAAGATGCTTATGAGTGCATGGATGCATGATGCAACAATCACACACAAGATCACAAACATAGGGTTCATACGTTCAACGTCACGAGCATGAGGTCAAAGGTATTACCCATAAGGTATAGTCTAAAATTTATCACCTTCTAAACAAGGTTCTACAGGTTCCAAGAGTCTACATCCTTCCTTCGGATATTACCAACTTCCCGATTAAATCGGTAATTAGTAATATTCTCAAGAAAAACTCATCCGAGCGTAGTATCGCGTGACAACTATTTCTATATTACTCCGTTATAGCTTCCGCACTACACCTAAAAGGACAAGATGGGTTAGGTATTCTACGGTCCTCAGCTTCAGCAGGCTCCTAGGTCGAAAGCAACACGTCTTTCTGATTACTCGGTAAACGAAACTACAGTTAAAGGGGCCTCCATTAAGTGGGGGATCTCATGCCTCATTTTTTTGGATTACTCCCTCAAAGTTAACATGACTATACCGCCCATCCTATCTTAAATTTTTCCCAAGTCCGGGTATAGGACTTATAAGTAATCACCAAGCACCCTGAAAACAAGGAAAATCCAGACAAACATATATACAACATATAACATATAAACAACAATAGCACATATACAGATATAAACAAAGATAGACTCGATCCACTTAGGGATACACCAGCAAAAGGTCAATCTATCCCCAGTGAAATCGCCATTTTTTCTGTAGCGGTTGAAATGTTTACGGCTAAGCCATTGGATTGACTAGACTTATACAGATTAAAATAAAAATCACCACCACCCTTTATTGTTTCCAAAGGAATTGGAAAAGAGCGAGTAACCCAAAAAGAGGGGGAAATATTCAAGGTAAGGGGGTTGGTTATGCAAAGGGAAGGTATTAGCACCCTAAACATCTACGGTACTCCGCAGGAACCTCTTTGAAAAATCTGTATATTTTGGCTATAAAATGTTGTGTAAAAAATAAATGGTGTAGGTGAGAAAAGAAGTATTTATTATGATTTTTTCACCCGCCGCGGTTGCAAACCTTTAGTGCCTATGTACCACCTTTCGTGCAATAAGGGATCAGGGTACACGTAGTTCATCTTTTAAAAATTTTAAAACACAAGTGCGTTGGTTAATTTTATGAGATAAGACATCATCATCATTGTCCGTGTGGAAAACATACTTACTACCCACAATCATGAGAAAGGAGAATTTTCAACATCTCAAAGTGGAGGATATGGCTTGGATTTTGAAATCAACAACGCCTCACTCAACACCCAAGTGGAAAATATCTCACTTCACTACATATTGTAGAACTATAGCTGTTAGCATCACTACAAGGATTGACAAGGGTCTAATATTTTGAGAAAGGTTTTAAAATAGAAAGCCAAAGTGGCAACAATGGTTTGAAATGAGATTGACTGACTTTTAGTCTTCTCATAAAAAATGTCAAAGTATTATTAAATTGATTGAAGTTTATTTATGAAAATGATTTTGAAATAGCATGGACCTAAGTCCAAGTTTATTATGAAAGTGGTTCAATTTTAGAAACAAGAAGAGTTTTCAAAAGGAGGAGGAAGATTTTTGAAATTAAAGAAAATGGGAGGAGAAGAAGAGACTATCCTAAAGCATAAGATAAAATCTAGGGATAAGAACCATCTAACCAACAAGAAGCCAATACTTGACATTATGAGTCAAGATAGAATTCAAATTCCTTGGATTGAAACCAAGCAAGCAAAGATATTAGACCTCTTGAGAGAACCAAACTTCAAGTGTATTAAGTCTTCACAAAAATTGGGCAGAATAACGACTGTATTCGGGTGAATTCCAGATTACAAACAAAGAATGTAATCACAATAACCTGCACACAAAACAAACAAACAACCAAATGTCTTGAGGTACCTCAAGAACTCTAGACAAAATATTAATTAAGGTCATAAGGTCTCCAACATAGGCCAAGGTTTCTAATCCTAAGTCCAAGAAGTCCACAACTCCATAATGCCAAGGATAGTAACCAAATAGTCCAAGTATCATTAAAGCACTTTATGGTTCATGTTGATTATTAGGTGTCTTAAAATAGAAAAGAAAAGCTCAAGTGAGCAAAATAAAAATGACAAGAAAGTAAATGCTCAAGTGAGCAAAAAAAAAAACATGAAATGTAATGCTTAAAGTAAATGGTACATAAAACATAAAAATAAAAGCATAAAGTAAAAACAATTTAATAATTAGTGGTTAGTCTGATGACCATCTTGAAACTTGCATTTAGAACTCATTAGAAAATTGGTAGAACCAAAGCCTCTACACAACAAGTTGTATTTGCTTTTTGTCAAGTATATCATCCATTTGGAATCCTCAAAAGTAACATGTAATGATCAATGATGTTTAAGTGATCCGCGTTGACCAAAATTGATGAAGATCCATTAGAAGATTGGTAGAACCAAAGCCTCCACACAATGAATCTCAAGGTTATTGGATCAAAGAGATCAAATTAACTTACTTGGGCTTGCAAACATAGGTTTGGGTCACGAATGATTATTTATTCGAATCGGGATAAAATTTAGTGCTATGTTAAATAATCGTAAGTGGACTTATATAGAAGTCGCACCTATTTTGAGGTTGGTCAATAGAAATCTATGTACCATTTATTTTGAGACATGATATAGAGATCATGTTCTAATAACACTTAGTGCAATAAGAAATGGATGAGATGAAGAGGGGTGGAAAAAAACATAAACCACATTTGAATTAAAATTTAATCAAACTATTATTAAAATCATTCATCCATTTTTGTGGAGTTAGACTCAACACCATGGATCAAATGGTGTTAATAAAGTTCATGATAAAAAATTCAACCCAAGATCAGCCAGAAAATAATCACAAAATAATATTGCATTTAATATATACATTAAAAAGGTTTTAAAAATGTTTTAAAATAGAAATAAGAAAGAAAAATACCAACTATGTTCAAACTAATCAAGAAATATTAAGTAAGACCATAGAAAAATCAAAAATGAACTCAAATATTTTTATAAAGTTTTTGGTAATTTTTTAAAGTCAGAAACAATTTTTAAAATTAATAGAAATGGGTAAAATAAACCAAAAATGATAAAAAATATCAAAGTTAAATAAAAAATAAGTGAGGTCACCAATATTTGTCACAATATCATTGGATCATTCCATATTTTTTCAGAATTTAAAAATGCATAAAAGTATTTTTAAGCATTTAAAACAATTCAAATAAAGTGAAAATTTATAAAAAAATATCAAAACACAAAATAAAATTGTGAAAAAATAAAAATCAGAAAGAAAAAAATCAAAAATATTTTTCATAATTTTTTCAGATTTTTTGGACTAAAAATGAATTTTCTATGATTTTTTGAAGTTTAAAGCAATTAAATATAAAAATCAGAAATAAAAAATAAAGTAAAAATATATGTGGACCATTGGATGAGAGTCAAAAAGCGTTAGTAATCAAATCCAAGGGATCTGGCGCGTTGTGCATATCATGGTCATTACTGAATAAAGCATAGAATCAAATATAAATCAGAAATTAAAAAAAAAATGGCGTTGTTTCATTGGTTGGAAGATGACACAGTGATCATCTTCAACCTCCAGCCAGTCCCAAAACTAGGTTGCTCAATCTGTAAAATTAGAGCACGAGACCTATGCCATTAACTTCGTCTCTTCAAGACGAAGACAACCACACCTTCGCGACAAATTTATATAAACTGTAGCTCAAGCAATTTGGAAAGAAAGTTTTGAAGAGGGATTTAAAATTTCATGGTCAAAATGTGTTTCCAGATAAAAGAAAGTGTTGCGACTAGAACCAGGGCAATGAGAGCTTCACAATGATATCAAATTTTTGAATAATTAATGGAGAAATCTACCTATTGAAGTTGAGTTGCAGAGCTTTGAAATTGGACTTCTATGGATCAATATAGGTCACGATTCTTGAAGGTAATTGTATGGTTAGTTTCAGAGAAGATCAAGGAAGGTGAATTGATGGAAACATTGGATTAAAAAAAGGCTTGAACACTGATTTCGAAGTTGCAGAAAAATGAGTTATGGAGCAAGTTTGGCAGGGTGATTCTTGTTGTTCAAGCTTGATGAAATGAATGACGGATGACCCCCTATTTATAGGGAATCAAATGGAATGTTCAAGCGTGTGAAATAATGAAGTTTGGAGGGAAATCTTGTGAAGTTCCAAACAAGAAAAGTGTGACTTCTACTTTGATCAAAACTCATCCAAAATGCGCGTTTTGCTATGCTAACCACTTTTGGAAGTTCACTAAACATGTTTAGAAGCAAAAATGCGCAGAAACAAAGTGTTTAGAAGCTAAATCAAGGATTTTAAATTCTGACTTTTGAAGAAACTTCATTTTCAAGTTACCAAGTTCAAATCAATGGCATTCTCAGCTCAAGGGGTCTTAGGGCATGATTCTTGAAGCTTTATAAAGATGAGATTACAAGATTTATAATGGGAAAAGAATGGAATCAAATGGATGTTTGAGCTGAAAGTTGCAATGAGTCAAATTTGGCAAAAAGAAGTTGACTTTCCATACTTAGAAATATTTTATGTTTTTCTTCAAAAGTGACCTATAATGTTTTTCATCCAAACAAGGTCTTCCTCTTGGAATTTTCTCTTGACCAAAAAATATCGCATGAAATGGACCTATTGAATGACATTTTGAAACTTGAACCATTCAAAATCTCAAAAAATTGAGAGAGTTATGAATTGTTGAAGTTGGCAAAAAATCATGAAATGACCTATAATCTTTTGTATCCTTAGGGCATCTTCCATCCATTTTCTCACTTTGCACATAAAAGAAAGAATAAAGTTCACATCCTTAAGATCTTTTTTCAAAAATTGTGGGCTCAAGGTGATTAAAATTGACCAAGTTATGATAATTTGAAGTCACACATGGAAAATTGGGGGTTCATCTGGATGACTTGTAACCTTTCGTCAACATCAAGTTTCTTCCACATGAAAACTCCTTGAAACTTTTGAATTGATTTGTTAATAACTCTTTAAAGATAAGGATGCTTTTAGAATCACTCAAAAATACCAAAAGATGAGCAAGATATACTTCTTTGAAGTTCAAAACCCTAGCTCCTAGATCAAGAAAATGCTTTGAGGAACATTGACAATTTTGAACAACCTTCTTGTACCAACACTATTGCTTTGTAAATGGAAGTTGTTGAGGATGATAATGAGAACTTATAGAAACCAAAACCACTTACATATCTTGAGAAATGAGAGAAATATGCACTGGTGACCAATGGGAACAAGGCCTTGTCCAACCATGACAACTTCTTCAATCAACCCCTTGTACTTGTGAATCAATTTTGATAACTTTGAAATATGGTGAACCAAAATAACCTTGCCATTCCATTGCTTCCAAAACAACTTCAATGGTGAGATTTGAATTTCTCAAGCTTTATTGACTAGGGCATGGAAATAAACTCATGAACCCATGGACCAAATTGCCAAGCCACATTACCTTTACCTACATTATTAACAAGTAAGACAAACCAACATTGCATTTTATTAATTAAAAGGAAAGTAAAAAAAAAATGAATGATCACAAAATAAAAACAAGTCAAGGTGCTTGGTGATTCCTCAAAGAGCAAAGCTAAAGATAGGGAGGAGAACTAAGAGCCCTAATGTGATCTTGTTGTGATTGAATCAATATGGTATGATGAAGGGGTCTTAGGGGAAAAAATTGGGGTACAACATTTTGTGTCTTACCCGAGGCATGATGGTTTATTTGTAAGGGTTATCATGTTTCATTTTCATATGTCATTAATAAAGCATTGGACGTTTTTTCATACAAATTTTACACTCTATGCCTTTCTTTTCTGCTTTTTACTTTATCAAAACAGTTATGCTCTTACACACGCTCACCTATCAAAACTGTAGATCCACATCCACTCTAGATCCCATTGATAAATGTTATGCTATTTCTCATTATGACTTTGAAAATTCGATCAACCAAGTCGAGGATGAAGGTGAGGAAGATTGTGAGGTACCAGGAGTGCTTGTCAGACTGTTACAACAGGAAGAAAGGGAAATATAGTCTTATGAGGAGCTAGTTAAGACAATGAACTTGGGTACTAAAGAGGACAAAAAATAAGTCAAGGTAGGTGCTAACTTGGATCCCAGTGTCAAACAACGGTTGATACAAATGATACATGACTATGTTAAGGTTTTTTCCTGGTCGTACAAAGACATGTCGAGACTTGATACCAATATTGTGGTTCATCGCCTACCAACAAAAGAGGATTACCCTCCCGTGAAACAGAAGGTTCATCGTATGCGGTCGGATATGTCAGAAAAGATCAAGGCTGAAGTCATGAAACAGTTCAATGTTGGTTTCTTATCTGTCACGTCTTATCCGCAATGGGTCGCTAATGTTGTTCCAGTACCTAAGAAGGACGATAAGGTATGTATGTGTGTGGATTACAGAGACCTGAATAGGGAAAGCCCCAAGGATAACTTTCTGCTTCCCTATATTGATGTTCTAGTTAAAAACCCCGCACAACATAAAGTATTCTCCTCCATGGATGGTTTCTTCGGATACAATTAGATCAAAATAGTACCTGAGGACATGGAGAAAACGACCTTTGTCACACAGTGGGGCACTTTTTGTTACAAGGTTATGCCATTTGGATTGAAGAATGTTGGGGCAACCTATCAACATGCTATGGTAGCTTTGTTCCATGATATGTGTTGTACCCCAAAATTTTCCCTCCCATTTTCACACAAGACATACTCCTAGAGGTCCTCAATTGCTCAAGGTTGACCAAGAATTGATCATAAAAATTCTCCTCCTAAACATTGGCCTTCCAACTAGAGTTTCATTTTTCACCAAGATGTGTGAGCTCCAAAGGTCTCAAATGTCTTCCATGGTCCTAATATGTCTTCAAGATTATCCATGACAAATTCCATACCTTGCACTACAAGTTTGCTCGATCAATTGCTCAAATGCTTGAAAATCAATTGTACTAGGTCAAAAGTCAACCATGGTCTATATACAGTCATACTTCAAGATTTTTGGTCAACATCAATATTTTGAAGTGATATCAATCATTTTATCAAGGGTTGATCATTATCACTCAAGAAACTCTCTTAATTCATCAAAACTCAAGAATTGCTAATTAGGGTTTCTATAGGAAAAGTCAACCAAACTTTGACCATGCATAACTTTATCATACTTCATCCATTTTTCCCAACCAAAGCTCTTTTTGAAGAGAATCCAATTCCCTACAACTTATCTTCAGCCCTCAAGTCCAATAAATGCACCATTTGAAAGATACAAGCTTATACGTTACAGGTCATTTTCAGAAAGTCAACAAAAGACACTTTTTTGTCACGAGCATTTACATCAACATAAAATCTTCAAATGCAAAATTGATCAAAAGATGGATTTAAGTAGACATCTTGGGATTTTTAAAAAGTCCAAGATCATCATCGTGAGATAAAATTTGAGCAAGTTATGGCTTGCCCAAGTTGGGAAAATTTTGGAATTTTCAAGAATTATGCATTGAGCAAACTTGAAGTTTTAGGTCAATGGCTTAATTTCTTGGACTTCAAACATCTTCCTAAGCCTATAGAGGACCTCTAAAATTATTCTTGTCATGCCTTGCATTTTCTAACTATTTTATTCATAATTATTTTAATTTATTTCAAATAAATATAAAATAAAATGTATAAAATAATTGGAAATGGGCTTTGAGCTTTGGGTTGATGTTTTGGACATCCTAGGCCCATAAAATTTCGTGCATGCAATGTCCACATTTATTAAAAATCAAAAAGGATAAGATTCCATTTCTTTGGCAAAGTTATAAAACATCATTCATGGCTTTAAAAATATATGTTTATGGTTGTTATTACCTTTGTTATCTTGTCTCCTCCCTCCTCTCTATATAAAGGACACATTAGCAAGCTTCAAGAGACATGATATACAGCCTAGAAAAGCTCTACAAATTTTGCAAAATATATCAAAGTTGTAAAATTCGCATTTTAGGTCCATCCTTCCTCAGTCCAAACAAAAGATCCAAATACATTCCTGGAGGCTCCCTGAAGCTTTTGCAATCATTATCAAGCCCTAAAACATCACAAAATGCCTTAGTAAGCTCCATTTTTATTTTTTTCTAACTTGTTTCATGCAGATTCGATGCATTACATGGCCAGAAGTCTACCAAACACCATCAGATCTAGCCTTCAAAACATAAGGGGTCTAGATCTAAAGGCTTCAATTTGAGATCCACCATGCGCCCCCAAGGCCTCATCTCACCTAATCCAGCATGGCCTGGGCTTAACATTCACTTGGGCCTAGTAAAACTCAATTTCAGCACCCCCCCAATTTCTAATTATCCTGGCCCATTTCACATTATTTTTGTCACTTTGCTTTATATTTTTTTTAATTTGTTTTCTTTATTTATTTAATTAGTATAATATAATAATAAAATCACAAAAAATATAGTTTTAGTTTTTTAATTCAATTAATTTTGTGAATTAATTAATAACTATTTTAACTATTTTTCTTTAATTAAAAATAAATTAGAACTTAGGACTTAATTTATGTTTAGTTATTTTATTTAAATAATAAAAAAACTAAAAAAGAATTTAGACTATTTTTCTTGATTAATTTTATTTTCTAAATAGATTTTTAGGTTATTTACTTTCTTAAATCAAAAAATAAGCAAAAAGATTTTCTTACTAGGTTGTTAGACATATTATCAACTTCCGCGCGCATTATTTATTTTTGCAATTTCTATTCATTATTGTACATGTATACTGGATGTAATAAACTAATTAGGATTTTTACCGCTTTCTTTATTTTTTTTCTTCCCCCAATTTTTGTACATTGTAAACCCCCTTCCTGAAGCCATGTAATAGTGTAGGGTTTTATCTTCTCAATTTACATTTATGTATATATTAACTGCTAGTAACTAGGCGTGTATGAAAAGACTAAAATCAAACGTTAGCAAACTTAACAAAAATACAAAAATAAATGAACATAACACACTTGCACATATACACCTCTACGGTACCCCACTTTGGTTGCCTTCAGAAATAAAACACTCATAAGACAGGAAAGTTTTAGAAAAGACCCATAAATCAAAAGATCATAGTCCCTCGATGACCCTACAGTTGCCTTCTCGATAAATGATCTAGTCCCTAAACAAAATTTCTAAAGCGTCTCCACAAGTTTCCTTCGTGACTGTAACATCCCTTTCGAATGTCCCTAATACATCCAACGATTGGGCTACCTACTCACTAATAGTAGGATAACACTGTCTAAAGGATAGAAGGAAAAGAACAAACCTTTTTTTCAGTATAAGTAGATAGTTCTTAAATGCTTGCCCAAAAACAAACTTTTTTCACTTACACAAAACATTTTAAAACACTTTCAAAAACATTTGTTTTATCAACACTCTTGAGGACTGATACAAGAGTTATCATAAAACGAATTGCCGCACTAAGGAATTTTCAAAACATTTTCAAACACCCAAAGCACAAAGGTATTTCAAAATGAGCAAACCTCTAAGACCCCGTAGAAAACTACGTATGGAAAGGGTGCTAACCCCTTCCCTTTCCATAATCTATCCCCTTACTCAGAAAATTATTGAAAAGGTGTTTTTTTTTGTTCTTTTCACCCTTTCCTTTGTTGGATAAAAGAAAAGTCGGTGGCGACTCTTGTTTACCGCAACATTTGCGAGCACAAACTCAAAACCAGTATTAACAGTCAGTTTTGTCACCATATCACAATATGATTCACCATGAGATAAAGGTTTATGTTGACGAGATGATAGCTAGGTCTCAGATTGAAGAAAAGCACCTTGATCACCTACAGAAACTATTTGACAGGATGAAGAAATACAAACTGAGGTTAAATCTGAATAAGTGCACCTTTAGAGTAAGATCAGGTAAGCTCTTAGGTTTCGTTGTCAGAAGCAAAGGTATTGAGGTAGACCCTACAAAGGTCAAGGCTATACAAGAAATGTCGACTCCTCGCACTGAGAAGGAAGTTAAAGGATTCTTGGGACGTCTGAACTACATTTCCAGGTTCATTTCACATTTGACCACTACTTGTGAGCCAATCTTCAAGTTACTGAAGAAAGATCAAGCAATGAAGTGGAACGACGATTGCCAGAACTCCTTTGACAAAATCAAGGAATATCTCCAAGAGCCTCTAGTTCTGATGCCTACAGTTGTAGGAAGACCTTTGATAATTTACTTAACAGTATTAGATAATTCAATAGGGTGTGTGCTGGGGCAGCACGACGAGTCTGGTCGAAAAGAGTATGCAATATACTACCTTAGCAAAAAATTTACTGACTGTGAAACAAGATACTCACTGCTTGAGAAAACTTGTTGTGCTTTGGCATGGGATGCTCACCGACTAAGGCAGTATATGTTGACTCACACTACTTTTTTGATATCTAAAATGGATCCTATAGTGTACATCTTTGAGAAGCTCGCTCTCTTCGGAAGAATAGCAAGATGGCAGATGATCTAGACCGAATACGACATTCAGTACACAACCTAGAAAGCAATTAAGGGAAGTGTACTAGCTGATCATTTGGCTCATCAGGCTGTGGATGACTACCAATCTATGAAATTTGAGTTCTCGAATGAGAACATCATGTTAGTAACTGATTGTGAAGAACCTGGACCGGATGAAGGACCAGAAAAAGGATCCCGATAGACCATGGTTTTTGATGGAGCTTCTAACACGCTTGGAAATGGAATCGGTGATGTGATGATATCTCTTGAGGGTTGTCATACTCCTTTCACTGCCAGGTTATGTTTCAACTGTACCAACAATATGGCTGAGTATGAAGCATGTATCATGGGTCTCAAAGCTGCAATCGATTTAAGGATCAAGTTCTTAAGCGTGTTCGAAGACTCGACTTTGGTAATCATCTAGATCAAAGGAGAATGGGACACAAAGCACCCTAACCTCATCCCATACAAAGAGCATGTGTTGACACTAATCCCATACTTCGAAGAAATTACCTTTGAGCATTTTCCACGAGAGCAAAATCAACTAGCGAACGTGCTAGCTACAATGTCATCCATGTTCAAGGTCAGGTGGGATAATGAGGCTCCTCAGATCACCACTGAGAGGACGGACGAGCCAACATACTGTCACGAGATTGTTGTTGAAAAAATAGTGGACAAACCTTGGTTCCACGAAGTCAAAAGATATCTTGAAGGCCAAGAATATCCTGAAGGAGCTTCGGTCAATGATAAGAAGTTCCTAAGAAGGTTCTCTGCTAAGTTCTTTCTCAGTAACGGGATCCTCTACAAGCGCAATCATGATTCTACCTTACTTCAGTGTGTAGACAAGAGTGAGGCAGAAAATATTATGGCTGATTTAAACTAAGGTACCTTTGGCACTCACTCTAGTGGGAACTCAATGGCTAAAAAGATCCTGTGGGTAGGATACTACTGGTCCACCATGGAGACAGACTGTTATCAGCATTCACGAACTTGTCACAAATGCCAGATTTATGCTGATAAGGTGCATATACCTCCAGTTCCCTTGAACGTCTTGACTACTCCTTGGCCCTTTGCAATTTGGGGCATCAACATGATTGGAGAAATCAGACCTATGGCTTCTAATAGGCACCGCTTTATCCTGGTTGCCATTGATTACTTCATAAAATGGGTTGAAGCAACTTCATTTGCTTTTGTTACCAAGAACATTGTGGCCCGATTCATCAAACATAACATTATTTGTCGGTACGGTATTCCAGAAAGAATCATTACAGATAATGGTACCAATCTCAACAACACTATGATCACCGAGCTTTGCACACAATTAAAAATCTAGCATCATAACTCTTCTCCCTACCAGCCGAAGATGAATGACGTTGTTGAAGCTGCTAACAAAAACATCAAGAAAATCATACAGAAGATGACGGTGAAATATAAAGATTGGCATGAGATGTTACCATTTTCTCTTCATGGTTATCGCACCACAATGTGCACATCAACAGGGGCAACTCCATTCTCTTTGGTATACGGTATGGAAGTTGTCCTGCCCATTGAAGTCCAGATCCCTTCCTTGAGAATCATGAAGGATGTAGGGCTGAATGAAGATGAATGGGTCCAAACTCGACTTGATCAGTTAAACCTGATTGACGAGAAGAGGCTCGTGACTGTCTACCATGGCCAGATGTACCAAAAAGGTGTGATTAAAGCTTTTAACAAGAAGGTCATATGTCAGGTGTATTAGGATGGTGACTTGGTAATCAAATGAATCATATTGCCGCAAGGTGATCCCAGGGGCAAATGGACTCCCACATACGAAGGGCCATTTGTAATCAAGGACATATTCTCTGGTGGAGCCATGACCCTAACCACTATGGATAGTGACGACCTTTCGCACCCAGTAAACGCGGACGTAGTTAAAAGATACTACGCATAAACAAAGACCCGCTAGGTCGACTGGCCTAGGCAAAAATTAGGGCATCCCGGCGAACCAAAAGGGTTCGGGCAAAAATTAGGGATATACATAAAAAATTTGTACACCCGGCAAGTCGAAAACCTGAAAAGGAGGCTTGGGAAAAAAAGGGTATCCTGGTGGACTGAAAACCCGAAAGGGCAGTCCATGCAAAAGTTAAGGATTTAAAGCGTATAACTATGTTCTATTGGATCACCTTACAACCAATCTTGAGTATCAATTATCAAGCTCAAAGCGGTACTAATCAATCCAATCCGCTTCGGACAAGTAGTGAAAGGGATGAGACGCTCAAAGACATAAAGGCAATATCATAATGGGAACCCAATGGGATTATTTCACATAGTTGTCTTTCTTTGTATACTATTTTGTATAATTTGTATTCTTACGACGACATTCTCTTACTAGGATGTATGTCTCCTTGTACAAAAACGCTTATTTCAAATTAATACAAAACTATTTCTTTGAAAGTTGCAAACTTTTATTTTTATTTGTCTGTTTTGTGTGCGAAAACATCCAGTGATTATTTTTGAACATATGCATTTGAATATGATTACTGCTTATAAATACACGCATAAAAACAGAAAGACAATTGCTAATTACTTTAAGAAAGGGGACAATATCTAAGGGCCATCCACAAGATCCCCGCAGATGTCTTCCCCGACAGATACCTTCTCTAACAGGTACAAAGGCAGGGGCATTCTACAACAAGGTCAATGCCATATTCTCAGCATGCAGCCTAATGGTGTCGAGTTCTCATATCCCCGACAAATCAAAAATCTCCAATTACTGCTCCAAAATCCCCAGTAAAGTCGCCAAGCTTCTCAAGATTCCCCAACAGGATTTCAACAAAGTCCTCAAGCAGTTTACGAAGTTCACCTTCCACAACAGAGTTTTATAAATCTCAAGTAATTTATAAAGACTTATCCCCATTAGATTTTATTTCTCTAGCTACAGAAGTTCATCCCCCGGCGGGGTTTATTTCTCCAAATTGGTGAAATCTTCCTACAGAACTCTTCCTTTCGACAAAATCATTCTCAAACAGAAGTCGAAGATCCTCGGCAGAGAAAGGGAATCTCCAACAAAAATATCTCCATTCATTATTGAAGAAGTGAAAAACACAAGAAGGGGGGGTTGAATTGAAACTTTAAAATCAAAAGAAATAGACACAATATTTTTATCCTGGTTTGTTTGATCTCAAACTACTCTAGTCCACCCGCCAAGGTGATTTCGCCTCTCTCCAACGAGGACTTAATTCACTAATCATATCTGATTACAATACTACTTTGACAACTGCCAAAGTCTTCTTGAGTACAACCACAACTCGGTTTATCTCAAGGAAAACTAGCTTAAGCAAAATAAAATAATATACTTTGTACTGTTGTTTTTCCTTACAAAAACTGTATCACTACTGTGATATTTTACACAATTTGAGCGTATATGAGAATATGAAAGATTGCAGCGTTTGAGAGGTATATGCAGTAGTGTCTCAAAATTGTAAACAATTTGTCCTTTAAGCTTGTTTATATAGGCGTGGAAATCTTGTCCAACATAAAGCGTGATAATGGACACTCAATGCTATTTCCATATTGAAAAGATTCTTGTCTGAATGAAGTCGTTGCATATGATGATGTCTTAATTGAAAAGTAACGCTTCAGAACTAGAATCTTGCATGTCGCATTTGCTTCATAACATTGATGACTCAGAGATGTGAGGATCTGATGGTATATTAGACTTCTGTTTAGAATCAGAGTATTCTTCACTTCAGTGCAGATTCTGATCATCATTCTTTAGAACATTCTGATTACCTCAGCTTGAAAGCTTCTATAACTTAATTTCTGATGTTGTTTCAGTCAGAACTTCTGCATACAAAATAACAAAAATTTAGAGTGCATATTTGTTCTTTGTGTTTATTATCATCAAAACTCTAATTAAGGGTTGTAGAATCAAACTATGTTCTAACAATCTCCCCCTTTTTGATGATGACAAAAACTAGGATTTTCAATGAAAAATATAGAACAAAAAGCTTAATAGAGTCCCCCCCCTGAGTTGATTACTCAGATAGAGATGAGTTACTTCCCTGAAGTTCCTTCTCGTTAGAGCTTTTGATGCATCTCCTTCTATTCTTATCATAATATGTTCATGTTCAAGCTTTTCAGAAAATATAGAGGTTAAGATATCCAGAATGTTTGAGACTTTGTCCCGGTATACTATTATTGAAAATATCATACTTTCTCCCCCTTTTTGTCAGGTATCAAAAAGCAATATAATCAGAGTCAAAAAAGATGATTTATATTGAAAACAGAATGCAATGACATTTTTCAGAAACAAGGAGGATAAGATGAAAAATATAGATAAACAATTAAAGAAAATCTAAGAAGGAGGGGGAATTCGTGTGAACAACACTTCTAACAAGATCTTAATCCGAGTGCTTGATTCTTCCTGCTTTCCCAGAATGTCTTTGATTTCTTTTGTTGTATCTTCTTGTTTATCCAAAATATCCCTAATCTCTTTGTTTGTGTCTTCTTGCTTATCCAGCCTGGAATGGATTAAGGTATTCTCCTTCTTCAACTCTTCCAGAGTTTGCATGACTAGAGACGAAGTTGGTGTATCTTCAGGGGTTGCATGTCATTCAGAACACTCTGCAGCCTCTTCTGATTGAACAACTTCTTTTGTTGCAATCACCTTTTCTGTAGCAGTAGTCAGAGGGTGACTATCAAAATCTTGTTCAGTGGCTTCTGAAGGTTGGTGCTCTTTCCAGGGAGCATTATCCAACAGAAGAATTTCTTTCTTGTCCTAGTGGCTCAGAACATGATCTTTGAAGGATTTCAACTGATCACTGAAGTTCTGCTGAGCCCTTTCATAGCTCAATTCTTTTAGCTTCTGGGTTTCATAGTGGAACCATTTTCTAAATCTTTCCCACAGAGAATTAGAAGCAGCAGGATTAGAAATCTCTTGACTAGCTTGCTTCAAAGAAGTAATCCATTCATGTATTTCTGTTTCAAAAATCAACAGATTCTTACCAACATCTAATTTGGTTAAGGTTGGTTTAGGTTTGGGGGTGGCAATTTTGTTTGAGGTGGAAGCTAGATGGTCCAGCGCTTGTAGATCAATGACAAGTCTGAGGGGTTCAGCTGGACGGTTGATAGGTGAGGGAGTGGAAGAGTCAGAAATCAAGATTGGTGAGAGAGGGGTGTTTGGTGGTGTAGATTCATATGGTGAAGGTTTTTCTGGAATATCATGAATGGAGAGAGGTAAATGATTCGTAAGAAGTTCTATTATTCCAGGAATTGGGGTAGAGGTATCAGAGTCTGAAAGGGAGTATTCTGATTGGTTTGCGGTAGCGTGTTGAATTTCTGGTTCAGGTATTTCACAAGATGGATTTTCAGATTGAGGAGTGAGAGGATGTTGTACCCCAAAATTTTCCCTCCCATTTTACTCAACAAATGTCAATGGAGGTCCCCAAGTTGCTCAAGGAAGTCCAGGAGTTGACCAGACAAACTCTCTCCTAAGGCAATATACCTCAAATTAGGGTTTCCACTTTCATCAAGATGTGTGAACCACAAAGGGCTCAAATGCTTTCCAAGGTTTTAATATGTTCTCAAGACCCTACATGTCAAGTTTCATGCCTGGCACAAGAAGTTTGTTCAGTCAACTGCTCAGATGCTTGAGAATCCACTGTATTAGGTCAAAAGTCAACTGTGACCCACATACAGTCAAACTTCAAGATTTTTGGTCAACACTATCATTTTGATGTGATATACATGATTTGATCAAGGTTTGATCATGATTCCTCAAGGAATGCTCCAAATTCATCAAAACCCAAAAGTTGCTAAATTAGGGTTTTGTAGGAAAAGTCAATCCAACTTTGACCAAGCATAACTTCTTCATACTTTATCAGAAATTTTCCATCCAAGGCTCATTTTTAAGAGGATGTAGTTCCCTATAATTCATCTTCAGCGCTAAAGTTCAAAATATGCACTCATAAAAAGATATGAATTTTGACATAATAGGTCCTTTTGAAAAGTCAACAAAACACCTCTTGGGTCAAAGCTTCATACATGAACATGGAAGATCCCATTGAGATGAAACAAAAAAGTTTGTTTATAGGACATCCTAAGCTTTCTAAAAAGTCAAAGGACACCCTCCTATGATCAAAATTGAGAGAGTTGTGCATTGTCAAAGTTGGCAATTTTTGGGAAATTGTCAAAAGTCAACATTGGTCAAATTTGCATTTTTTTCCAAAGGGGCCCATGTTTTCTTGCTTGAAACTTGTTTCTAGTAGGACCCACGACCCATGAGATTTTCCACCTATTATTTTATTATTTCTATCATTTATTTTGATTTTTTATTTATTTAAACCAAAATAAATCAAATTAAATGGTAAAATAATAAAAGCAAATCAAATCTTGGGATTTTTGTGCACATTATGAGTCCATATACAGCTAGCATGGCATGTAATTCGTGCAAGGATGATTTAGATTGAAAAAGTCGTGATTGGAGCTATTTTGGAAAGAAATCATACAAGGCCAAAATCAAATAAAATCTTCATAATTTCTCAAGATACCATGAGATTTCTTCCATTATTTTTGACCTAAATTCCTCCTCTATATAAACACAACACCCTCACACACTAGGGAGCACGAAATTGGCTGCCAAGAACGCTCTCTAAAACCTCAAATTCTGTCAAAACTAGTGCAAAGTCAAAACCGAAGATCCGGTCACTTTCAGTCCAAGCCATCAATTACAAATCATTCCTGAGGTATCTAAGGGTAAGAATAGGTCGAAAGTCATGGCCATTGATGCTTGAAACAAGCATACTCATCTTCTCTGATATTCTTTTCTTTCAAACATTCATATAATTAATTTCATGCATTGCTAATGTTTATTAATTGTCCAAATGAGTTCTTGTTGTTACGTAGAATAGGTTTGAATCACAAACAATAGCTTGGCTTGGTGGATGAGGCGCCTAACTGTGACCCAAGGGGCATGGGTTCATCACCCACCCCATACATTTTTTCACTTTTTTGACTATTTTCTTTTCTAACCCTTTTCATTTATTTATTTTTCACTTGATTTGTTTTCTATCATTAATTTAATTAACATATAAAATCACAAAAACATCATTAAATATTAGTTTTAGGCTTTTAATTAATTAAAATAATTTTTGACATAAAAGTTGTTTTTATTTAATCAATATTGATTTTATTTCATAATTAACCTGTAAATTAATCAGAGTTAGGTTTTTAATTATTAATTCACCCTTTTATTATTTTCCTAACAATTTACTACAGATTCAGTACATCACCATTCCACGCGTCCATCATACGCTTACAAATCCTACCCTTTGGATCATCCCTTGGTCCAGATCCAGCGTCCAACCACAGTAGCCCATGGTGCACTCTCTGAAGCTAATCCACATGGGATCACACACAAGGAACATGGGCCAACCAATTTGGGCCTAACAATTTGGCAATGCACCACCCAGTCTGCATTCTACCACACAGGCCCAATTTTTTATTTTTTATTTTATTTCAATTCTTTTTATTGTTTTAATTTATTTATTTTATTTATTGTCCAAAAATCATTTTTAATCAAAACATAAAAATCAGAAAATCACAAACAATATTAGGTTTAGTCTTTTTTTCATAAAATATTTAATTGCATTAGTTAGTTTAATTAGGTTAAGTTAAATCTTTTTTTCATAATTAAAATCAAATAGAAATCAGGTTTAATTCTTAATTTTAATTCCTTCTCAAAATAAAAACACAAAAATAGGTTAATTGTGTTTTTCTCATTAATTTAATGATTTTTCATAATTAAAACTTAATTATGATTAGGATATTTTGCAATTTATTCTTTATTTTCTTAAATAAAAATGACAAAAAATGATTTTTTTTTCTTTAATTAAATTCAATTTGGTTGTCAAGGGTCAAAACCCTAATTTCTAGCATTTATGTTTGTCGTACGTACTTTCCATTATATTTTTGTAATTGCTCCGAGGTTGTAATAGTCTTTTAAACTAGGGTTTTATTTACTGTTTAATTTCCCCCAAAGTTTTGGTTATGTAATCCCCATTCCCCGAAGCCTTGTAATCATTAGATTTACTTTTCCGCTTTTAATTTCCGCAATCTTTAACTGTCTAGATGTATGGCTAATAGGATTGTATGGCAAGAATATCTGAAAATTATAACGGTAGATCGCCTAATGCGCAAAGATTAAATAAACTGAAACAAATCATATGCACATATTTCACTCCTAGGGTTTATCATACTTCGGTTGCCTTCGGTAAACAATCATTAAGCATAGGAGATTTTAGTGGTTGCCCTCCAGTCTAAAGAGATCAAAGTGTCCCATTCGAATGTTTCCTCGGAAATGTTGCCTGGGAAATGTTGCCTCGGAAAGATCTTAAGACTCTAGGTTTACTACTAAAGTTTTCTAACTATTACTTTAGTGATTGTATTTGTCCCTTTCGAACGTCCCTTTTAACTCCAACGACGGTGCTACCTACTCCTTAATAGTAGGATAGCGTTGTCTAAAGGAAATAGAATGAACAATCCTTTTTTCGAGTAGGTAGAATCTTAAGTACTTGCTCAATAAAAACTTTTCACACAAACACATTTCAAAACAAATTTTCAAAACAAACTTCGTCACATCCTTGAGGACTGATACAAGGATTATCAAGAAGTAAAACATTTTCAAGACAAGAACACACACAAGAAATTTGAAAAAATGAGCAAGTACCTAATAGCCCATGGAAAACCATGGATAGAAAGGGTGCTAACACCTTCCCTTTCTATAATCTACCCCTTGTACTCAGAATATCTCGAAAAAAGGTTTTTTATGTTCTTTTTCCTTTTCCATGATTGGATAAAATAAAAGTCGGTGGCGACTCTTGCTTACCGCGACATTTTGCAAACAAAAAACGCAAAACGCAAACCAGTATTAACACTCTGTTCTGCCACCGTATCACAGAACTAGCGACTCTACTGGGGAAAATTAATAAAGTGGGGTTTACCTTAGGATCGAGGCCATTTTTAAATTTCTTTCTTGTTTGTTTTGCCTGCTTTATCTTTAAGGGTTTTTTCTTGGGTATTGTTGAAGATCCTACACCCGGATCTGGGGACACTTATTAGGTAAACAACAATAGATCATGGAGATTGTACGGCATAGAACGATATGGTTTAAGAGATGGATATGTTGGTATGGAACTTTGGCTGGTACTGGTATCCTTCATGGGGAAACGAGGAGAATACGGGGCCGCCGCATGGTGTCTTTTAGCACTAACGAATGTTAGAACCTTAGTTAAACAAACTTGGCCATTAGAAAGTAGTGAGATAGCCGGCCTTGGAGTAGAGTTCAGGATTGCTTGATACTCGACACTACACTCATTAAGATCATACTTTCGGGATATTTCGGCCGCAAGAAAAGATTGCTTGAGCTGAGACAATGCCCGATAAAGGATGGTCAGTGATATTGAGATCCCTTAGAACCCGGTTACTATTTATAGGATAGGCTGAACCAATCCAACTTCAATAGGGTACTACCTTTAACCTCATGCAAGCCTTAAACCTAAGGACTTGGTGTGATTTGTTTGTGCTTGTTATACCTATGATTTCTCAACATAATCATGACATCAGGACATCATAAACATGGCATATCATACTAACCATTTCAAGGATCTCAAGGGTCTGTGATGTAGGTCATGGCGAACCAGACGTCTAGCAAGGGGCAAGGGGATTTATTTTCCTCTAGCTAAAGTTGTCAAAGGATCTTGAGTTAGGGGCTATGACCCACTCGATATGGTGAGCTTGACTCTTGAAGAATGACTCTCAATGACACGAAGTTTATTCAATCAAGCAGCAATCAAATTCTAACAGTTTCTTGTTTACCCCGCGAGATCCTTGAAAACATTGCATGCATATCATACACATCATTACAGGTACCATTACAGGTTTCTCATCTTCTTCGCTTTTTATTTCAGCAAAAATGTCTTCTGAACAAAGCATCAAGGACCTTCAGGCACAAAACGCCCAGTTCCAGCAAATGTTCATAAATTTGGCAAAAGGGCAGGAGGATCTGAAAACCCACATCCTGAAAGAGAAAAAGAAAAATGAAGAAGGTTGTCGGTATTCTGAATATGGGCAGAAGGTTTAGAGGACCGTTGGAGCGACAAGCCGATCTGACCACTTCATCTAAGGAAGGGGAGAATCAAGAAGAAGAGGAAAGGGAGAAATATCCTAGTCCTGAAGTTTCTAATAATGATACCGACTACAATGATGAGAAGTATCCTCCCACTGAGGATAGATACAAGCAGTTGGAAGATCGCTTGAATGCTATGGAGGTCCAGAGGATACCTGGGTTGGATTTCAAAGAATTGGGATTGGTGTCGGGAGTGGTCATCCCGCAGAAGTTCAAAGCTCCAATTTTGGTAAAGTATGATGGGGTGTCCTGCCCAAAACTCCATCTCTGTTCTTATGTCAGGAAGATTCAGCCTCACACCGCTGATAGGAACTTGTGGGTCAATTTATTTCAGGACAGTCTGTCTGGGACTCAGCTTGAATGGTTCTATCAACTAGAGGGAACCAATGTCCGTAACTGGGAAGATCTGGCTGCTGCTTTTTACAAGCAGTATCAATATAACACTGACCTTGCCCCTACCCGTACTTAACTCCATAGTATGTCCATGGGTGCAAGCGAAGGTTTCAAGGACTATGCGCAGAAATGGAGAGATCTGGCTGGGAGAGTCCAACCCCCTTTGTCTGATAGGGAGTTGGTGGATATGTTCCTTGGTATGTTGTCTGGTCCTTTCTTCAATCACTTGATTAATAGCTCCTCAGCTGGTTTCACCGAGCTGATATTGATTGGAGAAAGAGTAGAAGCTGGGATCCGGAGTGGCAAGATCAAGAAAAATACCTCTTCGAGTACAGAGAAGAAGTAATTTGGTGGCAAAAGGGAAGCCAATGTTGTGCACGGCCAGAAGGGGCGTAGCAAGACAGACTACAACTAATCTGTAGGGGCAATGCTGATCTCTAATTCAGCACGCGCACAATGACCACAACAACGAAACAATCAACCAAGGGTGGAAAGACCTCAAAGGCAGTTCACCCAAATCAACATGCCACTGTCACAAGCATTGCAACACATGTTAAAGATGAAGCTGATTACGGTGATAAACCCTCATCTGAACCCAAAGACTTCCTCTCGTAACTATAATCTGGAGGCAAGGTGTGCTTATCATTCTGACAGCCCGGGGAACGATACTAACGATTGTTGGGCGCTGAAATATAAGATTCAGAATATGATTGATGCCAAGGAGATCAAATTCGACCCTCCTGAGACTTCCAACGTGATCACTGCTCCCTTGCCAAAACATGGCTAGGATTGAAAGCATTTTTGTTCATTTAAATTTTGAAGTTGTATTTTCTTTGCTTATTCGAACAATTATTATCATGTCAAACTCTATTATTTCATTAATGCATTACACATGTCTGTCTTAAATTAATTTATTTTCATTATGCTTAAATTTCTTTATATTTCCTTTTTGTGATATTCAACTCTCGACTAAAAGATTGTAAGCCTTTAGAGGGAGGATGATGAAAATGATACCACAATCTCTACAGTATGCTTTTGAATAGACCCCACTGACGATGTACAGACGCTGTTTCAAATCCTCAACAGTGGAGTTATAAGGAAGATAATCCCTAGTCAACCCCTTTGAGCCAAAGATGTAGGAGTTTTTCTTTCACACAAATTAAAACCCTTAATCACAACCTGGGGCAGGGTAGTTTTCTCAGTTAATCCAGGTGCACAATGAATGGCATTGAAGACGTCCTTCCAAAACAAAAGACGGTGATGGTTCCCTATAATCATCAAGACAGGCAGTCATTATCTCTCGAAATAAAAGCCCATTAAGTCAAAACCTATGAAGGAGACTTAAGAAAAGACACAGGCTGTAATCACAAAAAGAAATAGTTCAGGCAAAAGACATGGATAATAAAATCAAAAAGAAAGAGGTCCTACAAACCCTCAATAAAAAAGAAATGACTGCCTATTCAAAATAAACTGTCAGTATCCGAACCATCACTGGAATATCAGAGAAAAGACTCAAACGGGATCTAAATACACAATTAGTTGAGTTTAGGATCGAAGAACATCACAAAGAACGGGTAGGTACAAATAAAATTTGAGCCTTTATCCTTTGTTTCTTAAACCGTGAACCAGGCCACATTATAACCCTTAAAAGTCCTAGTTGAAGCATGGGTTAGTTCTAAAGCATACTGTTACAAAAGGTATCCTGACTCCTGAAGGTCCGTTACAAATCCTGAGTTGATATCACATCTTTGAAAATTTTATTTTTTCTATAAAAAAAACTACATTTTCAAAAATTCAAGATAGACGTAAGCTTTGAATTCTTAAAATAACATTGTTTACATATGACTATTTGTTCAACAGCAGAGAAATTCGCATGACGAATATCTAGTGAACAAAAACCTTCTCAATAAAAAGGATCACCTCATGTGGAAAAACACTTCCAACCAAGGGGCACGACATGATCATTGTCCATCATCTGGGGCAGTCAAGTCAAGATTCAAGGAATCTCTCAAAGATGCCAAATAGCCAGGGGCAGATCTCCATCTGAATAACTTGGGGGCATTGGGCATGAATTCCAGCAACGAATCATGTATGATCAAACAAACATCTTCTGGTAGTGTGGCAACACAACACTATCGACAGTGACAACTCCCTACACCCTGAGAGCGTGGACATAGTCAGAAAATACTGCGCATAAACAAATACCCTCTAGGTTGACTGGCCTAGGCAAAAATAATGGCATCCCGGCGAACCAAAAGGGTTCGGGCAAAAATTAGGGATAAAAACAAAAAAGATATGTACACCCGACAAGTCAAAAACTTGAAAAGGAGGCTTGAGCAAAAAAGGGTATCCCGGTGGACTGAAAACCCAAAAGGGCGGTCCAGGCAAAAGTTAGGGATTTGAAGCATACGACTATGTCTCGTCATCTTATCATTTGTTTATCAATAGAAGACTTATCATCCTGGTCAGCATCCACAGAGCCTCTGTGGGTACTTTCTCCAGCAGGTATATGGGCAGAAAAGTCCTGATGCAAAGTCATTGTCGTATCCTCAGCATACGACCCTGTGACATCTACACTCCCCATAGAGTATAGGCAACTAAAGCTTTGACATCGGATCCCCCAAAAAGGAGCTACGTTCCCCAGCAAAGTTCCTTTAGAGAATCAACATATATATTCCCAGATCGAATTTCATAATCGCAAGTGGGTCATAAAGTTTTCTCCCGAACAGAGTTTATTTCTATGAATACAGAAGCTCAATCCCTAACAGAGTTTATCCCTTTAGCTATGGAAGCTTCTTTCTCAAACAGAATTGTTCCCCCGCAGAGTTGTTCTCAAGTAGAGTCTCTTCTCGGCAGAATATCCGTAAACAAGGGGCAAATCCCCAGCATAGTCATCTCCGGTTCGTCATCTCCAGTGGAAGTAGAAGAACCACTTTTTCTACTATGATCAGGAGTGTAATTTCCAGTACTCTCCAACAGCAGTCAGGGATTTATTTTCCGAATCAGATATGTCACAATAACATTTCATGTTCATATAACACGACGTGCGCATATATATTGCATACAGCATAGTCTCATTTATTTTGAGAACGTCATCATACAATGCATTTCTTGCATCATATACGATTAATCATGTACCTTTTCAGGAAAGATGGTTATCATCAATAACTTCCAGCAAGTTCAAGATTAGCTCCTAAAAATAAACAGAGTAATTATCTGCACAATCAAATGCAGCTTTAAACGGGTTCGTCACGAAGCAATCTTACACGGGTTTCTCCTAAATGCAGCTTCACACGGGTTTATCCTGAAAAATCTTACACGGGTCCTTTCTCATACATTTCCTTCTGAAGTTTCACACGAACTTATCACAAATTAACCTCACCCAGGTTCCTCCTGAAGTTTTACACGAACTTATCACAAAGTAACCTTACCCAGGTTCCTCCAGAAGTTTTACACGAACTCATCCCCAAGTAACCTTACCCAGGTTCCTCCTGAAGTTTTACACGAAATTATCACAAAGTAACCTTACCCAGGTTCCTCTTGAAGTTTTACACAGACTTAGCCCAAAGAAACCTTACCCAGGTTCCTGCCGAAGTTTTACACGGACTTATCCCGAAGTAACCCTACCCAGGTTCTTCCTAAAGCCCTACACAGACTCATCACGAGCAACCTTACCCAAGTTTCTGCCAAAGTTTTACACAGACTTATCCCGAAGTAACCCTACCCAGGTTCCTCCTAAAGCCCTACACAAACTCATCACGAGCAACCTTACCCAGGTTCCTTCTCAGTTTAGATGCAGTTTTACCCAAACTCGTCACAAAGCAACCTTACCCAGGTTCCTTCTCAGTCCAGATATAGTTTTACCCAAACTCCTCACAAAGAAACCTTACCCAGGTTCCTTCTCAGTTCAGATGCAGTTTTACCCAAACTCCTCACAAAGCAACCTTACCTAGGTTCCTTCTCAGTTCAGATGCAGTTTTACCCAAACTCCTCACGAAGCAACCTTACCCAGGTTCCTTCCCATAAGCCCTACTATCCAGGTTCCTTCTCATAACCTTACCATCTAGGTTTCTTTTCTCTTATCTCCATACAGCAGTCCACAACATTGTAAGACCTGGACCTGATCAAACACGATCGATTTCACCTTTCCCCAGTAGGTCGTGATGCATCATATACACTGACCAAGATATGCAGTTCACCTTCAGAGTTAATTCCCCAGTAGAGTAGAGGACAACTGAAGCTCCTAAAATTCTATTTCTCCCAAGACAGATTCCAATGTTCCTCAAGAGATTCCTCCTCAACGACAGGAGCAAGGATTCTCATTAAAGGAATATCTCAGGAAATCCACATTATCTAGATGGCATCTTTATGCCCATCTCCGACGATTCTCCATCACATCCAGGATGGCATCTTTAAGCTCATTTCTGATAGTCTTCTATCATCAACCTCTAAATGACATTTGTGAGCCCATTCCCGATATCATAAATTAAGGGCCACTTCATGCGAGTGCAAATTTCTGGGCACTCTAGTGTTCAACCATCTTCCACCTCCAGATCACGAAAGGCAAAATAACCAATCTACATCCTCAGGTTTAAGAAGATTGAACAGGGGCAGCTGTTGTACCCCAAAATTTTCCCTCCCATTTTACTCAACAAATGTCAATGGAGGTCCCCAAGTTGCTCAAGGAAGTCCAAGAGTTGACCAGACAAACTCTCTCCTAAGGCAGTATACCTCAAGTCAGGGTTTCCACTTTCATCAAGATGTGTGAACCACAAAGGGCTCAAATGCTTTCCAAGGTTTTAATATGTTCTCAAGACCCTACATGTCAAGTTTCATGCCTGGCACAAGAAGTTTTCTCAGTCAACTACTCAGATGCTAGAGAATCGACCATATTAGGTCAAAAGTCAACTGTGACCCACATACAGTCAAACTTCAAGATTTTTGGTCAACATTATCATTTTGATGTGATATACATAATTTGATCAACGTTTGATCATGATTCCTTAAGGAATGCTCCAAATTCATCAAAACCCAAAAGTTGCTAAATTAGGGTTTTGTAGGAAAAGTCAACCCAACTTTGACCAAGCATAACTTCTTCATACTTTATCAGAAATTTTCCATCCAATGCTCATTTTGAAGAGGATGAAATTCCCTACAATTAATCTTCAGTGCTCAAGTTCAAAATATGTACTCATAAAAGATATGAATTTTGACATAATAGGTCCTTTTGAAAAGTCAACAAAACACCTTTTGGGTCAAAGCTTCATACATGAACATGGAAGATCCCATTGAGATGAAACAAAAAAGTTTGTTTATAGGACATCCTAAGCTTTCTAAAAAGTCAAAGAACACCCTCCTAGGATCAAAATTGAGAGAGTTGTGCATTGTCAAAGTTGGCAATTTTTGGGAAATTGTCAAAAGTCAACATTGATCAAATTTGCGTTTTTTCCAAAGAGGCCCATGTTTTCTTTCTTGAAACTTGTTTCTAATAGGACCCATGAGCTTTTCCACCTATTGTTTTATTATTTTTATCATTTATTTTGATTTTTTATTCATTTAAACCAAAATAAATCAAATTAAATGGTAAAATAATAAAAGAAAATCAAATCTTGGGATTTTTGTGCACATTATGAGTCCATATACAGCTAGCATGGAATGTAATTCGTGCAAGGATGATTTAGATTGAAAAAGTCATGATTGGAGCTATTTTGGAAAGAAATCATACAAGGCCAAAATCAAATCAAATCTTCATAATTCCTCAAGATACCATGAGATTTCTTCCATTATTTTTCACCTAAATTCCTCCTTTATATAAACACAACACCCTCACACACTAGGGAGCACGAAATTGGCTCCCCAAGAACGCTCTCTAAAAACCTCAAATTCTGTCAAAACTAGTGCAAAGACAAAACCGAAGATCCAGACACTTTCAGTCCAAGCTATCAATTACAAATCATTCCTGAGGTATCTAAGGGTAAGAATAGGTCGAAAGTCATGGCCATTGATGCTTGAAACAAGCATACTCATCTTCTCTGATATTCTTTTCTTTCAAACATTCATATAATTAATTTCATGCATTGCTAATGTTTATTAATTGTCCAAATGAGTTCTTGTTGTTACGTAGAACAAGTTTGAATCACAAACAATAGCTTGGCTTGGTGGATGAGGCGCCTAACTGTGGCCCAAGGGGCATGGGTTCATCACCCACCCCATGCATTTTTTCACTTTTTTGACTATTTTCTTTTCTAACCCTTTTCATTTATTTATTTTTCACTTGATTTGTTTTCTATCATTAAATTAATTAACATATAAAATCACAAAAACATCATTAAATATTAGTTTTAGGCTTTTAATTAATTAAAATAATTTTTGACATAAAAGTTGTTTTGATTTAATCAATATTGATTTTATTTCATAATTAACCTGTAAATTAATCAGAGTTAGGTTTTTAATTATTAATTCACCCTTTTATTATTTTCCTAACAATTTACTGCAGATTCAGTACATCACCATTCCATGCGTCCATCATACGCTCACAAATCCTACACTTTGGATCATCCCTTGGTCCAGATCCAGCGTCCAACCACAACAGCCTATGGTGCACTCTCTGAAGCTAATCTACATGGGATCATACGCAAGGAACATGGGCCAACCAATTTGGGCCTAATAATTTTGCAATGCACCCCCCAGTCTGCATTCTACCACACAGGCCCAATATTTTCTTTTTTATTTTATTTCAATTCTTTTTATTGTTTTAATTTATTTATTTTATTTATTGTCCAAAAATTATTTTTAATCAAAACATAAAAATCAGAAAATCACAAACAATATTAGGTTTAGTCTTTTTTTTTCTTTCATAAAATATTTAATTGCATTAATTAGTTTAATTAGGTTAACTTAAATATTTTTTTCATAATTAAAATCAAATAGAAATTAGGTTTAATTCTTAATTTTAATTCCTTCTCAAAATAAAAACACAAAAATAGGTTAATTTTTTTTCTCATTAATTTAATGGTTTTTCATAATTAAAACTTAATTAGTGATTATGATATTTTGCAATTTATTCTTTATTTCCTTAAATAAAAATGACAAAAAATGATTATTTTTTTCTTTAATTAAATTCAATTTGGTTGTCAAGGGTCAAAACCCTAATTTCTCGCATTTATGTTTGTCGTACGTACTTTTCATTATATTTTTGTAATTGCTCTGAGGTTGTAATAGTCTTTTCAACTAGGGTTTTATTTACTTTTTAATTTCCCCTCAAGTTTTGGTTATGTAATCCCCATTCCCCAAAGCCTTGTAATAATTAGATTTACTTTTCCGCTTTTGATTTTTGCAATCTTTAACTGTCTAGATGTATGGCTAATAGGATTGTATGGCAAGAATATCTGAAAATTAAAACGGTAGACCGCCTAATGTGCAAAGATTAAATAAACTGAAACAAATCATATGCACATATTTTACTCCTAGGGTTTATCTCACTTCGGTTGCCTTCGGTAAACAATCATTAAGCATAGGAGATTTTAGTGGTTTCCCTCCAGTCTAAAGAGATCAAAGTGTCCCATTCTAATGTTTCCTCGGAAATGTTGCCTCGGAAAGATCTTAAGACTCTAGGGTTACTACTAAATTTTTCTAACTATTGCTTTAGTGATTGTATTTGTCCCTTTCGAACGTCCTTTATAACTCCAATGACGGTGCTACCTACTCCTTAATAGTAGGATAATGTTGTCTAAAGGAAATAGAATGAACAATCCTTTTTTCGAGTAGGTAGAATCTTAAGTGCTTGCTCAATAAACCTTTTCACACAAACACCTTTCAAAACAAATTTTCAAAACAAACTTCATCACATCCTTGAGGACTGATACAAGGATTATCACGAAGTAAAACATTTTCAAGACAAGCACACACACAAGCAATTTGAAAAAATGAGCAAGTACCTAAGAGTCCATAGAAAACCATGGATAGAAAGGGTGCTAACACCTTCCCTTTCTATAATCTACCCCCCGTACTCAGAATATCTCGAAAAAAGGTTTTTCTGTTCTTTTTTCCTTTTCCATGATTGGATAAATTAAAAGTCGGTGGAGACTCTTGCTTACCGCGACATTTTGCAAACAAAAAACACAAAACACAAACCAGTATTAACAGTCGGTTTTGCCACCGTATCACAGAGGGTTTTCATTTTATGGTTGGGGTGAGTGGAGGTTTTGATGTTCTGATTGAGGAGAGTGTGGTTGTGGATTTTATGGTTGAGGAGAGTGTGGTTGTGGATTTTCTTGTTGAGGAGAGTGAGTATTTGGATTTTCTGGGAGTGGTGAGGAAAAGTCTTGATCAAACAGTTCAATATTAGAGAGAACTCTTGCAAGTTCTGGTTGATGTTGTTCTGGATTTGGATTGGGGGAGTGAGGTTCATTTACGAGATTTCCAAGAGTTACAGATGGGTCAAACTCTATGTAAAAATCCTCAAATGTTTGGGGTGAAGAATTTTCTGTTGGTTGAGGGGGAATGGTTTCAGATGTTGGAATAACTATTGATTCTACAACAGAAACAAAAGATGTGTTACCTTTCTTTTTCGCAACTTTGGATGTCCTCTGAGAGGATCCTTCTCCTGCTGCCTTCCTCTTTCTGAATTTCTTTAGCACAACCTCTGGAGCTGGCTTGTGCAGATATGGGATGTTGATTTCTGGAATAGTCCTATCAGCCTTGCAAGCTTCAAGGTATCTGACTATAAACTCTGGAGAGGCATCTATCTCAGAGAATAATGGAAAATCCTTCATAGGGATTCTCCTAGAAGTGATGACCTCATGAGAAGAAAGTGTTGGTTCCTTCTTAATGTTTTCAATAATCTTCATTTTCTTCAAATTCTTGGCATTCAAATGTTTCCCAGCAGTTGCTTCCAGAGTGTTGATTTCTTGAGCCTCCGTCAGATGTTCTATCAGCCTATTTTCCGTTAGAATATCTGAAATCAATCTTCCTAGAGGAATCCAGTCCCTCTTAGTTCTTTCTTCTTCTCTTGTCTCTTTCACACTTGTTCTGAGATGGTTAAAGAGCAAATATGGAAGGTTTATTTTGGCCTTCTTTGCAATGAAGTATATCAGAAACTGCTGATCAATGTTGATATAATCAGGAGAGCTTGTAGGCTTCCTGTGATTGATACATCCCAAAATTATTCTAGCCCAGATTCTGTAATGATCTTTTAAGTCTCTGATCTTGCTGGATGGATGTCCAGAAGTGAACATTTCCCTAGCAATGGATTTTAGGTCAGAACACTTATCATCCATATTAATGCATCTGACTCCACCGCCATTGTATCCAATGAGTTTCCCAATCAAATCTTCTGTAATCACTATCTTCTTTCCCATAACATATGATGTAACCTGGTGGTTGGATGAAGTAGCATGAATCCAAAACTCTTTAACAAGAATAGGAAGAGTTGGACCCAACAAACGATCAAAGTATTTGTTCCATCCCTGTGCAGTTACATCTTCATACAGATTAAACCCATTTTCTTGTAAGCTTTCAAAATCAATGATCAATTCACAGAGAACTTCAAGGTTGTCGACCGGAGTGAGTAGCGTTCTAATGGGCTCCTCATATTATTCAATAGATGAAGAGTCAGGAGCACTGTTGAGATTCTTGAGACTTGATGATGATGCCATTGTTCACACGGATTCTTTGAAGAAAATTGATAGAAAGGGTTTTTGAAAAAGAAACTAGAACAAGAGAGAATATTGAAGATGGTAAAACGTGAATGAATGAAATAGTAAATTGAGTTTATATAAGTTCTTTTAGAAAATGTAATCAGTAAAAAAGAGAAAATAAGTAATGATTATATGAATTAATGAAACCTGAAATTAGGGGATTTAGAGATATATTGAACAGTTACCAATGACAAGTGTCTCAATGCATCCAATCAGAGCCTTGGACCCTTCAGAATTTGAATGCGTGTTCAGCCTCAGAAGGTAGCTTGTGAGAGGATGACAAATGTTTGATGGTGTGAACTGCATGCCTCTATCCTTGAAATGAAAAGTTCAGATCTTCATAGATAGATTCTGAGGCAACTGTACTTCTAACTTCTGAAGACAAGTTGATCAGAAGTTCACAGAAAACAATAATATTCTGAGGTAACCATCTATGTAACCATTTAAGAATGCACTTTTTACATCCATCTGATACAGAGTGATGCTATTATTGACAACAAAGGAGATTAAGAGTATGATAGATTCTAACCTGGCGACTAGAGCAAAGGTTTCTGTATAGTCTATCCCCTCTTGCTGACTATAACCTTGTGCCACCAGTCGTGCCTTGTTTCTGATGACTTCTCCTTGCTCATTCAGTTTGTTTCTGAACACCCACTTTGTTCCAATGACGTTGAATCCTTTTGGCATGGGAACTAGATCCCATACGTCATTTCTGGTGAACTGATTTAATTCCTCCTGCATTGCCAGAATCCAGTCATTGTCCAGAAGAGCTTCATCAATTGTTGTTGGTTCAATCAATGAGACCAGTCCCATGAGGGATTCTTCAGAGTTTCTGAATGTTGATCTTGTTCTGATTGGATCATCCTTCTTTCTCAGGATCTTATCTTCTGGGTGAGCTATGCTGCTTCTGGATAACCTTTTCTAGAGTGGATCAAAAGAGGGTACTGGAGCACTTGTAACATTTCTTTTTGAAGTTGTTGGAGCATATATGTTGGGAACTTCTGATGAGTTATCTTCAGTACCTATGAATTCAACTTCTATATCTGCAAAAGATTCATTCTGCTTTGACTTTTGAGGGTCAAGCTTATCATCAAATCTAACATTGATTGACTCTTCAACAATCTGTGTTTCTGTATTGTATACTCTGTACCCTCTTGAGCGTTCAGAGTATCCTAACATAATACACTTCTGTGCTTTAGAGTCAAACTTATTCAGATGATCTTTAGTATTCATAATAAAACATGTGCATCCAAAAGGATGGAAATAAGAAATGTTGGGCTTTCTGTTCTTCCATAATTCATATGGAGTCTTTTCTAGAATAGGTCTTATAGAGATTCTATTTTGAATGTAACACGTTGTGTTAATTGCTTCTGCCCAGAAGATCTTAGCAATGTTAGTCTAATTGATCATGGTCCTGGCCATTTCTTGCAATGTTCCGTTCTTTCGTTCTACAACTCCATTTTGTTTAGGAGTTTTAGGACAAGAGAAGTCATGCAAGATACCTTTTTCATTAAAAAAGGTTTCAAATTTTTTATTTTCAAATTCTCCACCATGATCACTTCTGACTTTGACAATTCTAAGATCCTTTTCATTCTAAACTTGGTTACAGAATACAACGAACACATAATGTGACTCGTCCTTATGTCTTAAGAACATTTCCCATGACCATCTGCTATAGTCATCTACAATCACTAACCCATACTTCTTTCCACTAACAGACGCAATTTTCATTGGTCCAAATAAGTCTATGTGCAGAAGTTCTAATGGCTTAGAGATGGAAACAACATTTTTAGATTTTAAAGCAGGTTTTTCAAATTTGCCTTTCTGACATGCTTCACACAGAGCATCTGAGCTGAACTTCAGATTAGGAAGTCCTCTGACCAGATTGAGTTTGTAAATCTGAGATATTCTTCTCATACTAACATGCCCCAATCTTCTGTGCCAAACCCATTGCTCATTGTTAACAAAGAGAAGACATTTTACATTCTGACTTTTTAGTTCAGAAAGTTTTATCGTATAAATGTTATTTTTCCTCTTTCCATTAAAAAGGATAGTTCCCTCTTTCTGACTAACAGCTTTGCATGAATTTTGATTAAAGATTATATCATAACCGTTATCACTTAATTGAATTATGGATAACAGTTTATGCATTAATCCATTAACTAAAAGAACATTATTGATAGAGGGAAGATTTACGTTACCTACTGTTCCAGAGCCAATGATCTTTCCTCTTTGGTTGCCTCCAAAGCCCATGTAGCCTCCAGGTTTAAGTTCCAGGATTTGGAACATATGCTTTCTTCCCGTCATGTGTCAAGAGAATCTAGAGTCCAGGTACCATGACTGGTGTTTTAGTCTTGCTGCTAAAGATATCTGCTACATATATAATTTTGTCCTTAGGTACCCGTATCTTTTTGGGTCCTGGTTTGTTAGTTTTACCAAAATTCCGTTTGAATTTTGGTTTGACAGAGTAATCATTACTAGTGTATTTTAGGTCATGTGTGTGCCCATATGTGAAGTGTGATTTTGGTGGTGTGCGTTTTATAACAAGGTCCATGACTTTCTTAGGTGGAGATACCTTACCTTGGTATCCTATTACTTTTCTACCATTCCTGCTAACTCCATAGATCATTGAAGCCATCTTTCTTCTATCTATTTTTTTAGCCAGAAACTTCTGAAAGTTGTGATCATACTCTTTGATGATCTTATCACCATTATTGGGAGTCTCTAAGATTATTTCTTTCTGAGAGTTTTGTAAATCATTTTCTAATTTTAAAATCTTTTCTTTTAACTCAGAATTCTCTATTCTAAGACTCTCAGTTCTTTCAGAGTCAGAGACAGGTTTGCTTAGGTTCTTGAATTTGACTCTGATCTACTGATACCTTTCCAGAACATTATTCATACTTTCTGCAAGTTCAGCCTTAGTAAAATTAACAGTGAAATCAGGGAATACCTCTTTTGTGTCTGATTCTAAGTCTGAACCAGAAGCTTCACTGTCTTCTGCCACATTTACCATGAGAGCTATGTTGGCTCTTTCATCATCTGACTCTGAGTCAGCATCAGAAGTGTATGAATCGTCCCATGTTGCCATGATGCTTTTCTTCTTCTCCTTGAAGAACTTCTTTTTGGGCTTCTCCTTCTGAAGCCTTGGACAATCACTTTTGTAGTGCCCTTGTTCATTGCACTCATAGCAGATGATGTATTTGTTATTTGACTTTCTGTGTCCTGAAGAAGCTTCAGATCTTCTGTGTCCAGAGGAGGACTCAAACTTTCCGTGTCTGGAGGAGGATTCATTTTGATTCTCTGATCTTCTCGGGTTTCTGAATTTCTTTGTCTCTGCTTCCACAGTTGATTGACCCTTCTGGAGAGAAGAGACAATTCGTCTTCTTCTGATGAGGATCCATCAGAGGTTTCTTCCATAGCCTGCAAAACCTTAGAATAAGGTTTTTTTTGTTAGATTTTAATGCTAGAGGCTTACCTTGCTTTTGAGGCTCGTCTTCTTCTAGCTCTATCTCATGACTTCTGAGGGAGCTGACAAGTTCCTCCAGAGATATCTTGTTGAGATCTTTAGCTAACTTAAGTGTAGTGACCATTGGCCTCCATTGCTTGGGTATACTTCTGATGATCTTCTTTACATGATCAGCAGTAGAATATCCTTTGTCAAGAACTTTCAGCCCAGCAACAAGAATCTGGAATCTTGAGAACATTGCTTCTATGGATTCACTGTCTTCCATCTTGAATGCTTCATATTTCTGAATGAGCACAAGGGACTTGGTTTCTTTTACTTGTATGTTTCCTTCATGCGTCATTCTCAGAGAGTCAAACATTTTTTTGGTTGTCTCTCTGTTTGAGATTTTCTCATTTTTTGAGTATGAGATGGCACTGAGAAGTATTGTTCTGGCTTTATGATGGTTTCTGAAGTCACGTTTTTGCTGGTTAGACATCCTTTTTCTATCTATCTTCCGGCACTTTCATCCACAGGATGTGTGTATCAATCAATTACCATGTCCCATAGATCAGCATCATGAGCCAGAAAGAAGCTCTCAATTATGTCTTTCTAGTAGTCAAAATTTTCTCCATGAAAGACTGGAGGTTTTCCGCTGATTCTGTCCTTGTCCTCATGATAGTCATTTCTGATGTTTTGGCTTGGTCCCACCATAGTGTTTTTCTAAAGCTTAGATCTTGTACTGACACGGTTAAGTGTATGAACTCGGAACCATGCACTCTGATACCAATTGAAGAAGTGAAAAACACAAGAAGGGGAGGTTGAATTGAAACTTTAAAATCAAAAGCAATAGACACAGTATTTTTATCCTGGTTCATTTGATCTCAAACTACTTTAGTCCACCCGCCAAGGTGATTTCACCTCTCTCCAATGAGGACTTAATTCACTAATCAAATCTGATTATAATACTACTTTGACAACTGCCAAAGTCTTCTTGAGTACAACCACAACCCGATTTATCTCAAGGAAAACTAGCTTAATCAAAATAAAATAATATACTGTGTACTATTGTTTTTCCTTACAAAAACTGTATCACTACTGTGATATTTTACACAATTTGAGCATATATGAGAATATGAAAGATTGCAGCGTTTGAGAGGTATATGCAGTAGTGTCGCAAAATCGTAAATGAATTGTCCTTTAAACGTGTTTATATAGGAGTAGAAATCTTGTCCAACATAAAGCCTGATAATGGACACTATATGCTATTTCCATATTGAAAAGATTCTTGTCTGAATGAAGTCGTTGCATATGATGTTGTCTTAATTGAAAAGTAACGCTTCAGAACTAGAATCTTGCATGCTGAATTTGCTTCAGAACATTGATGACTCAGATGTAAGGATCTGATGGTATATTAGACATCTGTTCAGAATCAGAGTATTCTTCACTTTAGCGCAGATTCTGATCATCATTCTTCAGAACATTCTGATTACCTCAGCTTTAAAGCTTCTGTAACTTAATTTCTGATGTTGTTTCAGTCAGAACATCTGCATACAAAATAACACAAACTTAGAGTGCATATTTGTTCTTTGTGTTTGTTATCATTACAACTCTAATTAAGGGTTGTAGAATCAAACTATGTTCTAACAATTATCTCCAGCGGAAATTGAAGAATCACTTTCTTCACTCACCAACAGTAGTCCGGGATTCAGCTTCCCGGTACTCTTCAGCAGATTTATTTTCCCAGACAAAGATACTGCGCAACAGCATTACATGTTCATACATCATGCGTGTGCATACAAATATATATATATATATATATATATATATATATATATATATATATATATATATATATATATATATATATATATATATATATATATATATATATATATATATATATATATATATATATATATATATATATATATCATAATCTCATTTATTTTGGGAGCATCATGCAATTCATACATCATGACATCACATGAAACTGATTTTACCTTTTCATGTTAAATTATCGAATAGACAAATACTATTAACTTTTACAGCAGGTCCAAGATTAATGCCTAAAACTCGACGGGGAAACTATCTGCACGACCAAGTGGTATGAACTCCCGAAATAAGACGGGTTTACCAACAAATGCAGCAGGCTACAGATTAATACCCGAAACCACACAGGGAAACTATCTATGTAACCAACAAAACAAGTTTCAAATTAATACCTCTAACAAGCCAGGATAACTATCTGTGGACGATCAATTGTAGATTAATACCTGTAACAAGCCAGAATAACTATCTGTGGACGATCAATTGTAGATTAATACCTGTAACAAGCCAGAATAACTATTTACATGAAGATATTGAAGATTAATACCTGTAACAAGCTAGGAAAACTATCGTTTTTTCTTAGGTCAGAGATTAATACCTGACCCCAGACAGGACAACTATCTCAACGACAAAACAAAAACATAATTCCATATTAATACCTGTAACAAGCCAGGACAACTATCTGTAGACGATCGACAATTTTCAAATTCCAGATTAATACCTGAAACCAGACAAGACAACTATCTGTGAACAACTGATTTGTAGATTAACACCTGGAACCAGACAGGAAAACTATCTACACAACCAGACGAAACAATCTTATACGAGTTCCTTCTCATATATCTCTGGGTGCAGACTAACACAGACTCATCCTGAAGCAGCCCTACACAAGCTCTTTCTAACACATTTTCAAGTAACGGCAAACGCCATTACCCCTAGCAAGTTACTGTGAAGCCTGGAATTCAACCAGAATATAGCAAACTGTTATCTCTCTAGAGGTAACTCTTCAGTAGATCCTTGGACAACTGAAGTTCTTAGACTCTATTCCCCAGAGTTTTCCTCAAATAGGAGAACAACAGAAACCCATATTCCCCAACAGACTCCTTCTCAAACAGCAGGAACAAGAACCCCCAAAGGGACCTTGTGTGAAATCAGCATCTACTTTGGATGGCATCTTTAAGCCCATCTCTGACGATTCTCTGTTATCTCCTCCAAATGGCATATGTAAGCCCATTCCCTACATCATCAATCATCAGTGTTATTTCATGCGAGTGCAAATTTATAGGCATTCTAGTGTTCAATCATCTTACACCTTCAGATCACAGAAGGTAGACAAGCCAATCTAAATCCTCAAGTTTAAGAAGATTGAATAGGGGCAGCTGTTGTACCCTAAAATTTTCCCTCTCATATTTTCCAAAGATTTTTCTCTTACATAGGTGATTACAAACACTTGATTAAAGAAAAATAAATTTTTTGAAGATAAACAAGGTCTTTCGATTGGCATGAACAAGGTGTCTTTCGATTGGCATTTTGACAGGTTTCGATTGAGCGCCTAACCTCCTCCAAGATTGCCTAAAATTTCCAAGCTTTGATTGAAGCCTTGGTCTTTTGCTTGTTTGCTGCATACCAGTTTCGACTGGGCATGTGTTTCCTTTGAAATAAACTCCATCAATCCAAAGGGGAAGGGCCTCTTATTAGTTCTCCTTCGATTGCACCATTGGCTTTGCATGCTGGCTTGATTCACACATGCAATGCTACCTGTATGCAAGCTGGATTCCTGCTTTGTTTGGGCATTTAGTCTCTTTGGAGCAAGCTCAATTCTTCCTTCGATTGGGAATTTGATGTCTTTGGATCAAGCTTGATTCCTACTTCGACTAGGAAAATTATCCCTCTGTGCGTGCCTTCAGTGCACAAAGCAAGAATTTCTTCAAACAGGCGTTCGATTCACAAAGTTCCCACTGGGAAAAAGGCCCTTCAGCTTGTCACCTGCGCACGTATGCCTCTTCATTCCTGCCTTGGTTTCATAAGGTAAAGACCCATCAACTTGCCTTAGTTTCACAAGGTAAAGACTCATCAGCATACCTTCGATTCACTAGGACAAAAGCCCATCCATGCTTGTGTTGGAAGCATAAGGAAAAGACTTCTTTTGTGCTTGCTCTCAATGCCAAGACCCTTCAACGAATAAAGTTTCTGCACTATGACGTACCACACAACTAGCACATTTGAAGGACATGCACATGGTCCATTCAAAGGACATATATTTTCCCCATTCAAAAGACATGTATTGATGGATTTAAAGGGGCATACGTGGGTGTTCCATTCGAAGGACTTACTTTGTTGGGCCATTCGAAGGAATGGCAAGTGATGTATACAAATGATGCATGGGTTCCCTTCAAGAGAGCACACACATTGGTTCAAAATGAAGGATATTTCTAGCCAAAACGAAAGAAAAATATTCAAAGAGGCCTGCTGGCCCAAAATCCAACATACTGCCAGTTTCAAGCCAATATGCACAAGCACATTCATGCCAAAAGAAGCTTTGATTGGCTAGGAAGAGTTTTCGTTTGGGCTAGCTGAATAAGGGTTCAAACGAAGAAGCCCCAGTGATGAGAACATTAGCCAGTCAAAAGGTACACAAATAGTCCATTCAAAGGACCCATTCGAAGGCTATACAAGAAGTCCAATCGAAGGGTAGTGTGATACGGTGGCATGAACCGGGACATATTTCCCTATTTATTTAAGGAATTTGCTGGTTTGCATTTTGCGTTTGTGTTTGCAAAATGTCGCGGTAAGTAAGAGTCGCCACCGACTTTTATTTTATCCAACAAGGAAAGGAAAAAAGCACAGAAAAATTCCTTTTTCGAGATATTTCTGAGTACGGGGGGTAGATTATAGAAAGGGAAGGTATTAGCACCCTTTCTATCAGTAGTTATCTACGGGCTCTTAGGTACATGCTCATCATTTTCAAAATTGTTTTCTTTGTGTTTGTGTGCTTTGAAAAGTTTTTGTTTTGACTTCGATTTAACTATTGCTTCTGTCTTCAAGAGTGTAATGAAGTGTTTTTGAAAACTTTGTTTGTAAAGGAGTGTAAGTGTGAAAATTTTTATTTGGAATTAGCAAGTACTTAAGAACTAATCTACCTACTCGAAAAAAGAATCATTCTGTATTCGTTTCCTTTAGACAGTGTTATCCCACTATTAGTGAGTAGGTAGCATCGTCGTTGAAGTTTTGAGGGTCAATTCGAAAGGGACGTACGATCACTAAAGCAATGTTAGGATGTCTTAGTAGTAATCCTAATGTTTTAGATCATTTATCCGAGACAACAATATCCGAGGAAACCTTTCCGAGGCAACTTTGATCTTTGGACAAAAGGACGACCACTAAAGCATCCTATACTCAACGACTGTTTACTGAAGGCAACCAAGTGGGAGTGTACCCTAGGAGTGCGCATGTGCGAATGATTCAATTTCAGTTTATTTATCTTTGCACATATTAGGGTTATCTAACCGTTTTAAAATTAGACATACATTCTTGTCATGCATCCTAAATCATACATCTAACAGTTAATATTTTGCGGAATTTAAAGTGCGGAAATTAAACTACGCTATTACAAGGCTTCGGGTATTTACATAGCCAAAAACAAAACCCTTTGAAATTAAAGTGATAAATGTAAATAAACGTCCTAATTAAACTATTACAAACTGTAGGCAGTTACATCAATATGATAAATAAAAATAAAGCGCGCGAGAAAAATTAAGATCCGGGAAGAAATTAGGGTTTTGACTCTTCTATCCTAGTGAAAAGAAAACTTGTTCTTTTTGTTGTTTTTTAATAAAAGAATTAAGTGTTTCTAAATTAAGTATGATTATTAATTAGTGATTAAATTAATTAGTAAAAATAATTACATGGCCTATTTTTGGTTTTTTGTTATTTTTAAGAAAAGAAAGAAAAATTAAATTTGGAATAAAAACCTAATTATTCTAATTATTTTTAATTATGTACAAAAAGAATTAAAATTATCTAAATTAAAAACCTAATTAAATTAATTAATTTTTTAATAAAAATAAAATCTAGACCTAATTTATGAAAAGTAATATTTTTGTGATTTTTTGATAAAAAAAGAAAATAATTTAATTGGTTAGTAAATAAATAAATAAATAAAATTAAATATAACAAGGAAAAGAAATAGAAATCTTGGGCCTGATTAGCAGCTTGAGTGGGTGCAAATAATAAGCCTTCTCCCAAAACAAAAGAGGTCCGTTTGACTCTCAGGATCTTGTGTTGCACATTGACTATGCTCCATGGTGTTCCTCCGTTTAATGGCCTTTGGATCTGGGTCTTATGACACTTGGCTGGTTGGATGGTGAGGGTGCACAATGGTCCTTGGTCTTGCATATGCATGTGATTTCCTAAAAGAAAATAATATTGAGAAAAGTGGGGGACCTGGGATTCGAACCTAGGTCCTGAAGCATTATCCAACACCACGCTTACCAACTGTGCCACTTGTTCTTTCTGTACATAAGATAAGTAATAATAATAATATGGAAAATAAAAGAAGTTAGTGGGGCACAAAAAAAAATGCGCCAGGATTCAAACACGCCAATGGTAAGGTGACACATAGGTCATCCCTGACCTTGCTCCATGGGTAAAAGTTCCAAACTTTTACCTACGGACATTTGTCCGTAGCTACAAGCCTGGTTCTTCTCAAAATTCTCCATGGGCACGATGAATGATTTCTAATGCCATGGTTGGACTCGTCTTGTCATTATGGACATGACGACACCATTCATGAAAGCTAATTTTACCTGCAAGCAAAAGCCCTAAAACGGAATCCAAAAACCTAACAATGGTCGTTCACGATTCAGTCCATGAAAATGCAATTGGGTATTATAGAAACTTACAATTTTCACGGTGAACAAGAATCTATGATTATATTATGTTGAATGTGCAAGAATTATGCTAACAGAATTCAAGAAAAAGGAGGTGTCGTGAATGCCTTACAGTGCGTTATATGGCCTGGGAATGCTTGATTTCGACTGCTTTCGCTTGCTGGGAATCTCATGAAGTGATTGAGATTGCTGGAAGGCCTTGAGGATGCCTGGAACACTGAATTCGATCTTGCACTTTTTCTTGATTTTTCAAGTTTTTGTTCTCCTTGTTGCGCCTCATTCTAACGTAGTTTTGGGTCTGCCTCCACTCTATATGTATTGAGGAATGTATTAGGGTTGATAACTGATCTCAATCTTCCTCCATCAATGAATTGGATATTGATTTGATACCCTTTGAAATTTAATTCCAAAATTGGCCTAAAACCAATCTTTTTGTCCAACCTAATGCCTTGCACGAGTTTGATTTGATGCTAGCTGAAATTAAAACCTAAAACATGCACAAAATCTTTTGTTTTCAATATTTTGGATTTTATATGATTTATTTTGATTAAAATTGATTTAAATCAAATAAATAATAAAAATATGATAATGACAAGTGGCAAGGGCTAGAGCTCGTGGACTATGTTGCCAACTCAAAACAAGTGAAAACGATTGGGCCCACTTGGCAAAAATTGAAGTTTTAGGCATAGTTGACTTTTGGCAATTTTGCAATAAAGGTCAACTTCACCAATGCATAACTTCCTCAATTTTGACTCTTTGGAGGTGTTCTTGGACTTTTTAGAAATATTGAGATGTCCTCTAAGCAACCCTTTTGGTATCATCTTAATTTGATATTCCATTCTCATGTATGAAGCTTTGACAAAAAAGGTGTTTTTGTGGACTTTTCAAAATGACTTATAATGTCCAAATTCATAACTTCTTGTGAGTGCATATTTTGAACATTGGAGATGAAGATGGATTGTATGGAATTGAATCCTATTCAAAATGAGATTTGGATGGGTCATTTCTCATAAAGTATGAGAAAGTTATGCTTGGTCAAAGTTGAGTTGACTTTTCTTGCAAAACCCTAATTTAGCAACTTTTGAGTCTTGATGAATTATGAGCAATCCTTGATGAATCATGATCAACCCTTGATAAAATGATGAAATATACTTCAAAATGAGGATGTTGACCAAAAATCTTGAAGTTTGACTGTATGTGGGCCATAGTTGACTTTTGCCCTAGCACAGTCGATTTTCAGGCCTTTGAGCAATTGACTGAGCAAATTTCCTCTGTAGGGCTTGAAACTTGACATGGATGTTCTTGAGAACATATTAGGACATTGGTTAAAATTTGGGATCCCTTGGACTCAAGTATCTTGATGCAACATGAAACCCTAATTTTAGGTAGACTACCTTAGGAGAGAGCTTGTCTGGCCAACCCTTGGACTACCTTGAGCAACTTGGGGATCTTTCTTAAAATATTTTGAGAAATATGGGAGGGAACATTTTCGGGTACAACAGCTGCCTCTGTTCAATCTTCTTAAACCTGAGGATGTAGATTGGCTTTTGTGCCTTTCGTGTCCGAAGGTGGAAGAGGATTGAACACTAGAGTGCCCAGAAATTTGCACTCGCATGAAGTGGTAATTGTCTTGTGATATCGGGAATGGGCTTACAAATTCCATTTGGAAATTTCCGACGAGGGGGATGGGCTTAAAGATGCCATCTGAAGGAGTGTCAATCGCATAAGATATTCCTTAGCAAGAGCTTGTATACCTGTCGTTTGAGGAAGATTCCGTTGGGGAAGGCTGATATTTGTTGAGAGAAGTAGAATTTTACGAACTTCGGTCGTCCGTTATTCTGCTGGTGAGTCGTCTCTGTTTGAATTTTAGGAACTTCGATCGTCCGTATTCGACTGAGGAATCATCTCTACTGAATTTTAGGAATTTCAGTCGTCTGTATTCGACTAAGGAATCATCTCTGTTGAATTTTAGGAACTTCGGTCGTCCGTACTCAACTGAGGAATCGTCTCTATTAAAGAGGAAAGTTGAATTTTAGGAGCTTCGGTCGTCCGTTATTCAACTGGGGATTAAACTATTATCTATTCGTACTCGGGCTTCACAGCTTGAATTTTGTGAGAATTTGATTGTGTCCTTCCTGAAAGGTAAAGGTTAGCTGTATGTAATGCATGATAGGTATCAAGCAATGATGTTCTCAAAATAAATGAGATTGTGTTTGTATGATGCGTATATGCATGTGTCATGATGTATGGAAATGTGATGTTTCCTGATATTCGCTAGCTGGGAAAATAAATACCGGCTTGCTGTTGGAGAGAAGAGTTGAATTCTTCATTTCCGCTTGGGATAGTGGTTGAAGATGGTTGTGAGAATAAACCTGCAGGAGAGGATAACTCCGCTGGGGGATAAACTGATGAGGAAATGACTCTGTGGGGAGGACATATTCTGCTAGAGGACCTGATGATTTGGAGAAATAACCTCAGCTGGGGATGAATCATCATTGCCGGTGATGATAAACTCTGTTGGGGATTGAATTTCTGATTGTGAAAGGAATAAACTCCGCTGGGGATGATTTTCCAGTTGCGATTTCGCTAGGATAACCTTTTAGACTCTACTGGGGACAATCTTCCAGAGTCTACTGGGGACAATCTTCCAAACTCCACTGGGGATAATCTTCTAGAGTATACTAGGGATAATCTCTAAACTCCACTGGGGATAATTTTCCAATGTTGGTGACAGATAAACTCTGCTTAGGGAGAATATTGTCGATTCATTCGCGGTTGCGAGCCTCAGCTGGGGAGAGTTAACACCAATGTCCTTCTCTTACTCTGCAGGGAGTGAATGTACTTTCAATCATTTTCTCCAACTAGGTCTATCCCTATACCTGGTGGATAGAGCAATTGTACGGTTCATACATTTCTTATTTGCCCCTGTTTCTGATATTACGAGTAATCGTCTTTCGTTTCGCATGTAAATATTTGTGAGCAACAATTATTGTTAAATGCATATATCAAAAATGAACATTGGATGTTCTTGAAAAACAAAACAGAAAAAGGAAAACAATTTGAAATTTCTTTGTAAAAATGAATTGTATTGATTTTGAAGTCGGTCTGTAAATAGGCATTTTTTGTACAAGAGGCCGACGTCCTAGTAAGAGAAATCCGCCGAATAATAGAGTTTATACAATTTGTGAAAACAAAGAAAAACAACTATGTGAACAATCCCACTGGGTTCTAACTCTGCTATTGCCTTTATATCCTCGAGCATCTTATCACATTGCTACTTGGTTGAATGTAGATCAGATTGATTATTTTCGTCGTTCAATCGTCGATACCGAAGTCTGGTTGCAAGATGATCCAATGAGACATAGTGTTACGCCTTAATCCCTAATTTTTGCCTGGACTGCCCTTTCGGGTTTTCAGTCCACCGGAATACCCTTTTTTTCCCAAGCCGCCTTTTCAGGTTTTCGAATTTCCGGGTGTACAGTTTTTTTTCATTTTCATCCCTTATTTTTGCCCGAACCCTTTTGGTTCGTCGGGAAGCCCTTATTTTTACCTAGGCCAGTCAATCTAGCGGGATTTTGATTATGCGTAGTATTTTTTCACTATGTCTGCATTGACAGGGTGAGGAAGGTCGTCACCATCCATGGTGGTTATAATCATAGCTCCTCCTGAGAAAATGTTCTTAACCATAAATGGCCCTTCATACGTAGGGGTCCATTTGCCCCTGGGATCACCTTGCGGCAGTATGATGCGTTTGATCACCAGATCCAAAACTTGATACTCTTGTCGTCTGACTTTCTTTTTAAATGCCTTGATCATTCGCTTTTGATACGTCTGACCATGACAAATAGCAGTGAGTCTCTTCTCGTCGATTAAGTTCAGCTGATCAAGCCGGGTCTGGATCCAGTCGTCCTTGCTCAAACTTGCATCCTTCATTATCCGAAGAGAAGGTATCTGAACCTCGATAGGTAAGACTGCCTCCATGCCATAAACCAAAGAATAGGGTGTTGCCCCTGTTGATGTTCGTCCCGAGGTTCAGTACCCATGAAGAGAAAATGGTAACATATCGTGCCAATCTTTGTATGTCACCATCATCTTCTGCACAATCTTCTTAATATTCTTATTAGCCGCTTCAACAACCCCATTCATCTCGGCCAGTAAGGAGAAGAGTTGTGATGTTGTATCTTGAACTGCTTGCAGAGCTCGGTGATCATTGTATTTTTGAGATTTGTACCGTTGTCCGTAATGATCCTCTCTAGTACACCATATCGAAAGATCAGATTGTGACGAATAAACCGTGCCACGACGTTCTTGGTTACAGTAGCAAAGGAAGATGCTTCAACCCACTTTGTAAATTAATCAATCGCTACCAAGATGAAACGATGCCCGTTGGACGCAGTAGGTCTGATCTCACCAATCATATTGATGCCCCACATTGCAAAAGGCCAAGGAGCTGTCAAGACATTCAGAGGTACTGGATGTATGTGCACTTTATCAGCATAGACTTGGAACTTATGACAAGTCCGAGAATGCTGATAACAGTCGGCTTCCATTGTGGACCAATAATATCCTGCCCGAAGGACCAATAGTACCTTCATGCAACTCTACCATAATCCTTTCTGCCTCGTTCTTATCCACACATCGCAGTAAGGTTGAGTCATGGTTACGCTTGTAAAGGATACCATTACTGATGAAGAACTTCGCCGCGAACCTCCTGAGATACTTTTTATCATTAACAGATGCACCCTCGGGGTACTCCTGAGCCTCAAGATACCTCTTTACCTCATGAAACCAGGGTTTATCTGCTACCTCTTCAATCTCAATATCACAGCAATGTGCGGGTTCGTCCAACCTCTCAATGGTAATTTGGGGAGCCTCGTTGTCCCACCTGACTTTGAACATAGAAGACATCGTAGCTAGCGTGTCTGCTAACTGATTCTACTCTCTAGGGAAGTGTTCAAAGGTTATCTCCTCGAAGTGCGGAAGCAACGTCAACACATACTCTTTGTAAGGAATAAGATTTGGGTGCTTTGTATCCCACTCGCCTTTGATCTGACTGATCACGAGAGCGGAATCTCTGAATACACTTAAGAACTTAATCCTTAGGTCAATATCTGCTCGCAGGCTCATGATGCACGCTTCATACTCCGCCATGTTGTTGGTGCAGTTGAAACATAATCGGGCAGTGAACGGAGTATGACAGCCTTCAGGAGATATAATCACGGCGCCAATACTATTACCCAAAGCGTTTTAAGCTCCATCAAAGTACATAGACCATCGGGATTCCTCCTCGGGTCCTTCATCCGGTCCAGGTGTTTCGCAGTTAGTTACCAACATAATGTTCTCATTTGGAAACTCGAAGTTCATAGACTAGTAATCGTCCATTGCCTGATGCGCCAAATGATCCTCCAACACACTTCCCTTGTTTGCTTTTTGGGTCGTGTATTGGATGTCATATTCAGTCAAGATCATCTGCCATCTTGCTATTCTTCCGGACAAGGCAGGCTTTTCGAAAATATACTTGATTGGATCCATCTTTGATATCAATAGAGTAGTGTGAGTCAGCATATACTGTCTCAGCCGGCGAGCAGCCCATGCCAAATCACATCAAGTTTTCTCAAGTAGTGAGTATCGGGTCTCACAGTCGGTAAACTTTTTGCTAAGGTAGTAAATAGCATGCTCTTTTCGGTCAGACTCATCATGTTGCCCCAGCACACACCCCATCGAATTGTCGAGTACTGTCAAGTATAAGATCAGAGGTCTCCCTTCAACTGGAGGCATCACAATAGGTGGCTCTTGGAGATATTCTTTGATCCTCTCGAAAGTGTCATGACATTCGTCATTCCATCTTACCACTTGATCTTTCTTCAGTAATTTGAATATTGGCTCACAAGTAGCAGTTAGGTGTGAGATGAATCGGGCAATATAGTTCAGACGTCCCAAAAATCCTCTGACTTCCTTTTCTGTTCGGGGAGCTGGCATTTCCTGTATAGCCTTCACCTTTGCAGGATCCACTTAAATACCTTTATCACTAACAACGAAATCCAGCAGCTTACCAGACCTCACTCCGAAGGTGCACTTGTTTGGGTTTAACCTTAGCTTGTACAACTTCAACCTGTCAAATAACTTCTGGAGATAGTCAAGATGTTCCTCTTCGGTTTGGGATCTTGCAATCATGTCGTCAACGTATACCTCAATCTCATGGTGAATCATGTCGTGGAACAAAGCGACCATGGCGCGCTGATATGTTGCCCCAGCATTCTTTAATCTAAATGCCATGACCTTGTAGCAAAAGGTACCCCATTGCGTAACTAACGTTGTCTTCTCCATATCCTCAGGAGCCATTTTAATCTGATTGTAACCGGAGAAACCATCCATAAAGGAGAAGACCTTATGCTGTGCGGTGTTATTAAACAGAACGTCGATATGAGGCAGAGGGAAATCATCTTTGGGACTCACCCTATTTAGATCCCTATAGTCCACACACATACAGACCTTACCATCTTTCTTCGATACCAGAACCACGTTAGCAACCCACTGCGGGTAAGAAGTAACTGCTAGAAAACCGGCATCAAACTGTTTCATAACCTCAGCCTTGATTTTCTCAGACATCTCCAGGCGTATTCGGCGAACTTTCTGTTTCACTGGAGGACAATCTTCCTTAGTTGGCAAGCGGTGAACCACAATATCTGTATCCAACCCAGGCATATCTTCATAAGACCAGGCAAAGATCTCAACATAATCACACAGCGTCTATATTAACCGTTGCTTGACTCTAGGCTCCAAATTTGCACCAATCTTGACTTCTTTCTTGTCTACCTCTGTACCCAGATTTACCGTTTCCACTGGTTCTTCATGGGGTTGTATGGCCCTCTCTTCCTGTAGTAACAATCTAGCAAGTTCACCAGGAACTTCATAATCACCCTCACCTTCGTCCTCGTCTTGGTTGATCGGACTTTCGAAGTCATAACTGGCAGTAGCGGAGTCGTTATCAATGGGATCCAGAGTGGATGTAGACCTGTATATGTGAGTGTGTGTAAGACAAATAGCTATTTTGCAAGATAGAAAAGAAAAACAAGGAGCACAAAATTTGTAATGCAAGAAAGACGTCCAATGCTTTTATTGATGATATATGGAAATTACACATAATAAGCCCTCAAACAACGCCACGATGTCTCGGGCAAGGCACTGAGCCATAAAGTTTTAAATTGTCTGTTACAAAACTCAAAACAAAAGTCGTATTATTGTGTAATAAAAGAAATGGGCATGAAGTCCTTTGTTGTCCAATTGCTTAATCCGTCGTCAGTAGTCAGGTAAATCCAACTGTCAAATTCAGACTCTTCATCATCATCTTGAATTGCATTCACTTCCGGATTACTGATACGCAGGGGAGGTCTTCCAATCCGCGCACGCCGAACAGCCCTTTGAGCTTCTGCAGTAAAACCTAAACCAAACTTGTCAGTCTTGTGCGCAAAGTCAGGGAGTTGGCCCCAATTCGCACACCCACCTTTTTCAATAACAGCCCGAGCATCCTTGAGGGAAGCCATCTTCATCGGTGGATCTTCAGCAACAGTTTCAGTCGATTCCAGAGTCTGGGGGACTTCTTCAAAGTTTTGACACGGGGTTTCAATGAACTCCCCATCCATTTCCACATACCGAAAAGAGTTGAGGTGGCTTACCATGTACTCCTCTTCTCCTCGTACTGTAACAATTTTCCCTTTCACTGGATATTTTAACATCTGATGGAGCGTAGAAGTTACTGCCCCAGCTTTACAAATCCACGGGCGACCCAGCAGACAAGACTAAGTTGGTCGAATGTCCATCACATGGAATGTAGACGCAAAAGTCTGGGAACAAACCTTAACTAGAACATCCACCTCTTCATGTACCATCCTTTTGGACCCATCAAAGGCCCTAACCACAATATTACTTGGCTTCAGAACCAACCCTTCACAATCCAACCGATCTAATGCTTTCTTGGGTAAAACATTTAACGAAGACCCACTATCCACCAGCACGTGGGCCAAAGTAGTATCCCTGCACTCGATTGAAACATGCAGAGCGTCATTATGATTCTTTCCTTTGGCAGTCAGATCTGTGTCGGAGAAACCCAACCCGTTGTCAGCGGTCAAGCTAGCTACACAGTCTTTGAATTGATCAGCAAATGTTTCCTGTGGCACATATGCAGTTTTCAGGAAAGCAATTAAAGCCTTAGCATGGGCTTCTGAGCACAACAATAAAGATAACATAGAGATCTTCGACGGGTTTTTCCCCAGTTGTTCGACTATGTTGTAGTCGCTTTTCTTGATGATCTTCAAAATCTCCTCTATCTCTTGTCTAGAGGTTTCAACAATAATCTTCTTCAGTGCCTCCGTCCGGGCAGGCTCACCGGTGATCCCTTTGCCCCGAGCGTCAGATGACTCGGCGATAGCGGTAATGATTGGAACATGAATAGGGACAGTAGCAGACGTACTGGCAGGTGTAATGGCAACAGGCTTCTGAACAGTTGGTGGGGAGATCTCAGGAGAGAAAAGTATTTCGCTGCGGGTGACCTTGTTAGACCCAACGACATTGCTGACATCAGTATCATCCTCCTCAACTTTCAAGTCTTGTTTAATCCCATGATAATACACATCGGCCCCATAGTGCTACAGGACAGCCATATCCGACGTGTAAGGGATAGGTGCAGGAATAGTAATGATCAATGGAGCAATTATCGGAACAGATGTAATTCTAACATGCTTTCTCGAGGAAGCCTTGGAAGAATTGGCGGAAATGGTGATTATGGAAACATCTTCAACAAGAATCAATGGAACCAAAGTTTTCTCGAACAATATCTCTTTGTTATCCATCAGGTGCTGAACACCTGATTTTAACAAATGACAACCAGTAGGTAGGATGGAACATAGGTGGTAACCTTCGCCACAACCCGAAAATAAACAGATCAACAATAAGTTCTTCTTAACGGTCAACAACGGAGTAGAAATGTCTTCCACAAAGGTTACAAATGAATCATCGTCCACAAAATTTACTCCATGCGCGGGCATAGGAGCAGTCATGAAATTTGGCTTTTCCGGCGCTTCAAACTCGATCTCCTTAGCATCAATCAGGTCTTGTACCTTATTCTTCAAAGCCCAACAGTTGTTCGTATCATGCCCCGGGCTATCGGAGTGATAAGCACATCGGGCGTTTGGATTATACAGCCGTGATACTGGGATTCTTTGGAGCCTCCCTCAGAGTCACCAAGTTGGTTTTCAACAGTTGCGGTAGAATTTGAGATAGAGTCATACTGAGCCGAGTATACTGCCTTTGCGGTCTCTCTACTCTTTGCTGATTGTTGCGTTGTGGGGAAACAGTTGGTCTTGATATTACCACCGCATTAGCTGCTTGGCGGTGCTCGGGTCGTTTTTGGCTCCTCGAGCTGTAAACTGCACTAGATTCCTTCTTGAAAGGCTTCTTTTATGTACTTGACGAAGCACCTTTCTGTATCTTGCCGCTCTTGATACCGGCTTCAACTCTCTCCCCAGTCATAATCAATTCAGTGAACCCAAACGATGAACTACCGATCAAATGATTGAAGTATGGACCAGACAAAGTCCCAAGAAACATATCCACCAACTCCCTATCAGCAATAGGGGTTGTACTCTTCCAACAAGATCTCTCCACTTCTGTGCGTAGTCCTTAAAGCCTTCGCATGTACCCATAGACATACCCTGGAGTTGGGTATGCGTGGGAGCAAGGTTGGAATTATACTGGTATTGTTTGTAAAAAGCAGCATCAAGGTCCTCCCAGTTGTGGACATTAACTCCTTCCAGTTGATAAAACCATTCAAGTTGAGTCCCTGACAGACTATCTTGAAAGAAATGAACCCAAAGATTCTTATCAGCAATATATGGTTGAATCTTTCTGACATACGAGCGGAGGTGTAACTTTGGGAAGGAGACCCCATTGTACTTAGCAAAGACAGGAGCTTTAAACTTGTGTGGGATCACCACCCCAGATGCCAAACCCAAATCTCCGAAGTCCAGACCAGGGACTTTCTGGATCTCCATTGCGCTTAACCGGTCTTCAAGTTGTTTATACCTATCCTCAGCAGGAGGATACTGGTCTTCATCAAAGTTTGTGTCATTGTCAGAATCCACAGGGCTAGGACCCTTCCTTTCTTCTTGATTCTCTCCCCCTCTAGATGAGTGAGATAAATCAGCTTCTTGTCTCAACCTGTTCCCAAATCTGTGACCCATATTCAGGAGGACCACCTTCTTCTTCTTATTCTTATTCTTCTTGTCCTTCAAGTTAATTGTCTTCAGATCTTGTTGACTCTTGGCCAAGTTCAAGAACATATCCTAGAACTGAGCATTCTGAGCTTGCAGAGCCTTGATGGCTTGATCAGTAGGTGTTTCAGAAGACATATTATGCTGAAATAAACAGTGAAGAAGATAAGAAACCTGTAATGGTACCTGTAATGAGGTGCATGGGAATGGAATGTGTATGAAATGATTTCAAAGACTTAGGGAGATTCAAATTTGTAAACCAAAATAAAAACACACTTTATTAGATTAAAACTTGAAACAATGTTTAACCAATTCCTTTAAGGCGTTACAAAAGAAATACTGAAAAGTAAATCTAAACTAGAAATAGTAGAAGACATCAGAATTCCCATGGTCGTTTTCCCTTCGTGCTGACATAAGCATTGATTGTCCTCTCGTTCTCAAGCTGCCTTGTAAGCTTCAGGATCTTCTGTTCCTGCTCATGATACTTCTCTCTGTAAGTATCCTTTTCTTCCCTTAGCTGAATCCAAGATATTTTTAATGCCCCAATATCAGTAGGCATGTATGGATGGAGGACCGTATAAGGAACCCCTTCTTCATCAGTATGCTCTACAATTACCAGCAAAACGACTTCATATGGCATTCCCAGCTTTTGAACACGGGCTCGAACCCACTGGAGGTATGGTTGCATCGGGAGAGAAGTCTTCATTCCTAGCTCATGTGGATCAGACCTATTAACCCTATCCCAAGCTCGTATAAACCTGCGACAATGTCCCTCAACATCCCCCTGAAGTCAAAGACAATTCCTGTAAGAAGCAGCTCATGAGGACCGTCCCTCCGAGCTCATCCAAACTGTCGTAAGGCCAAACAAGGATTATAGGTTATTCCTCCTCTAATTCCAAGCAATGGAACATTGGGGTATTCCCCACACCGATCAATGAAAGCTACTTCTTCCATATCCTTAGTACTCCAAAGGATGTCCGTATGAGCAAGGGACATGATTCGGTAAGCCCAACCCATACCTTCCTCATTCTTCAATACAGATTTGGGGAGGTGAGAAATAAACCACCTCGCCATCAGTGATGTACAACACAAGGGAGTTCCCCTTCTCCGCACAATACGGGTATAGAGAGCATGTAGAATGTCACCTAAGATAGTAGGCACTGGGTTACGAGACATGAAAATCTTGATTGCGTTCACATCTATGAAGGCATCTGGATTCAGGAACAGGACCAAGCCGTAGATGAGGAGAGTCGGGATGTCTTCAAATGCTTGAAAGTCGAAACTATCCTAGAACTATTGAGCTTGATCGATCAAGAACTTAGCCAAGAAACCTTTAACCCCACTCCGAATCTCCCAGTTAGATACCACATCAGCCATTTTCAGATGTAAGGCTGAAGCAATATCCTCTGGCCTAGGAGCTATATCCAGACCTGTAAAGGGTGTCTGCTCTAGAATAGATATGCCAAGTAAATCAGAAAACTCCTCCAAAGTAGGGACTAACTGATAGCCCGGGAAGGTGAAACAGTGATGCAATGGGTCAAAGAACTAGAACAACACGCTCATCATTTGCTCATCCAACTTGGAAGTGACCAGGCTTAGGAGATGACCATGTCTTCTAACAAAGGAAGAAGTATCATGAACCTTTGAAACCAACTCTCTGAGCTGAGCGGGAATTTGTACGAAGCTGATTCGAATGGTATTTCTGCGCATAGAGGCCATGATCTGCAAAATAGAACAAAGATGAATCCCCTCGGTCTTTGAAATGGTTAGTCTGATGAAATATGCTTGAGATGTCATGATGCATGATGTCATGATAAAAACACACAACAAGTATCACAGATAGAAAACATGGTAAGGGCAAACAAGTTACACAATAGCCCTTAAATTTCAGGCTGGCATGGAGTTTAGGTACTACCCTCTTTCATTTTAGTTGGTTCAACATGTCCTAGTAATAGTAATCGGGTTCTAGAGGTTCTCAATATCACTGACCATCCTCCATCGGTCATAATTCCAGACATGCAATATTTTCTTGCAGCCAGAACCATCTCGAGAGTATGGTCTCAATGAGTGTAGCATACTGCTACTTTCTATGGCCAAGTTGGTCAATTATAGGTTCTAAGGTCAGTTGATGCTTAATGACCCATTAGCATCCCCATACTCTCCTTGTTGCTCCACAAGGGATATCGGTACCAACTAATGTGTCACACCAACGTAGCTACTGCTTCAACCGTATCGGTCTACGCCGTACAGTTCCCTCACAGTCTTTTGCTACTTACCTAAAAGGTGTTCCCCAGATCCGAGTTAGGATCTATAGTAACTCTGATACAAAGCCCAAAAATATAAAGCAATCAAATCAAGCAATTGAAAATAATATAATGAACTAGTCCTAAGGTACACCCCACTTATATTTTCCCCAGCAGAGTCGCCAGTTCTGTGATACGGTGGCCAGAACTGGGACGTGGTTTCCCTATTTATTTAAGGAATTTGCTGGTTTGTGTTTTGCGTTTGTGTTCACAAAATGTCGCGGTAAGCAAGAGTCTCCATCAACTTTTATTTTATCCAACAAGGAAAGGAAAAAAGTACAGAAAAATTCCCTTTTCGAGATATTTATGAGTATGGGGGATAGATTATAGAAAGGGAAGGTATTAGCACCCTTTCTATCCGTAGTTATCTATGGGCTCTTAGGTACTTGCTCATCATTTTCAAAATTGTTTTCTTTGTGTTTGTATGCTTTGAAAAGTTTTTGTTTTAACTTCGATTTAACTCTTGCTTCTGTCTTCAAGAGTGTAATGAAGTGTTTTTGAAAACTTTGTTTGTAAAGGAGTGTAAGTGTGAAAAAATTTATTTGGAATGAGCAAGTACTTAAGAACTAATCTACCTACTCGAAAAAAGAACCGTTATGTATTCATTTCCTTTAGACAGTGCTATCCCACTATTAGTGAGTAGGTAGCATCGTCGTTGGAGTTTTGAGGGTCAATTCGAAAGGGACGTACAGTCACTAAAGCAATGTTAGGACGTCTTAGTAGTAACCCTAATGTTTTAGATCATTTATCCGAGGCAACAATATCCGAGGAAACCTTTCTGAGGCAACTTTGATCTTTGGACAAAAGGACGACCACTAAAGCATCCAATACTCAATGACCGTTTACCGAAGGCAACCAAGTGGGAGTGTACCCTAGGAGTGCACATGTGCGAATTATTCAATTTCAGTTTATTTATCTTTGCACATATTAGGGTTATCTAACCGTTTAAAAATTAGACATACATTCTTGTCATGCATCCTAAATCATACATCTAACAGTTAATATTTTGCGGAATTTAAAGTGCGGAAATTAAACTACGCTATTACAAGGCTTCAGGTATTTATATAGCCAAAAACAAAACCCTTTGAAATTAAAGCGATAAATATAAATAAACGTCCTAATTAAACTATTACAAACTGTAGGCAATTACATCAATATGATAAATAATAAAAATAAAGCGCGCGAGAAAAATTAAGATCCGGGAAGAAATTAGTGTTTTGACCCTTCTATCCTAGTGAAAAGAAAACTTGTTCTTTTTGTTATTTTTTAATAAAAGAATTAAGTTTTTCTAAATTAAGTATGAAAATTAATTAGTGATTAAATTAATTAGTAAAAATAATTACATGGCCTATTTTTGGTTTTTTGTTATTTTTAAGAAAAGAAAGAAAAATTAAATTTGGAATAAAAACCTAATTATTCTAATTATATTTAATTATGTACAAAAAGAATTAAAATTATCTAAATTAAAAAACCTAATTTAATTAATTAATTTTTTAATAAAAATAAAATCTAGACCTAATTTATGAAAAGTAATATTTTTGTGATTTTTTGATAAAAAAGAAAATAATTTAATTGGTTAGTAAATAAATAAATAAATAAATTAAATTAAATATAAAAAGGAAAAGAAATAGAAAACTTGGGCCTGATTAGCATCTTGAGGGGGTGCAAATAATAAGCCTTGGCCCAAAACAAAAGAGGTCCGTTTGACTCTCAGGATTTTATGTTGCACATTGATTATGCTCCATGGTGTTCCTCCGTTTAATGGCCTTTGGATCTGGGTCTTAAGACACTTGGCTGGTTGGATGGTGAGGGTGCACAATGGTCCTTGGTCTTGCATACGCATGTGATTGCCTGAAAGAAAATAATATTGAGAAAAGTGGGGGACCTGGGATTCGAAACCAGGTCCTGAAGTATTATCGAACACTGCGCTTACCAACTGTGCCACTTGTTCTTTCTGTACATAAGATAAGTAATAATAATAATATGGAAAATAAAAGAAGTTAGTGGGGCACAAAGAAAAAACGCGCCAGGATTCAAACACGACAATGGTAAGGTGACACATAGGTCATCCCTGACCTCGCTCTGTGGGTAAAAGTTCCAAACTTTTACCTACGAACATTTGTCTGTAGCTACAAGCCTGGTTCTTCTCAAAATTCTCCATGGGCACGATAAATGATTTCTAATGCCATGGTTGGACTCGTCTTGTCATTATGAACATGATGGCACCATTCATGAAAGCTAATTTTACCTGCAAGCAAAAACCCTAAAACGGAATCCAAAAACCTAACAATGGATGTTCATGATTCAGTCCATGAAAATGCAATTGGGTATTATAGAAAGCTTGCAATTGTCATGATGAACAAGAATCTATGATTATATTATGTTGAATGTGCAAGAATTATGCTAACAGAATTCAAGAAAAAGGGGGTGTCGTGAATGCCTTACAGTGCGTTATAGGGCCTGGCAATGCTTGATTTCGACTGCTTTCGCTTGCTGAGAATCTTAGGAAGTGATTGAGATGGCTGGAAGGCCTTGAGGATGCCTGGAACACTGAATTTGATCTTGCACTTTTTCTTGATTTTTCAAGTTTTTGTTCTCCTTGTTGCGCCAACTTCTAACCTAGTTTTGGGTCTGCCTCCACTCAATATGTATTGAGGAGTGTATTATGGTTGATATCTGATCTCAATCTTCCTCCATCAATGAATTGGATCTTGATTTGATACCCTTTGAAAATATTTCCAAAATTGGCCTAAAACCAATCTTTTTGTCCACCCTAATGCCTTGCACGAGTTTGATTTGATGCTAGCTGTAATTGAAACCTGAAACAAGCACAAAATCTTTTGTTTTCAATATTTTGGATTTTATATGATTTATTTTGATTAAAATTGATTTAAATCAAATAAAAATCAAAATAAATAATAAAAATATGATAATGACAAGTGGCAAGGGCTAGAGCTCGTGGAATATGTTGCCAACTCAAAACAAGTGAAAAAGATTGGGCCCACTTGGCAAAAATTGAAGTTTTAGGCATAGTTGACTTTTGGCAATTTTGCAAAAAAGGTCAACTTAACCAATACATAACTTCCTAAATTTTAACTCTTTGGAGGTGTTATTGGACTTTTTAGAAATCTTGAGATGTCCTCTATGCAACCCTTTTGGTCTCATCTCAATTTGATATACCATGCTCATGTATGAAGCTTTCACAAAAAAGGTGTTTTTGTTGACTTTTCAAAATGACCTATAATGTCCAAATTCATAACTTCTTGTGAGTTAATATTTTGAACTTTGTAGATGGAGATGGATTGTAGAGAATTTCCTCCTCTTCAAACTGAGCTTTGGATGGGTCATTTAGCATAAAGTATGAGAAAGTTATGCTTGGTCAAAGTTGAGTTGACTTTTCCGACAAAACCCTAATTTAGCAACTTTTGAGTCTTGATGAATTATGAGCAATCCTTGATGGATCATGGTCAACCATTGATAAAATGATGAAATATACTTAAAAATGAGGATGTTGACCAAAAATCTTGAAGTTTGACTGTATGTGGGCCACAGTTGACTTTTGCCCTAGCAAAGTCGATTTTCAGGCCTTCGAGCAATTGACTGAGCAAATTTCCTCTGTAGGGCTTGAAGCTTTACATGGATGTTCTTGAGAACATATTAGGACATTGGTGAGCATTTGGGATCCCTTGGACTCAAGTATCTTGATGCAACATGAAACCCTAATTTGAGGTAGATTGCCTTAGAAGAGAGCTTGTCTGGCCAACCCTTGGACTACCTTGAGCAACTTGGGGATCTTTCTTGAAATGTTTTGAGAAATATGGGAGGGAAAATTTTGGGGTACAACAGGTAGGAATTTGGGGCATTCGAAGGAGCCAAAATGTCCACATACATTTAAATTTCAAAAAAAAGGACAAGATTCTATGTTTTTGGCTACATTTACAAATTCTCATTCATGGCTTTCAAACGTCTAATCAAGGTTGTTTAATCTTATGATATCTTGACCCCTCCCTTCTACTCTATATAAGCAGCATGCTTGCCAGCCAAATGGACGCCTACATAACCTAGAGAGAAGTCTTCTTTAGTTGGTAGACGATGTCAGGCCTCATGCGACAAACTTTTTGTTTAACAGGAGGGAAGTCTTCTTTAGTTGGCAGATAATGAACCACAATGTCGGTATCTAACCCAGGCATATCTTCATACAACCAAGAAAATACTTCCATATAATCGCACAACATCTTAACCAAGCGGCTCTTGACACTACTTTCCAAATTAGTGTCGATCCTGATTTCCTTCTTATATGACTTAGTACCCAAGTTGATAACCTCAATCGACTCTTCATGTGGCTGAATAGCTTTTTCTTCCTGTAACAGAAGTCTGGCTAGTTCTCCTGATATATCACAATCTTCCTCACCTTCATCTTGGGCTTGGTTGATAGGATATTCAAAGTCATAGTTGGCAATAGTAGAGTTATTGGCAATAGGATCCATAATGGATGTAGACCAGCATGAGTGTGTGTGTGTGTGTGTGTGTGTGTGTGTGTGTGTGCATGTAAGATACATGGCTATTTGTTGGAAATTTTTTTTGAAAGAAAAGAAAGACAATAAAAATGAATATTTGAATGCAAAAGAGTCCAATGTGTTGAATGATCATATGATTCGATGAACACAAATAAAACCCTTGACAGAAGGAACAAAGTGCCCCGGGCAAGGCACATGGCTTAAAAGTCGTTGTTTGGTGATAATATTACAAACATAGAGTTCCTGAATTGACAAAAAAAGTAAACAGTAATTACTCCTCAATGAAAGAAATAGGAGCGAAATCCTTTGCATGCCAATTGTTGAGCTTCCCTTTGGTTGTTGGGTAGATCCAGTCTTCAAAAGCACACCCATCATCGGAGTCCTCTACATTGTTCACTTCATGACTTTTGAGGTGAAGAGGCGGCTTTCCAGTACGAGCACCTCTAATTTCTTTCTGAGCTTTGGAGGTGAAACCTAACCCAAACTTGTCTGCCTTGAACGGGATATCGAGGAGTTGACCCCATATCTCATTGTTTCCTTCTTCTACCATAGCACGGGTATCCTTAATAGAAACCATCTTTTGGATAACTTTATCGACTCTTAGAGTGTCGGAGGAGATTTTGGTGGTGGCAACAACTTCAAACGTCTGGAAAGGAGTTTCTATGAATTCGCCATCCATTTCTATGTACTTGAAAGAATTGAGATGGCTTACCATAAATTCTTCTTCATCGCAAACAGTGACAACCTTCCCTTGAACTGGATATTTTAACTTTTGGTGGAGAGTAGAAGTGACTGCACCGCCCCATGGATCCATGGGCGCCCAAGCAAGAAAGAATACGCAGGCCGTATGTCCATTATATAAAATATGGAGTTGAAAGTCTGTGAACCAACCTTAATGGGGAGATCCACCTCTCCATGAACCATCCTTTTCGACCCATCAAATGCCCTAACAACAATATCACTTGTCTTCGAAACCAAACCTTCATAGTCTAGCTTATCTAGAGCGCCTTTAGGTAAAATGTTTAAAGATGAGCCTGTGTCCACTAAAACATGTGCCAGTGTGGTCCCCTTACATTCAATAGAAACATGCAAGGCTTTATTGTGATTCTTTTCAATGGGAGTTAAATCTGCATCAGAGAACCCCATACCATTGTCAGCCGTCAGACTTGTTACGTAGTTCTCGAATTGGTCAGTTGTGGTTTCTTGAGGCACGTGAACCCTTTTCAAGAACTTAATCAAAGCTTGTGCATGGGCGTCAGAACATAGCAATAAGGACAACATTGATATTTTAGAAGGGGTTTACCCCAACTTCTCTACTATTTTGAAGTCGCTTTTCTTGATGATCTTCAGAATCTCCTCCATCTCTTGAGTGGATGGTTCTTCCATTTCAAACTTTTTAGTAGGTGCCTCTTCCCTAGCAGGCTCACCTTCTTTCCCTTTCCCTTTAGTACTGGCACCAGAATTGTCATTGGTTATGCGGAATGGAACTGTGGTAGTGGTTGGTGGTGATATAACAGGAGAAAAGAACTTTCCTGTTCTTGTGACTTTACTAGAACCAGTAATATTAGTAATACCAGCTTCATTATCATCAATCCAAGAATCTTGTTTTACCCCAGGGTAATAAACCTCGGCACTGTAATTCCATGGTACCGCTTTATCAGAGGTGTATGGAACAGGTCCAACAGCAGTGATTATGAGAGGAGCAATGATTGGTTCGTTCGAAATCCTGATGGGACCTTTGGATGAGATCCTAAGAGGTTTGTTTGAAATTGTTATGATGGCCAAATCTTCAGCTTTTTCGATTGAATTTTTGATGGCGGGGATCTTTTCAAATAGAATTTCGCGGATATCCATTAGGCGTTATATACCATTCTTCAGTTCTTCACACCTATCGGATTGTCTCATACAGCCCACACAGTCTTTTTTACAGCTAGGGAAAGTCCCAGCTTTCAACATATTGTTCTTAATTAAATTCACAGGAGTAGTTAATTCTTTAACAGAGGCAATGAAAATTGTGTCTTCGACAGCATTAACACCTTTGTCGTGCTTCGGCATTGGAGCGGTAATTACATTTTGTGTCGGAGGAGGATTGAATTCAATAGTCTTGTTGTCAATTAGATCCTGGATTTTGTTTTTCAAAGCCCAACACTGATCAGTCTCATGCCCGGGGCCGTTGGAATGGTAAGCGCACTTTGCATTTGGATTATATCTCGATGACGAGGTGTCAGAGTTGGCGGGAGGATCCCGCAATGTCACTAAATTATCCCTGAGCAGATGTTAAAGGGCTTGAGATAATGACATGCCTAACCTTGTAAACTGTCTTCTTGGAGCTTCAAAATGTTGATGATTTGCAGATGGTCTTTGAGTAGCAGTCGAATTGGAGATTCGGACAGCATTGACAGATGGATGATTATTCATTTTGGTATGGGCCTTTGCTCCATACACAACGATAACTTCTTTCTTCGTGGAAAAAGGTTTCTTGACAGGATTGGGAGTGGAAGTAGATGCCACAGAGATCTTTCCACTTTTAATGCCACTTTCAACTCTTTCATCGGTTAGGATTAATTCAGTGAAACCAAAAGAAGAGCAGCCAACCAATAGATTGAAGAAAGGACCAGATAATGTGCTCATGAACATGTCAATGTGTTCTCTATCAGTCAAGGGAGGTTGGACCATACTAGCAAGGTATCTCCACTTCTGTGCATATTCCTTAAATCCCTCATTCTTCCCCATGGTCATACCTTGCAATTGAACCCTTGTCGGTTCCAAGTTGGCATTGTACTGATATTGATGGTAGAAGGAAGTAGCTAGACCCTCCCAAGTATTGATGCGAGATCCATCCAACTGATAAAACCATTCAAGTTATGTTCCCGCTAGACTCTCTTGGAAAAAGTGAACCCAAAGTTTTTTATCAGCAGTGTGCGGTTGTATCTTGCGCACATAGGACTTCAAATGGATCTTTGGGAAAGAAACCCCATTGTATTTTGCAAAGGTTTTTATTTTGAACTTGTAGGGAATGGCTACCCCAAATATTAAGCCCAAATCATCAAAATTTAAACCGGGAATAGCTTGGATTTCAACCGCTTTCAACCTGTCTTCTAGCTGCTTGTATTTGATGTCTGCGGGTGGTTATTATTCATTGAAATAATCATCATCAGATTCTTGGTCATTGATACAGTCGTCCTGAGTACTCTTGATCTCACCAATTTGGTTCTCGTCCTCTTCGGATGAATTTTCCTCTACTGGAATTTAACGGATTGTCTCCTTGAACCTTTTACCCATGTTGAGCAGAGCTTTCTTCTTTGTATTTTTCTTAGCGGCCAACAAGGCCATCATATCCTGCTGCCCCTTGGCCAGGGCGAGTAAAACTTCCTGAAATTGAGAATTTTGGGCTTGGAGTTCCGTCACAGTTTTCTCTAGATCCATCTCATTGAAATAAACAGCGGAGAGATAAGGAAACCTGTTATGCCATGATGCATGAGTATGAAATATGCAAATGATTTCAAGGATTTAAAGAATTTAAATTTGTACAGACAAAGAGCGAACAAACGTTAACTTTCATTTAAAGAGTTGTGATTTGAATACAAACACGCCTCTTGGGCTTACAACAACAGAAATAAGCATAAAGTAAACTCCTAAGACAAAAAAGTTGTGCGCATCCTCTTTGGCGTAATATACGTGTTTAAACTCCTTTCTTCATGAAGCTCCCTTGTAAGCTCTAATATCTTCCTCTCGCCCTCATAGAACTTAGCTTCAAAGGTGTCTCGCTCTCCTTGTAACTAAATCCAAGCGTTTTGCAAATCTTCGAGAGAAGTAGGCATATCAGGATAGAGGATAGTATGTGGAATGTCTGCCTAAACTACTAGCTCCATGATAACAGGTAAGACGGCTTCATAAGGCATCTTAATACTTTGAGCGTGATCCCTCACCCATTTAAGATAAGGTTCCAAAGGAATGGAATTCTTACGCCCCAACGTCTTGCTATCAACCTTGTTAACCATACCCCAAGCTCGTATAAATATTTGACGGTAACCTTGGGTATCGCTTTCGTAGTCAAATGCGATTCCTTGGATGAGTACCTCATGAGGGCCATCTCTCCTAGCATATCCAAATTGTCGCAAAGCTAAACAAGGGTTGTAAGTAATGCCTCCCCTAATTCCAAGTAGAGGGACATTGGGGAATTCCCCACAGCGATCAATGATGGTAATGTCTTCCAAAGAGCGATAATACCATTAGATATCAGCATGTGAAAGTGACATCAATCTTTTAGACCACCTCATTTCTTGTTCATTCTTCACCACAGATCGAGGTAGGTGCGAAATAAACCACCTATCCAAAAGAGGAGTGCAACACATCAAAGCCCCTCTTTTCTTCAAAGTGCGAGAGTGAAGAGAATGCAAGATGTCTCCAAGCAATGTAGGCACCAGATTACGAGATATGAAAACTTTGATCGCATTTACATCTATAAATTGGTCAGGATTGGGAAATAGTACCAACCCATAGATGAGAAGAGCCAAAATTTCCTCAAAGGTTTGTAGATCCAAAGTATTCCAACACTCTTGAGCCTTCTCCAACAAAACATTTGCTAGGAACCCTTTGACACCACTCCTTATTACCCAATTGGCTACTATGTCAGATGGTTGCAAATGTAGAGCTCGAGTAATTACCTCAGGTTTAGGGTCTCTTTCAATATCGTTGAAAGGTAACTGATTAAGAATAGGGGTCCCCATGAGTTGAGATAATTCTTCCAAAGTGGGCACAAGTTGGTAATCAGGAAAAGTGAAGTAATGATACAAAGCATCGAAGAATTGGACAAGCACCTTTACCATATCTTCTTCAAACCTTGAGGTAACCAAACTGAGGAGTCGACCATGTCTTTTGGTGAACGGAGAATCTTTAGGGACCCTTGATACTAAATCCTTGAGTTGTGGAGGTATCATCACGAGACTGACTTGGATAGTGCTCCTACGAGTGGATGCCATGTTCTACAAAATAGAACAAAGATGAATTCCAAAAATCCTTGAAATGGTGAGTGAGAATGCTATGGTATGATGTCATGATGCTATGTAAAAATATGCGAGGTAAGAAAATTTATATTCACACAAAGCAAACAAATCCTTAGCTTTAGGCTTGCATGGAGCTGGTAGGTAAGTACCCTCTTAAAGTTTAGTTGGCTCAACCTGTCCTAGTTAATAGTAACTGGGTTCTAAGGAATCTCACTATCACTGATCTTTCCCCTAAGTTTCGTTCAATAAGTGATTGACTCGCAACCAAACAAAACTCGAGAGTCAAACCTCAATGAGTGTAGCATCGAGTATCAACCATCTCCGGACTGCACCAAAGGCGGTTATCTCGCTACTTCCTAATGGCCAAGTTGGTCAAGTAAGGTTCTAAGGTCAGTTGATTCTTTATGACACCACGCGCCGGCCCCGTACTCTCCTTGACTGAATCAAGGGTTACCGGTACCAACCAAAATGCTACATCAACGTAGCTACTGCTTCAACCGTGTCGGTATACCCTGCACAGTTCCCTCACAGTTTATTGCTACTTACCTAAAAGGTGTCCCCAAATTCGGGTGTAGGATTTAAAACAAACCCAAACAAGGAACCATAATGTAAATCAAACAAATAAAACAATGTAAGGAAGTGAATGTGATCTAACCCTAAGGTAACCCCACTTTTAGAAATCTTTTCCCCAGCAGAGTTGCCAGTTCTGTGATACGGTGGGAGAACTGACTTGAGGTTTTGCATCTTATCGCAAATGTTGCGGTTGAGTAAGAGTCGCCACCGACTTTTCTTTTATCCAATAAGGAAAGGTGAAAAAGCACAGGAAAGACCTTTCGAGATGTTTTCTTGAGTTCGGGGGGTAGATTATGAAAAGGAAAGGTATTAGCACCCTTTTCATCCATGCTTTTCCATGGGCTCTTAGTTACTTGCTAGATCACTTGCTTTTGTTTGAAAATGTGCTTTGTGTGATTTTTGAATGTATTTTGAAAAGGTGCCATGGTTTAGGCAAACTTTATAATGATTCCCGTTTGTAATAATGTATACAAAGTGTTGAGCTATTGAAAATATTTCAATGTTTGGAAAATGTTTTGAAGTTGTTTTGAAAGTGCATGTGATTGTTTTTTAAAATAGCAAGGATGTTTATTTTGAAATTGAGCAAGTAACTAAAAGTAATCTACCTACTCAAAAGGTCTTTAGATATGCTTTTCCTTCTCCTTTAGATGTTGCTATCTTACCATTGATTTGGCAAGAAGCCCCATCATTGGATGTGAAGGGACGGGCATTGGGTCATCGTATGACCATGATACCAATGTTGTGAGATGACTTAGCACTTTTCTTCTAGGGACTAAGATCATTTTGAAAGGAAACATTTATAGCACCATCGAGGGACTATGATCTTGTATTTTTTCGATTTGTTTGTGCTAAGACATCCCACATGCATAACATGGCCATTTTTATAAGGCAACAAGTGGAGTTACCCTAAGGGTGTAAGTGTGAGAGTGTATTTGATTTCCTGCATAATTTGTCTTGAATTAGGGTTTTCTAAGCATTGATTTTAGTCTTGCAATACACACCCTAATTACTAACAATATATGAAAGTAATAAAAGTACGAAAAATAAAGATTCTACGCTATTACAATCATTAGAGGGATGGGGTGTACAAACTTCAAATGGGGATTGCAAATTAAAATTCTAGGTTACTATTACAACCATATTAAAATAGATAAGAATGTACAGAAAATGTAAAATTCTTATTTATTTAAGAAAAGAAATAAGTTTTGTTTAAGAAAATATTTTTTGTCTTTTCATGTTAAAAGAAATAAAATATGATATATGAATATGAAATATTTTTGTGTTTTTTGATTAATAATGAAAAATAATATGATGGCAAATTAATAAAAGAGAAGGAAAACATAATCAGCGCAAAATGCTAAAAATAGAACAGGTCAGAAGTTCTGACTTCTGACTTGCTGCACAAACAGAAACAATGTTAGTAGAAATATGGAAGCTCAGAAGTTCTGGATCTTCTGAGAACTCAAGTTTTTTTCAGAAGTTCTGACGCAACTGTCAGGACTTTCCTTTTCTCCATGCCAGTCAGAACATATGCAACTTAGTTATTTCTTAACAGAATAGAAGTTGCATATATAATAGTTATGACAAGTTTCATGAAATATCAGAAGCATAAATCAGAAGCAACATGGATTTGCTAATTCTAATTGAGTCCTAATTTCTTTATGAAACTCTGAATATGGATTTCTTCTACTTAGGTAGGCAGATGCATGAATTTTCAAAATATGCACATCATCAGGATCAGAATATCTACATTGTGTTAAATATGCAAGTTTTGACAATGCTCAAATAATATGATGAGAGTCAGCAGAAAACATACCTTACAGCTGGAAAAGATTCTGTGAACTGGAGGTTGATCCTGAACTCTGGTGATGTTCTGAGCAACTTCTTCACGTACTCAACAGGATGGAAGTTTTCAACTTGGATTGTAAATGATTAGAAGATTCTGGAGCAACCAAGGGATGAAGTTCTGATCCTTTTGAAGTGGATATTGGTGGAGAATGTGTTACTGTTTGATTACAGAATTTGGGATGGCTTTTGAATGTATATTAGGAACTGTATGGGTGGTTTTGGTCAGGCAACGACTTGAGAAAAATAGAGTTTTAATGCAAGAATCAAATGTTAGGGTTTTGTATTTTGTGTTTATAGTTTTGTGGATTCTTAGAATTTTTGCAGGGGGGTGCAAGGCTCTTCTTTCTCAAATTCCACAGTTTTTTCTCCAATTTTTCGACTCTTTCATAAATTTTTCTGGACCCTTTTCAATGGCCAAAGGTGTTCTATTTATAGGCAAAGGTTTTGCAGTTGGGGCGGTCAAGTGGTGCTAACATCATGTGCTAGAAGCTGACTTACTCTTGAAGTAAACTTAAACAAGTGGGGTTCAATGCATCAAGTTGGATGGTTAACAGCGCCTAAGATGGATTTGGCAGCGTGAATTAAGGAAAAGTAGAAGTAGCGCATGGGTCTAGCATACTTTTGCACAGAAGTTTGTCTTCCCAAGACAATAGGGATACACGTGGGGTAAATCCTTTGGATAGCAACTCACAAGTGGTTGTGAGCATTAAATGGGTTCCCATGTGAAACTCTGCATCCTTGCTTAACTCTGGATCAAAAGTTCTGTTTTAGTGTAGTATCCAATCTTCTGATCCTCTTATCTTCTGGATTCAGCATGTTCTGAGGGATCCCTCAGGTTTTCCAGTAAGCCTACAACACGCTTTGTAACCTTCTTTGATTTACCCTTGCAAACTCTGACTGAACCTTTGTGAAAACTGGTCCAGAAGTTCTGACCAAACTCTATCTTGAGAATATCAAGAATTTGCTGAGTATGAACACTGGCCCAGAAGTTCTGAAATTGTCATATTGCTTAAATACTTAGAGGAAATTCTAAGTATTTAGAATTTGGCTTTTCCAAAGCAAAATTTGACTTTTGAAATTCTTAATGAAATAAACTTCATATTCCAATATGTCTTGATGAAATATGATTTTTAAGATTTGATTTTGATCCAAAAGTCAAAGTTTAGACTTCTCAGTATGCAAACGACCATTTTGCCCTTGTGAATGATTTGCTTGGAAAAATTGATAATTCAAGGCCTGGAAACTTGACGAAAGCAAACTTGAGGATCCAGGGTGATTTCTTGAGAAATGAGAGGGCAAAATTTGGGGTACAACAGCTGCCCATGTTCAATCTTCTTAAACCTGAAGAGTTAGATTGGCGGATCCGTCATTCGTGACTTGAAGGTGAAAGATGATTGAACACTGAGTGCCCAGAAATTTGCACTCGAAGATGGATGGTGAACGGGCTTATAGATGCCATTTGGAGGAATGTTGGTAAACGCTGGAAGAAGTTTCAGCATAAATCTCTTGTTGATTTATACTAAACTTGATGTTTTACCTAGGAGAAAAGGGGTTAGTAAACTGCAAATACTTGCATGATGTTCACCAGATGTGGTATCATGCTAAATGCAAATGGTATGTACGTGCTATGATGTATGACGATGAAATGTATGTTTTTTGTCTGGGAAAATAAATCCCTGACTACTGTTGAGGAAATCCTGGGAGGTTGAATCCCTGATTTCCTGTTGGAAATGAAGAGCATGCATATCTTCAAATTTTGTTGAAAGGATTCTTTTTTTGGGGAACATCGCTCAAATGTCAGTTGTTATCTGGTCGGATCCAGGCTTCACAGTTGCTAAGGATGAAGTAGTCGGCTGCAATCTGGTCAGATCCAGGTTTCACGACAACTTACTAGAAGAAGAGATGGATTAACTGTTATTTGGTCGGATCCAGGCTTTGCAGCAAATTCCTTGAAATTGAATAGTTATCTGGTCGGGTCCAGGCTCACAACAACTTGCTGAGGATGCGGAGGTTAACTATTATCTGGTCAGATCCAGGCTTCACAGTCACTTACCAGAGGAAAGGATAAATTAACTGTTATCTGGTCGGATCCAGGATTTGTAGGGAATTCCTTGAAATTGAATAGTCATCTGGTCGGGTCCAGGCTTTATAGTCTTTTGGAAAGCTGTACTATTATCTTGTCGAATTCAGGCTTCATAGTGTCTTTCTGGGAATCATGGTTAATTGTTATCTGGTCGGGTCCAGGCTTTACAATATACTGTTTGAAAACTGTTATCTGGTCGGATCCAGGCTTTGTAGATTTCTTTGATGAGGTTAATTATTATCTGGTCGGGTCCAGGCTTCACAATAAACTGGTTGAAAACTGTTATCTGGTCGGGTCCAGGCTTTGCATATTTCTTTTATGAGGTAAATTGTTATCTGGTCGGGTCCAGGCTTCACGATAACTAGTTGAAAACTGTTATCTGGTCGGGTCCAGGCTTTGAAGATTTATTTGATGAGGTTAATTGTTATCTGGTCGGGTCCAGGCTTCACAATAAACTGGTTGAAAACTATTATCTGGTCGGGTCCAGGCTTTGCAGATTTTTTGATGAAGTCAATTGTTATCTGGTCGGATCCAAGCTTCACAATAGACTGCTTGGGGATTTAGTTGTTATCTGGTTAGTTTCCAGGTTTCACAACGAATCTCTGAGGATGATTGCTATCTGGTCGGATCCAGGCTTCGCAATGGCTTTCTTGAAAGGATGGAAATGAGGATTGATATCTGGTCGGGTCCAGGTTTCTCAGCCATTTGTTGGGGATAAAGAGACAACTCTACTGGGGAAAAGAAGTTAAACCTTGGTCGGATTAAGTTTAGGTTCTTCTATATATTTGAAGAGTTAGGCTATTATCTGGTTGGGTCCAGGTTTCACAGCATTTTGAAATCATCTGTTATCTGGTCGGGTCCAGGCTTCAACAATTAAAGAAGTCAAACTGTTATCTGGTTGGGTCCAGGCTTCAGTAATAACTTGAAAATTATGATAATATATGGTCGGTTCTAGACTTCATAGCATTTCTTGGTAGTAATAAAGAATTTGTTGAAGGCTTTAATGGGAATTAGGGGTTGTGGCCCTGTGATTTGCAGTCATTTGAAAGGGAAATTCAAACAGGAGAGTATAGACTCGGTCGGGTAAGGCAGACTCAGCTTGGGGAATTTGGGCTCAATTGGAGATGATGGGCTCATTTGGGCAATGATGGACTCTATTTGGAGATAAAAACCTCAGCTTGGGAAGATGGGCTTAGCTGGGCAATTTGGACTCAACTGGGGAGTATATACTCAACTGGGGAAGATACACTCAACTGGGCAATTCGTGGTGTCTTGATTGTTGTACGTTGAGAAATTTGCACTTGGATGGGGAAATAACTCTGTTGGGGAAATAAACCCTGTTGAGGAGGTGAATTCCCTTTAGGAAGAGATCTCCTAGGCTTCAATCTTGTAAAAATTGATTTAGCTGGGGAGTAAGTTGCTAAGAGATTGGGACTCTGGCCAGGGATTATCTCATGTAAAGAGATTTTGTGGGCAACTCCATTGAGGAAAGGTTTATGGTCACCGCCCTGGTGGGGATAATGATGATGAGATAACTCTGTAGGGCTATTTCACATACATTAAAGAGATGCTTACTACTGTTGTGCACTGATGCTCTATTGATGTTGCTACTTAGCAGGACACATGTGCCAAATAGCTTTAATTATGTTCATATGCATATGTTCATTCAATTTTAGTCATTGGACAAATTTCCATTCAAAACAGAGATAGAAAACTTTGCACTTAAAAGTGTATTTGTATTGATATTTCGCCCATGAATGGGCGTTTTTGTACATAGAGACGGAGATCCTAATAAGAGGAAATCACTAAAAAGAAAACAAAATTTAGAATGAAAACAAATAGCCATGTGAAATGATCTTATTTCCTTCCAACTCTACTATTGCCCCAATGTCTTCGAACATCCTTCGCCGTTGATCGAAAGTGATTGGATTGATCCTGGACCATTTGAACTTGGACCTTGGTGATAGAATTGACTGTGTTCATTTCACAAGACATAGTCGTATGATTTTTAATCATTAATTTTTGCATGAACCTCCCTTTCGGGTTTTCAGTCCACCAGGATATCCTTTTTTTCCCAAGTCGCCCTTTCGGGTTTTCAACTTGGCGGGTGTACCATCTTTTGCATATATCCTAATTTTTGCCCAAACCTTTTGGTTTGCCAGGATGCCTTTATTTTGATTAGGTGTGTGAACCTAACGGGTCTCTTATGCATAGTATTTTTTAACTATGTCCGCGTTTATAGGATATGGGAAATCTTTTCTATCCATGGTGGTCAGTATCATGGCACCGCCAGAAAAAATTCTCTTGACAACAAACGTCCCTTCATAGGTGGGAGTCCATTTTCCTCTGGGGTCACCTTGTGGTAAAATAATGTGTTTTATCACCAGGTCACCAACTTGATATACTCGAGGCTTGACCTTTTTGTTGAAAGCCTTGATCATCCATTTTTGATACGTCTGACCATGGCAAATATCAGCTAATCGTTTTTCATCAATCAAGTTTAGCTGATCCAATCTCGTTTGAATCCACTCATCTTCGCCTAGGCCTGCCTCAATCATAATCCTCAGCGAGGGAATCTGAACTTCTACTGGAAAAACAACTTCCATTCCATAGACTAGAGAGAAGGGAGTTGCCCCAGTTGATGTTCTATCTGAAGTACGGTAGCCATGTAGAGCAAATGGTAACATCTCATGCCAATCTTTATAGGTCACTACCATTTTCTGCACAATCTTCTTGATATTTTTGTTGGCCGCTTCGACTGCACCATTCATTTTTGGTCTATACGGAGAATAATTGTGATGCTTGATCTTAAATTGAGTGCACAACTCCCTGATCATGGCATTGTTGAGGTTAGTCCCATTGTCAGTGATGATCCTTTAGGGGATACCATAACGGCAGATGAGGTCGTGTCTGATGAATCTGGCTACCACATTCTTGGTGACTGAGGATAATGAGGCGGCTTCGACCCATTTGGTGAAATAGTCGATAGCAACAAGAATGAAGCGATGTCCGTTGGAATATGTGGGCTTGATCTCTCTGATCATGTCAATACCCCACATTTCAAATGGCCATGGAGCGGTCATGACATTCAGAGGGATTGGAGATACATGGACTTTGTCAGCATAGATTTGGCATTTGTGACAAGTTCTTGAATGTTGATGACAATCGGTCTCCATTGTTGACCAATAATAACATGCTCTTAATATTTTCTTGGCCATCGTATGTCCACTTGAATGAGTACCGAAAATAACATCGTGCATGTCTTCCATGATTTTCTCTGCCTCCTTCTTGTCCACACATCGGAGTAGAGTCGAGTCATGGTTGCGTTTGTACAATATCCCGTTACTTAGGAAGAATTTGGCTACAAATATTCGTAAGAACTTTCTGTTATTGATAAATGCCCTTTCTGGATACTCCTGTGCTTCAAGGTATCTCATCACCTCATGGTACCATGGATTTTCCGCATCGGTATCGAGCTCATAGCAATGTGCAGGTTCATAGAATCTTTCAATTGTTGTCATAGGGGCTTCATTGTCCCATCTGACTTTGAACATTAAAGACATGGTTGTCAAAGCGTCAGCCAACTGGTTTTCTTCTCTAGGGAAGTGCTCGAACGTGATTTATTTGAAGTAAGGAATTATGGATAGCACAAACTCCCTGTAAGGGATAAGGTTAGGGTGTTTAGTGTCCCAATCTCCTCTTACTTGGCTGATCACCAAGGCAGAATCTCCAAACATATCCAAATGCTTGATCCTTAAGTCAATGGAAGCTTTCAGACCTAAGATGTATGCTTCATACTCATCCATATTATTTGTGCAATCGAAGCATAGTCTGGCAATGAAAGGAGTGTGGCAACCTTTAGGAGAGATGATCACAACACCAATTTCGTTACCTAAGGCGTTGGAAGCACCATCGAATACCATAGTCCATCGAGATCTTTATTCAGGTTTGTCATATAGTCTAAGTTTCGCACAGCCGGTTACCAGCATAATATTCTCATCAGGGAAGTCGAAGTTCATTGACTGATAATCATCCACAGCTTAATGGGCCAAATGATCTGCCAGTACACTTCCTTTGATGGCTTTTTGATTTGTGTATTGAATATTGTACTCAGTCAAGATCAGTTGCCATCTGGCTATTCTGTAATTGCAACTTCTCAAGTCATATTTAAAGCACTTGTTTTGATGAAGACAACATGGACATCAACTTTCAAAGGATGTGCAAAAAAGCTTATCAACATCATATAAAAGTCTTGAAGATTAAAAGAAGAATTATTGAAGAATCATCAAATGTCAAATGGTATAAATAATTCTTAATCTTGAATATAGATGTTCAAAAATATGCATTCATCAAACATATACATATCCAACATGTTTACATTTATGAAAAAATTTGTTTAAAATATTTTTCAAAAAGAATTTTTGAAAATTACCTTTTAGGAACCGGTTCCTCCCTAACAGGGAACCGGGTTACAAACCTTGTTCAAAAAACATGTCCCTGGTTTTTGTACCAGGAACCGGGTTGTACCAATAGGGGAACCGGTTCCTGCGTAATATTTTTTGAAATATGACTTATAACGTTCACTGAGAACCGGGTTCTGTCAGTGTCGGAACCGGTTCCTAGCGAACCAGTGCAGCTTTTCTTTTGTTTTTTTTAACATATTTCAATTGGTACCCTTTCATGAATGCATTACAACTTTTCATATGAATTGGCATGAATGAAGAGGTTCTTGTAACTTTATAAAATGCTGCAGATTTTATTATTTCAAAAAAAGAATGCTTCAATTTTCAAATTAACAAATATACTTCTTCAATAAACAATTTTTCATCATTCACATTTGAATTCATATTTTCATGTGTTCATAATTTTGTGAAACTTGCCATATACACTTTCATTATCATTACAAGTTTCATACATACATTGTGAACATTTATATACATTGTTTAAGAATTGTTTATATCTTGAAGAAGAAGATCAATTGAAGATTGATAAAGCTATCCATCTATTTCAAATTAAATCATTGTATTACTTAAAGAAATTATTCCCTTACTATCCAGGATTGTTGGAAGTAAGTGTTGTGATTTGAAGAGGATTGTTCTTCATTCACATTAGTGTTTGTTTGTTCTTAAAGGTGTTAAAAACCTTTGATCACCCTATAGGTTAGATAGTAAGCATAGGCTGTACAATCATTCTAACTATAGTGAAATCTCTTTCGTGTTGGAAAGGGGACTGGAGTACTCTCGGATTGTGAGGGGAACCAGGATATATCACCGTGTTCTTTACTTTTCCGCATTTATCGCTTTCATCACCATAATCAGGAAAAGATAAAGATATAATCAAAACCTTCAAACACTTAACCAAAAAATTACTACAAGTATTCTCATAAAACCGAATAAATTTTATAAGACCTAATTCACCCCCCCACCCCCCCTCTTAGGCACTCTGAGACTTACATATTCGTCCGGAAAGGGCAGGTTTCTCGAAGATGTACTTGATTGGGTCCATCTTAGAAATCAACAGAGTGGTATGAGTCAACATATACTGTCTTAGCCGGCGAGCAGCCCATGCCCGAGCGCAGCAAGTTTTCTCGAGAAGTGAATATCTAGTTTCACAGTCGGTAAACTTTTTGCTCAGGTAATAAATAGCATGCTCTTTTCGGCCAGACTCATTATGTTGGCCCAAAACACACCCCTTAGAATTCTCTAGTATTGTTAAGTACATGATTAAGGGTCTTCCCTCAACTGGAGGCACGAGAATAGGAGGTTTTTGTAGGTATTCTTTGATTTTGTTAAAAGCAATCTGGCATTCATCGTTCCACCTGACTACCTGATCATTCTTCAAGAGTTTGAAGAGTGGCTCACAAGTAGCAGTTAAGTGTGATATGAAACGGGAAATGTAATTGAGAAGACCCAAGAATCCTCTGATTTCATTTTCAGAATCAGGGAGTGGCGTTTCTTGGATGGCCTTTATCTTGGCGGGATCAACTCCAATGCCTTTATTGATGATAACAAAACCTAGAAGCTTTCTAGAGCGTACTTCAAATGTTCACTTGTTAGGGTTTAACCTCAGCTTGTACCTCTTTAGTATCTCGAATAGTTTGTGCAGGTGATCGAGATGTTCTTCTTCAGTTTCTGATCTGGCGATCATATCATCCACATATACCTCTATCTCATGATGAATCATGTCATGAAATAAAGCCACCATAGCCCTTTGATATTTTGCCCCGGTATTTTTTAGTCCGAAGGGCATGACTTTGTAGCATAAGGTTCCCCATTGCATAACGAAAGTAGTCTTTTCCATATCTTCGGGAGCCATCTTTATTTGATTATAGCCTGAGAAGCCATCCATGAATGAGAAGACCTTATGTTTAGCAGTGTTATCGACTAAGACATCAATGTGTGGTAGAGGGAAATCATCCTTGGGGCTTGCCCTACTCAGATCCCTATAGTATACGCACATGCGGACTTTCCTGTCTTCTTTTGGCACCGACACTATATTGGCATCCCATTGAGGATAGGATGTTACAGCTAGGAATCCTGCATCAAACTGTTTCATTACTTCAGCTTTGATTTTTTCAGACATGTCATGCCTCATGCGACGAACTTTTTGTTTAACAGGAGGGAGGTCTTCTTTAGTTTGCAGACGATGAACCACAATGTCGGTATCTAACCCAGGAATATCTTCATACAACCAAGAAAATACTTCCATATAATCGCACAACATCTGAACCAAGCGGCTATTGACACTGCTTTCCAAATTAGCGTCGATCCTGATTTCCTTCTGATCTGACTTAGTACCCAATTTGATAACCTCAATCGACTCTTCATGTGGTTGAATAGCTTTTTCTTCCTGTAACAAAAGTCTGGCTAGTTCTCCTGGTATATCATAATCTTCCTCACCTTCGTCATGGGCTTGGTTGATAGGATATTCAAAGTCATAGTTGGCAATAGTAGAGTTATTGGAAATATGATCCAGAGTGGATGTAGACCTGCAAGAGTGTGTGTGTGTGTGTGCATGTAAGATACATGGCTATTTGTTGGAAATGTTTTTTGAAAGAAAAGAAAGACAATGAACACGAATATTTGAATGCAAAAGAGTCCAATGTGCTAAATGATCATATGATTCAATGAACACAAATAAAACCCTTGACAAAAGGACCAAAGTTCCCCGGGAAAGGCACATGGCTTAAAAGTCGTTGTTTGGTGATAATATTACAGACATAGAGTTCCTGAATTGACAGAAAAAGTAAATAGTAATTACTCCTCAATGAAAGAAATAAGAGTGAAATCCTTTGCATGCCAATTGTTGAGCTTCCCTTTGGTTGTTGGGTAGATCTAGTCTTCAAAAGCACACTCATGATCAGAGTCCTCTACAACGTTCACTTCAAGACTTTTGAGGTGGAGAGGCGGCTTTCAAGTACGAGCACCTCTAATTTCTTTCTGAGCTTTGGAGGTGAAACCTTACCCAAACTTGTCTGACTGGAACGGGATATCGAGGAGTTGACCCCATATCTCATTGTTTCCTTCATCTACCATAGCACGGGCATCCTTAAAAGAAACCATCTTGGGGATAACTTTATCGGCTCTTGGAGTGTCGGAGGAGAGTTTGATGGTGGCCACAACTTCAAACGTCTGGCAAGGAGTTTCTATGAATTCGCCATCCATTTCTACGTACTTGAAAGAATTGAGATGGCTTACCATAAATTCTTCTTCACCGCAAACAGTGACAACCTTCCCTTGAACTGGATATTTTAATTTCTGGTGGAGAGTAGAAGTGACCGCACCGGTCCCATGGATCCATGGGAGCCCAAGAAAGCAAGAATACGCAGGCCGTATGTCCATTATATAGAATGTGGAGTTGAAAATCTGTGAACCAACCTTAATGGGGAGATCCACCTCTCCATGAACCATCCTTTTCGACCCATCGAATGCCCTCACAACAATATCACTTGGCTTCAAAACCAAACCTTCACATTCTAGCCAATCTAGAGCGCCTTTAGGTAACATATTTAAAGATGAGCATGTGTCCACCAAAACATGTGCCAGTGTGGTCCCCTTACATTCAATAGAAACTTGCAAGGCTTTATTGTGATTCTTTCCCATGGGAGTTAAATCTACGTCAGAGAACCCCAGACCATTGTCAGCCGTCAGACTTGCTACGCAGTTCTCGAATTGGTCAGCTGTGGTTTCTTGAGGCACATGAGCCCTTTTCAAGAACTTAATCAAAGCTTGTCCATGGGCGTCAGAACATAGCAATAACGATAACATTGATATTTTAGAAGGGGTTTTCCCCAACTTCTCTACTATTTTGAAGTCTCTTTTTTTGATGATCTTCAGAATCTCCTCCATCTCTTGAGTGGATGGTTCTTCCATAACAAGCTTTTTAGAAGGTGCCTCTTCCCTAGCAGGCTCACTTTCTTTCCCTTTCCCTTTAGTACTGGCACTAGAATTGTCATTGGTTATGCGGACTGGAACTGTGGTAGTGGTTGGTGGTGATATAACAGGAGAAAAGACCCTTCATGTTCCTGTGACTTTACTAGAACCAGTAATATTAGTAATACCAGCTTCATTATCATCAATCCAAGAATCTTATTTTACCCCATGGTAATAAACCTCGACACCGTAATTCCATGGTACCGCTTTATCAGAGGTGTATGGAACAGGTCCAGTAGCAGTAATTATGAGAGGAGCAATGATTGGTTCGTTTAAAATCCTGATGGGACCTTTGGATGAGATCCTAAGAGGTTTGTTTGAAATTGTTATGATGGCCAAATATTCAGCTTTGTCAATTGAATTTTTGATGGCGGGGATCTTTTCGAATAGAATTTCACGGATATCCATTAGGCGTTGTATACCTTTCTTCAGTTCTTCATACCCATCGGATTGTCTCATACAGCCCACACAGTCTTTTTCACAGCCTGGGAAAGTCTCAGCTTTCAACATATTGTTCTTAATTACATTCACCGGAGTAGTTAATTCTTCAACAGAGGCAATGAAAATTGTGTCTTCGACAACATTAACACCTTTGTCGTGCTTCAGCATTGGAGCGGTAATTACATTTGGTGTCGGAGGAGGATCAAATTCAATAGTCTTGTTGTCAATTAGATCCTGGATTTTGTTCTTCAAAGCCCAACACTGATCAGTCTCATGCTCGGGGTTGTTGGAATGGTAAGCGCACTTTGCATTTGGATTATATCTCGATGATAAGGTGTCAGAGTTGGCGGGAGGATCCCGCAATGTCACTAAATTAGCCCTGAGCAGATGTTGAAGGGCATGAGATAATGACATGCCTAATCTTGTAAAATGTCTTCTTGGAGCTTCAACACGTTGATGATTTGCATATGGTCTTTGAGTAGCAGTCGGATTGGAGATTCGGACATCATTGACAGACAGATGATTATTCATTTTGGTATGGGCCTTTTCTCCATACACAATATTAACTTCTTTGTTCGTGGAAAAAGGTTGCTTGAAAGGATTGGGAGTGGAAGTAGATTCCACAAAGATCTTTCCACTTTTAATGCCACTTTCAACTCTTTCACCGGTTAGGATTAATTCGGTGAAACCATAAGAAGAGCAGCCAACCAATAGATTTAAGAAAGGACCAGATAATGTGCTCATGAACATGTCAATGTGTTCCCTATCAGTCAAGGGAGGTTGGACCCTACTATCAAGGTCTCTCCACTTATGCGCATATTCCTTAAATCCCTTATTCTTCCACATGGTCATACCTTGCAATTGAACCCTTTTCGGTGCCAAGTCGGTGTTGTACTGATATTGATGGTAGAAGGCAGTAGCTAGACCCTACCAAGTATTGATGCGAGAGCCATCCAATTGATGAAACCATTCAAGTTGTGTTCCAGCCATACTCTCTTGGAAAAAGTGAACCCAGAGTTTTTTATCAGCAGTGTGCGGTTGTATCTTTTGCACATAGGACTTCAAATAGGGCTTTGGGCAAGAAACCCCATCGTATTTTGCAAAGGTTGGTATTTTGAACTTGTAGGGAATGACTACCCCAAAGATTAAGCCCAAATTGTCAAAAAATATAAACCAGGAATAGCTTGGATTTCAACCGCTTTCAACCTGTCTTCTAGAGGCTTGCATTTGATGTCTGCGGGTGGACATTGTTCATTGAAATAATCATCATCAGATTCTTGGTCATTGATACAGTCGGTCTGAGTACTCTTGTTCTCACCAATTTGGTTCTCGTCCTCTTCGGATGAATTTTCCTCTACTGGAATTTGACGGATTGTCTCCTTGAACCTTTTACCCATGTTGAGCAGAGCTTTCTTCTTTGGATTTTTCTTAGCTGCCAACAAGGCCATCATATCCTGCTGCCCCTTGGCCAGGGCTAGTAGAGCTTCCTGAAATTGAGAATTCCGGGCTTGGATTTTCGTCACAGTTTTCTCTAGATCCATCTCGCTGAAATAAACAACGGAGAGATAAGGAAACCTGTTATGCCATGATGCATGAGTATGCAATATGAAAATGATTTCAAGGATTTAAAGAATTTAATTTTGTATAGACAAAGAGTGAACAAACGTTAACTTGCATTTAAAGAGTTGTGATTTGAATACAAACACGCCTCTTGGGCTTACAACAACATAAATAAGCATAAAGTAAACTCCTAAGACAAAAAAGTTGTGCGCATCCTCTTTGGCGTAATATATGTGTTTAAACTCCTTTCTTCATGAAGCTCCCTTGTAAGCTCTAATATCTTCCTCTCGCCCTCATAGAACTTAGCTTTAAAGGTGTCTCGCTCTCCTTGTAACTGAATCCAAGCATTTTGCAAATCTTCGATAGAAGTAGGCATATCAGGATAGAGGATAGTATGTGGAACATCTCCCTTAACTACTGGCTCCATGATAACAGTTAAGGCGGCTTCATAAGGCATCTTAATATTTTGAGTGCGATCCCTCACCCATTTAAGATAAGGTTCCAAAGGAATGGAATTCTTACGCCCCAACGTCTTGCTATCAACATTGTTAACCATACCCCAAGCTCGTATAAATCTTTGACGGTAACCTTGGGTATCACTTTCATAGTCAAATGTGATTCCTTGGATGAGTACCTCATGAGGGCCATCTCTCCTAGCATATCCAAATTGTCGCAAAGCTAAATAAGGGTTGTAAGTAATGCCTCCCCTTATGCCAAGTAGAGGGACATTGTGTAATTCCCCACAGCGATCAATGATGGTAATGTGTTCCAAAGAGTGAGAATACCAACGGATATCAACATGTGAAAGTGACATCAATCTTTTAGACCACCTCATTCCTTGTTCATTCTTCACCACGAATCAAGGTAGGTGCAAAATAAACCACCTAGCCAAAAGAGGAGTGCAACACATCAAAGCCCCTCTTTTCGTCAAAGTGCGAGAGTGAAGAGAATGCAAAATGTCTCCAAGCAATGTAGGCACCGGATTACGAGATATGAAAACTTTGATCGCATTTACATCTATAAATTGGTCAGGATTGGGAAATAGTACCAACCCATAGATGAGAAGATCCAAAATTTCCTCAAAGGTTTGTAGATCCAAAGTATTCCAACACTCTTGAGCCTTCTCCAACAAAAACTTTGCTAGGAACCCTTTGACACCACTCTTTGTTACCCAATTTGCTACTATGTCAGATGGTTGAAAATGTAGAGCTCGAGCAATTTCCTCAGGTTTAGGGTCTCTTTCAATACCGCTGAAAGGTAACTGATTAAGAATAGGGGTCCCCATGGGTTGAGATAATTCTTCCAAAGTGGGCACAACTTGGTAATCGGGAAAAGTGAAGCAATGATGCAAAGGGTCGAAGAATTGGACAAGCACATTTACCATATCTTCTTCAAAACTTGAGGTAACCAAACTGAGGAGTCGACCATGTCTTTTGGTGAACGGAGAATCTTCAGGGACCCTTGATACTAAATCCTTGAGTTGTGGAGGTATCCTCATGAGACTAACTTGGATAGTGCTCCTACGAGTGGATGCCATGTCCTACAAAACAGATCAAAGATGAATTCTAAAAATCATTGAAATGGTGAATGAGAATGCTATGGTATGATGTCATGATTCTATGTAAAAATATGTGAGGTAAGCAAATTTATATTCACACAAAGTAAACAAATCCTTAGCTTTAGGCTTGCATGGAGCTTGTACGTAAGTACACTCTTGAAGTTTAGTTGGCTCAACCTGTCCTAGTTAATAGTAACCGGGTTCTAAGGGATCTCAATATCACTGATCTTTCCCTTAAGTTTCGTTCAATAAGCGATTGACTCGTAACCTGTGGTACGGTGGGAGAACTGACTTGAGTTTTTGCGTTTCGTTCGCACTTGTGCGGTTAGCAAGAGTCGCCACCGGCTTTTATTTTATCCAAAAGGAAAGGTAAAAAAGCACAGGAGAGACCTTTCGAGAATTTTCTCAGGTTCGGGGGGTAGATTATGAAAAGGGAAGGTGCTAGCACCCTTTTCATCCATGGTTTTCCATGGGCTCTTAGTTACTTTTTTTAGATCACTTGCTTTTGCTTTTCAATTGTTTGAAATGGTTCTTTGTGTGTGGTTTTGAAAGTATTTTGAAAAGAGGTCTTTGTTTAGGAAACCTTTGTAATGATTCTTGTTTGAATGTATACAAAGGTGTTTTGTCTTTTGAAAAATGTTTCAATGTTTGAAGGTTGTTTGAAAATTGTTTTGAAATTGTGTATGTGTTTTTGAAAATAGCAAGGATGGTTTTCAAGTTTGATCAAGTAACTAGAAGTTGTCTACCCTAATCAAAAAGTCTTTCCTACACATTTTTATTCCTTTGATGTTGTTGATTTACCATTGTATTTGGTAAATAACCCTATCTTTGGATGTTTAACGGGACGGGCATGGGTCATCGTATGACTATGATATCAACGGTACCAAGTATCTTAGCAAGTTTTAGGGACTAAGATCATTTTTTTTAGGCAACATTTTGATAGCGTCATCGAGGGACTATGATCTTTTGTTTTGTTTTATTTTGCCAAGATACCTAGCATGCATACCATGGCCATTTTAAGGCAACAAAGTGGATGAAACCCTAGGGGTGCTTGTATGAGAAAGTGTGTTGATTTAAAGTTGTTTGTTCTTGGATTAGTTCATCTAGCGATTGATTTTTGAATCTTTCCATACACGCCTAGTTACTATACAGTATATAGAAAGCAATAAATTGCAGGAATTGAAATTCTAAACTATTACAGAATGTTCGGGAATGGGGGTACAATTGTTACAAATGGGGATGAATCAAATAAAAATAGCAATGTCCAAATATCAAATAATACAACCAAATCGAATTATTATGCGATTTAATACAAAGCTATGACAATTTATAAAATAAAATCAACAAGGTATGAAATATATGTATTTAATTGAAAAGAGAGAAATAAAATCTATTCTAAAAAGAAAGATTAAAATTTTTATTATTATTATTCTTTTATGAATTTTTATTAATCATGTAATCTTATGGAAAGAAAACTAACAAAATTAATGTTTTTTTGGTGTCTTTATTAAATGTAAAAAGTTAATAAATAAATAAAAAGTTGTATAAAAAGATAAAATGAAACAATAAACACTAAAATGTAAATTAATTTAATAAAAAAAAAGTTTTAAGTTTCATTAATATATTGTTAACAAAAAAAGAAATAAAATAAATCAAATTAAAAAAACAATTGAAAAAGGACTTAAGGGATTGGATGAGAGGCCCAAAGGAGTAAGGTTATTATTGCTGAAACTAAAATAAGGCTAGAAGGGAGGTATGAGCCAACAATCACGTATGGGCTTAGAGACACTTGAATAAAACAGGGCCCAAAGCTCTAAATTGCTTAACGTTTGATTAGGGTAAACAAAGAACAAATTAGGGTTTGACCCCCCTTTGACTCACAGTGGCGCCGTTGTCTCCTTCGTCCCTCTCTTCCAAATTCGTTCATCTCTCCATCTAAACGTCTTTATTCCTCTTCCTAATTTCATGAACAAATCATTCTTTTAAAAGCATAATCTCTCATCATCTCACTGTGATTTCGCATTTTTCTATGAAAACCCTAAGGTTAGATTTATGCCTAATCTGTTTATCTGATCTTCCCTCAACCTTCCGTTTTCGGAGCGCCTCTCAATCCTCACATCCTAACCAAGTGCTAGCGGTTTCGTTCTTGAAAGGTTTGGTTCGGTCTTGTTTAAGGCTTAACAGTTTCATCATTTTTTGTCTTATTCATGCTCTTCTGTTAATCTATTTGCTATTCATTTGAAGATGCAGTGAATAATTTTTAAGGAGGGCGAAGAAGCCATACCTGTTTAGGGCTTTTCTGGAATGGAAGGGAATGGTGAGACTTGAGGGAGGCGCTCCCTGGTGGCGGATCTCGCGAGGGAGGAAGATGAAGATTTAAAGATGCTAGGGTTTCTGGTAACCTTTTTCTATACTCTTTAAGCCTTGAATGATGATGATGTTGTACTTCTGACTTTGTGATTTTTTGTAAGTTTGCTGGATGTTGTTTTGATACTTTGACAGCTTGATGGTTACAGTTTGATGATGTTTGAGACTCTTTTTTTTCTTCTGGTTTTCTGATATTGAGATGGTTTATCAGTTTTGTTTTTTTTAATGTCCTTGTTGTTTTGTATTGAGGGTTCGACAGTTTCTTTTTGGATATGGTTACAGTTTGGCTTTGAGTATGTTTTTTTCTCTAGTTTGAACTATTTGACAGTTAGCAGGTTTGGTTGATGGTGTTGAAAATGGTTTTTGATTTGTGGACTTGTTAATGTTGAGCTAACAGGTTTGATGAGCTTTTAGATGGCTAGTGATTTTTGGAATTTTACAGTTTTTGACCTTTTTTGGGATTTCTCGTGGTTTTTGTTATAGTTTGGTATGTTTTGTTTGAACTGGTTTGATGGATGATGGTTGTTATAGTTTGCAGGTTTGGGATTTCTTATGGTTTGTTGTTACAGTTTTTAGGCTTTGTGAGTTTGACAGTATTTTTGAAGGTTGGCTTGAGGGTTCTGGCTGTTTGTTGAGTTAACAGGTTGGGATATATTTTGGAGGTTTTTGGTTATGTTTGATGGAAAATGACAGTTTTACAGTTTGGAGGTTTTCTGAGTTGTGTTTGATAATTTCTATCCTCCTCCTTTTGCTTGAGCCTTCTCTACTGTTATATTTTGGTTGCTTTTGTTTGACAGCTTACTCTATGCAACTTTGACAGGCTGTGGGCAGGGCAGCAAAGTTGTACCTTTTGTGCAATTCCAATAACTTAGGTGATTTCTTTCCTCTCTCTCCTCTCTCAATGATAAAAGCAAATTGCTTTTTCACCTTTTTTCTGAAAAGTTTGCAAATGGGAAATGATGAAAATGGTTTATTGAAACAAGCCTCTTGCTTGTTTGCTTGGTTTACCATACTGCTGTACTTTCTTTATGTTGCCTGCTGCCTGCTTGTACTGCTATGCTGCTTGCTTCTTACTACTATGCTACTTGCTTCTTACTGCTTGCATTTGTTTTTGCCATGCTGTTGTTTGTTTGGTGATGCGCTGCATTCAGTTTGGAAAGCCTTGTTGCATTTGGACAATTTGCTTGTATTTGGATAATTTGCTTGCATTTGTTTTGTCCAGCTTGTTTGCCTTTCCTTTTTTTGGACAACTTACTTGTATTTTTATTTCTTCTTTTTGTGAACCAAGAAAAATAATTCTCTTGTGTTTTGCAAATAGAAAAAATAAAAGTGATGAATTAAAAAATAAGCCCTCTGTTTCCAAATTGCAAACTTTAATGATGAACACTTTTTTTCCTTTTGAAAATTCTTTGCTCATGTCCAATTAACTGTACTAACTTCTTCTTCTTGTCTTTCATTTTCATGTGAGCACAACTGGATGGTGGTAAAGCAGGGGAAGCAAGAGACTCTGTGGAAAGCATGGAAGGAATGGAAACACAGTAAACCTTAGGCATAGATTCAATTTCTTTTCTTTGTAACTTAGATAGAAACATTCAACAATTGTACTAATTTATTTTTAAATACAATAAGTTGTAAAACCTAAAGTACTTAAATAATAAATTGTTTTGTAACAACTTTTGAAATAATGGAGAAAGTTTTATGAGATATTCTGGTGTCCATTAAAAACCCTTTATTGTTAATAACTTGTAATTCTCTCTTTGTGTCTTCACTGATTCTTAAAGATTCCCTGATCAAGATAATTGAAACTGCATTCCAATAATTCCAATCAAGATAACTTAAATTCCAATAATCATGTAACCTTTTAACAGTATTCCAATCAAAACACGCACTGTGTATTCCATAAACAAGCAAATGTTTATTCCATAAACAAGCAAATGTTTTAAAAGACGCAAATTATATGGTTAACCTGGATCAAACAAACACTGCCTTTTCAGTAAATTTGAGAGAGCATGAAAGCATGTGAAAATCAATTGAATTTATGAGAACTTAATTTCTTCTGAGAAATGCGAGAAAAACCCTAATTACTGATTTACTGCCACAGGAGAAAATTTGTCTGATCGATTCCTGAGCCAACTTGAACATCTGAGAAACCCTAGGGTTGTGTACTTTATGAAAAATGAGAGGGCAAATTTTGGGGTACAACAGCTGCCCCTGTTCAATCTTCTTGAACCTAAAGAGTTAGATCGGCGAGTTTGTCGTTCGTGACTCGAAGGTAAAAGATGATTGGACACTAGAGTGCCCGTAAATTTGCACTCGTCAAAGTATAGTTGAGGGAATGGGCTTAAAGATGCCATTTGGAGAGGTGACATAATATTTTTGGAGATGGACTTGTAGATGCCATCCAAGACTGTTTGTTATAAATCAGGAGAATGAACATCAGAATGGTATCCGTATTTGGAACATATCTGAGTTGTATCTGGAGATTGAATCTGTATGAGCAATGGAATAGCGTCTGTGTCTGGTGCGTATCCGAGTTGTAACTGCATTTAATTCTCGAATAAATAATAGAATGACTGCTGTGTCTGGAGTGTATCTGTATTGTATCTGAATCTAAAATCTAAATAGGCGACAGAAAGGCATCCGTGTATGGAGCGTCTCTAGGCTGGGGAGAAAGTCAGAATAAGTGACATAATGGCTTCCGTGTCTGGAGTGTATCTGAATGAGAAATAAAATGGCTTCCGTGTCTGGAGCATATCTAATATGTATCTGATTGTTGAAGTCTGAATGAGTAGCAGAATGACTTCTGTGTCTGGAGTGTATCCGTATTGTATCTTGACTTTTAATTCTGAAAGAGTAACAAAATGACTTGTGTCTGGAGTGTATCCGTACTGTATCTGAAATCTTTGAATATTTGTTAAAGATAGTTGTTAATCTTATCCTGAAAAGGGTAAAATGTTAGCTGAAACACAAAGTTATGTTGCATGAAATGTATGATGCAATAAAATGTGTTTTATCAATGTTTATGATTTATGAGTGTAATGTATGTGCATGTAAGCTGATTTGCCATCTTGCTGAGGAAAATAAATCCTTGATAGCTGGAGATAATAAAATCCTTTGACTGCTGCCGGGGAAAATAAATCCTTGACCGCTGCTGGAGATTCAAGATCTTTGACAACTTCTGTGGGGATGTGAGAATCCTTCATGTCTTGAAGTTGGAGTATTGACAAAAATTCTGCTTGGGGAAGTAATGCCATGTACTGCCTGAGAAATCTGCTTGGGAAATCCAGAGAACTTTGAAGACTTCCACTGAGGTTTAAATAACGGGAATCCTTACTCGGCTGGGGAATAGGGAAAATTCTGGTGATTTTACTGGGGAATCAAGAATGAGAATCTTCTATCTGCAGGGGATTAAAAATTCTGACAAATTCACGCTGGGGAGTAATGAAGACTCTGGCAACTTCACTAGGGAATCAAGAATGAGAATCTTCATTCTGTTGGGGAGTAAAAACTTTGTGGGGAAGAAGGCTTCCTGCTGAGGAGTAAGGAAAACTCTGGGGAAGTAGCTATACTGCTGGGGAGTAGCCATCCTGCTGAGGGGATCAAGAGCTTGGGTTGTATGCCAATCTATTGGGGAGTCAAGAATGAGAATCTTCATTCTGTTGGGGATATCAGGAGTTTGGGTTGTATGCCAATCTACTAAGAAGTCAAGAATGAGAATCTTCATTTTGTTGGGGATATCAGGAGTTTGGGTTGTATGCCAATCTACTGAGGAGTCAAGAATGAGAATCTTCATTCTGTTGGGGATATCAGGAGTTTGGGTTGTATGCCAATCTACTGAGGAGTCAAGAATGAGAATCTTCATTCTGTTGGGGATATCAAGAGTTTGGGTTGTATGCCAATCTACTGAGGACTCAAGAATGAGAATCTTCATTCTGTTGGGGATATCAGGAGTTTGGGTTGTATGCCAATCTACTAAGGAGTCAAGAATGAGAATCTTCATTCTGTTGGGGATATCAGGAGTTTGGGTTTTATGCCAATCTACTGAGGAGTCAAGAATGAGAATCTTCATTCTGTTGGGGATATCAAGAGTTTGGGTTGTATGCCAATCTACTGAGGAGTTATCCTAGGTTGGGTATAAGACAAAAGTTAACTATTATCTGGTTGATCCTCAGACTTTAAGACAACTTGCTGGGGAATTTGGGGAAGACTAAATGGTTCCCGCTGGGGATTGATAGTTGGAAATTTGACTTGACTGGGGAAGAAGGTTTCATCTCCGTTGAGGGTTTGTAGTTTAAAGTTTTGGCTCCACTGGGGATATGTATTTCAAAGGTTTTAGCTCCGCTGGAGATCTAGATGATGTGATGATTCGATTGTGTATAGAAATGGGCTTAAAGATACCATTTGGAGAAACAGAGGAGAATCGTCGGAGATGGGCTTGTAAATGCCATCCAAAGGTGATTGTTTGACAAATAGTTTGAACTGGATCTGAACAGAGAATGAATCAGAATAAACCATTAAGAGATTTATCTGAACCAATAAAAATCTTGGAACATCTTCAACTGGAATAAGAATCAGGGAGATCTTAGTGTCGATCTGACTGGACCAGAGAAGGTCTTGAATTAACTTTGACTGGATAAGAATCATAAAAATCTTGGAATCAATTTGACTGAACCAGACGAAATTCTTGGAAAATCTTCAACAGATGTCGGGGAACCATTAAATCCAAAACTGCTGTTGAAGAGTATGTGTGTCCATAAACTTTTCTTAGAATGTTTCCAATGGGGATTCCTGTTTCATTGTTTGAGGAGGATTCCGCTGGGAAATGTTGATTTTTGTCTTGAGAGAAATAGAATTTTAGGAGCTTCAGTTGTCCGTTATTCTACTGGGGTACCATCTCTGTTGAATTTTGGGAACTTCGGTCGTCCTTTATTCTTCTGAGGAATCATCTCTGGCGAATTTTGTGAACTTCGATCGTCCGTTATTCTACTGAGTAATCATCTCTGTTGAATTTTGGGAACTTCGATCGTCTGTTATTCTATTGAGGAATCATCTCTATTGAATTTTGGGAACTTCGATCGTCCGTTATTCTATTGAGGAATCATCTCTGGCGAATTTTGGGAACTTCAGTCATCCATTATTCTACCGAGGAATCCTCTCTGTTGGAGAAGACAGTTGAATGAACTACTATCTGGTCGTGGTCCAGGCTTCATAGCTTGAATTTTGTGAGAATTTTATTGCATCTTTCCTGCAAGGTAAAGATTAGTTGCATGACATATATCAAACAATGATGTTCTCAAAATAAATGAGATTGCGTTGTATGATGTCCTGATGTACGAATATGTAATGTTTTCAAGATGATCTCTCGTTGGGGAAAATAAATCCTGAATTGGTGTTGGAGAAAAGAATTGAATTCTGGCGACTTTAATGGAAAAATCCTCAGGGATTCTTGAGGTCGACTTAGCTTGGAAGAGGTTATCAAAGATTGAAACTATGGCTGGGAGTCCTCTTATGAGAAGGATTTTGGGGAGATTTGTCACTACCCCTAGTAGCGAGTGTTTATGACTTTGCCAGGAAATGTTTGACTGTATGCAACCCTTTGTTGGGATTGATGTTCAATGCCCCAAGTGATGGGGACGAAGACTTGCCCCTGGTTACTCTGCACTTTGAGAGATTTCTTGAAATCTTGACTGGACTGCCCCAGGTGTACTGGACAATGACATGTCATGCCCCCTTGTTGATAGGAGATTTTTGCAACGGAAGTGTCATCCCACTTGAAGTGATTTTGTTCACTGAGAGAGCTTTCGTTCATCGGATGTTCACTGTGTGAATTTCTTCGCTGTCAAACAAATAGCCATATGAAAACAACTATATTCAAATAATGAAAAGTTTATGCTTGTCTTGAAATTTTGAAAATGCGTTTTTTTAGCAGAAAGCTTTTGTAAGAAAAATTCAACTCAGGATTTAGAGCAAAGCCTTACAGGAGTCAGGATACCCTTTGTAACAGTATGCTTTCGAACTAAACCATGCTTCAATTAGGACTTTTGAAGGGTTGTAACGTGGCTTGGTTCACGGTTTAAGAAACAAAGGATAAAGGCTCAAAGTATATTTGTACCCACCCGCTCTTCGTGATGTTCTTCAGTCCTAAACTCAGTTAATTGTGCGTTGAACTCCAAATGAGTCTGGAACGACATTTTGGGGATGGTTCAAACAAGTTAAATTTGTTGGAAGGCAGTCATTTTTGCAACATTATTTTTGTTGAGGATTTGTAGTGACCTCTTTCTTTCGATTTATTATCCCTAATTTTTTCCTGACTGTTCTTGTTTTTGAGATTATAGTTAGCAGGATGCCCCAGTTTTCTTAAGCCTCCTTTGTAGGTTTCGAATCAGTGGGCATTTCTTTTTGAGAGAAAATGACTGCCTATGTGATAAGGAACCATCACCATCTTTTGATTCCAAAGGAATGTTTTTGATGTCATTCATTGTATTACAAGATGAGAGTTTACGGCGTTAACGTGCGTTTGAATTAACTGAGAGACTACCCTGCCCCAGGTTTTAATTAAAGCTTTCAATTTATGTTAAAAACAGAAAACTTCTACTTCTTTGGCTCGAAGGGGTTGACTAGGGATTATCTTCCTTATAACTCCAGTGTTTAGGATTTGAAAGAAACGCATGTACATCGTCAGCAAGGTCTGTCCAAAAGCATACTGTATGAGATTATGGCATTGTTTTCGTCATCCTCCCTCTAAAGGTTTGTGTCATAAGAAGAATAAAAAGCATAGTTTTAAATATAGTGAAAACGAAAAGATGAATTCAAGACAAACATATGCAATGCATTAATGAAACAGAGTTTGACATTAATAGATAATTGTTTGAATAACAAAAGAAATTACAATTGGAAATTCAAAATGAACAGAAGCCTCTTTGTTCGAACTTGTCATTTTAGGTGGAGATCCCTCAGCGGAAGATTTTCATCTGGCCATCTTGTGTGAACTACAGTGTTGTTTCTTTAATCAGATCTTGAATTTTGTTTCTCAATGCCCAACAGTTATCGGTGTCATGTCCGGGACTGTTGGAGTGACATGCACATCTTGCATTTGGATTGTACCCAGGAGAGGCTGTGTTGGGACTCCGAGGGGGGTCCTTTAATACAATCAGCTTGACTTCCAACAAGCGTTGCAGCACTTGAGATAATGACATGCTAATCTCAGTGAAGCGTTTCTCAGATGTATTTTGCCTATGCTGATTACCCTGTTGACGTTGGTGAGGTTGTTGTTGGGCTTGTGACCCTGAAGCAAACTGGGGAGGTTTTCTCTCAGCTTCTTGTCTCAAGGGAGGCTGAATGATGACTTGATCCTCAACTCTAGTTGTTTTCCCCATTTGGTTACATTCATCCTGATGAAGCTTGTTGATGAGGACTCTCAGCTCCTCTTATCCTCGTGCCAAGTTCTGGAGGAGAGCCATCTGACCCACCAGTTGTCCCATCATCTGGATTTTCATTATGGCTATCTCAGTTCGTAGCAGCTCCAATTGATCATCTTTGTTGCCCTCAAGATTCCCCATGATCATGTCCCTAGTGAGGAGAGATTTTACTTCTTCCTGCCCCTTGGATAGGTTCAAAAACATCTCTTGAAGTTGAGCGTTTTGAGCCTGGATGTCCTTGATAGTCTTCTCTAGAGCCATCTCTACTGAAATAAACAGTAGGAAGATAAGGAGACCTGAAAGGGAGAAGCCTGTCGTGATATGATGCATGATATGTGGATGCATGTTTTCAAGGATCTTATGGGGTAAACACAAGAAAATGTTAGAAATTGAATTTCGATCAACATCTTTGATTGGAGAGCTTTGTATCGGTGGATGTCTTTCCACGAGAATCAAGCTCACCATGTCAAGTGGGTCATAGCCCTTCACTCAAGTTGTTGTACTTGATCTTTGACGGCGTTTGTTTAGAGGAAAATGAATCGTCTTGCCTTTTGGTATACATCTGGTTCAACGTGACCCTGCATCAAAGACCCTCGAGATCCTTGAAATGGTTATTGAAAATGCTATGGTATGATGTTATGATGTTATGTACAGATATGCAAAGTAAGCAAGTTATATAAAAATAATCATATTCATACAAAGCAGACAAGTCCTTAGGTTTAGGCTTGCATGGAGTTTGTAGGTAAGTACCCTCTTGAAGTTTAGTTGGCTCAACTTGTCCTAGAAATAGTAACCGGGTTCTAAGGAGCTCAATATCACTGGATTGTTTTCTGTGTTCGTTGTTTCAGTTTAGCCACTTTACTGGCGACCGGAATATTCCAAGAAAACAACCCTCAATGAGTGTAGTATCGAGTATCTACCAACTTCGGACTGTGCCAAAGCCGGTCATCTCACTACATCCTAAAAGGCCAAGTTGGTCAAGTAAGGTTCTAAGGTCAGTTGATGTTTCACGACACCACGCAGCGGCCCCGTACTCTCCTTGATTCAACTCAAGGGTTACCAGTACCGACCAAAGTGCCACATCAACGTACCTACTGCTTCAACCATGTCGGTATACCCCACACAGTTCCCTCACAGTCTATTGCTACTTACCTAAAAGGTGTCCCCAAATTCGGGCATAGGATTTAAAACAAACCCAAGCGAGGAACAAAAATGTAAAGCATATAAATCAAAAAAGATAATCATGAAAGATGATCTAAAACCCTAAGGTAACCCCACTTTTATAAATTCCCCAGCAGAGTCGCCAGTTCTGTGGTACGGTGGGAGAAGTGACTTGAGGTTTTACGTTTCATTCGCACTTGTGCGGTTAGCAAGAGTCTCCACCGACTTTTCTTTTATCCAAAAGGAAAGGTAAAAAAGCACAGGAAAGACCTTTCGAGAATTTTCTCGGGTTCGGGGGGTAGATTATAAAAGGGAAGGTGCTAGCACCCTTTTCATCCATGGTTTTCCATGGGCTCTTAGTTACTTGTTTTAGATCACTTGCTTTTTCTTTTCAATTGTTTGAAATGGTACTTTGTGTGTGGTTTTGAAAGTATTTTGAAAAGAGGCCTTTGTTTAGGAAACCATTGTAATGATTCTTGTTTGAATGTATACAAAGGTGTTTTGTCTTTTGAAAAATGTTTCAATGTTTGAAGGTTGTTTGAAAATTCTTTTGAAATTGTGTATGTGTTTTTTAAAATAGCAAGGATGGTTTGTAAGTTTGATCAAGTAACTAGGAGTTGTCTACCCTAATCAAAAAGTCTTTCCTACACATTTGTATTCCTTTGATGTTGTTGATTTACCATTGTATTTGGTAAATAACCCTATCTTTGGATGTTTAACGGGACGGGCATGGGTCATCGTATGACCATGATAGCAATGGTGCCAAGTATCTTAGCAAGTTTTAGGGACTAAGATCATTTGTTTTTAGGCAACATTTTGATAGCGTCATCGAGGGACTATGATCTTTTGTTTTGTTTTATTTTGCCAAGATACCTAGCATGCATACCATGGCCATTTTAAGGCAACAAAGTGGATGAAACCCTAGGGGTGCTTGTGTGAGAAAGTGTGTTGATTTCAAGTTATTTGTTCTTGGATTAGGTCATCTAGCGATTGATTTTTGAATCTTGCCATACACGCCTAGTTACTATACAGTATATAGAAAGCAATAAATTGCAGGAATTGAAATTCTAAACTATTACAGAATGTTCGGGAATGAGGGTATAATTGTTGCAAATGGGGATGAATCAAATAAAAATAGCAATGTCCAAATATCAAATAATACAACCAAATCGAATTATTGTGCGATTTAATACAAATCTATGACAATTTATGAAATAAAATCAACAAGGTATGAAATGTATGTATTTACTTGAAAAGAGAGAAATAAAATCTATTCTAAAAAGAAAGATTAAAATTTTTATTATTATTATTCTTTTATGTATTTTTATTAATCATGTAATCTTAAGGAAAGAAAACTAACTAAATTAATTTTTTTTGGTGTCTTTATTAAATGTAAAAAGTTAATAAATAAATAAAAAATTGTATAAAAAGAGAAAATGAAAGAGTAAACACAAAAATGTAAATTAATTTAATAAAAAAAAGTTTTAAGTTTCATTAATATATTGTTAACAAAAAAAGAAATAAAATAAATCAAATTAAAAAAAACAATTGAAAAAGGGCTTAAGGGATTGGATGAGAGGCCCAAAGGAGTAAGGTTATTATTGCTGAAACAAAAATAAGGCCAGAAGGGAGGTATGAGCCAGCAATCGCGTATGGGCTTAGAGACACTTGAATAAAACAGGGCCCAAAGCTCTAAATTGCTTAACGTTTGATTAGGGTAAACAAAGAACAAATTAGGGTTTGACCCCCCTTTGGCTCACAGCGGCGCCGTTGTCTCCTTCGTCCCTCTCTTCCAAATTCGTTTATCTCTCCATCTAAACATCTCTATTCCTCTTCCTAATTTCATGAACAAATCATTCTTTAAACAGCATAATCTCTCATCATCTCACCGCGATTTCGCATTTTTCTATGAAAAGCCTAAGGTTGGATTTATGCCTAATCTGTTTATCTGATCTTCCCTCAACCTTCCATTGCCGGAGCGCCTCTCAATCCTCTCCTCCTAACCAAGTGCTAGCGGTTTCGTTCTTGAAAGGTATGGTTCGGTCTTGTTTAAGGCTTAACAGTTTCATCATTTTTTTGTCTTGTTCATGCTCTTCTGTTAATCTATTTGCTATTCATTTGAAGTTGCAGTGAATAATTTGTAAGGAGGGCGAAGAAGCCATACCTGTTTAGGGATTTTCTGGAATGGAAGGGAATGGTGAGACTTGAGGGAGGAGCTCCCTGGTGGCGGATCTCGCGAGGGAGGAAGATGAAGATTTAAAGATGCTAGGGTTTCTGGTAACCTTTTTCTATACTCTTTGAGCCTTGAATGATGATGATGTTGTACTTCTGACTTTGTGATTTTTTGTAAGTTTGCTGGATGTTGTTTTGATACTATGACAGCTTGATGGTTACAGTTTGATGATGTTTGAGACTCTTTTTTTCCTGGTTTTCTGATATTGAGATGGTTTATCAGTTTTGTTTTTTTGAATGTTCTTGTTGTTTTGTATTGAGGGTTCGACTGTTTCATTTTGGATATGGTTATAGTTTGGCTTTGAGTATGTTTTTTTCTCTAGTTTGAACTATTTGACAGTTAGCAGGTTTGGTTGATGGTGTTGAAAATGGTTTTTGATTTGTGGACTTGTTAATGTTGAGCTAACAGGTTTGATGAGATTTTAGATGGCTAGTGATTTTTGGAATTTGACAGTTTTGGACCTTTTTTGGGATTTCTTGTGGTTTTTGTTACAGTTTGGTATGTTTTGTTTAAACTGGTTTGATGGATGATGGTTGTTGTAGTTTGCAGGTTTGGGATTTCTTGTGGTTTGTTGTTACAATTTTCAGGCTTTGTGAGTTTGACAGCATTTTTGAAGGTTGGCTTGAGGGTTCTGGCTGTTTGTTGAGTTAACAGGTTGGGATATATTTTGGAGGTTTTTGGTTATGTTTGATGGAAAATGACAGTTTTACAGTTTGGAGGTTTTCTGAGTTATGTTTGATAATTTTTGTCCTCCTCCCTTTGATTGAGCCTTCTCTACTGTTATATTTTGGTTGCTTTTGTTTGACAGCTTACTCTATGCAACTTTGACAGGCTATGGGCAGGGTAGCAAAGTTGTACCTTTTGTGCAATTCCAATAACTTAGGTGATTTCTTTCCTCTCTCTCCTCTCTCAATGATAAAAGCAAATTGCTTTTTCACCTTTTTTCTGAAAAGTTTGCAAATGGGAAATGATGAAAATGGTTTATTGAAACAAGCCTCTTGCTTGTTGGCTTGGTTTACCATACTGCTGTACTTTCTTTATGTTGCTCGTTGCCTGCTTGTACTGCTATGCTGCTTGCTTCTTACTGCTGTGCTACTTACTTCTTACTGCTTGCATTTGTTTTTTCCATGTTGTTGTTTGTTTGGTGATGCGCTTCATTCAGTTTGGAAAGCCTTGTTGCATTTGGACAATTTGCTTGTATTTGGATAATTTGCTTGCATTTGTTTTGTCCAGCTTGTTTTCCTTTCCTTTGTTTGGACAGCTTACTTGTATTTTTATTTCTTCTTTTTGTGAACCAAGAAAAACAATTCTCTTGTGTTTTTCAAATAGAAAAAATAAAAATGTGATGAATTAAAAAATAAGCCCTCTGATTCCAAATTGCAAACTTTAATGATGAACACCTTTTTTTCTTTTGAAAATTCTTTGCTCATGTCCAATTAACTATACTAACTTCTTCTTCTTGTCTTTCAGTTTCATGTGAGCACAACTGGATGGTGGTAAAGCAGGGGAAGCAAGAGACTCTGTGGAAAGCATTGAAGCAATGGAAGCACAGTCAACCTTAGGCATAGATTAAATTTCTTTTCTTTGTAACTTAGAGAGAAACATTCAACAATTGTACTAATTTATTTTTAAATACAATAAGTTGTAAAACCTAAAGTACTTAAATAATAAATTGTTTTGTAACAACTTTTGAAATAAATGGAGAAAGTTTTATGAGATATTCTGGTGTCCATTAAAAACCCTTTACTGTTAATAACTTGTAATTCTCTCTTTGTGTCTTCACTTATTCTTAAAGATTCCCTGATCAAGATAATTGAAACTGCATTCCAATAATTCCAATCAAGATAACTTAAATTCCAATAATCATGTAACCTTGCAACTATATTCCAATCAAAACACGCACTGTGTATTCCATAAACAAACAAATGTTTATTCCATAAACAAGCAAATGTTTTAAAAGATGCAAATTATCTAGTTAACCTAGATCAAACAAACACTGCCTTTTCAGTAAATTTGAGAGAGCATGAAAGCATGTGAAAATCAAGTGAATTTCTGAAAACTCAATTTCTTCTGAGAAATGCGAGAAAAATCCTAATTGCTGATTTACTGCCACAGGAGAAAATCTGTCTGATCGATTCCTGAGCCAACTTGAACATCTGAGATACCCTAGGGTTGTGTACGTTATGAAAAATGAGGGGGGAAATTTTGGGGTACAAGACAACCAAACAAAACTCGAGAGTCAAACCTCAATGAGTGTAGCATCGAGTATCAACCAACTTCGGACTGCACCAAAGTCGGTTATCTCGCTACTTCCTAATGGCCAAGTTGGTCAAGTAAGGTTCTAAGGTCAGTTGATGCTTTATGACACCACGCGGAGGCCCCGTACTCTCCTTGAGTGACTCAAGGGTTACCGGTACCAACCAAAATGCCACAACAACATAGTTACTGCTTCAACCGTGTCAGTATACCCCACACAGTTCCCTCACAGTTTATTGCTACTTACCTAAAAGGTGTCCCTAAATCCGGGTGTAGGATTTAAAACAAACCCAAACAAGGAACCATAATGTAAAGCAAACAAATCAAACAATGTAAGCAAGTAAATGTGATCTAACCCTAAGGTAACCCCAGTTTTAGAAATATTTTCCCCAACAGAGTCTCCAGTTCTGTGATATGGTGGGAGAACTGAATTGAGATTTTGCGTTTCATCGCAAATGTTGCGGTTGAGCAAGAGTCACCACCGACTTTTCTTTTATTCAATAAGGAAAGGTGAAAAAGCACAGGAAATACCTTTCAAGATGTTTTCTTGAGTTCGGGGGGTAGATTATGAAAAGGGGAGGTATTAGCACCCTTTTAATCCATGGTTTCCCATGGGATCTTAGTTACTTGCTAGATCACTTGCTTTTGTTTGAAAATGTGCTTTGTGTGACTATTTGAAAGTATTTTGAAAAGGTGCCATCGTTTAGGCAAACTTTGCAATGATTCCCGTTTGTAAGAATGTATACAAAGTGTTGAGCTTTTGAAAATGTTTCAATGTTTGGAAAATGTTTTGAAGTTGTTTTGAAAGTGCATGTGATTGTTTTTGAAAATAGCAAGGATGTTTATTTTGAAATTGAGCAAGTAACTAAAAGTAATCTACCTACTCAAAAGATCTTTAGATATGCTTTTCCTCCTCCTTTAGATGTTGTTATCTTACCATTGATTTGGCAAGAAGCCCCATCATTGGATGTGAAGGGACGGGCATTGGGTCATCGTATGACCATGATATCAATGTTGTGAGATGACTTAGCACTTTTCTTCTAGGGACTAAGATCATTTTGAAAGGCAACATTTATAGCGTCATCGAGGGACTATGATCTTGTATTTTTTCGATTTGTTTGTGCTAAGACATCCCACATGCATAACATGACCATTTTTATAAGGCAACAAGTGGAATTACCCTAAGGATGTAAGTGTGCGAGTGTATTTGATTGCCTGCATAATTTGTCTTGAATTAGGGTTTTCTAAGCATTGATTTTAGTCTTGCCATACACACCCTAATTACTAACAATATATGAAAGTAATAAAAGTACGAAAAATAAAGATTCTACGCTATTATAATCATTAGAGGGATAGGGTGTACAAACCTTAAATGGGGATTGCAAATTAAAATTCCAGGTTACTATTACAACCATATTGAAATAGATAAGAATGTACATGAAATGTAAAATGCTTATTTATTTAAGAAAAGAAATAAGTTTTGTTTAAGAAAATATTTTTTGTCTTTTCATGTTAAAAGAAATAAAATATGATATATGAATATGAAATATTTTTGGTGTTTTTTGATTAATAATGAAAAATAATATGATGGCAAAATAATAAAAGAGAAGGAAAACATAATCAGCGCAAAATGCTGAAAATAGAAGAGGTCAGAAGTTCTGACTTCTGACTTGCTGCACAAACAGAAACAATGTTAGTAGAAATATGGAAGCTCAGAAGTTATGGATCTTCTGAGAACTCAGAAGTTTTTTTTAGAAGTTCTGACGCAACTATCAACTTTTCTTTTCTCCATGCCAGTCAGAACATCTGCAACTTAGTTATTTCTTAACAGAACAAAAGTTGCATATATAATAGTTATGACAAGTTTCATGAAATATCAGAAGCACAAATCAAAAGCAACATGGATTTGCTAATTCTAATTTTGAGTCCTAATTTCTTTATGAAACTCTGAATAGGGATTTCTTCTACTTAGGCAGGCAGATGCATGAATTTTCAGAATATGTACATCATCAGGATCTGAATATCTACATTGTGTTAAATATGCAAGTTTTGACAATGCTCAAATAATATGATGAGAGTCAGCAGAAAACTTACCTTGTAGCTGGAAAAGATTCTGTGACTTGGAGGTTGATCCTAAACTCTGGTGATGTTCTGAGCAACTTCTTCACGTACTCAGCAGGATGGAAGTTTTCAGCTTGGATTGTAAATGATTAGAAGATTCTGGAGCAACCAAAGGATGAAGTTCTGATCCTTTTGAAGTGGATATTGGTGGAGAATGTGTTACTGTTTGATTACAGAATTTGGGATGGCTTTTGAATGTATATTAGGAACTGTAGGGGTGGTTTTGGTAAGGCAACAACTTGAGAAAAATGGAGTTTTAATGCAAGAATCAAATGTAGGGGTTTTGTATTTTGTGTTTATAGTTTTGTGGATTCTTGGAATTTTTGTAGGTGGTTGCAAGGCTTTTCTTTCTCAAATTCCACAGTTCTTTCTCCAATTTTTCGACTCTTCCACAAATTTTTCTGGACCCTTTTCAATGGCCAAAGGTGTTCTATTTATAGGCAAAGGTTTTGCAGTTGGGGTGGTCAAGTGGTGCTAACATCATGTGCTAGAAGTTTACTTACTCTTGAAGTAAGCTTAAACAAGTGGGGTTCAATGCATCAAGTTGGATGGTTAACAGCGCCTAAGCTGGATTTGGCAGCGTGAATTAAGGAAAATTAGAAGCAGCGCATGGGTCTAGCATACTTTTGCACAGAAGTTTGTCTTCCCAAGACAGTAGGGGTACACGTGGGAAAAATACTTTGGATAGCAACTCACAAGTGCTTGTGAGCATTAAATGGGTTCCCATGTGAAACTCTGCATCCTTGCTTAACTCTGGATCAGAAGTTATGTTTCAGTGTAGCATCCAATCTTCTGATCCTCTTATCTTCTGGCTTCAGCATGTTCTGAGGGATCCCTCAGACTTTCCAGTAAGCCTACAACACGCTTTGTAACCTTTTTTGATTTACCCTTGCAAACTCTGACTGAACCTTTGTGAAAACTGGTCCATAAGTTCTGACCAAACTCTGTCTTGAGAATATCCATAATTTGCTGAGTATGAACACTGGCCCAGAAGTTCTGAAATTGTCATATTTGTTAAATACTTAGAGGAATTTCTAAGTATTTAGAATTTGGCTTTTCCAAAGCAAAATTTGACTTTTGAAATTCTTGATGAAATAAACTTCATATTCCAACATGTCTTGATGAAATATGATATTTCATATTTGATTTTGATCCAAAAGTCAAAGTTTAGACTTCTTAGTGTGCAAACGTCCATTTTACCCTTGTGAATGGTTTGCTTGGAAAATTGATATTTCAAGGCCTGGAGACTTGATGAAAGCAAACTTGAGGATCCAGGGTGATTCCTTGAGAAATGAGAGGGAATATTTTAGGGTACAACAACTTGTCAAAAACAATTTTCAAAAACATTTTCTTTGTTAACACTCTTGAGGCTTATACAAGAGTTAAACGCAAAGCAAATCTCTGCACTAAGGCCTTTCAAAAAAAAAAATTCATACACACAAAGCACAAAATACTTTCAAAATGAGAAAACCTCTAAGAGCCCATAGAAAACTACGGATGGAAAGGGTGCTAACACCTTCCCTTTCCATAATCTACCCCCCTTACTCAAAATAATCTCGAAAAGGTCTTTCTTTGTTCTTTTCACCCTTTCCTTAATTTGGATAAAAGAAAAGTCGGTGGCGACTCTTGCTTACCGCAACATTTGCGAACACAAATGCAAAACCAGTATTAAACAGTTGGTTTTGCCACCGTATCACACCACCGACTTTTCTTTTATCCAATAAGGAAAGGGTTAAAAGAACAAGAAAGACCTTTAGAGATGTTTTCTTGAGTTCGGGGGGTAGGTTATGAAAAGTGAAGGTATTAACACCCTTTTCATCCGTAGTTATCTACGGGCTCTTAGTTGCTTGCTAGATCACTTGCTTTTGTTTGAAAATGTGATTATGGTGTGGGTTTGAAAATATTTTGAAAACTTCTTTGTAATGATTCTCGTCTCTATAAGAATGTGTACAAAGTTTTGATTTTGAAAATAGTTCAAAGAGATGTTTGTTGTGGAAGATGTTTTTTGAAAGTGATTTTGAAAAGTGTCTTTGTAATAATTCTCGTCTCTATAAGAATGCGTACAAAGAGTTTTGTCTTTTGAAAATGTTTCAATTGAAAGTGTTGGTGTGAAAATGGTGTTTTAGTTGTGAGCAAGCAAGCGACTAACGATCGTCATATCTACTCAAAAGGTCTAATTTTCTTTTCCTCCTCCTTTAAATGTTGTTATCTTACCATTGATTTGGTAAGAAGCTCCATCGTTGGATGTGAAGGGACGAGTGTGGGTCATTTGTATAGTCATAGAAGGCAACCTATGGAACATTTTATCAATTTCGTTAGGGACTAGATCATTTTACCGAAGGCAACATCGAGGGTCATCGAGGGACTTCGATCTTTTATTGAGGGTCTTTGCTAAAACGCCCATATTCGAGGGAAATGACTATATTCTGAGGCAACAAGGGGGATTACCCTAGAGGTGCATATGTGCAAATAGTGTGTTTGATTGCATGCATTTTTGTCTTTGATTTTTGGGTTGTCTACTTGTTGGTTTTATCTTGACATACACATCCTAGTTACTAACATTTGTATAAAGAAATAAAAATGCAGAAAATAAATATCCTACACTATTACAACCATATTGAATAGCAATAAAATGTAAAGACAAAACAAAATTAAAAAAAAGGTAAAATAAGCTTTTCGATCCAGGCAGCAACGTCCCTTCGATTTCGCCGTTCCTTGCCTCTTTCGATTTGGGTCTGGGAGTTAGGATGAGATGCACTATTTGATTCTGCCTTTTTGCTTCATTCGACTGCAGAAATGTTAGTGTGAACAAGTAACCTTCATTCACCCTTCTTGCTGCTTCTTTCGATTGGCCTGGAAGTCAGCGTGAGTGTACACTCTTCATTTCAACCTCCTTGCTACCTCTTTCAATATGGGGCCTGGAAGTCAGTGTGGATACCCTTCGTTTCTCCCTTCTTTCTCCTTTGTTTAGACTGTGAAGCAATATGGGCCTGCAAAGCAGCATGAGTGTGTATCCTCTGTTCACGCCCTCTTTGTCTTTCATATGGGACTATGGAGCAGTCAGGGGCGAAGCCTAAGGATTCATTTCACACAAAACTTCTTCTTTCGTTTGGGGTCTATACATGTTAGTTCTACCATACATTTGGACAAGAAAAAAAAATGAAAAGGGGAGAAATGAAAAGTAAAGAAATGTCATGTACATGCTTAAAACGAAAGGGTTAAGGTCAGGGGACTTACCTTGCTTCTGAAGTTGGTGCTTCTGGACCTTGAGTGATTGGACTGGATGCTCCTGGATTAGAAGGAAAGAAACAAGTGTGGTGTTTCTTTGACTGGATTTGAAGGTCAAGAAGAGCGGGGTTGTGTTTTTTGTTTCTGGACTCGAAGGAGAATAACAGGTGTAGTGTTCCTTCAACTGTATTTGAAAGAAAGAACAAAGCGTGGGGTTTCTCCTGGATTCGAAAGGGAAAAGAAATAGGTGTTGTGTTTCTAGTGTTGGATTCGAAAGGGATAGAAACAAAGGTATGATCTTTTGAATCTGGGTTTGAGAATGTGTTAAGTGTTTGATGATTTTCACACAATCAAAGTTTCCAGCTATCAAAAACCTCTGGATGTGTTGTCCATCCCCTTAGATGTGTATGGAGCCTCTTATTTATAGGTGAAGTTTGCTGAGGTTTAGGAAGGAAAACAAAAGAATTTGAACAAATTGGGTATACTGTTCATGTAGTCTTTGAGGTGCAGTCTTGTATGCCATTTTGGTGCAAGAATAGGGGTTATATTGCAAGACTGTTGTCCAACAGTTTTGGAGCATTGTGGCCAGTGTAGCGGGCTTGGACTTGCATCACAATCATCTTTGAATATCTCCAACCTTTCGTTTTGACTTCATAAGTCCAAACTTCGACCAGATCCTCCATTTAGACAATAATATGTGCCTTCCGAATGGCCCCTTTTTGTGCATCCTTGGAAGGGGCCAAATGTATGCCCCTTGAATGGGCCACCAAAATATATCCTTCGAATGGGACATTCAGGTATGTATTGTAGGTCCTTCGAATGGGCCACCAAAGTATGTCCTTCGAATGGAACAATAATTTTGTGCATAGTGTTGAAATTGTATGTTGAAGATTGTCAAGGGTGGAATCAAAGCAAGTTATTTCAAAGGGAGATATTGTCCATTCGAAACTAGTATGAAAATAGCCAATGCACGAGGGAAGTTACTGTCTTGTGATTTGAAACAAGCAGGAAAGAAAATTTCGCTTCCTGAATTGAAACAAACATGGTAAGGGGCTATTGCTTTGTGAATCAAAGCAAGCATGTAAAGGGTCATTGCTTCAATCGAAGCTTGCATGCAGGAGGCCACTTGCTTTGTGGGCACTAGCATGGAGGGAATCCATTGCCTTATGCAGGCAGGCATGCAGGAGGCCCTTGCCTTGTGCACAAACACAATCATATAGGATGCAAAGGGTGAAATAGAAGGATGTATTAAGGAAGCCTAAATTCCTAAATGAGGCTTGTATAAAGATAGGCGTTGCCCTTGTGAACCAAAATCTAGTTGTTTCAAAGGGAGACTTTGCCTAGTCAGAGCCAGTATGAAGATAGCCAATGCCCTGTGGGTGCTAATATGAATTCTAGCCATAGGTAAGCTTTTACCTTGTGTACGCTAACATGGTGGGTGCCCCTTTGCATTGTGAATCGAAGCATGCAGGAAAGGGGTAATTACTCAATCGAAGGATGTAAGCCAAACTTGCATCGAAAGAGGTCAAAATTCAAATCGAAGGATATGAAATCGAAGTAGGCATGCTCTTTTTTGATTTGATGTTTGAAAACCCAATTGTACTTGTGCAAATTTGAATCTTTTGAAAATCCTTGTGAGGAAATGTCTTCAGAAATGAGATGGCAAATTTTGGGGTACAACATTAGGCATTGGTACCACATTTTCAACCCACTGAGGATATGATGTAACTGCTAGGAAACCTGCATTGAATTGTTTCATAACCTCAACCTTGATCTTTTTTTACATCTCGGGATGCATGCGATGAAACTTTTGCTTTATTGGAGAACAACCCTCTTTCATCAACAGACAGTGGACCACAATATTCGTATCAAGCCCTGGCATGTCTTTGTACGACAAAACAAAGATCTCAACATATTCATGCAACATCTAAATTAACCTGTTCTTTACACTGTCTTCTAAGTTGGCACCTATTTTGACTTCTTTCCCGTCCTCTGTAGTGACCAAGTTTACAACTTCAACTAGCTCTTCACGCGGTTGTATACATTTTTCCTCTTGCACTAACAGTCTAGAAAGTTCTCTGGGTATTTCACAATCTTCCTCACCTTCGTCCTCAGCTTGGTAAATCGGATTTTCAAAGTCATAAGTGACAATGACAGAATCGTTATCAACGGAATCCAGAGTGGATGAGGATCTGTAATTTAATGTGTGGGTGTGTGTAAGAACACATAGCTATTTTTTAAAGTGTAATAAAGTAAAAAGAAAAACGAAGAGCGCAAAATTTGAATGCAAAAAGTCCAATGCTTTATTAAATGAAAATATGCGAATGAAATGACAACCCTTAACAAATGGACCATTGTTCCCCAGGTAAGGCACAAAGCTTAAAGTCATCGCTTAAAAATTACATAAACAGAACTTTGAAAGCAATAAAATAGAAAGTAGCTATTACTCCTGACTAAATGAGATTGAGATAAGGTCTTTAGTATTCCAGTTGCTGAGTTCATTTCCGATGGTAGGAAAGATCCAGCTGTCTAGGTCGTCATCATTATCAGCATCTTCTATAGCATTGACTCCATTGTTGTTGACACACAATGGTGGTCTTCCAGCGCAAGCACGATGGACAGCCCTCTGAGCCTCTGCAGTAAAACCCTAACCAAACTTGTCAGATTTATACAGAATGTCAGGAACCTGAGCCAAGTAGTAGAACCACCTTCTTCTACAATAACTTTAGCATCCTTTAAAGAATCCATTATGGGTGGAACCCTGGTAATCTTGGGAATAGCAGAGAAGTCTTAAGTTGCGGTAGGAGGGATTACTTCAAAAGTCTGACAGGGGGTTTTGATGAATTTTTCGTCCATATCTACATACCTGAATGAGTTTAAGTGACTCACCATATACTCCTCTTCACCATAGACTGTAACAACCTTTCCTTTCACGGGGTACTTCATTTTCTGATGCAACATAGAGGTAATAGCACCCGCCACATAAATCCAAGGGTGTCCGAGTAAACAAGAATAAGTTGTTCGGATATACATCACATAGAAGGTAGAATCGAAAACCTGCAAACCCACTTTAATTAGGAGATCTAACTCTCCGTGTACCATCCTCTTTGACCCATCAAAGGCTCGGACTATAATATCATTGGGTTTCAGCACAACCCCTTCACATTCGAGCCAGTCGAGAGCACCTTTTGGTAAGACATTAATCGAGGAACCTGTATCAACCAATACATGAGCTAGAGTAGTGCCCATGTATTCAATAGAGATGTACATGACCTTGTTGTGGTTTTTTCCTTCAAGGGTCAGGTCAACATCTGAAAAACCTAACCTGTTATTCGTCAATAGACTAGCAACATAACTTCCAAATTGATCGGCAGAGATTTCTTATGGCACGTGGGAAGACTTCAAGAAATTCACTAAAGCCTGATCATGGGCCTCAGAACACAGTAAAAGGGATAACATGGATATCTTGGAGGGAGTCTGTCCCAACTGTTTGACAATCTTGTAATCACTTTTGCGGAGAATCTTTAATTCCTCCTCTAAGTCTTGCCTGGAATTATCGTCAGTGGTAACTTCCTTAGGTGCCTCTAACTGGGCAGGCTCCGCCATTTGTTCTTTGTCCCGAGCTTCAGCAGTTGGCTCAGCAACAGTAACTCGAACTGGTGTAGCGACAGTCTTCAGAGAGATTTCCAGAGAGAACACCCTTCCGCTTCTAGTAACCTTACGGGTCCCAGCAATATTATCAATATTAGGATCAGTAGCTTCAGTACCTTCATTCTCAGTAGTCGATAGTTTTTGCTTAATGTCGTGGTAGTAGACATCGGCTCCATAGTTCTAGGGGATAGCTTTATCCGAAGAATATGGAATAGGTCTGGGGTGTGGAAATTATCAGAGGAGCAACTTTGGATTTGGCAGTGATCCTTACAATACTTTTGGAAGTGATATTGATAGGAGTGGCAAATATTACAGATACCTCTTCTAGCTCCAAGTCTCGCAACAAATTCTCAATAGATGGAATCTTCTCAACCAGAATTAGGTGATTGTCTATTAGACGCTGAATACCTTCTTCCAACAACTTGCATCCATTGGGTTGGACTGCACAACAGTAACATCTTTCACTATAACCCAGAAATAAACCGGCCTGCAACAATTTCTTCTTCATAATCGGGAGGGAGTAACCAATTCACTTACAACAGAGACATACAAAACATCCTCAATAGCACTAATGCCTTTGTCGTGCTTAGGCATTGGTGCAGTAATTACGTTAGGAGTCTCGGGTGGATCAAACTTAATCTCTTTATTGTCAATCATGTCCTGAATTTTATTCTTCAAAGCCCATCAGCTATTGGTGTCGTGCCCGAGGCTATTGGAATGATAAGCACATTTCACATGTAGATTATAACAAGGAGATAAGGTGTTGGGGTTCTGAGGAGCATCCCTTAATGTTATCAAATCTACTTTTAAAATATGTTGCAATGCCTGAGACAGTGGCATGCTTATCTTAGTAAAATGTCTTCTCGGTGTGTCTGACCTACGCTAATTGTTTTGCTATTGTTGTTGCAGAGGTGTGGGATTAGAAATTAGCACCACACCCACAGATTGATTACAATCATTTCTAGTATGACCCTTCTGGCCATACACGACATTTATTTCCTACTTACCGCTGAATGTCTTCTTTACAACACTCGAAGATGCAGCCACATCAATCTTTCCTCTTCGAATACCACTTTCAACTCGTTCCCCTGTTAGTATTAATTTGGTAAAACCAGATGAAGAACTTTCGATCATATGACTAAAGAAGGGCCCTGTCAACGTGCCCATGAACATATCAACCAGCTCTCTATCAGACAGAGGAGGTTGAACTCTTCCAACCAAATATCTCCATTTCTGGGCATATTCTTTAAACCCTTCATTTGAGCTCATAGTCATACTTTGTAGTTGTATACGAGTTGGTGCAAGGTCAGCATTATATTGATACTGCTTGTAAAAATCAGCAGCCAGGTCTTCCCAAGTGCGGATGATGGTTCCTTCCAGCTGATAGAATCATTCCAATTGTGTCCCAGATAAGCTCTCTTGAAATAAGTGAACCCATAACTTTCTGTCAGTAGTATGGGGTTGGATCTTCCAAACATGAGACCGCAAATGAAGCTTAGGACAAGATATACCATCATATTTGGCAAAGACGGGGACCTTGAACTTGTGAGGGATAATAACCCCCGAAACAAGACCTAACTCTTTAAAATATAGCCTAGGCACTTTCTGTATCTCCATAGCATTAAGTCGATCTTCCAGCTGCTTGTATATGTCATCAGCGGGAGGATATTGTTCAGCATAATAGTTTTCATCAGAATCTTGGCCAAAACCAAGGTTGTTATCCTCTTCAGCTTTCACACTCTTGTCACCTTCTTCTTGGTTATCGTATTCATTTAACGGTACCTAAAAATCTATAGCCCTTTTGACTGGACCTCAAAATATTTTACCCATATTAAGAAATATTGTTGGCTTCTTAGTCTTCTTTTTATTCCCTTTTGTGATGAGGGTCTTCAACTCGTCTTGTCCCTTAGCTAAGTCCAGGAATATTTGCTGAAATTGAGCGTTTTGAGCTTAAGGTTCTTTCACAGTTTGTTCTAGGTCCATCCTTTACTGAAATAAACAATAAGAAGATGAGAAAACCTGGGAAAATAGCTGCAACTTTGACTAAAGAGCATTGCATTGTTGAACGTCCTTTTATGATAATCAAGCTCACCATGTCAAGTGGGTCATAGCCTTTGACTCGAGATAACGTACTTCGGTCTTTGACGACATTTGGTTAGAGGAAAATAAATCCTCTTTCCCCTAGCTAGACGCCTGGTTCGTGATAAACCTGCATCACAGGCCCTTGAGGTCCTTGAAATGGTTAGAAAAATGCTATGGTATGATATCATGATGTTATTATGTCATGTTTGAACAGATAACAAACACAAACAAAGCACACAAGAGCCTTAGGTTTAAGGCTTGCATGGGGTCCGTAGGTAAGTATCCTCTTGAAGTTTAGTTGGCTCAACCTATCTTAAGAATAGCAACCGGGTTCTAAGGATATCAATATCACTGATTTTTCTCACAGGTTTTGTTTGGCACGACAACTGACTTGCCACAGAAAAACCTGAGAGTCAAATCTCAATGAGCATAGCATCGAGTATCAACTAACTTCAGACTGCACCAAAGTCGGCTATCTCACTACCTTATAATGGCCAATTTGGGTCAATTAAGATTCTAAAGGTCAGTTAGTGCTTATGACACCATGCGACAACCTAGTATTCTCCCTGACTGACTCGAGGGACACCAGTACAAACCAAAGTGTCGCACTAACGTAGCCATCACTTCAACCATATCAGTCTATGCCATATTGTTGTACCCCAAAATTTTCCCTCCCATATTTCTCAATACATGTCAAGTGAGGTCCTCAAATTGCTCAAGGAAGTCCAAGAGTTGACCAGACAAACTCTCATTTAAGGCAGTCTACCTCAAATTAGGGTTTCAGTTTGCATCAAGATGTTTGAGTCCAAAAGATCCCAAATGCTCACCATTGTCCTAATATGTTCTCAATATCATCCATGTCAAGTTTCAAGCCTTGCAGAGGAAGTTTTCTCAGTCAATTGCTCAAAGGCCTGAAAATCGACTGTGCTAGGGCAAAAGTCAACTGTGTCCTGCATACAGTCAAACTTCAAGATTTTTGGTCAACATTCTCATTTTGAAGTATTATTCATCATTTGATCATGGGTTGATCATGATTCCTCAAGTATTTCTCACAATTCATCAAAACCCAAAAGTTACTAAATTAGGGTTTTGTAGGAAAAGTCAACTCAACTTTGACCAAGCATAACTTTCTCATACTTTATCAAAAATGACCCATCCAAAGCTCATTTTGAAGAGGATGTAATTCCCTACAATCCATATTCATCTTCCAAGGTCAAAATATGCATTCACAAGAAGATATAAATTTGGACATTATAGGTCATTTTGAAAAGTCAACAAAAACACCTTTTGGGTCAAAGCTTCATACATGAACATGGGAGACTCAATTGAGATGAGACCAAAAGGGTTGCTCAGAGGACATCTTAAGCTTTATAAAAAGTCTAAGAACACCTCTCTAGAGTCAAAATTTAAAGAGTTATGCATTGGAAAACTTGACCCTTTTTGCAAAATTGCCAAAAGTCAAATGTGGCCAAAATTGCATTTTTTGTCAAATGGGCCCAACTTTTTATGCTTGCACTGAGTTTGTAACATGACCCACGACCCATGATCCCTTTCACTTGTCATTATTTTATTTTTTTCATTTATTTTGATTTTATTTCAATTAAATCAAATAAAATCAAAATAAAATCATGAAAATATCAAAACTAATCAAAGCTTGAGATTTTGTGCATGTTAAGGCCTCTTATAACGCTGGAAAGAGAATAAAATCGTGAAAGCTTCATTTGGACACAAAAAGATTGGATTTGGCTTGATTTGGATATATTTGCATAAGGATCAAATCTTGAATCAATGATCTTAATTGAGGAAGATTTGAAACAAGTTTGTAACCCTAATTCGTTCTAGGGTACATAAGGAACATGTGCAGACCAAAACTAGGGGAATGAGATGCGTGAAAACAAGAGAGCAAGTTTCAAAAAAATTGGAAAAAAGTGGCACACTGATTTCTAAGTTGCAGACCAATTCAAAGCGTTCTAAGCATCCCAAACGTTTGCTCAACATCCCAGGAACATGTTGCAATCATTAACTATCCTCCTAACATTCAGAATTACACTGTAAGTACCCCATGGTTTTCACATCTTCTTGAAATCGAATTCAACAATTTTGGGACTTTTAGCATGATTTATTTGCATATTCGTAATCCTTGATTCATTTGCAAGCTAATGGTTATGATTTATTGCGTTTTTATTGACTGTATACAAAGATGCCATGGCTAGGGTTTATGCTTCATTTTTAGGGATTCTCCATACAGGTACAATTGGCCATGGATAAAGGTACCATGATGCTCGTGAGGTTTCCACGAGTTTATTGGTACCATTGTTGTGCATTTATCATGCTTGCATAATATTTTTGAGAAACAAAGGGTTGTACCTACGCCCATCTGTCTGTAGGTAAAAGTTAAGAGACTTTTAGCAACGGTGGGAGGAAGGAGATGATAAAGTGGCATCCTGTGACTGGCCCATTCAAATCTGCGCGCATTTTGATGATTATTATTTTGTTTTTTCATATATTGTTTGTTTGTTATTCCGTGTACAACTAATCAAGTCAGCCCAGCTGGTAAGCGCGTAGTATGATTATGCCAAAGGAACTGGGTTCGATCCCCAGGTCCCCATATTGTTTCATGATATTTTTTCTTGCATAATCAGGCACACGTGCATACAAGGAGCCTACCATGTACCATTAGCTTTCAGCCATCAGATCCCCAACATGCCAGATCCAAGGCTTCCCATATGAGGGCCTACCATGTGCATAGGTCAAACGCACCCACAGGATTGAAAGAAGTCAAATAAGGCCATCAATATTTGGGCTTGAATTTGTAATTCAGACCCCCCTTCTTGCTACAAAACCAGGCCCATTCTTATTTCTTTTCTAATTTTTTCTTTTATTTAAATTTCTTTTATCTAATTATTTTCTAACACAAATTAATTCCTTTTTAAAAAAAAATCATAAAATCAATTTGACCAATTTCGAATTTAGGTTTTATTTTATTTTATCAAAATCAATTTTATATTAGTTTTAATTTAGGTTTAATTCTAACTTTTTTTGTAAATAATTAAAATCAAATTAGAAAATTTGGTTTGTTCTTGATTTAATTTTTATTTCTTTTCACAAAATAACAAAAATACAAAAATAGTTAATTTAATTATTTTTCTTAAATAAAATTAATTAGTCATTAGGTTTTCTTTATTTATTCAATTAAACTCTATTTTTCTTAAAATAATCAAAAACAACAAAAAAATGATTTTTCTCTTTTAAATTCCAATTAGGTTTAGACGGGGTCAAAACCCTAATTTCTCTCGTTCTCGATTCATCGCGCGCGTTTATTTATTTTTACCATATTAATGTAACTGCTTACGGTATGTAATAGTTTAATTAGTTTTTTTTCTTTTGTTTATCGTTTTACGGGTTTTTGGCTATGTAAATTAATCCCCCACCCCGAAGCCTTGTAATAGCGTAGTTTTTATTTCTCACATTTTAATTCTCGTAAATATTAATTGTTAGATGTATGATAATAGGATTGTATAATAAGATTGCATGACAATTTAAAATGGTTAGCAAACCCTAATGTGCAAAGATAATAACTTGAAATCAAATCACTCGCACATGCGCACTCTTAGGGTATACTCTCACTTCGGTTGCCTTCGGTGAATGATCATTAAGTATAGGGTATTTTAGTGGTTGCCTTTCTGTCTAAACAAAGATCAAATGTCCCGTTCGGAAATATTTCCTCGGAAGTGTTGCCTCGGAAAGGTTGCCTCGGAAATAATGCCTCAAACATGATCTTAAGACATTAGGGTTCTTACTAAGACGTCCTAACATTGCTTTAGTGACCGTACGTCCCTTACAAATTGACCCTTACAAATCCAACGACGGTGCTACCTACTCTTTAATAGTGGGATAGTGCTGTCTAAAGGAAACAAGAACATAAACATTCTTTTTTCAAGTAGGTAGATGCAAGTAGGTACTTGCTCAAAATCAAACTTTTTTCACACTTACACTTTTCCAAACAAAGTTTTCAAAAACACTTCGTAATACTCTTGAGGACTGATACAAGGGTTAAAACGAAGTAAAACAAAAAACTTTTCAAAACACACAAACAAGGAAGTAATTTTTTTTTAAATGATGAGCAAGTACCTAAGAGCATGTAGAAAACTACGGATAGAAAGGGTGCTAACATCTTCCCTTTCTATAATCTACCCCCCGTACTCAGAATATCTCGAAAAGGGAATTTTTCTGTGCTTTTTTTCTTTCCAGTTGGATAAAATAAAAGTCGGTGGCGACTCTTGCTTACCGCGACATTTTGCAAACACAAACGCAAAACGTAAACCAGCATTTTCCAAAACAGTCTGGTCTGCCACCGTATCGCAGAACTGGCGACTATGTTGGGGAGTTAATAAGTGGGGTATACCTTAGGATTAGTTCATCATATTTTCTTTTCTTGTTTGTTTTGGTTTCTTTACTTTTAAAGGGTTTTGTATTGGGAATTACTATAGATCCTAACCCGGATCTGGGTACACCTTTTAGGTAAGTAGCAATAAACTGTGAGGGAAATGTACGGCAAAGACCGATACGGTTGAAGAAGTAGCTACGTTGATGTGGCACATTGGTTGGTACCGGTATCCCTTGTGGAGAAACAAGGAGAATACGGGGCTGCTATGTGTGTCGTTTAGCATCAGCTGACCTTAGAACCTGTAATTGACCAACTTGGCCATTAGAAAGTAGTGAGATAGCCGGCCTCGGTGTAAAGCTAAGAACTGGTTGATACTCGATACTACACTCATTGAGACCATACTCTCGAGATAATTACGGCCGCAAGAAAAGATTGTGTGAGCTGAAACCATGACCGATGGAGGATGGTCAGTGATATTGAGATCCCCTAGAACCTGGTTACTTTTGTTAGGATAGGTTGAAACCAACTGAACTTCAAGAGGGTAATACCTTTGACTCCATGCAAGCCTTAAACTTAAGGGCTATTGTGTGACTTGTTTTCCTTTTCCATGCCTGTTATCTGTTATACCTGTTGTTTGTTTTCATCATGACATCATGCATTATAACATATCATGCATACTTCATTATACTAACCATTTCAAAGACCAAGGGGATTTATCTTTGTCTTGTTTTGTATATTATGGCTTCCGTGCGCAGAAACACCATCCGAGTTAATTTGTGCAAATACCTGCTCAACTTAAAGAGTTAGCCTCAAAAGTTTCTGAGACTTCTTCATTCATTAAGAGACATGGTCAGCTTCTTAGCTTGGTTACCTCAAAGTTTGATAAACAGATGATGAGTGTGCTTTTCCAGTTCTTCGATCCTGTGCATCATTGCTTCACTTTGCCAGACTACCAGTTGGTTCCCACTTTGGAGGAGTTCTCTCACTTATTGGGTATATCCATCCTAGAGCAGATGCCTTTCACAGGTATAGAAGAAACTCCTAGACCGGAAGACATTGCCTCAGCTCTGCATCTGAAACGGGCTGATGTAGTATCCAATTGGGAGACGCGAAGCGGGGTTGAAGGTTTCTTAGCTAAGTTTCTGATGGATCAAGCTTAGTTATTCTGGGATAACTTGGATTTCCAGGCTTTCGAAGACATCTTGGCTCTCCTTATCTACAGTTTGGTTCTCTTCCCGAATCTAGATTCCCTTGTAGATGTGAATGCAGTTAAGATCTTCCTGTCTCGCAATCCAGTGCATACTCTACTTGGTGATATCCTGCATGCCCTATATACTCGTACTGTGCGAAGAAGAGGGACTCTCATTTGTTGCATGCCGCTGCTGGCGAGGTGGTTTATTTCGCACCTCCCCAAGTTTGTGTTGAAGAATGAAGAAGGTTTAGGATGGTCTTACATGATAATGTCCCTTGCCCATACAGACATTCTTTGGAGTTCCAAGGCTATGGAAAGCACTGCTGTCATTGATCATTGTGGGGGTTACCCTAATGTCCCGTTGCTTGGAATCAGAGGGGGTATAACCTACAATCCTTGCCTAGCTTTACGACAATTTGGTCGTGCTCGAAGAGATGGTCCTCATGAGCTACTTCTTACAGATATTGCATTTGACTACAAGGAGGACATTGACGAGCATCGTCAGAGGTTTATACGAGCTTGGGGTATGGTGAATAGATCTTATCCCCAAGAGCTAGGACCAAAGACTTCTCTCCCTATGCAGCCTTATCTCTAGTGGGTCCGAGCTCGAGCCCAGAATCTTGGGATGCCTTATGAAGTTGTGTTGCCAGTGATTGTGGAGCCTACCAATGAAGAGGGCATTCCTTATACAATCCTTTAGCCCTACATGCCCATTGATCTTGGGACATTGAAGAGATCCTGGATTCAGCTGAAAGAGGAGAGGGATACTTACCAAGAGAAGTACCATGAGAAAGAAAGGATTATCTTAAAGCTCTCCAGGCAACTCGAGAATGAAAGAACGATTAATGACTATGTCAGCACGAAGGGGAAGCGTCCATGGGATTTCTGATTTTTCTTTTTCTAGTTTAAATTTGCTTTCCATTTGTTTCTTTGTAACGCCTTAAAGGCATTGATTGAACACTTTTACAAGTTAATCTAATAAAGTTTTGTTTTATTTTTGTTTTGCAAATTTAAGTCTCCCAAAGTCTTTGAAATCATTACATACGCATCCCATTATCATGCCCGCCATTACAGGTACCATCACAGGTTTATCATCTTCTTCGCTGTTTATTTCAGCAGTTATGTCTTCCAATCAAGCTATCAAAGATCTTCAGGCACAAAATGCCCAATTCCAAGAGATGTTCTTGAGCTTGGCTAAAGGGCAAGAGGATTTGAAAGCTATCATTCTGAAAGAGAAAGAGAATAAGAAGAAGAAGAAGAAGAAGAAGAAGAAGAAGGTTGTTCTTCTGAGTATGGGTAAAAGGTTTGGGGATAGGTTGAAACAGCAAGTTGATCTATCCCTTTCATCCAAGGAAGGGGAGAACCAAGTAGAAGAAAAGGGCCCCAGTCCTGCCATTTCTGATGATGATACTGATTATGATGAAGAGCAATATCCTCCTATTGAGGATAGGTACAAACAACTAGAAGACCGTCTGAGTGCTATGGAGATTCAAAAGATCCCTGGTCTTGATTTTGGAGAGCTGGGACTGGTGTCGGGAGTGGTGATCCCTCATAAGTTCAAAGCTCCGGTTTTTGCCAAATACGATGGAGTATCCTGTCCAAAACTCCATCTTCGCTTGTACGTCAGAAAAATCCAACCCCACACTGCTGACAGAAATTTGTGCGTGCATTTCTTTCAAGATAGTCTGTCAGGGACTCAGCTTGAATGGTTTTATCAATTGGAAGGAACCAATATCTGAAATTGGGAGGACCTTGCTGCTGCTTTTTACAAGCAATATCAATATAACGCTGACCTTTCTCCCACTCGTACTCAGCTTCAGGGTATGTCTATGGGTGCAAGTGAAGGTTTTAAGGACTATGCTCAAAAGTGGAGAGATTTGGCTGGAAGAGTCCAACCCCCTTTGTCTGATAGGGAGTTGGTTGACATGTTTCTGGGGATGCTATATGGTCCATTTTTCAATGATCTGATCGGCAGTTCATCATATGGGTTTACTGAGTTAATTTTTACTGGGGAGAGAGTAGAAGTTGGTATCCGAAGTGGTAAGATACAGAAGGATACTTCATCAAGTACAGTAAAGAAGCCTTTAACAGGTAAGAAAGAAGCTAGTGCAGTCTACGGCCCGAGGGGCCAAAGCAGACCTGAGCACCGTCAAGCGGTAAATGCGGTAGTGATATCAAGACCCACTGTTGCTCCACAATGCAACAATCAACAAAGGGTGGAAAGAACACAGAGACAGTACACTCGGCTCAATATGACCTTGTCTCAAATTTTACAACAACTATTGAAGACCAACCTGGTAACTCTGAGGGAAGCCCCGAAGAAACCCAACACCACATGTCCGCTATATAACCTGAATGCCCGTTGTGCTTATCACTCTGATGGCCCAGGTCATGACACAAACAAATATTGGGCCTTGAAGAACAAGGTGCAAGACTTGATCGAAGCCAAAGAGATTGAGTTTGACGCTCCGGAGAAACCCAACGTCATAACTGCTCTCATGCCCAAACACGGTCATGGAGTAAATGCTATAGATGATGATTTATTTGTGACTTCCGTGGAAGGAATCTCTACTCCTTTGATGACAGTTAAGAATAATCTATTGTTGGCCGGTTTATTTCCGGGCTGTGGTGAAGGTTGCCACATGTGTTCCATTCTACCTGTTGGTTGCTACTTATTGAAATCATGTATTCAACGCTTGATGGATAACAAAGAGATCCTGTTCGAGAAGACTTTGATTCTGTTGGTTCCAATTGAAGAAGTTGCCATCATAACCATTTCCACCAATCCTTCCAAGGTTTCCTCGAGAAAACCTGTTAGGATTACATATGTTCCAAGAGTTGCTCCGTTAATAATTACTGTCCCTGGTCCTATCCCATACACTTCGGATAAAGCTATCCCTTGGCACTATGGTGCCGATGTGTATTACCATGGAGTTAAACAAGACTTGAAGAGTGAGGAAGCTGATACTGATTTCAGCAATATTGTCGGATCTAACAAGGTCACCAGAAGCGAAAGACTCTTTTCTCCCGAGACTTCCCCTCCGACTATCCATAAACCTGTTGTCATTCCATCTGCTAGTACATCAGCTACTGTCCCGATTCATGTTCCAATTACCACCCCTGTCACCGAGCCATCTAGCACTTGGGGCAAAGAAATCACAGGTGAGCCTGCCCGGATAGAGGCACCTAAGAAGATCATTGTGGAAACCTCTAAGCAGGAGATAGAGGAAATTCTGAAGATTATCAAGAAAAGCGACTACAACATAGTCGAGCAGCTGGGGAAGACCGCGTCAAAAATCTCCATGTTGTCCTTGTTATTATGCTCAGAAGCCCATGAAAAGGCTTTAGTTTCTTTCCTCAAAACTGTGCATGTGCCGCAAGGAACATCGGCCGATCAATTCAAAGATTGCATAGCTAGTTTGACTTCCGACAATGGGCTAGGTTTCTCAGATGCAGATCTGATTGCTAAAGGAAGAAATCACAATGATGCTCTGCACGTCTCGATCGAGTGCAGGGGAACTACTATGGCCCATGTACTAGTGGATACCGGGTCCTCTTTGAATGTTTTTCCAAAGAAAGCATTAGACCGTCTGGACTGTGAAGGTTTGATTCTGAAGCCAAGCAATATTGTGGTCAGGGCTTTCGACGGGTCAAAAAGGATGGTGCACGGGGAGGTGGACGTCCCTGTTAAAGTTGGCTCTCAGACTTTTGCATCTACCTTTTATGTGATGGATATCAGACCATCATATTCTTGCTTGCTGGGTCACCCTTGGATTCATAAGGCTGGGGCAGTGACTTCTACGCTCCATCAAATGTTGAAATATCCGGTAAAAGGGAAGATCGTCACGGTACAAGGTGAGGAGGAGTACATGGTGAGTCATCTCAATTCCTTTCGTTACATGGAGATAAATGGGGAGTTCATCAAAACCCCTTGTCAGAATTGTGAAGATGTCCCCCAGACTTTGGCGTCAACTGAAATTGCTACTGACAAACCTCCGATGAAGATGGCTTCCCTCAAGGATGCTAGGGCTGTAATTGAAAAAGGTGGGTGTGCAAATTGGGGTCAGCTCCCTGATTTCATGCATAAAACTGACAAATTTTGTTTGGGCTTCACTACAGGGGCTCAAAGGGCTATTAGGCGCGTGCAGATTGGAAGACCTCCTTTGTATATCAGTAATCCGGGAGTTAATCCGGTGGAAGACAGTGAAGAAGATTCAGATATCGACAACTGGATCTACCCTACAACCAATGGTGAATTGAACAACTGGAAGGCGAAAGACTTCATACCTGTTTCCTTTATTTCACAGTAATTGACTTTTGTTTTAAGAGTTGTAATAAACAGTTTGAGACTTTATGGCCCGGTGCCTTGCCCGGGGCACCTTGGCTTTGTGAGGGCTTATTATTTGTCATTTTCATATATCATCAATAAAACATTGGATGTTTCTTGCATTACAAATTTTGCGCTCCTTGATTTTCTTTTCGGTCTCTCACTTTATCAAAACAACTATGCTCTTACACACACTCACGTATCATAATGCAGATCCATATCCACTCTGGATCCCATTGATAACAACTATGCTACTGCCAGTTATGACTTCGAAAATCCGATCAACCAAGCCGAGGAAGAATGTGAGGATGATTGTGAGGTACCTGGAGAACTTGCTAGGCTATTACTGCAGGAAGAAAGGGCCATATAGCCTCACGAAGATCCAGTTGAATAACTAAATTTGGGTACAGAGAAAGACAGGAGAGAGGTCAAGATAGGTGCGAATCTGGAGTCTAGTGTCAAGCAACGGTTGATACAGATGCTACACGACTATGTTGAGATCTTTGCCTGGTCCTATGAAGACATACCTGGTTTGGACACCGATATTGTGGTTCATCGCCTGCCGACTAAGAAAGACTGCCCTCCGGTAAAACAGAAGGTTTGTCGTACGCGCCCTGAGATGTCTGAGAAAATCAAAGTTGAGGTCATGAAACAGTTTGACGCCGGATTTCTAGATGTCACTTCTTACCCGCAGTGGGTTGCCAACGTTGTTCCGGTGCCTAAGAAGGATGGTAAGGTACGGATGTGTGTGGACTATAGAGATCTGAATAGGGCAAGCCCCAAGGATGATTTCCCACTTCCACACATCGATGTTCTGGTCGACAACACCGTGCAACATAAGATCTTCTCCTTTATGGATGGTTTTTCTGGTTACAATCAGATCAAGATGGTTCCCGAATACATGGGGAAGACGACCTTCGTTACATAGTGGGGCACCTTTTGCTAAAAGGTCATGCCTTTCGGGTTGAAGAATGCTGGGGCAACTTATCAACGCGTCATGGTCGCTTTGTTCCACGACATGATTCACCATGAGATTGAGGTTTATGTTGATGACATCATAGCAAGGTCCCAGACTGAGGAAGAGCACCTTGACCATCTCCAGAAACTGTTTGACAGGCTGAAAACATAGAAACTGAGGCTAAACCCGAACAAGTGCACCTTCGGGGTAAGGTCTGGTAAGTTGCTGGGCTTTGTCGTCAGTGATAAGGGTATTCAGGTGGACCCTGCAAAGGTGAAAGCTATACAAGATATGCCAACTCCCCGCACAGAAAAGGAAGTCAGATGCTTTTTGGGACGTCTGAACTACATCGCCTGATTCATTTCACATATGACCGCTACTTGTGAGCCAATCTTCAAGCTGTTGAAGAAAGATCAAGTGGTAAAATGGAATGATGAATGTCAGAACGCTTTTAAAAGGATCAAGGAATACCTACAAGAGCCACCTATTCGGATGCCTCCAGTTGAAGGAAGACCTCTGATCTTATACTTGATAATACTGGATAATTCAATGGGTTGTGTGCTGGGGCAGCATGACGAGTCTGGCCGAAAAGAGCACGTTATTTACTACCTTAGCAAAAAGTTTACCGACCGTGAGACCCAATACTCAGTGCTCAAGAAAACTTGCTGCACTTTGGCATGGCCTGCTCTCCGGCTGAGACAGTATATGCTGACTCACACCACCTTATTAATCTCAAAGATGGATCCAATCAAGTATATCTTCGAAAAGCCCGCTCTTTCCGGAAGGATAGCAAGATGGAAGATGATCTTAACTGAGTATGACATCCAATATACAACTCAAAAAGTAATCAAGGGAAGTGTATTGGCGGATCATTTGGCACACCAGGCCGTGGATGACTACCAATCCATGAATTTCGAGTTCCCGGATGAGAACATCATATTGGTGACCGACTGTGAAGAGTCTGGACCAGATGAAGGACCCGAAGAGGGATCCCGATGGTCCATGTATTTTGACGAAGCCTCAAACGCGTGGGATAATGGCATCGGCGCTGTGATTATATCTTCTGAAGTTTGTCATTCTCCGTTCACCGCACGATTATGTTTTAACTGCACCAACAATATGGCGGAGTATGAAGCATGTATACTGGGTCTTCGAGTTGCTATTAACCTAAGGATTAAGTTCTTGAGTGTATTCGGAGATTCTTCTCTAGTGATCAGTCAGATCAAAGGCGAGTGGGATATGAAGACCCCAAATCTTATCCCTTACAAAGAGTATGTATTGACGTTGCTCCCACACTTTGAGGAGGTAACCTTTGAACACTTCCCAAGAGAGGAGAACCAGTTAGCGGAGGCACTAGCTACCATGTCTTCTATGTTCAAAGTCAGGTGGGACAATGAAGCTTCCCAGATTACCATTGAAAGGTTGGACGAACCCGCACATTGTTGTGACATTAAGACTAGAGAGGTAGCAGATAAACCCTGCTTTCACGAGGTAAAGAGGTATCTTGAGGCACAAGAGTACCCCGAGGGTGCATCTGTTAATGATAAGAAGTTTCTGAGAAGGTTCGCTGCAAAATTCTTCATCAGCAATGGGATTCTCTATAAGTGTAACCATGATTCAACCTTACTGCGATGTGTGGACAAAAGCGAGGCAGAAAGGATCATGACAGAATTACATGAAGGTACCTTCGGAACTCACTCCAGTGGACATACCATGGCAAAGAAAATCCTACGAGCAGGATATTATTGGTCCACTATGGAAGCCGACTGTTATCAGCATTCTCGGACCTGTCATAAGTGCCAAATCTATGCTGATAAGGTGCATGTACCTCCGGTCCCTCTGAATGTTTTGACAGCTCCTTGGCCCTTTGCAATGTGGGGCATCGATATGATAGGCGAGATCATACCTACTGCGTCCAACGGGCATCGTTTCATTCTCGTAGCCATTGAATACTTTACGAAGTGGGTTGAGGCAGCTTCCTTTGCTACAGTAACCAAGAACATCGTGGCACAGTTTATCCGACACAATCTGATCTGTCGATATGGTGTACCAGAGAGGATGATCACTGACAACGGTACAAATCTCAACAATACAATGATCATCGAGCTCTACAAACAGTTCAAGATACAACATCATAACTCTTCTCCCTACCAGCCGAAGATGAATGGGGCTGTTGAAGTAGCTAATGACAACATCAAGAAGATTGTGCAGAAGATGACGGTGACATACAAAGACTGGCATGAGATGTTACCATTCGCTCTTCATGGGTACCGTACCTCAGCACGGACATCAACAGGGGCAACACCTTATTCTCTAGTGTATGGCATGGAGGCAGTCCTGCCCATCGAAGTCCAGATACCTTCTCTCTGGATTAGGAAGGATACAGGTTTGAGCGAAGATGATTGGATCCAGACCCGGCTTGATCAGTTGAACCTAATCGACGAGAAGAGACTTACTGCTATTTGTCATGGTCAGGCGTATCAAAATCGAATGATCAAGGCTTTTAATAAGAAAGTCAGATGTTAGGAATATCAAGTCGGGGATCTAGTGATCAAACGCATCATACTGCCGCAAGGTGATCCCAGGGGAAAATGGACCCCAAATTACGAAGGGCCATTTGTGGTTAAGAACATTTTCTCAGGAGGAGCTATAATTCTAACTACCATGGATGGTGACGACCTTCCTCACCCCGTCAATGCAGACATAGTGAAAAAATACTACGCATAATCAAAGACCCGCTAGGTCGACTGGCCTAGGCAAAAATAAGGGCTTCCCAGCGAACCAAAAGGGTTCGGGTAAAAGTAAGGGATGAAAATTAAAAAAAACTGTACACCCGGCAAGTCGAAAACCTGAAAAGGCGGCTTGGGCATAAAAGGGTATCCCTGTGGACTAAAAACCCGAAAGGGCGGTCCAGGCAAAAATTAGGGATCAAAGCGTAACACTATGTCTCATTGGATCATCTTGCAACCAGACTTCGATATCGACTATCAAGCTCAGACGGCACTAATCAATCTGATCCACCTTCAACCAAGTAGCAAAGTGATGAGACGCTCGATGATATAAGGGCAATAGTAGAGTTGGAACCCAATGGGATTGTTTCACATAGCTGTTTTTATTTCTTTTTCACAAATGTATAATTCCCTCGGCGGCGTTCTCTTAATAGGACGTCAGCCTCTTGTATAAAATGCCTATTACAGGCCAACAACTTCAAAATCAATACAATTCATTTTTACAAGAAATTTCAATTTGTTTTTCTTTTCCTGTTTTGTTTTGCAAGAACATCCAATGAACTATTTTTGATATATGCATTTGACAACAATTGCTGCTCATATATATTTACATGCGAAGCAAAAGACAATTACTCGTAATTCCAGGAACAGGGGCAAACAAGAAATGTCCAAACCTTACAGTTGCTCTACCCACCAGGTACATGGACAGAGCCAGCTTGAGAATATGACTAAAGGTACATACACTCCCCGCAGAGTAAGAAGTACCCAAAGGCAGTGGTGTTAACTCTCCCCAAACAGAGTTTATCTATCACCAACAATAGAAGTTCACCATCAGTGAACTTTATTTCTTCCACAGGCATAAATTCAATCCCTGACAAGGTTCATTATCACCAGTAATGGTAATTCATCCCAGCTGAGGTTATTTCTCCAAATCAGCAGATCTTCTAGCAGAGTATTTCTCTTCCCCACAGAGTTGTTCTCTCGCCAATTTATTCTCCAGCAGAGTCTCTCCCGGCGGGATATTCTCAAACAAAACGGACGCAAGTCTCCGGCTAATCATCTTCGGTCATTATCCCCAAGGAGAACGAAGAATTCAATTCCTTGTACTCTCCAACAGCAGTCCAGGACTTATTCTCCCCATCTGGAGAGTATCATAAGAGCATTGCATATCCATACATCGTAGCATGTGCATATGCTTCATACAGCACAATCTCATTTATTTTGAGAACATCATTACTCAATACATTTCATACATCATGAAATTGCATACGACTAACTCTTTACCTTTCAAGGAAAGATACAATCAAATTCTCACAAGTTTTCTGTGGATCAGTCAAATTAATGCTAAGATTTCCGTTCCAGTTCAAGTTATGAAGCCCGGATTCGACCGGATAATATCTTGATTTCTCCAAAATACCATGAAGCCTGGAATCGACCAGATAGTGGTACATCCCAAATTCAAAACTATGAAGCCCGGAAATCGACCGGAAAATAGTTGAATCCCCGGCAAGTTACTGTGAAGCCTGGAAATCGACCAGATAGCAGTGCAAGACACCATGAAGCCTGGAATCGACCAGATAGTGGTATATCATAAACACAAGCTGTGAAGCCTGGAAATCGACTGGAAAACAGCTTAACCCCTCAACAAGGTATTGTGAAGCCTGGAAATCGACCAGATAGCAATACAACATCCCATGAAGCCTGGACTCAACCAGATAATGGTATAAGACACCGTGAAGCCTGGATCACGACCAGATAGTAGCAAAGGATACTGAAGCCTGGACACGACCAGATAACAGTATAAGGTACTGCGAAGCTTGGAATTCGACCAAATATCAGTTTACTCGGCCAAGTACTAAGATCCCCAGAATCAACCGGATATTAGTAAATCTTAAATTCAAGTTGAAGCCCGGATGCGACCGGATAACAACTTAATTCCTTCTGAATCCTGGAGCACGACCAGATAAGAAGTGAGAAATTGTGAAGCCTGGATTACAACCAGATAGCAAGTTTAATCTCATCCCCCCAGTAAGTCACTGTAAATCCTGGAGCACGACCAGATAGCAGTCGATCTTATTTTTCCTCAACAAATCACTGTGAAGCCTGGAGCACGACCAGATAACAGTTCATTTTCACCTCCTCGACTAAGAGATGATTCCCCGGTAGAGTAACGGACAACTGAAAGTTCCTAAAACTCTATCTCTCTCAAGACAAGAGACCAGCACTCCCCAGCGTAGTCCTCCTCGAAAACAGGTACGGGCTCCCGCAAAGGAATCTCTTATGCGACCGACACTTCTTCTGATGGCATCTTTAAGCCCATCTTCCATCATCAATCTCCAAATGGCATCTATAAGCCCATTCCCGATATCATAAATCAAATATCACTTCATTCAAGTGCAAATTTATGGGCACTCTATTGTTCAATCATCTTCCACCTTCGGATCACGAAAGGCAAACAAGCCAATCTACATCCTCATGTTTAAGAAGATTGAACAGGGGCAGCTGTTGTACCCCAAAATTTTCCCTCCCATATTTCTCAATACATGTCAAGTGAGGTCCTCAAATTGCTCAAGCAAGTCCAAGAGTTGACCAGACAAACTCTCTCCTAAGGCAGTCTACCTCAAATTAGGGTTTCAGTTTGCATCAAGATGTTTGACTCCAAAAGATCCCAAATTCTCACCATTGTCCTAATATGTTCTCAAGATCATCCATGTCAAGTGTAGCGGTAGAAATGTGCAAGACTAAGCCATTGGATTGACTAGACTTTATACAAATCAAAATAAAAATCGCCACCGCGCTTTATTGTTTCCAAAGGAATGGGAAAAGAGCGAATAACCCAAAAAGAGGGGGAAAGATTCAAGGTAAGGGGGTTGGTTATGCAAAGGAAAGGTATTAGCACCCTAAACATCTATGGTACTCCGCAGGAACCTCTTTGAAAAATTTGTATATTTTGGCTATAAAAATGTGTTGTATATAAAATAGATGGTGGAGGTGAGAAAAGAAATATTTTTATGATTTTTTGCACCCGCCGCGGTTGCGAACCTTTAGTGCCTACGTACCACCTTTCGTGCAATAGGGGATCAGGGTACACGTAGTTCATCTTTTAAAAATTTGAAACACAAGTGTGTTGGTTGATTTTATGAGATAAGACATCATTGCAATTGTCCGTGTGGAAAACATACTTACTACCCACAATCATGAGAAAAGAGAATTTGCATCATCTCAAAGTGGAGGATATGGCTTGGATTTTAAAATCAACAATGCCTCACTCAACACCCAAGTGGAAAATATCTCACTTCACTACATATTGTAGAAGTATAGTTGTTTGCATCACTACAAGGATTGACAAGAGTCTAATCTCTTGAGAAAAGTTTAAAGATAAAAGCCAAAGTGGCAAAATGGTTTGAAATGAGATTGATAGACTTTTAGTCTTCTCACAAAAAAATGTCAAGATATTATTAAATTGATTTAAGTTTATTTATGAAAATGTTTTGGAAATGCATGGACCTAAGTCCAAGTTTATTATGAAAATGTTTCAAGTTTCAAAACAAGAAGAGTTTTTTTTAAAGGGGGGAGAAGATTTTTGAAATTAAATAAGATGGGAGGAGAAGAAGAGGCTATCCTAATGCATAAGGTAAAAGCTAGGGATAAGAACCATCTAACCAACAAGAAGCCGAAACTTGACATTATGAGTCAATATAGAATTCCCATTCTTTGGATTGAAACCAAGAAAGCAAAGATACTAGACCTCTTGAGAGAACCAAACTTCAAGTGTTTTTAAGTCTTCGAAAAAATTGGGCAGAGTAACGGCTGTATACGGGTGAATTCCAGATTACAAACAAAGATCGTAACCACAAAAACCTGCACACAAAACAAACAAACAACCCAATGTCTTGAGGTAAACCTCAAGAACTCTAGACAAAATATCAAATAAAGTCACAAAGTCTCCAAGTTAGGCCAAGGTCTCTAATCCTAAGTCCAAGAAGTCCATCACTCCATAATGCAAAGGATAGTAACCATGTAGTCCAAGTATCATTAAAGTTTTTTATGGTTCATGTTGATTATTAGGTGTCTTTAAAAGGAAAAGAAAAGCTCAAGTGAGAAAAATAAAATGACATAAAAGTAAATGCTCAAGTGAGCAAAATAAAAATGACATAAAAGTAAATGCTCAAGTGAGCAAAATAAAAATTACATAAAAGTAAATGCTCAAGTGAGAAAAGATGAAAATAGCATGAAATGTAAATGGTACATAAAGCATAAAAATAAAAGCGTAAAGTAAAGTCAATTGTTAGTAATTAGTGGTTAGTTGGATGACCATCTTGAAACTTGCATTTGGAACTCATTAGGGGATTGGTAGAACCAAAGCCTCTACACAACAAGTTTCATTTGCTTTTTGTCAAGTATATCATCCATTTTGGAATTCTCACAAGGCAACATGTAATGATCAACGATGTTTAAGTGATCCGCGTTGACCAAAGGTGTTGTAGAGCCATCAGAAGATTGGTAGAACCAAAGCCTCTACACGATGAATCTCAAGGTTATTGGATCAAAGAGATCAAATTAACATACTTGGGCTTGCAATCATAAGTTTGGGCAACGAATGATCATTTATTCTAATCGGGACAAAATTTAGCGTTATGTTAAGCAATCGTAAGTGGACTTATGTAGAAGTCGCACCTATTTTGAGGTCGGTCAATAGCAATCTATGTACTTCATGTTTGGATAAATGATATAAAGATCACCATCCCTTAACATGTAGCACAATTAAAAAAGAAAGGGATAAGATGAAGAGGGAGGGAAATGATAAGCTAATTTGGATCACCATTTCAAAATTCTTTCATCTTTAAATTCAACCACTCCTCTAGATGGATTAAAGCACTAAACATATCATTAATCCAAAGCACCAAAAATGAATTAAATAATTCACTCTTAGGTAGATTTGAATTGATGAACATTTATCCAACTTCATCTACATCACAAAGTCCATTGAGTTTAAGGACAAATTGGACATTTAAAATTGTAATCCAAACCAACAATCACAAGGAGTGAGTAGAAAAAGCATTTTGGATCAAAGCTGCCCCAAAACAAGGCAAAAAATACATTCTGTTCTGGTGTAAATCGATTTACACTACTATGTAAATCGATTTACAAAGTATTATTTTCAAAAATTTGTGCAAAATCGTGCTGTGTAAATCGATTTACACATAGTGCAAATCGATTGCACACAGAACAGCAGCCAAAAACAGCATTTTAAAAGGCCAATTTCTTGTTCAAAATTTCCATCAAACACCTTATGATCATGGATCCAATTGAGCACGAAAATTCCATCAAATTATGAGAAAATAACACCATTGGAATCACAAAAGAATGCTCAATGAATCAATCCCAAAGATCACCAAGAGATCACATTGTGAAAGATGAATTATCCAAACTTACCAAAGGTAGATCTAGAGAATTATCAAAACAACTTCAAGAATTTGCTTCAATCCAACCACAAGAATCAATTGACTAAGCTTGGATGTAGAGAATTGATGGAGAAAAAGTGTTTGGATGAAGGTTTAGCTCAAAGATTAGTAAGCTTCAATGCAAAGCTTACTAACTTTTTGAAAATGGAGCTTTGAGTGAATTTGGTAGATGGAGAGATTTAAGAGATTTTTTAGCAAGGTGGATTTGGCTATCAAAAGCTTGAAATTTGAATGAGATGAGGGCTCTATTTATAGATTTTTGAATTGGGATTAGTGGTAATTTGGTAATTGATTCTTGGAGCCAAAATTTGAATTAATGATAATTATTTCAAATATTAGAGCCAAAATTTGAATTAATGATAATTCTTCTTAAAAATGAAAGATTGGCACTAAAATTTGAATTAATTATACATCTTTAAAAAGTGAAGGAAAATTGGAGCCAAAAAAATGACAAGTTTAAAATGCTGATTTTTTTTCAAATTTCGCTCTATGCAAATCGATTGCACTATATTGCAAATCGATTTGCACAGTGTATTTTTCCAAAAATTGTGCAAAATTCACTTTGTGCAATCGATTGCACTTTAGGAGCAATCGATTGTACAGTGAAAAAAAATGAAATTTTTTTAATTCTTTTTCTTTGCAAATAGGGATTTTAGGAAAATAATACCAGAAACCCTTATTTGTCAGATGCTTCGACTTGGTACTTACAAAACAAAAATATACAAAGACAAAGACAAATATTTTTTGTATTTCGATTAGAAGTTAGTCAACAACACGTATACAAAATACACAACCAAGGTGCTTGGAGATTCCTCGAGAGCAAACTTAAAGATAGGAAAAAGAGGAAGAACCAACCCTAATGTGATCTTGTTATGATCAAGTTGACATGATATGATAGAGGAATCTTAGGGGCAAAAATTGTGGTACAACAGCTGCCCTTATTTAAGTGTCTTCTATCTAGAGATACGAAGGTTACAAATCTTCGTGTCGACGCGATTGAAGATACTTAAATATAAAACAAGCTCTATTTTTGTCTCTAAGATGCCATGCAATGCTTATGATTATGGATGCATATGAACAGAACAAAAGAGACGCAAAGTAACACTGGGGATGCCACAAAAATGAAGAAACAAAGGAGCAACCCCACCAGGAAAATAAATCACTGGTGAACAAAAGAATTGAATCAAAGAGGAAGATAACAAGCATCGACGTTCACTGCCGATGTACTACCAACGTTCACTGAAGGTAGAAAGAGAAAATATCATATCACCGCCGTTCACTGACGATGAACTATCAACATTCACTGAAGATAGCAAAAAGATAACAAACACCAACGTTCACTACCGATGTCCTACCAACATTCACTAAAGGTAGAGAGAAAATATAATATCACCGCCGTTCACTGACGATGAACTATCGACGTTCATTAAAGATAGCAAAAAGATAACAAACACCAACGTTCATTGAAGGTAGAGAGAAAATATAATATCACCGCCGTTGACTGACGATGAACTATCAACATTCACTGAAGATAGAAAAAAGATAACAAACACCAACGTTCACTGTCGATGTACTACCAACGTTCACTGAAGGTAGAGAGAAAATATAATATCACCGTCGTTCACTGGCGATGAACTATCAACGTTCACTGAAGATAGAAAAAAGATAACAAACACCAACGTTCACTGCCGATGTACTACCAACATTCATTGAAGGTAGAGAGAAAATATAATATCACCGCCGCTCACTGACGATGAACTATCGATGTTCACTGAAGATAGCAAAAAGATAACAAACACCAACGTTCACTGCCGATGTCCTACCAACTTTCACTGAAGGTAGAGAGAAAATATCATATCACCGCCGTTCACTGACGATGAACTATCAACATTCACTGAAGATAGAAAAAAGATAACAAACACCAACGTTCACTGCCGATGTACTACCAACGTTCACTGAAGGTAGAGAGAGAAAATATAATATCACCGCCGTTCACTGACGATGAACTATCAACGTTCACTGAAGATAGCAAAAAGATAACAAACACCAACATTCACTGCCGATGTACTACCAACATTCTTTGAAGGTAGAGAGAAAATATAATATGTCCCCCAAACTTCTGGTGTTTCACCTAGAACGGGTCTCAACTTCTTCCTTAACCAAGGAAATCCGCCTGGAAAGTGTAATATGTAAGCTGTCTGAAATAAAGAGACTTCCACTTGCAAAGATTTCACAACGAGCAATTTCTGTGAATTTGAAAGTCTTGCCATCCACTGGCGTAAACTGATGACAGACTGCAAGCTAACCACTGTTGCTTGTTATCATGGAGGATTGCAAAAAAGAAACGAATTTATGGGGATAGAAATGTGGCTTCCTAGGGAAATAAGATATGACTTCCTGGGGAAAAAGGATATGAATTCCTGGGGAAATGAGATATGACTTCCTGGGGAAATAAGATATGACTTCCTGGGGAAAAAGGATATGACTTCCTGGGGAAATGGATATGACTTCCTGGGGAAATAAGATATGACTTCCTGGGGAAATGCCACATTATTCCTGCTGAAGAGATAAAGTCTTCTCGTGCAAAATAAATGCACAAACCAAAACTCAAAGTCCTCAGAAATCCAGAGTAAATAATATTGTCATGCAACCACGAATCCGATTAGAAACAAACTGGAGCAAGACGGCCAAAGAAGATACATCCTTTGAGAAATAAACTCAAGAGGGAAAACCAAATCCAACTAAGCAAGGAGCGCTATTGTCTGCCCTAACTTCACTGAGGAGAAACATAATCCGGATGTAGATAAATCAAACACATACTGGGATAAAACATCTTTCTTCCGATTTCATTGGAAAAACCAGTTTTTTACCAGCAACAATCCTACTAGAGATTGCAATATCAGCCTCAAATAAAGCAGACTGACATCGAGACAACCAAACCTCACTGGGGAATTCAAACCTTTTTCCTGGAGAAAAAACTGAGGATTGAAAACTTTTTATCATGAATACTCATTCCAATAAGAGATGCCCTGGGATAACCTTCCCGGGGAAAAGCATACAGACTTCAATGGGGAAAACAGATGTTTCACAGTCCGTACTCCTACTGGGGACTTCGATACTGATTGTGAATAAGGAAAATGGAAACCAAGTTGTCAAAACATTCATTGGGGAAATCAGGCCCACTTTGAAGGCATAAAAACATACGGACTTCACTAAGGGAGACAATACTTCATCATCGAGACCTTTACCGGGGACTTCATGCTGACTTCATTGGGGAGGTCGACACCACATCATCGAGGGGAAACCAAGATACGTGCTCCACTAGGGAAACCGGAGATACGTTCTTCACTAGGGAAACCGGAGATATGTTCTTCACTAGGGAAACTGGAGATACGTTCTTCACTGGGAAAAAAAATACATCTATCAAATAAACAAGGCCTTCACTGGAAAACACTGGATTGAGTCTTCATATCAACCAAACATATTCCAACAAAAGATGCCCTGGTGTAGTCTTCCTGGGAAATCAAGAAGTCAACACTAATGCCAATACTGCAAAAAGAGCGATATCTTAGCACACCGAGGGAATAAATCCTTTCATCATATGAGGGAAAACTTCGCTAGGGAACCTGGGACAGAGGCTTCTGACCATGCAAACCCAAAATTAAAACCGAATCGAGACTTAGCTGGGGATAAAGGGATCACAAACCTAAAACCGTACCTTGCACCCACTGGTATCATCTTCAACTATCCGAGAAACACACAAAGATTGCGCATATACCAACAAGATGACCTGAGAAAAACCTTCACGAAGGAAGTAAATATTCTTAAAACAACCAGAGTTTGTTCATTCCAGGGATCACCATTTTTGTTGTCACTGTTTCATCACAAATCCCAAAGTAAATTGAATTGTAAAGATGTCTTTCTTTTTGAAAAGTCAATTTTTTTTAATCTTTTTGCTTTGAAAGTTATTATCAGTAATAAATGAAGTCTTTCCAAGCTAAATAAAAATAAGAACACAAAGAATTGGGCAAAAGCTCGAATTTTATTAATAGAATGGTAGTCTGCGAATGGCCAGACTCCATGGATGATTACAAAGTTTGGGAAATGGTAATATATAATGGAAAAGATACATTGAGATACAATGACCACCATTCCCCTAACAACTTTTGAAGTCCTGAGCAGCAGCTTTTGTTGAAGCATGGTGAGGATCCAAGAAGATTGTTGCTTCAACGATCAAGTCTTGTCTGACGTAGTTACTTGCCAAGAAAAATCCCTAACTTTTGCCTAAGCTGCCCTTGCGGGTTTTCAACTTAGCGGGAAATTTATTCTGTTTATGTCTCTAATTTTTTCCTAGACCGCCCTTTCGGGTTTTCAGCCTACCGAGACGCTCCTTTTTGCCTAAGCCGCCCTTTCGGGTTTTCAACTTAGCGAGCTGTTCTTTTATTTCTTTAGGCGAAGTATTTCTTGACTGCGTCAGCATTCATGGGACGTGGGAACTCCTCGCCATCCATAGTTTCAAGAATTAATGCACCACCAGAGAAGGCTTTCTTGACAACATACGGGCCTTCAAAATTGGGAGTCCACTTACCCCTAGAATCAGTGTTAAAAGACATGATCTTCCTGAGCACGAGGTCGCCTTCTCTGAATTCACGAGGTTTGACCTTTTTATCAAATGCTTTCTTCATTCTTTTCTGATACAACTGCCCATGACATAAAGCTGTCATTCTCTTCTCTTCAATCAAATTTAATTGGTCAAACCTGCTCTGGACCCATTCAGCCTCTGTCAACTTGGCTTCCATTATCACACGCAACGAGGAAATCTCTACCTCAATAGGGAGTACAGCTTCCATTCCATATACCAGGGAGAACGGGGTTGCTCCTGTTGAAGTGCGGACAGATGTTCGATATCCATGTAGGGCAAAAGGGAACATTTCATGCCAATCCTTATAAGTAATAACCATCTTCTGGATAATTCTCTTGATATTCTTATTAGCAGCCTCAACAGCCCCATTCATCTTTGGCCTGTATGGAGACGAATTGTGATGGACAATCTTGAATTCTTCACACAGTTCTGTCATCATTTTGTTGTTCAAATTTGAGCCATTGTCAGTGATGATTCTACTCGGCACACCATACCGGCATATCAGATTATTTTTTATGAAACGCACAACCACTTGTTTGGTAACATTGGCATAAGAAGCAGCCTCTACCCATTTAGTAAAGTAGTCAATCGCTACCAAAATGAAACGGTGTCCATTTGAAGCTTTGGGTTCTATCATCCCGATCATGTCAATACCCCACATAGAGAAAGGCCATGGGGAGGAAATTACATTGAGAAGTGTCGGAGGCACATGCATCTTATCTGCATAAATCTGGCATTTATGGCACTTCTTTGCAAATTTGCAACAATCAGATTCTATTGTCAACTAATAGTAACCTGCCCTTAGCATCTTTTTAGCCATCGAATGTCCATTTGCATGAGTGCCAAATGAACCTTCATGAATCTCATGCATCAACATGTCTGCTTCGTGTCTATCCACGCATCTGAGCAAGACCGTGTCATAATTTCTCTTGTATAGCACATTTTCACTGAGGAAGAAACTGCCTGCCAATCTTCTCAATGTCTTTCTATCTTTCCTTGATGCACCAATCGAGTATTCCTGAGTCTGAAGAAAATGCTTGATATCATAATACCAAGGTTTTTCATCTGCTACCTCCTCTGTTGCAAACACATGAGCGGGCCTATCCAGCCGTCGAACTGCAATACGAGGTATATCATTCCAAGAATTCACTTGATACATGGAAGCCAGAGTTGCCAGAGCATCCGCCATATTATTTTCATCTCTATGGATGTGATGGAATTTAACTTTATAGAAGAAGGGTAGCAATCTTTGAGAATAATCTTTGTAAGGGATCAAGCCAGGGTGACGAGTATCCCATTCTCCTTTAATCTGATTTATTACCAAAGCTGAATCACCATACACATCTAGAATTTTGATTCTGAGATCAATAGCTTCCTCAAGACCCATGATGCAAGCCTCATATTCCGCCATATTATTAGTGCAATCAAATGTTAGCCTCGCAGTAAAAGGAATGTGCAATCCATGAGGAGTGACAATCACAACACCAATTCCTTTACCATATCATTCACCTCTCCATCAAAAATCATACTCCAATGAGATTCAGGGTCAGGGCCTTCCTCAGGCAATGGTTCATCACAATCTTTCACTTTCAAGAACATCACATCCTCATCAGGGAATTCAAATTCTGCAGATTGATGATCTTCCACCGGTTGGTGAGCAAGGTAATCTGCCAACACACTACTTTTAATAGCTTTTTGAGTGCGGTACTCAATATCATATTCAGACAACAACATCTGCCAGCGGGCAATTCTCCCAGTAAGAGCAGGCTTCTCAAAAATATACTTGATTGGATCCATTTTGGAAATCAACCAAGTGGTATGATTCAACATATACTACCACAAACGCTTTGCCGCCCAGGCCAAAGCACAACTTGTCTTTTCTAACGTGGAATACCGCAACTCACAATCAGTGAACTTTTTGCTGAGATAATAAATGGCGAACTCCTTCTTTCCTGCTTCATCCTGTTGTCCCGGAATACAACCCATGGATTTATCTAACACCGTTAGATACATAATCATCGGTCTTCCTTCTACGGGAGGGAGCAAGATAGGAGGTTCACGCAAATATTCTTTAATACTTTCAAATGCCCTTTGGCAGTCATCCGTCCACACACAACCTTGATCTTTCTTTAACAACTTAAAGATTGGTTCACACTTCGCAGTCATGTGGGAAATGAATCTGGAAATATAATTCAAACGCCCGAGGAAACCCCTGACTTGCTTTTCAGTTCTTGGTGCTGGCATTTCTTGAATTGCTCTAACTTTATCAGGATCAACTTCAATTCCTTTTTGGCTAACAATAAAACCCAATAATTTCCCCGATCTAACTCTGAAGGTGCATTTATTTGGATTCAAGCGGAGACGAAACTTCCTCAAACGCTGAAACAACTTCAATAAATCTTTTATATGCCCTTCTTCAGCTTGGGATTTGGCAATCATATCATCAACATACACTCCAATTTCCTTGTGCATCAGATCATGGAATAGGGTTGTCATAGCCCTCTGGTACGCTGCACCAGCGTTCTTCAACCCGAAGGGCATCACTTTGTAACAGAATGTTCCCCAGGGTGTGATAAACGTTGTTTTTTCCATGTCCTCTGGAGCCATTCTTATTTGATTATACCCGGAAAATCCGTCCATGAACGAGAATACTTTGAATTTTGTTGTGCTATCCACTAACATATCAATGTGAGGCAATGGAAAATCGTCTTTTGGACTAGCTTTATTTAGATCTCTGTAATCTACGCACATGCGGACTTTTCCGTCTTTTTTCGGTACTGGGACAATATTGGCAATCCATTGAGGATACACTGACGTCACAAGAAAACCAGCATTAATCTGCTTTAGGACCTCTTCTTTGATCTTTACTGCCATATCTGGGTGGGTTCTTCTCAACTTTTGTTTAACTGGCGGACACTCTGGCTTCAATGGCAAATGATGCTCAACAATGTCTGTATCTAGACCAGGCATGTCTTGATAATACCAAGCAAAAATATCCACATATTCTTTCAACATCTCAATCAACCCTCTCTTCACATCAGGATGTAACGATGCTCCAATCTTAATCTCTTTCGGATCTTCTTCTGAACCCAAATTAATCACTTCCAAAGGCTCCTTATATGGATGAATGGTATTATCCTCGTGCTCAAGCAACCGTGAGACCTCTTCTGGAATCTCATCATAATATTCTTCTTCAGCCCCAAACACAGGACATTCAAAGTTGGGAGAGGGTGCATGGTCATTGTATTCAACGGTTTTTTTAATTAATCTGCACATATGATTTATGATTGCTTTTAGAAACTGACACATATAACAAGTGATTATGCAGATTAATTTTTAGTTATCATTTATTTTGAAAGGGTTTTTTTATTTGATTATCATTTCCCAAGAAAAAGCAGAAAATAAAGACATATTTTTGGAAGCAAAGACAACTTTTATTAATGATCTTAAAAATCAAAGCAAACGGATAAGCCCATATAATACTTTCACCTTGGGCAGAGTGAAAGCTTTTCAAAGAAAGAAACAGATTAATAAAATAAATTACTTTGAAATATGTATGCAAGAAGGAACATCAATGGTGACCCAGTTCTGAACTCGGACTCCATGCGTCACAAAATTTGGTACTTCCCACTCTGCTTCATCTTCTTCAACAACATTGATTCCAGAATCAATTGGATGGAGGTAGCCTCCACTGCGGAAAACATCATGATAACTGTTCACAGGAGATTTTGACTTCAAACTTTCGCCTTTGCCATTCTTCGAAGAAAAACCCAAACCATTTCTATTATTGTTCACGGGTGGATCCACCAGTCGTCCCCAAGCTGCATTATGACCATTGCGCACAACCTGCTGCACGTCCTTCAGGGAAACTACAGAATTCTCATTCCTCCTGATGTTGTCAATGGATAGGGCTTGGAACTGGGTTCCAATAGCAGCCTCATCCGCTTCTACAATACTGAAAGAGGATAGATGGGATATCAACAACGCCTGCTCCCCATTTATGATCACTACCTTCCCTTCACGCACAAATTTTAGCTTCTGATGCAGAGTTGAAGTGACAGCCCCTGCTTCGTGTATCCATGGTCGTCCAAGCAAAAAACTATATGCGGGAATAATATCCATAACCTGGAAGGTTATCAAGAACAAATGTGGTCCTACATGGATGGGCAGGTCCACTTCACCGATGACAGATTTCCTCGACCCATCAAAAGCCTTCACAATGATGCCACTCGGGCGCATAGGTGTTCCTTGATACTTTAATTTCAAGAGGGTACTTCTCTGTATGACATTCAATGTGGATCCATTATTAATTAGCACATTGGACAGCGAATCATTCTTACAGTTCATGGATATGTGGAGGGCCAGGTTGTGCTTCCTCCCTTCATCTGGTAACTCATCATCACAAAAGCTCAAATTGTTACATGATGTAATGTTTCCAATTACGCTGCTGAATTGATCTAATGGCATGTCATTTTCTACAAAAGCTTGGTCTAGTACTCTCATCAGCAATTCTCTATGAGCAGAGGAATTCATCAATAAGGCTAGAATAGATATCTTTGAAGGAGTCTGCAATAACTGATCTACAATTCTGTAATCGCTCATCTTAATTATCTTCAAGATATCATTCACTTCTTTCTCTAATGTAGCTCCACTAGTCTCTCCTGCAGACTTCTTAGGCTCATCATTCTCAGCAATCTTCTTTCCAACAACAACATCTCTTTGAATGATCGGCGCAAATACACGACCACTACGGGTCACTCTGCTATTATCAGCTATATTTCCAACATCTGGCATCGGCTGGATGGGAATCTCCACCCCATCTTCTAAGATCGTAGCGTTGTATTTATAAGGCACAGCCTTATCTGATTCATAGGGAACAGGACCTGGCAGACTAATTACCAATGGGGCAACAGCTGGTTTGCTATGGTACTCCACCTCAAGATGAGTGGGTGCACCAAAACAAGGTACAATGACATTCGCCCCTTCCTCAACACAATCAGCCATCAAAAATTCATTTCCGCCAAACAAATCTTTGTCTGAAGAGAAATACTCATATGCGGAGGCATACTCTTCCTCTGACTCTTCCATCAAACAGACTTCAACCATATCAACCTCATGATAATAATATCTCTGACTTGTGATCTTGATGGTTCCGTTGTCTAACAGCAACTGAACACCTTCCCTCACAACAGAACATCCTCGGGGATTTTGACAACAAATTTTGCAAGATCCATATTGGTGTTCCACCTGACCAGCAGTATGACAGAAGGTAGCATGTAACTGCACTAGATCCTCATTCAAATGATCCATATCAAAAATTCTAAATTCACCCGGACATCCAGAAACCATATTTACTACATTCACTCCCCCGTGCTTGGGTAGAGGATTGTCTTTCACATTAGGTCCTACGTCTTTGAAAGATAAAATTCCAGACTTCAACAACCTTTGCACTTCATTCCTTAAAGGATAACAACTCTCAACACTATGCCCTGGTGCTCCCTGATGAAAGGCACACGTCTGGTCTGCTTTGTAATACCACAACAATGGTGATGGTACAGCGGGAGGTGGTCGCGTCTGGACCAACTTCTTCTGAACCAATGCTGGTAATAGCTCAGCATAGCTCATGGGAATAGGATCATAGTTCTCATTTCTCTGATTATACCCTTGATTCCCCTGCTGGGATGGTCTCTGATAAGCAACAGTAGTTGGAGCGGCATTCATAACAGGAGTAACTGAGGAGACTTGCTGATGACGCTGATAATTCCTTCTAGGAGCATTTACCTTTCTCTCTTGCATAACAGCATTTGTATCCCCCTCTTTCTTCTTTGTAAACCCGTAAGATGGCTTCTTCATACCTCCAGATCCTTCACCCTTTGTCAAACGGCCTTCTCTTACTGCCTCTTCTAGGCGGACACCCATTCCTACCATCTCTGTAAAATCACTTGGGGCACTTGCTACCATTCTTTCGTAGTAGAAAGCTCCTAGCGTCTTTAGAAAAATCTTGGTCATTTCTTTCTCTTCCATGGGCGGAATCACTTGTGCAGCCACTTCGCGCCATCTCTGCGCATACTCTTTGAATGATTCTTTGTCTTTCTGAACCATAGCCCTAAGCTGGTCACGGTCAGGTGCCATGTCCATATTGTACTTGTATTGTTTAATGAATGCTTCTCCCAAATCAATAAAAGTATGGATGTTGACACTGTCTAAACTCATATACCATTTCAACGCAGCACCGGTCAGACTATCCTGGAAAAAATGAATCAGCAGACGCTGATCATCAGTATGGGTAGACATCCTTATCACATACATCACCAAATGAGCATGAGGTCAAGTGTTGCCCTTGTACTTCTCAAATTTCAGGACCTTGAACTTAGTAGGAACTTTAACATTCGGGACCAAACACAGCTCATTCACATTCTGCCCGAAGAACTCTTTTCCCCTAAGAGCCTTCATCTTTCTTTGCATCCTATCAAACTGCTCTTGGAAATCATCCATTCTGTCATAAAGACCCAAGTCTTCACTCGGCGGAGGGAAAGGACGACACACATCTTCATTAACAAACGGAACCAAATTCACCGAAGGAGGTGCAGCAGGAACAGTATGCACCACAGGAGGTGCAGAAGTAACAACATTTGGAACCACCGGAGCATCTTGAGGACCCAGATTGAAACCTTCAGGTTCAAAATTCTCTGGAATTCCCCACGGATAACCCTGAGGCATACGGTTTTGAATAACAGTTGGAGTAGCGGATACAAGAATAGTCAGAACTTCAGTACTTGCCCTTGTTGGTTGAGGTTGAAGACTCGGTGGCTGATTCTGAGCAACCACCAGAGCTTCCATCAGAGTAGTCAAGTTGGCCAAGCCAGCCTTCAAAGCAGAAACTTCTTCGCGCAGCTCACTATTCTCCTGTTCTAAGTTGTCCATCTTCTTTTTGAAATTAGCCCGAGTGTTGTAGTGATGAGTCAGCTTGCTGAGTGAAGTAAAGAAGCTGGGTAAGACACCTGGATATGCATAACAAATGCAAAAACATGTGCAATATGATGCATGATATGTATATGGTTATTATTATTTTATCATTTAATATTTCAAGGGATTTAAGATTTACAGACATATTGCAAACATCAAAGTAACAACGCATTTGAAATACTGAAAACTTTTATTATAATAACTTCGAAATGGGTTACAAGTTTCAATGATCCCAAGTACAAGATGAAAATACAATCTAAAATCCTGAGAAAAGGAACTGATAGATCAATCTGTACGAATGCGCTTCCCTGTGAGCCTGGCAATCTGAACTCTCAACCTCTGGTTTTCTTCCACATGTCTGATGGCAACCTCTTTCCAATCATCTGAATCAGGAAGTGAACAAACAGCACCTGTTTGACGCTTAGGAGAAAATAAATCTCCTTGCCTCTCCATAGACTCTACTGCTCGACTCTCAAGGATCTCGATCAAATCATCTCTCTCCTTCAGGTCTGCTCTGTAGGAACTCTCTAAAGTCTGGAACTTATTCTTCCAAGCATCCCTTTCCTGTTGCATCCTAACCAAAGCAAGCTGCAGCTCTTCTAGATCATCTAATAAGGGAGGGGTGGTCTTCATAAACAAATCAGGCATGGGTGTCTCCCGAGTATACGGCATCTTCAACTGTATGGCTCTCGATCGGACCCACTGAAGATATGGCTCCAAGGAAACAACACCCCTAGGTCCCAAATCCTTCCTACTCTTCTTGTGAATGTGACGCCAGGCCTTCGCAATATGCTCCCTAGCTTCCCCGTGGTCTTCTCCTTCCTTCAGAAAGAAACTACTCAGATGAATATTGTTCGGTTTACCCCTCATCGGATAACCAAGCTGTCACCGTGCAAGAACAGGGTTATAGTTAATTCCTCCCTTTGTACCAAGAAGAGCCACATTGGGGAAACTACCACAACTGTCAATAATCTCCTCATCCTGGTGAGCTCGATGATACCAATCAATATCCGAGTGAGTAAGTGCCATGATCTTAGGAGCCCAACAAAGTTCCTTCTTGACATCCCAAAAAGCATCAGAATGAGGCATATGAGAGGTAAACCACCGATACAACAAAAGCGTGCAACAGATAATCATTCCCCCATGATAAGAATTCCGAAGATGAACAAAGTAATAAGCATCACCCAACAGTGTAGGAACCGGGTTTCCAATCATGAAAATCTTGATAGCGTTAATGTCGACAAACTTGTCCACATTAGGAAATAAGAATAATCCATAGGCGAGTAAAGCAAAGATGGCCTCAAAAGCAACCGTACTCTTCATCCTGGCAAAGTAACGAGCTTTCTCCAATAAGAACTGAGCTGGTAATCCTCTAATCCCTCCTTTGGTAGTCATATGAGCTTCCACCTCAGACTTCCCCAGATGAATCAAAGCAGCAATCTCATGTGGTTTTGGCTCACCTTCCAAACCAGTAAAAGGAACGCGATCAGTAACAGGTAAATCCAATAGATAGGAATACTCTTCCAGTGTTGGCATCAACTGATAATCGGGAAAAGTAAAGCAGTGATACACCGGATCATAGAATTAGACCAAAGTTGAGAGAAGACCCTCCTTCATCTTCAGCTTCATGAGAGGAATAATGGATCCATACTTCTTCCGAAAGTCTGCAGAACACTCGATCTCGGGAATTAGACTGATCAACTCATCTATCTTAGGATCCTTGAAACTGTATTTCCCGGTCTTTCTCTTTCCAGAATCCATGGTTTTAAAAGTAACTGAGATATTCACAAATAGTCAACCTTTAAATCCCTTGAAGTATTGTTTTGTTTTTTTTTTGTTTTTTTAAAAGATGCTTATGAGTGCATGGATGCATGATGCAACAATCACACACAAGATCACACATATAGGGTTTATAGGTTCAACGTCACGAGCATGAGGTCGAAGGTACTACCCATAAGGTATTGGTCTAAGAGTTTATCACCTGCCGAACAAGGTTCTAGAGGTTCCCAGAGTCTACATCCTTCCTTCGGATATTACCAACTTCCCAATTACTCGGTAATTAGTAATATTCTCAAGAAAGACTCGTCCGAGCGTAGTATCACGTGACAACTACTTCCGGATTACTCCGTCATAGCTTCCTCACTACACCTAAAAGGCCAAGAGGGGTTAGGTAATCTACGGTCCTCAGCTTCGCAGGCTCCCAGGTCGAAAGCAGTACGTCTTCCCGATTACTCGGTAAATGATACTACAGTCAAAGGGGCCTCCACTGAGTGGGGGATCTCATGCCTCCTTTTTTGGGATTACTCCCTCAAAGTTAACATGACTATACCACCCGTCCTATCTTAAAGTTTGCCCAAGTCCGGGTATAGGACTTATGAGTAATCACCAAGCACCCTGTAAACCAGGAAAATCCAGACAAACATATATACAAAATATAACACATAAAGCACAATAGCACATATACAGATATAAACAAAGATAGGTTTAACCCACTTAGGGATGGACCAGCAAGAGGTCAATCTGTCCCCAGTGAAGTCGCCATTTTTTCTGTAGCGGTAGAAATGTGCAAGACTAAGCCATTGGATTGACTAGACTTTATACAAATCAAAATCAAAATCGCCACCACGCTTTATTGTTTCCAAAGGAATGGGAAAAGAGCGAATAACCCAAAAAGAGGGGGAAAGATTCAAGCTAAGGGGGTTGGTTATGCAAAGGGAAGGTATTAGCACCCTAAACATCTACGGTACTCCGCAGGAACCTCTTTGAAAAATCTGTATATTTTGGCTATAAAAATGTGTTGTATATAAAATAGATGGTGGAGGTGAGAAAAGAAATATTTTTATGATTTTTTGCACCCGCCGCGGTTGCGAACCTTTAGTGCCTACGTACCACCTTTCATGCAATAGGGGATCAGGGTACACTTAGTTCATCTTTTAAAAATTTGAAACACAAGTGTGTTGGTTGATTTTATGAGATAAGACATCATTGCAATTGTCCGTGTGGAAAACATACTTACTACCCACAATCATGAGAAAGGAGAATTTGCATCATCTCAAAGTGGAGGATATGGCTTGGATTTTAAAATCAATAATGCCTCACTCAACACCCAAGTGGAAAATATCTCACTTCACTACATATTGTAGAAGTATAGTTGTTTGCATCATTACAAGGATTGACAAGAGTCTAATCTTTTGAGAAAAGTTTAAAGATAAAAGCCAAAGTGGCAAAATGGTTTGAAATGAGATTGATAGACTTTTAGTCTTCTCACAAAAAAATGTCAAGATATTATTAAATTGATTGAAGTTTATTTATGAAAATGTTTTGAAAATGCATGGACCTAAGTCCAAGTTTATTATGAAAATGTTTCAAGTTTCAAAACAAGAAGAGTTTTTTTTAAAGGGGGAGAAGATTTTTGAAATTAAAGAAGATGGGAGGAGAAGAAGAGGCTATCCTAATGCATAAGGTAAAAGCTAGGGATAAGAACCATCTAACCAACAAGAAGCCGAAACTTGACATTATGAGTCAATATAGAATTCCCATTCTTTGGATTGAAACCAAGCAAGCAAAGATACTAGACCTCTTGAGAGAACCAAACTTCAAGTGTTTTTAAGTCTTCGAAAAAATTGGGCAGAGTAACGGTTGTATACGGGTGAATTCCAGATTACAATGAAAGATCGTAATCACAAAAACCTGCACACAAAACAAACAAACAACCCAATGTCTTGAGGTAAACCTCAAGAACTCCAGACAAAATATCAAATAAAGTTACAAAGTCTCCAAGATAGGTCAAGGTCTCTAATCCTAAGTCCAAGAAGTCCATCACTCCATAATGCAAAGGATAGTAACCATGTAGTCCAAGTATCATTAAAGTTTTTTATGGTTCATGTTGATTATTAGGTGTCTTTAAAAGGAAAAGAAAAGCTCAAGTGAGCAAAATAAAATGACATAAAAGTAAATGCTCAAGTGAGCAAAATAAAAATGACATAAAAGTAAATGCTCAAGTGAGAAAAATAAAAATGACATAAAAGTAAATGCTCAAGTGAGCAAAGATGAAAATAGCATGAAATGTAAATGGTACATAAAGCATAAAAATAAAAGCGTAAAGTAAAGTCAATTGTTAGTAATTAGTGGTTAGTTGGATGACCATCTTGAAACTTGCATTTGGAACTCATTAGGGGATTGGTAGAACCAAAGCCTCTACACAACAAGTTGCATTTGCTTTTTGTCAAGTATATCATCCATTTTGGAATTCTCACAAGGCAACATGTAATGATCAACGATGTTTAAGTGATCCGCGTTGACCAAAGGTGTTGTAGATCCATCAGAAGATTGGTAGAACCAAAGCCTCTACACGATGAATCTCAAGGTTATTGGATCAAAGAGATCAAATTAACATACTTGGGCTTGCAATCATAAGTTTGGGCCACGAATGATCATTTATTTGAATCGGGACAAAATTTAGCGCTATGTTAAGCAATCGTAAGTGGACTTATGTAGAAGTCGCACCTATTTTGAGGTCGGTCAATAGCAATCTATGTACTTCATGTTTGGATAAATGATATAAAGATCACCATCCCTTAACATGTAGCACAATTAAAAAATAAAGGGATAAGATGAAGAGGGAGGGAAATGATAAGCTAATTTGGATCACCATTTCAAAATTCTTTCATCTTTAAAGTCAACCACTCCTCTAGATGGATTAAAGCACTAAACATATCATTAATCCAAAGCACCAAAAATGAATTAAATAATTCAATCTTAGGTAGATTTGAATTGATGAACATTTATACAACTTCATCTACATCACAAAGTCCATTGAGTTTAAGGACAAATTGGACATTTAAAATTGCAATCCAAACCAACAATCACAAGGAGTGAGTAGAAAAAGCATTTTGGATCAAAGCTGCCCCAAAACAAGGCAAAAAATACATTCTGTTCTGGTGTAAATCGATTTACACTACTATGTAAATCGATTTACACAGTATTATTTTCAAAAATTTATGCAAAATCGTGTTGTGTAAATCGATTTACACATAGTGCAAATCGATTGCACACAGAACAGCAGCCAAAAATAGCATTTTAAAAGGCCAATTTCTTGTTCAAACTTTCCATCAAACACCTTATGATCATGGATCCAATTGAGCACGAAAATTCCATCAAATTATGAAAAAATAACACCATTGGAATCACAAAAGAATGCTCAATGAATCAATCCCAAAGATCACCAAGAGATCACATTGTGAAAGATGAATTATCCAAACTTACCAAAGGTAGATCAAGAGAATTATCAAAACAACTTCAAGAATTTGCTTCAATTCAACCACAAGAATCAATTGACTAAGCTTGGATGTAGAGAATTGATGGAGAAAAAGTGTTTGGATGAAGGTTTAGCTCAAAGATTAGTAAGCTTCAATGCAAAGCTTACTAACTTTTTGAAAATGGAGCTTTGAGTGAATTTGGTAGATGGAGAGATTTAAGAGATTTTTTAGCAAGGTGGATTTGGCTATCAAAAGCTTGAAATTTGAATGAGATGAGGGCTCTATTTATAGATTTTTGAATTGGGATTAGTGGTAATTTGGTAATTGATTCTTGGAGCCAAAATTTGAATTAATGATAATTATTTCAAATATTAGAGCCAAAATTTGAATTAATGATAATTCTTCTTAAAAATGAAAGATTGGCACTAAAATTTGAATTAATTATACATCTTTAAAAAGTGAAGGAAAATTGGAGCCAAAAAAATGACAAGTTTAAAATGCTGATTTTTTTTTTCAAATTTCGCTCTATGCAAATCGATTGCACTATATTGAAAATCGATTTGCACAGTGTATTTTTCCAAAAAATTGTGCAAAATTCACTTTGTGCAATCGATTGCACTCTAGGAGCAATCGATTGTACAGTGAAAAAAAATGAAATTTTTTTAATTCTTTTTCTTTGCAAATAGGGATTTTAGGAAAATAATACCAGAAACCCTTATTTGTCAGATGCTTCGACTTGGTACCTACAAAACAAAAATATACAAATACAAAGACAAATATTTTTTGTATTTCGATTAGAAGTTACTCAACAACACGTATACAAAATACACAACCAAGGTGCTTGGAGATTCCTCGAGAGCAAACTTAAAGATAGGAAAAAGAGGAAGAACCAAACCTAATGTGATCTTGTTATGATCAAGTTGACATGATATGACAGATGAATATTAGGGGCAAAAATTGGGGTACAACATCAAGATTCAAGCCTTCCAGAGGAAGTTTGCTCAGTCAATTGCTCAAAGGCCTGAAAATCGACTGTGTTAGGGCAAAAGTCAATTGTGTCCTGCATACAGTCAAACTTCAAGATTTTTGGTCAACATTCTCATTTTGAAGTATTATTCATCATTTTACCAAGGGTTGATCATTATTCCTCAAGGATTTCTCACAATTCATCAAAACCCAAAAGTTGCTAAATTAGGGTTTTGTAGGAAAAGTCAACTCAACTTTGACCAATCATAAATTTCTCATACTTTATCAAAAATGACCCATCCAAATATCATTTTGAAGAGGATGTAATTGCCTACAATCCATCTTCATCTCCCAAGGTCAAAATATGCACTCACAAGAAGATATAAATTTGGAAATTATAGGTCATTTTGAAAAGTCAACAAAAACACCTTTTGGGTCAAAGCTTCATACATGAACATGGAAGACTCAATTGAGATGACACCAAAAGCTTTTCTCAGAGGACATCTTAAGCTTTCTAAAAATTCCAAGAACACCTCTCTAGGGTTAAAATTGAAAGAGTTATGTATTGGCAAAGTTGACCCTTTTTGTAAAATTGCCAAAAGTCAAATGTGGCCAAAATTGCAATTTTTGTCAAATGGACCCAACTTTTTATGCTTGCACTGAGTTTGTAACATTACCCACGACCCATGATCCCTTCCACTTGTCATTATTTTATTTTTGTCATTTATTTTGATTTTATTTCAATTAAATCAAATAAAATCAAAATAAAATCATGAAAATATCAAAACTAATCAAAGCTTGAGATTGTATGCATGTTTAGGCCTCTTATATAGATGGAAAGAGAATCAAATCGTGAAAGCTTCATTTGGACACAAAAAGATTGGATTTGGCTTGATTTGGAAATATTTGCATAAGGATCAAATCTTGAATCAATGATCTTAATTGAGGAAGATTTGAAACAAGTTTGTAACCCTAATTCGTTCTAGGGTACATAAGGAACATGTGCATACCAAAACCAGGGGAATGAGAGGCGTGAAAACAAGAGAGCAAGTTTCAAAAAAAAATGGAAAAAAGTGGCACACTGATTTCTAAGTTGCAGACCAATTCAAAGCGTTCTAAGCATCCCAAACGTTTGTTGGACATCCCAGGAACGTGTTGCAATCATTAACAAGCCTCCTAACGTCCAAAATTACACTGTAAGTACCCCACGGTTTTCACATCTTCTTGAAATCGAATTCAACAATTCTGGCACTTTTAGCATGATTTATTTGCATACTCTTAATCCTTGAATCATTTGCAAGCTAATGGTTATGATTAATTACGTTTTTATTGACTGTATACAAAGATGTCATGGCTAGGGTTTATGCTTCGTTTTTAGGGATTCTCCATACAGGTACAATTGGCCATGGATAAAGGTACCATGATGCTCGTGAGGTTGCCATGAGTTAATTGGTACCATTGTTGTGCATTTATCATGCTTGCATAAGATTTTGGAGAAACAAAGGGTTGTACCTACGCCCATCTGTCTGTAGGTAAAAGTTAAGAGACTTTTAGCAACAGTGGGATGAAGGAGATGATAGCGTGGCATCCTGTGACTGGCCCATTCAAATTTGTGCGTGTTTTGATGATTATTATTTTATTTTTTCATATATTGTTAGTTTGTTGTTCCATGTACAACTAATCAAGCCAGCCCAGCTGATAAGCGCGCAGTATGATTATGCCAAAGGACCTGGGTTCGATCCCCAGGTCCCCATATTGTTTCATGATATTTTTTCTTGCATAATTAGGCACACGTACATACAAGGAGCCTATCATGTACCATCAGCTTTCAGCCATCAGATCCCCAGCATGCCCAGATCCAAGGCTTCCCATATGAGGGCCTACCATGTGCACAGGTCAAACGCACCCACAGGATTGAAAAATTCAAATAAGGCCATCAACATTTGGGCTTGAATTTGCAATTCAGACCCCCCTTCTTGCTACAAAACCAGGCCCATTCTTATTTCTTTTCTAATTTTTTCTTTTATTTAAATTTCTTTTATCTAATTATTTTCTAACACAAATTAATTCCTTTTTACAAAAAAATCATAAAATCAATTTCACCAATTTAGAATTTAGGTTTTATTTTATTTTAGAAAAATCCATTTTATATTAGTTTTAATTTAGGTTTAATTCTAACTTTTTTTTGTAAATAATTAAAATCAAATTAGAAAATTAGGTTTGTTCTTGATTTAATTTTTATTTCTTTTCACAAAATAAAAAAAATACAAAAATAGTTAATTTAATTATTTTTCTTAAATAAAATTAATTATTCATTAGGCTTTCTTTATTTATTCAATTAAACTCTATTTTTCTTAAAATAATCAAAAACAAAAAAAATGATTTTTCTCTTTTAAATTCCAATTGGGTTTAGACGGGGTCAAAACCCTAATTTCTCTCATTCTAGATTCATCGCGCGCGTTTATTTATGTTTACCATATTAATGTAACTACTTACAGTATGAAATAGTTTAATTAGTTTTTTTATCCTTTTACGGGTTTTTGGCCATGTAAATTAATCCCCCACCCCGAAGCCTTGTAATAGCGTAGTTTTTATTTCTCACATTTTAATTCTTGCAAATATTAACAGTTAGATGTATGATAATAGGATTGTATAATAAGATTGCATGACAATTTAAAATGGTTAGCAAACCCTAATGTGCAAAGATAATAACTTGAAATCAAATCACTCGCAAATGCGCACTCTTAGGGTATACTCTCACTTTGGTTGCCTTCGGTGAACGATCATTAAGTATAGGGTATTTAAGTGGTCGCCTTTCTGTCTAAACAAAGATCAAATGTCCCGTTTGAAAATGTTGCCTCCGAAGTGTTGCCTCGGAAAGGTTGCCTCTGAAATGTTGCCTCAAACATGATCTTAAGACATTAGGGTTATTACTAAGACGTCCTAACATTGCTTTAGTGATCGTACGTCCCTTACGAATTGACCCTTACAACTCCAACGACGGTGCTACCTACTCTTTAATAGTGGGATAGCGCTGTCTAAAGGAAACAATAACAGAAACATTCTTTTTTCGAGTAGGTAGATGCTAGTAGGTACTTGCTCAAAATCAAACTTTTTTCACACTTACACTTTTCCAAACAAAGTTTTCAAAAACACTTCGTAACACTCTTGAGGACTGATACAAGGGTTAAAATGAAGTAAAACAAAAAAAAATTTCAAAACACACAAACACGAAAGCAATTTTTTTAAAATGATGAGCAAGTGCCTAAGAGCCCGTAGAAAACTACGGATAGAAAGGGTGCTAACACCTTCCCTTTCTATAATCTACCCCCCGTACTCAGAATATCTCGAAAAAGCAATTTTTCTGTGCTTTTTTCCTTTCTAGTTAAATAAAATAAAAGTCGGTGGCGACTCTTGCTTACCGCGACATTTTGCAAACACAAACGCAAAACGCAAACCAACATTTTCCAAAACAGTCTGATTCTGCCACCGTATCACATATACATTTTCCATGATAAATATTGTTGTACCCCAAAACTGTTCCTCTCTTTTTTCTCACGACATTTTATCACAAGGATTTTCAAAAGCTCAAAGTTAGCACAAGTACAAAACAGACAAAAAGGGCAAAGCAGAAAAATTTATTTTTTTGACAAAATTGAAGAAAAAAAAGCTTGATTCGATTCATACTAGTTTTGATTAGGAATATAGGCTTCCTTCGAGCAAGTTTGATTCATACCTCGATTGGGAATTTGGGCCTCCTTCGATGTAAGCTTTTATTTACATCCTTCGATTGAGCATTTGCATTCTTCGAGAGAGCTTTGGTCCTCACGCTTCGATTGAACATTTGGGCCTCCTTCTATGCATGCTTTGATTTACATCCTTCGATTGAGCATCTGGCTTCTTTGATCAAGCTTTGGTCCATAAGTTTCATTTGGGCATTTGACCTCCTGCGGGTTTACTTTGATTCACTAAAATAGCTCTTGCATGCAAGCTTCATTTGGACAATGGCTCCTGCATGCAAGCTCCGATTGCACCATTGGCCTATCACATGTTTGCCTTTAATTCACAAAGAAGGGACCTCCTGCATGCAAGCTTCGATTGTACCATTGGCCCCTCACCTGTTTTCCTTGGATTCACAAGTTTTTGATTGGATGAATGGCTACCTTCCTGTGAATTTCGATTTCATCTTCATGTTTGCTTCAAATACACCTTCATGTCACCATCGAATACACCTACATGTTGGCTTAGAATCCACCTTCAGTATTGTTTTGAATCACCTTCATATCACCTTAGAATGCATATGCAGACCCTTCAACACACATAACGTTGCGTTATGACTCACAACTTGGTGGCCCATTCGAAGGACTTGCCTAGGTTAGGGAATAATTGGTTTTGCTTACTTTTGAATCTGGTCGAAGGTTTGGGCCTAAGTGATCAAAAGAAAGAGGACTCAAAGTGGCATATTCAGCTGAAGAGGGCCATTCGAAGAACACATAATTGGTCCATTCGAAGAATACACAGTTGGCCCATTCGAAGGACACACAACTGGTGGAAACGAAAGCTGCTTTGTTGAGTCTGGTCGAAAGCTATGGAAAGATGAAGTATTCGATTAAAAGAGTCAAGTTGTCCATAGGTCAGGCTACATAGGCCTCCAACTTGTGCCTCATTCCATATTAAATTGTTCTTCAAGCCAACTTGCTCTTGATGACATCACTACCTTTTTAGAAATTTTTTGAGCCTTGTGCCTGTCGATCTTCTGCATATTTTACCTCTATAAACTAGGAGCCACCCATCTAAACCAATGGTTTTAGTACTTTTATCTTGGGATTATAAAAAGTTGACACAAGTGGATGTTGGCCTTTCAAAGAAACTATATTTTATTCTTTCACAAAGATGCTCATTCCAAATTTTTCTCTCTATAAATAGAGAGTCCAGTTGCACATCAAAAGGAGGATGGGAGGCAACATGAGAAAACGCTGGCAGATATTGGCTATGTGGGAAGAACCTTCAAAAAACTCTCAAACTCTCAAGATTCCCAAACACTAAATACACTCTTAAACCCATAATCTAAAGAAACACAACACCTATTTCTTTCCTCTTTCGAATCCAGAAGTGACCACACCCTTTGTTTCTGCTTCCTTCGAATCCAGACAAAGAAACACCACACTTTTTCTTTCCTTCAAATCCAGGAGCATCCAAGGCTGTAACTTACGTCCAACACACATATCCCAGCTTCAAGCAAGGTAAGTCATTCTGACCTTAACTATTTCGTTTTAAGCATGTAAATAACATTTGTTCACTTTTCGTTTCTATACTTTTGTTTGTATGCTTTTCTTTTCCAAGTACACGTTGAAACTAACTTGTACAGACTTGAAACGAAATAAAAAGTTATGTGTGAAACGAAGCCTTAAGCTTCGCCCCCATATTGCTTCACAGTCCAAACGAAGGAGAAATAAGGGAGAAAATGAAGGGCGCACACTCACATTAATTCCCAAACCCAATCGAAAGAAGCAGCAAGAAGGGTGAATCGAAGCTTACTTGCTCACACTAACCTTCCTGCAATCTAAAGAAGCAAAAAAGGCAGAGTCGAAAGAAGCCAAGAAGAGCTGAATCAAAGGGTGTTACTGCCTGATCGAAGGACTTGTTTTCCTTTCTTTTATTTTGTTTTATATTACTATTCAATATGGTTGTAATAGTGTAGGATATTTACCTTCTGCATTTTTTATTGCTTTATACAAAATACTAGTAGTTAGGGTGTATTGCAAGATAAAACCAACAAATAGACAATCCAAAATCAAAAGACTAAATGCATGCAATCAAACACACTTTACACACATGCACCTCTAGGGTAATCTCACTTGTTGCCTCGGAAAATAGTCATGTCCCTCGAATATGGGCGTTTTAGCAAAAGTCCCTCTATAAAAAGATCGTAGTCCCTCGATGTCCCTAAATGTTTCCTTTGGTAAACGATCTAGTCCCTAAACGAAAATTGCTAAAACGTCTCATAGGTTGCCTTCTATGACTATATAATTGACCCATGCTTGTCCCTTTACATACAAAGATAAGGCTACATACCAATCAATGGTAAGATATTAATATCAAAGGAAGAGAGAAATGAACAAAATACTTTTGAGTAAGGTAGAATGTTCTTAGTTGCTTGCTCACAATCTATTCTCAAAAACAAAACATTTTTTCAAACACACCAAACACTTTTCAAAAATATGAAATATTTCCAAAAGTCCAAACACTTTGTATATATTCTTATAGAGACGAGAATCATTACAAAGTTTACCTAAACAAATGCGCTTTTCAAAATCCACCACAAACAAATTTCCAAACAAAGCAAGTGATCTAGAAAGAAACTAAGAGCCCGTAGATAACTACGAATGAAAAGGGTGCTAATACTTTCCCTTTTTGTAACCTACCCCCAGAACTCAAGAAAATAATCTCAAAGGTCTTTCCTGTTCTTTTCACCCTTTCCTTTATTGGATAAAAGAAAAGTCAATGTCGACTCTTGCTATCTACAACAATTGCGATCACATGCAAAACACCCAAGTCAATTCTCCCACCGTGTTACAGAACTGGCGACTCTGCTGGGGAAGATTAAATTAACTAAAAGTGGGGTTACCTTAGGGCTAGATCACCTTTTACTTTCTTTTCATTGTTTGACTTGCTTGCTTTACATTATGGTTCCTTGTTTGGGCTTGTTTTGATCCTCTACCCAGATCTGGGGAACCTTTTTAGGTAAGTAGCAATAGATTGTGGAAATTGTACAGTGTAGACCGATATAGTTGAAGCAATGGCTACGTTAGTGTTACACATTTGTTGGTACCGATATCCCTTGTATTGAATCAAGGAGAATACAGGCCCCTTGAGCGGTGTCATGAAGCACTAACTGACCTTAGAACCTTAATTGAACAACTTTGTCATTAGGAAGTAGTGAGATATCCGGTTTTGGTGGAAAGCTGAAAATTGGTTGATACTCGATACTACACTCATTGAGATCATACTTTTGGGATATCTCGGCCGCAAGAAAAGATTGATTATGCTGAGACAATGCCTAAAATGAAGTTCAATGATATTGAGATCCCCTAGAACCCGGTTACTTTATAGGACAGGTTGAGCCAACTAAACTTCAAGATGGTACTTACCTACCAACTCCATGAAAGCCTAAACCTAAGGACTTGTCTGCTTTGTATGTATATGATTATTTGTACATAATAACTTGCTTACTTTGCATATTTGTACATAACCTCATAACGTCATACCATAGCATTTTCAATAACCATTTCAAGGATCTCAAGGGACTATGATGCAGGGTCATGAGAACTAGACGCCTATCAAGGGGCAAGAGGATTTATTTTCCTCTAACCAAACACCGTCAAAGACCAAAGCACGGTCAAGGGCTATGACCCACTTGACATGGTGAGCTTAATTCTCGTAGAAAGACATTCACCGATACGAAGTTTTCCAATCAAAGCGATTGATAAGAATTCAACTTCTAACATCTTTTGGTGTTTACCCCGCGAGATCCTTGAAAACATGTATATACATACCATGCATCATATCATGACAGGTTTCTCCCACACAGGTTTCCTTATCTTCCTACTGTTTATTTCATTAATATGGATATAGAACAAACGGTGAAGGATCTCCAAGAACAAAATGCCCAATTCCAACAAATATTCCTAGCTCTGGCTAAGGGGAAAGAATATCTGAAAACACTCTTCACCAAAGAGAGCAAGAAGAAGACTAAGAAAAGGGTTATGATCCTCAACGTGGGAAGAAGGTCCAAGGTGCATACCCAACTAGCTCAAAAAGAAGATGCTTCTTCTGAAGAAGAAGACAATCAAGAAGAGGAAGCTAGAAGCATTAGGGCTAACATATCTACTGATGACGAAGACTATTTTGAGGAGCAGTATCCATCGGCGGATGAAAAATACAAACAGCTTGAAGACAGACTAAAAGCCGTGGAGATCCAAGTTGTACCCGACTTGGACTTAGGAGACATGGGTTTGGTTTCTGGAGTAGTCATCCCACCAAAGTTCAAAATCCCTACTTTTGCCACGTATGATGGGGTCTCTTTCCCTAAGATGCATTTGAAATCTTATGTTCGCAAGATTCAACCATACACAACTGATCAGAAGCTATGAATCTATTTCTTCCAAGATAGCTTCGCTGGGACGCAACTTAAGTGGTTCTATCAATTAGAAAGTTCCCACATTCACACTTGGGAAGATCTAGCTATTGCTTTCTACAAGCAGTACCAATACAACATTGATCTTGCACCAACTCATGCGCTGTTGCAGAGTATGACCATGCATTCCAACGAGGGCTTCAAAGAATACGCCCAAAAGTGGAGAGACCTGGATGGAAGGGTGCAGTCACCCTTAACTCACAAGGAGTTGATTGACATCTTTATGGGAATATTGACGGGACCTTTCTTCAATCACCTAATCTGAAGTTCCTCAGCTGGGTTCACCGAGATAATACTGACTGGAGAAAAGGTCGAAGCTGGCATCAAAAGCGGAAAGATCCAAGGAGCTACACCTTTTGATACTCAAAAAGCCATAAAATAGGAATAAAGAGTCCAATGTTGTGTATGGTCAAAAGGGTCATAACAAGAGCGATCATGACCAACATGTGGGGGCAGTCCTGATCTCCGGTCCTGCACCGTGGCGGCAACAACAAAGGGGAAATCGGTGAAGGCAAGACGAGCCCAAAAGACGGTTCACCAACATCAACATGTCGTTGTCTCAAGCAGTGCAACACTTGTTGGATATGAATCTGATTACGTTAATAGGACCTCATCAAAACCCTAAAACTTCTTCTCCTAACTACAGTCCTGATGCAATATGTGCATATCATTTCGGCAGTCCTATGCATGATACTAACGATTGTTGGGCGCTGAAATACGAGATTCAAAGCATGATTGACGCCAAGGAGATCGAGTTTGATCCTCCAAAGACTCCCAACGTGATCACCGCTCCCATGCTAAATTATTGAGCGTTCCAGTTCATTTTGAATTTTCAATTGTAATTTCTTTTGTTGTTCAAACACTTATCTATTAATGTTGACCTTTGTTTCATTAATGCATTTCATATGTTTATCTTGAATTCATCCATTCGTTTTCACTATATTTAAACTATGCTTTTTACTCTCTTTATGACATTTAACTCTTGCTAAAAGTTATAAGCCTTTAGAAGGAGGATGATGAAAACAATGCCATATTCTCATACAGTATGTGTGATACGGTCGCAGAACCGACTTGTTTTGAAAATGCTGGTTTGCGTTATTATTCCCAAAATGTCGCGGTAAGCAAGAGTCGCCACCGACTTTTATTTCATCCAACCGGAAATGATAAAAGCACAGAAAAAATCATTTTTTCGAGATTTTGAGTACGGGGGGTTGATTATAGAAAGGGAAGGTGTTAGCACCCTTTCTATCCATGGTTTTCCATGGGCTCTTAGGTACTTGCTCATATTTTAAAATTGCTTGTGTGTGTTTGTTTTGAAAAGTTTTTGTTTTATTTCGTTTTAACCCTTGTTTCTGTCCTCAAGAGTGTTACGAAGTTATTTTGAAAACTTTGTTTGGAAAAAGTGTTTGGTGTGAAAAGGTTTTCTTGAGCAAGTACCTACTAGCATCTACCTACTCAAAAAAGGATCGTTTCTATTCTCGTTTCCTTTAGACAATGCTATCCTACTATTGAGAAATAGGAAGCACCATCGTTGGAGTTGTAAGGGTCAATTCGTAAGGGACGTACGATCACCAAAGCAATGTTAGGACGTCTTAGTAATAACCCTAAAGTCTTAAGATCATATTCGAGGCAACATTTCTGAGGCGAAGTTTCCGAGGCAACATTTCCGAACGGGACTTTTGATCTTTTTTTAGACATGAGGGCAACCACTAAGACACCCTATACTTAATGATCGTTTATCGAAGGCAACCGAAGTGAGAGTATACCCTAAGAGTGCGCATGTGCGAGTGATTTGATTTCAGTTATTATCTTTTCACATTAGGGTTTTCTAGTCGTTTTAAATTATCATGCAATCTTGTCATACAATTCTATTAACATACCTCTAAACAGTTAATATTTGCGAGAATTGAAATGCGAGAAATAAAACCTACGATATTACAAGGCTTCGGGGTATGGATTAATTACATAGCCAAAAAACCCGTAAAATACGAATAATAAAGAAAATCCTAGATTAAACTATTACATACAGTGAGCAGTTACATTAATATTGCAAAAATAATAAACGCACGCGATAAATCGAAAACGAGAGATTTAGAGTTTTGACCCCAACTACCTAATTGTAATTTTAAAAGAAAAATCATTTTTTTTTTGTGGTTTTTGTGCTATTTTGAGAAGATAAGGTTTAATTGAATAAATAAAAAAACCTAATTACTAATTAATTTTAATTAAGAAAAATAATTAAATTAACCTATTTTTATATTTTTTTTTTATTTTGAGAAAAGAAATAAAAATTGAATCAAGAGTTAACCCTAATTTTTTATAATTGATTTTAATTATATAAAAAAGGTTAGAATTATCCTAAATTAAATTAAACTAACATTAAATTAAATTTAATAAAATAAAACCTAATTCTAAATTTTGTGAAACTTGATTTTATGATTTTTTGTGAAAAAAGAAATTAATTTTGGTTAAAAAACATTTAAACTAATTAAATAAATAAACAAAATAAATAGAAAAGAAAAAAGAATGGGCCTGGTAGCTTTGTAAGAAGGGGGGTGTTGTTTGCAATTCTTGGCCCAGCAACTCCTTGGCCCTTTTGACTTTTTTCAATCCCATGCATATGCTTGACTGGGGCGTATTGTGGACCTTCAAGGGATGTCCTTGGATCTGGAGTGTCGATGGATGGAATGATCAGATCTGGATGGTACATGATGAGTCCTTTGCCATGTGGTACACTGAATTATCCTGAAAATATTGAGAAAATAAAATGCACACGCCTGGGATCGAACCCAGGACGTGTGCATCAAAGACCAACAGCTTTGCCATTTGCGCTGGCTTGTTTAGTTGTAACAATAATGCAACAAATAAAATATAATGCAAATATCATGCAACGCTTCCCAAAACGCGCGTAGATTCAAACAGGCCACTCACAGACTACCACGCTATCATCTTCCTCGTGGCTTCCGTCGTTTTTTATCAAAGACTTTTACCTATGGACATCAAGCGTAGGTATAGCCCTGTGCATTTTCAAAATCTCATACAAGCATGATAAATGACAACCAATGGTACCAATCAACTCGTTGCAACCTCACGAGCATCATGGTACTATTATTAATGGCCAATTTTTCCTATACACAAAACCCCTAAAAACAAAGCACGAACCCTAGCCATGGCAACTTGATGCACAGTCAATAAAAATGCAATTAATCATAACCATTAGCTTGAAAACAACTCAAGGATTAAGAATATGCTAATAAATCATGTTAAAGATGCCAGAATTAAGATATTCGAATTCAAGAAAAGAGATGAACCGTGTGAACCTTACAGTGTGATTCTGAGCGTGGGGAAGCTTACTAATGGTTGCAACACAATCCAGGAATGTTCAGCAAACGATTGGGAAGGTTAGAATGGCTTGAGACGGCCTGAAACTTGGAAATTAATTTGCAACTTTTTCTTGAATTTTTGAAATTGGTTCCCTCCTTTGCACACCTCCAACCTCTTTTTATTTGATCTGCACTTGTTCCTTATGTATCCAAGAATGAATTAGGGTTGCCATTTGTTTCAAATCTTCTCCAATTATGATTATTGATTCATGATTTGATCCTTGTGCAAAATCTTTCCAAATAAAGCAAAATGCAATCTTTTTGTATCCATATGAGCCTTTCACGATTGGATCTTGTTTCCAGCGGTGTAATGGACCTAATCATGCATAAAATCTCAAGCTTTAATTAGTTTTTGATATTTTCATTATTTTATTTTGATTTTATTTGATTTAAATGAAATAAAAATCAAAATAAATGACAAAAATAAAAGAATGACAAGTGGAAGGGCTCATGGGTCGTGGGCCACATTACAAACTCAGTGCAAGCATAAAAAGTTGGGCCCATTTGACCAAAAAAATGCAATTTTGGGCACATTTGACTTTTGGCAATTTTGCAAAAAGGGTCAACTTGGCCAATGCATAACTCCCTTAATTTTGATCCTAGAGAGGTATTCTTTGACTTTTTAGAAAGCTTAAGATGTCCTCTAAGCAAACATTTTGGTATCATCTCAATTGAGTCTTCCATGTTCATGTATGAAGCTTTGACCCAAAGGGTGTTTTTGTTGACTTTTCAAAATGACCTATAATGTCCAAATTCATATCTTTTTGTGAGTGCATATTTTGAACTTGGGACATGAAGATGAATTGTAGGGAATTGCATCCTCTTCAAAATGAGATTTAGAGGGGTCATGTTTGATAAAGTATGAGAAAGTTATGCTTGGTCAAAGTTGAGTTGACTTTTCATATATAACCCTAATTTAGCAACTTTTGGGTTTTGATGAATTGTGAGAAATCCTTGAGGAATCATGATAAACCCTTGATCAAATGATGAATAATACTTAAAAATGAGAATGTTGACCAAAAATCTTGAAGTTTGACTGTATGTGGGCCACAGTTGACTTTTGCCCTAACACAGTCGATTTTCAGGCCTTTGAGCAATTGACTGAGCAAACTTCCTCTGCAAGGCTTGAAACATGACATGGATGATCTTGAGAACATATTAGGACAATGGTGATCATTTGGTACCCTTTGGAATCAAACATCTTGATGCAAAATGAAACCCTAATTTGAGGTAGACTGCCTTAGGAGAGAGTTTGTCTGGTCAACTCTTGGACTTCCTTGATCAATTTAAGGACCTTACTTGACATGTATTGAGAAATATGGGAGGGAAAATTTTGGGATACAACAGTATGCTTTTGAAAAGACCTTGTTGACGATGTACAAGCATTCTTTTAATTCCCAAGCAGTGGAGTTATAAGGAAGATAATCCCTAGTCAACCCCTTTGAGCCAAAGAAGTAGGAGTTTTCTTTTTCACACAAATTGAAACCTTTAATCAAACCTGGGGCAGGAGAGTCTCTCATTTAATTCAAATGCGCATCCAGTCACAAGTTTTCACTCGTACACAACGAGTGACATCAAGAACATCCTTTTGAATCCAAAGACGGTGATGGTTCCCTGTAAATAGGCAATAATTATCTCTCAAAAAGAAAATCCCATTGAGTCAAAACCTACGAAGGAGATTTGAGGAAAACTAGGGCATCCCGCTAGCTGTAATCTCAACACAAGAACAGTCAGGCAAGATCAGGGATAATAAATAAAAAAGTAGATCACTACAAAGCCTCGACAACATGAAAAACGTTGCAAAAAAAATGACTGCTTTACGACAAACTTAACTTGTCTGAATCATCGCCAAAACATCATTCCAGATTCAATTGGAGTTCAAACAACTGAGTTTAGGACTGGAGAAAATCACGAAGAACAGGCGGGCACAAATAAACTTTGAGCCTTATTATTTATTTCTTAAAACCATGAACCAAGCCACGCTACAACCCTTTAAAAGTACTAATTGAATCATGGGTTAGTTCGAAAGCATATTGTTACCAAAGGTATCCTGACTCCTGTAAGGCTTACTAAAAAAATCCTGAGTTGAATTCATATTCTTACAAAACTCTTTGTTAAACTGCATTTTCAAAACTTCAAGACAAACATAAACTTTGCATCATTTGAATACTATTGTTTGCATATAGCTATTTGTTTGACAACGGAGAAATTCACACGACGAATATCCAATGAACAAAAATTCTCAAGAAACAAAACCACTTCAAATTGGAAGACACTATCAATGAAAAATATCCTATAAGCAAGGGACATGACATATCACTATCACTCATCTGTGGCAGTCAAAGTCGAGATTCTAAGAAATCTCTCAAGAAGTGCTGAATAACCAGAGGCAGGTCCGCATCTCCATCACTAAGGGAATTGAACATAAAATCCCAACAAAGGGGCACATACGGCCAAGCAAACATTTTCTGGCAGTACTACAACGCTTACTACTTGGGGCTGTGACCAAATTCCCACAAAGTCCTTTCCATAGGGTGATCCCCAGTCAAGTCCCCATGAAGTTATCTCTATAAGGTTATCCCCACAGAATAATCTTCACGAATAAGGGTACAAACCCCTCAAGGTCAAATTCATGGATATCCCCCACAAAGTTGGATCCAGGAAATCCCCAGCCAGAGTTTCAACCTCCGGAAAACCACTCCCCAGCTGAGTTGATCTCAAGAATCCTCGAGGAGTTCTGCCAAAAGAAGATGCCTCTCCAGCAAATTGGCAATAGGGTTTATTTCCCAAACAAATGGCAAGATTCCCCAGCTTGAGTTTTGTCTCTCTGATTACTACAAATCAAGGGACCATAACCCCTCTTCCCCAATATAGTTTTCTATAATCCCTGGCCAGAGTTTCATCCTCCGGAAAACCACTCCCCTGCCAGAGTTTCAAGTTTTGAAAAATGCTCTTCCTAGTTGAGTTGGTCGTAAGAAGAAGCCTCGAGGAGTTCTGTCAAAAGAATACATCTCCCCCAGCAGCTCGTCAAATATTCCTCTCAACAGGGTTTATTTCCCCAACAAACAACAAAGTTCCCCAGCTGAGTCTGTCTTCCCAGCTGAGTCTTTCCTCTCCAGTCTGAGTTTGTCTTTCAGACTATTACAAATTAAGGGACCATAATCCTTGATCCCCAGCGAAGTCACCAACAAAGTCTTTGCTATCTCTGAAAGTTGCTGAGAAGCCTGGAACTCGACCAGATAACAGTCAACTTCATCTTTTCAAGCAAGTTACTATGAAACCTGGACCCGACCAGATACTAGTTCAACTTCACCCTACCAGTTCAACCTACTGTGAAGATCGGATCCAATCGGATAACAGTAAACCCTAATTCCAAGTTAGTGAAGCCTGGACCCGACCTGATAACAGTTAAACTCCAGTTCAAATTGCTGAAACCCGGATTCGACCGGATAACAGTCAATCCCATTTCTCTAGTTGTTGTAGCCTGAACCCGACCAGATAACAGTCAACCTCCAGTTCAAGATGTTGAAACCCGGACCCGATCGGATAATAATTAATCTCATTTCGAAGTTGCTAGAGCCTGGACCCGACCAGAAATAGCTTGATTTCTTCAATTGCTGAAACCTGGACCCGACCAGATGACAATTTTACTTTTACAAATCACTACACAAAACTCCTCTTCCCTAGTAGAGTTTGCCACTATTCCAATAAGTCGCTGCAAAGCCTAGAATCCGACCAAATAACAGTAACTTATTTGTCCCCAAAAATTCGTTGTGAAGCCTGGAATCCGACCAGATAACAACTAAACTTTCAAGGGATAATTCTCCAGTAGAGCAACAGACTACTAAAAGTCTTGAACTCTTTTTCCCCAAGCAGGAATCAACACTCTCCACAGAGTTTTCTTCTCAAACAAAGTCAACATTCCCCAGCGAATTTTCTCCTCAAACAACAAAACAGGAATCCCCAGCGGAAACATTCTAAAAACAAAGCTGAAGATACACATAATCTTCATCCCAGACAACAGTCCGGGATTTAACTTCCCAAAACTCCCCAACATTTGTCAAGGATTTATTTTCCAAGACAAAGATACATTCCAACAACATTTCACATTTCATGCATCATATTACATACATGACAAATGCATACAGCATAATCTCATTTAGTTTGAGAACATCATCAAGCCATGCATACATCTTCATGCAACTAACCCTCTTCCTTGCAGGGAAAAGTCAATTAACAAAAGTCCTTTTTGGAAAATACCACAACCATCTCCAAAAGGTCATAGATTAATTCCTGAAACAAGACAGGAGGACTATCTCAACAACCAACCAAAAAACAAGTTCCAGGTTAATACCTGAAACAAGACAGGACAACTACTTACACGACTCATCATGAAGCAATCTTACACAGGTTCCTTCTGACTTCCAAATGTAGATTTACACAGACTCATCATGAAGCAATCTTACATGGATTCCTTCTCATCCTGAAGCAACCCTACCCAGGTTCCTTCTTATTTTTAGATGAATTTTTACACTGAATCATCCTGAAGTAACCCTACTCAGGTTCCTTCTCATATTTAGATGAAGTTTTACACTGACTCATCTTGAAGCAACCCTACCCAGGTTCCTTCTCATTTCCAAATGAAGTTTTACACGGACTCATCATAAAGCAACCCTACCCAGGTTCCTTCTCATTTCCAGAAGAAGTTTTACACTGACTCATCATGAAGCAACCATACCCAGGTTCCTTATCATACATTTCTAGATGAAGTTTCACATAGATTCATCCTGAATCATCCCTACCCAGGCTTCCCTCTCATATATCTCCTAAAGCATCCCTACACAGGCTCATCATAAAGTAATCTTACACAAATTCCTTCTAATACATTTCCAGACACAGCTAAACACGGGTACATTCCAGCATATCATTCAGAGTTAAATCAACCAAAGGTTTATTCTGACACTCCTCCCAGTTACAGTCAAGTATATACTTGGTATAATTTCTATAAATAGTCACCTTTGGATGGCATCCATAAGCCCATTCCCTACACAATCAACCACCACATCTTCGAGTGCAAATTTCTGGGTACTCTGGTGTTCAATCATCTTCTTCCTTCAAGCTACGAACGACAACGTGCCATACTTGCTCTTCAGGTTTAAGAAGATTGAGCAGGGGAAGTTGTTGTACCCCAAAATGTGCCCTCTCTTTTTTCTCAATACATTTTATCACAAGGATTTTCGAAAGCTCAAAGTTTGCACAAGTACAAAACAGACGAAAAAGGGCAAAGCAGAAAAATTTATTTTTTTAACAAAATTGAAGAAAAACAAGCTTGCTTCGATTCATACTAGTTTCGATTAGGCATCTAGGCTTCCTTTGAGAAAGTTTGGTTAATCCCTCGATTGGGCATTTGGGCCTCCTTCGATGTAAGCTTTGATTTACATCCTTCGATTGAGCATTTGCCTTCTTCGAGCGAGCTTTGGTCCTCACGCTTAGATTGAACATTTGGGCCCCCTTTGATGCAAGATTTGATTTACATCCTTCGATTGAGCATCTGGCTTCTTTGATCAAGCTTTGGTCCATAAGTTTCATTTGGGCATTTGACCTCCTGCGGGTTTGCTTTGATTCACTAAAATAGCTCCTGCATGCAAGCTTCATTTGGATAATGGCTCTTGCATGATTGCCTTTGATTCACAAAGAAGGGAACTCCTGCATGCAAGCTTCGATTTCACCATTGGCCCCTCACCTGTTTGTCTTAGATTCACAAGTTTTCGATTGGATAAATGGCTACCTTCCCGTGACTTTCAATTTCATCTTCATGTTTGATTCGAATACGCCTTCATGTCACCTTCGAATAAACCTACATGCTGGCTTCGAACCCACCTTCAGGACTGTTTTGAATCACCTTCATATCACCTTCGAATCCATCTACAGACCCTTCAACACACATAACACTGCGTTATGACTCACAACTTGGTGGTCCATTCGAAGGGCTTTCCATGGTTGGGGAATAATTGGTTTTTCTTACATTTGAATATGGTCGAAGGTTTGGCCCTAAGTGATCAAAAGCAAGAGGACTCAAAGTGGCATATTCATATGAAGAGGGCCATTCGAAGAACACATAGTTGGTCCATTCGAAGAATACACAGTTGGTCCATTTGAAGGACACACAACTGGTGGAAATAAATGTTGCTTTGTTGAGTTTGATCGAAGGCTATGGAAAGATGAAGTATTTGATTCAAAGAGTCAAGTTGTCCATAGGTCAGGCTACATAGGCCTCCAACTTGTGCCTCACTCCATATTAAATTGTTCTTCAAGCCAACTTGCTCTTGATGACATCACTACCTTTTTTGAAAGTTTTTGAGCCTTGCGCGTGTCTCTTCTTCACATTTCCCCCTATGAACTAGGAGCCACCCATCTAAACCATTGATTTTAGTACTTTTATCTTGGGATTATAAAAAGTTGACAAAGTGGATGTTGGCCTTTCAAAGAAACTATATTTTATTCTTTCACAAAGCTGCTCATTCCAATTTTTTTCTTTATAAATAGAGAGTTCATTTGCACATCAAAAGGAGACTGGGAGGAAACAAGAGAAAAGGGTGGCAGATTTTGGCTGTGGGAAGAACCTTCAAAAAACTCTCAAACTCTCAAGATTCCCAAACACTAAATACACTCTCAAACCCATAATATAAAGAAACACAACATCTGTTTCTTTCCTCTTTCAAATCCAGAAGTGACCACACCCTTTGTTTCTGCTTCCTTTGAATCCAGTCAAAGAAACATCACACTTGTTTATTTCCTTCAAATCCAGGAGCATCCAGGGCTGTAACTTTGGTCCAACACACATATCGCAACTTCAAGAAAGGTAAGTCATTCTGACCTTAACCCTTTCGTTTTAAGCATGTAAATAACATTTGTTCACTTTTTGTTTTTATACTTTCATTTGTATGCTTTTCTTGTCCAAGTACACGTTGAAACTAAGCTGTACAGACATCAAACGAAAGAAAAAGTTATGTGTGAAACGAAGCCTTAAGCTTCGCCCCCATATTGCTTCATATTCCAAACGAAGGAGCAAGAAGGGAGAAAATGAAGGACGCACACTCACATTAATTCCCAAGCCCAATCGAAAGAAGCGACAAGAAGGGTGAATTGAAGCTTACTTGCTCACACTAACCTTTCTGCAATTGAAAGAAGCAAAAAAGTCAGAGTCGAAAGAAGCCAGGAAGAGCTAAATTGAAGGGTGCTGCTGCCTGATCGAAGGACTTGATTTCCTTTCTTTTATTTTGTTTTGTATTACTATTCAATATGGTTGTAATAGTGTAGGTTATTTACCTTCTGCATTTTTATTGCTTTATACAAAATCCTAGTAATTAGGGTGTATTGCAAGATAAAACCAACAAATAGACAACCCAAAATCAAAAGACTAAATGCATGCAATCAAACACACTTTTCACACATGCACCTCTAGGGTAATCTCACTTGTTGCCTCAGAAAATAGTCATGTCCCTCGAATATGGGCGTTTTAGCAAAAGTCCCTCGATAAAAAGATCGTAGTCCCTCGATGTCCCTCAATGTTGCCTTTGGTAAACGGTCTAGTACCTAAACGAAAATTGCTAAAACGTCTCATAGGTTTCCTTCTATGACTATATAATTGACCCATGCATGTTCCTTTACATCCAAAGATAAGGCTTCTTACCAATCAATGGTAAGATAGAAATATCAAAGGAAGAGAGAAATGGACAAAAGACTTTTGAGTAAGGTAGAATGTTCTTAGTTGCTTGCTCACAATCTATTCTCAAAAACAAAATTTTTTTCTAAGACACCAAACACTTTTCAAAAATATGAAATATTTCCAAAAGTCCAAACACTTTGTATACATTCTTATAGAGACGAGAATCATTACAAAGTTTTCCTAAACGAAGGCGCTTTTCAAAAATACTTTCAAAATGGACCACAAACATATTTTCAAACAAAGAAAGTGATATAGCAAGCAACTAAGAGCCCTTAGATAACTATGGATGAAAAGGGTGCTAATACCTTCCCTTTTCATAACCTACCCCCCAAATTCAAGAAAATAATCTCAAAGGTCTTTCCTGTTCTTTTCACCCTTTTCTTTATTAGTTAAAAGAAAAGTAGGTGGCGACTCTTGCTATCCGCAATGTTGTACCCCAAAATTTTCCATCTCATTCAACAAGACATTTCTCACAAGATCTCTTTGACTCAAGACTTGATTAGGGTTTAACCAGCTTAGACATCTCATCATGCCCTGATGACCCAAAATCAGGGTTTGAGATTGCACAAGGATTTTTGGACTACCAATGTTTCATATGGATTTCAAGTATCATTATGGACCCCTAAGATTACTCATGTCGAGTTTTAAGCCTTGAATCACATTTTTGATCAGTCAATTGGACAGTTGACCTAAAAAATCAACTGTATTGGGACAAAAGTTAACCATGGCCAATTTACAGTCAAACTTCATAGTTTTTTATCCACATCAACATTTTAGACTCATATGTACCATTTGATCAAGTTTGGACCATAATTCCTCAAGAAATTTGATCAAATCATCAAAGGGGCAAAATGGTCAAAATTAGGGTTTTGACTGAGAAAGGGCAATTTATCATTTTTGACCTAGAACATGAACAATTTGTTTGAAGCATGATTTCAAGGGTTCAATTATATCATCATGACCTAATGACATGGTTGAAAACATTGCAAATCCATTGGATTGACAGATGAAATTTACAGTCAACTGATCAAAAGTCAATTGTATACTGAAAAGTCAAACTTTGACTTTTTGGTCAAAATCAAGTGCCAAGGATCACAATTCATCAAAACATGTCAAAATGTGAAACTTGTTCATCAAGAAATTAAAGATTGAAGATTTGGTTTTGAAAATTGAAATTTTCTTAACTTAGAAATTTTTCTAAGTATAGAAAATTTCTTATTTTTCTCAACTTTAAGCAAATTTTTTACCATGATACAAGATGTTTCAAAGAAAGTTCCCAACATGAAAGTTGTATATCTCCATGAAATATACAACTTTTCTTCACACATTTTTTCCTAAAGATGTTCATGGCAACTTTTCACCTAGTTCCAATAGGAATATTGAAATGCATTTCAAATATGAGTTATAGAGCACAATGCAAGCTTTCTAAAATGTCCAATAACTCCTCGAGATCATTTTTGAGTAGGGATAATCGAAGCGATGAAGTTGGCAATTTCTCACTTTGATTTCAAGCCATTCCATAAAGAACAAAATTCAAATCTGAACCTATGCTGCCTAATACTTGCTTTACAGGTATCAAACTTGTTTCTCACTTAATAATTTAATGCTTACATAGTTTATAAAGCCTTAATCCAAGCACAAGAGTCTTTGTCCAAGCTTTAATTCCATAAATGGCACAAAGTTGCCATTGCCATTTTAGAAAAGCATAACTTTAGCAACTTTTCATTCCTTGAGCCTTGCATCTATTTTTTCTACACACACAAGTCCTATAAACCAAAAGCAAGTTGTCTAGGACTTGTACCAACTCCAAGCAGGCATGTACAAGCATGTGGAGAGTTTTCTCCTCACTTTTCTTAAAGGACAAGCAATAGAGCAAAAAGCCTACAATTGAAAAATCTGTTGTGGAGCTGACTTGAAACCTTCTCTATACTTATACACAAACACATTGCAACCTAAACACACGATTTCTCAAGGCCAAAAACTCTCTAAAACTCCCTATCACCAAAAACTTGTTATAACTTGCAGTTTGATACCAAGCATAGCAATCCAAAAATCCACTCGTGCATTTCAAGTTCTAATCACTCAAACACTTAACCTACCTCATATCTAAGTGTTACAGACCATCACCCCTTCACTATAACTCCTCTTTCTCCATCTTCCATTTTTGTTTTTCAAGCTTGCAGGTTGACTTGGATAGGGAGATTCTGGAACTTTCAAGATAAGGTAAAGGTTGGAACATACTCAGGGAGGTCCAGGCAAGCTAAAGGGATCTTCAGGCCTTCATAAAACTCACTCAAACTCCATTCACGATCTCAGTTGAAAGAGGTAAGAACTCCAACTTCTATCTCTTCATACAGACATCTATTGGTCACGATTTGTGAAGATAAAATGTAGATATCCTTGTGCTAAAACTAACCATGTTCATAGATTTCATTTATATTCATTGTGTATAGAGAATTTTATAGTTCAAATTTCTGTAAAAATTAGGTTTAAAATTAGGGCCTTTGAAATTAGTTTTAATCATTGACTGTTAGTTTATATGAATTACATGGTTGAAATCGTGAGAAAGAGTATTATCATTTTCATGTTGGAAGTTTCCATTTTCATGGAGAAATGAGAAAGATACAAAGGTTCTGGCCAGCTTGAGGAAGAAGATGAAGTACAGGGCAAGGAGGCATTATGTGTTATATATTTTTTGTTTCATATAAACTAACGGATGTACAGCCACCCCAGTAGCAAGGTAGCGCGCTGAAAATGCATAGGTCATGGGTTCGAACCTTGGTGCTACCTTTTGCATTTTTTTCATTTTTCAGCTTCATTTTTGATATTTTTTGGCAGCGTGATCTCAGCAACTGGGCTTCTCTCTTTTTTTCTAACACTTACCTCTCTTTTCCTTACAGCACCCCTGGCCTAATCTTTTTATTTATTATTTTTATTTTCATTTTCATTTTATTAAATATGTTTTCTTTAACATAAAAAATCATAAAAAATATAAAATATGATAAATATTGCATTTTGATTTATTTTATTTTATTTTCACATAAAAAATATTTTTTTATTAAATTTTATATTAACTATTTTTCTTAAATAAACTTTTAAAATAAAATAGACTTAGATATATTTTTATTCCTTTTTCTTCATACTTGTAAATATTTATTTTGACATATAAAAAGACTAAATTTTTTCATAAATATTATTTATTATTTTAAGACAAAAAATACACAAAAAATAATACTTAAATAAATTTATTTTTTTAGAAATTAGGGTTAATCACTTTTTCAAGAAATAATTTCATTTTCTTAAATTATTAGGATTAGGTCAAAACTCTTTTGCATATAAAAAGCAAAACAAATTTCTTTTTCTTGCATATACATAAACATTGCATATTTAAATTATATTGTATATTATTTATTCAAATATTTGTACAAATTCGATTTGGTTGTAATAGCTTAATTAGATTTACATTATTGCAAATCCCCATTCTTAATTTGTATACCACCTCCCATAAAATGTTGTAATAGCGTAGTAATCTTTAAATCACGCAATTAACGCTTTTATATACCATGCTAGTAATTAGGGTTTGAATGGCAAGATCAAAACAAATCAAATAGAAAACCCTAATCCAAGACAAAATCAAGCATGAAAATAATACACTTGCACACAAGCACCCCTAGGGTTACTCCACTTGGTTGCCTTATACAAAATGGCCATATTACGCATGTATGGTATCCTAGCAAAAGCAAGCAAATACAAGATCATAGTCCCTCGATGACGCTATTCAAAGTTGCCTTACAAAATGATCTTTGTCCCTCAAAAATGCTAAGATACTTTTCAACATTGCTAATCATGGTTATACGATGACCCACGTCCATCCCGTTTACAACCAAAGATAGGGTTGCTTATCAAATCAATGGTAAGACAACAATGTCAAAGGAATAGAAAATGAACAAGAAAAACATTTGAGTAGGTAGATTACTTCTAGATTGTAAGGACGAAGTGCTCCTAAGAGGGGGGTGAATTAGGTACTTTTAAAAATTCTGGTTTTTAGTGATGATGGTTCTTATTTTTCTAGTTATAAGAGAGTATGGGAAAGCTTAAAAAATGCATAAAAATAAAGAGACACAGGCGATATACCCTGGTTCTCCTCACAGTCCGAGAGTACTCCAGTCCCCTTTCAACATGAAAGAGATTTCCTTATTGTGGCAAACTTACATAAGAACTACCAACCAAACCAAGAACAATCCTCTTGCATTTTCACTAAGTTACCTATGAGAACAATCCTCTCAATGTAACTACACTTGCATCCAACAATTTGGAAAGACAAGATTTCAACAAAAACACTTAAACTTAATTCCAACAATCTTGGAAAATACGTAAGTAAATATCAATTTGTGAGTTTTGAGTGAGTAGAGTATATTGATCACTAAGAGTGATTTGACAATTTATAATCTTCTTCTTTCAATAATAATATTGTACAAAGACTCAAGATATATTTGCTCAAAGTTTTCTGTTTAAAGTATGAAAATAAATGCAGAAAACTTATGCATGAAAATGAAGAATGCTTGAGTTTGTATTTTTAAAGTTCAGAAAAATATTATGAAATAAGGTGTTAGATCTGAATTTGAAATTGAATATTTATATGTTCATAACACCCTTTTGAAACAACATGAAGATCTGGAAATGTATCATGAACAAATGTCAAGTTTGAGTGAAAATATGTAATGAAGAGGCATGATCAAAAGGCATGAACAAAGCTGTAATTTTTCAAATTCGTGCAGTGTGTAATCGATTGCACCTTTGGTGTAATTGATTGCACAAGGTTTTCAACAGCTAGTTTTTCAAAAAATTTAAGAGTGAAATTGATTGCATTAACAATGTAATCGATTACATGCTAAGTCAGAAGCAAAAATTAACTAGTGCAATCGATTGCACCAACTATGTAACCAATTGCATGCAAAGTCAGAACCAAACGTTTTGAAAATTTTAAGTGTGCAATCGATTGCACAAACAATGTAATTGATTGCATGAAGAAACAGAAGCAAAAGATTTGGAATTTTTGAAGGGTGTAATCGATTGCACTAAGATGTAAATCGATTGCATGCATATGAAAAGTGAAATTTTATCTTTGAAAAGCTTGAGTAATTATTCTTAAACATTTCTTTTTCATTTTTGAGCATCTATATCTTAAGATCAAAGTAGATAATATTATTATACCTTTAAAGTTGTTGAGAGCTTTGAGTGAAGATATTATCCTTTGATGCTTAGATGCTTGACCAAAATATTTGCCTTCTTTGTTAGCCATGGTTTGTCTTCATCAAAACAAAAGCTTATTTGAGAAGCTTGATTTCACATTCTCCCCCTTTTTTATGATGACAAACAGTCTTCCTTTATGCGATTTACTTTCCGGAAGAGCTTCTCCCCCTAAGATGTAAAACTCCCCCTATGTAGGAGAGGGTTGGAATCCTTGCAATTCTTCATCTTGATTGTAGAGTACCTTGAAAAATAAGACAAGGGAAATACAAGCATAAAGTACCATACATCTTTCTCCCCCTTTGACATTATCAAAAAGAAGGGAAAGATGCCTCAAGCAAAATAATAGAGCAAAATATTGACCAAAAGTTATAAAATTAAAAACATTAACACACATTCTTTAAGAGTTACACATAAAATTGGACAAACTAAACATTGAAATATTAATACAATAACATAACAGAAAAAACAATATCAGCCAGAAAATTAGGGGTGATGAATGTCTGGATGATTGTAAGGCCATGAGCCTTGGTTTGGGAATTGTTGTTGAAGTGGAGGTTCTGTGTAATGAGGAGGAGGTGCAGCTGGGTTGTTTGGATCGTATGGTGGAATATGAAGGTGAGAATAAAGGTATGAGAATTGTTGGTTCACATCCGAGCGAAAATCATTTATCCGGGTTGTAGTGGAGTCATTGATTGCACTCCATTGATTGTTGATGTTGGTGTTCATAGAAGCAAACTATTGAGCCATGTAGTCCATGAGTTCTTGATTGCTTGGACCAGAGGGAGCAGTAGGAGGAGGAGGTATAACTTCACTGCCTTCAACTTCTTGGTCATTATCTTCATTGCCAACAACATCTTCACCAATATAGGTGATGGTCTTTGTCTCCGTATTAAAATGTACGCCCATCCTTGAATCAACATTCTTAATTGAAATTCTGTTTAAAATAGGATCCATATCCACCTTTTCAAAACCAAGAAAATCTATACCAAATTCCTCCATAATCAAGGTGACAAAATAAGCATATGGAAGGAATTTAGATTTTTCATCCATTCTCAGCATATGCATCATCATCATTCTTGCCCAGTTTACATTAACTCCTTTCTTCTTTGCATAGATAAGCTGCATCTCGAAGTCGGTAACCGTGCAATGGTTTCCAGCTCTTGGAAAAAGTATATAGACCAAGAAATAATGAAATAAGCGATCGTCTATATAGAGGTTACCTACACTCCAGGAATCTCTGGAAGGAATTACTCCGCCAAGACCACGCATCCGTTTGGCGCGAAATTCAGCTTCACTTAACCGCCCAATGCTGTAAAAGAATCCCTTTTTCGAATAGCCATCCCATATCTCGTCTTCAGGATCATATAGGAAGCTTTTGGTGAAAGGAATATGCAAGATCTCACCAATAACCTGAGGAGTTAGAGAGATACGAGTGCCCAGCAAATATGTGACTATCTTTTCTTTGTAGGGAGTTAGGTTACTGAAAAACATTCTTATCAAATCCGGGTAGTATGAACCGTACAAAGAAATCAAAGGTTCCATACCATAAGCAGCTAGATCGTTCTGAAATGTAAAACATTCTTGAGGGAAGGAGGAGAGAATACCATACTTAGGGTTGGAAACAATTTTCCTTTGAAAGTCTTTGACAAATATGACTTCTTGTGCTTCGGTGAGAGTTGAGAGCAGTGGATTGGATGATGAGTCAATCTTCTTTTTCCCTTTATCTGAAACTGAAGCCTTTCTCTTTGTTCTTGAAGCCATGGATATGGTGTTTTAGGTTTTGTGGTTTTAGGGTTTTTGTGAGAGAGAAAGGTTTTGAGAGAGAGAATTGGAAGTGATTTTGGTAGGTATGGAATGAGTTATTTGTATTTAAGAGTTTTTGGCTTGGGAATATGAGAGAGGAATTCTGACCAACATTAATTTTTTGTCATAAAAGCTACTTTCAGTGCATGCAATCGATTGACATACCATGTGCAATCGATTTTCACACAAACAAAATCAAAAATAAAACAAAATTCACATAGTGCAATCGATTGCATTAAAGGTGCAATCGATTAGCACATGAAACAGAATGGACAGAACTGAAAATTTTCTTTGTGCAATCGATTACACTCTTTGTGCAATCAATTTGCACCAACAAAAATTGTCCAAAAACCAAATTTTTCTTGAAAAATTAAGTATCACATAGCATATATTCATATATGGCAAGTATAAAAACATATATAAAAGATATATCAAGGGTAGAATGCACCTTATAAGTCGCGTTCGTCAAGTATGCCGAGCTCTCGACGAATTTTGTAGAAAGGTTCTTTCGCCAAAGGTTTGGTGAAGATATCGGCAAGTTGATTATGAGTATCTACAAAGGTTACCTCGACATCTCCTTGAAGAACATGATCATGGAGAAAATGATGTCTAATGTCTATATGTTTTGTCCTTGAATGCATGACGGGATTCTTTGTGATGTTTATAGTACTTGTGTTGTCACATCTTAGAGGAATGCACCCTAGATCGAGTCCGTAGTCACGAAGTTGTTGTTTTAGCCACAGAATTTGAGCACAACTACTACCCGCTGCAATATATTCAGCTTCGGCCATGCTTAGAGCAATACATGCTTGCTTCTTGCAGGCCCATGATACTAATGCATTACCAAGAATGTGACAAGTACCACTTGTGCTCTTTCTATCTGTTTTACATCCTGCATAATCCGCGTCAGAATAACCAATTACGTTGCAGACACTACCTTTAGGATACCACAATCCGACATTTGTTGTCCCTTTGAGATACTTCATGATCCTCTTTACCGCCGTGAGATGAGATTCCTTTGGGTTAGCTTGAAAGCGGGCACAGAGACAAACACTGAACATGATGTCAGGACGACTTGCCGTCAAATATTATAAAGAGCCAATCATACCTCGATATTTAGTGATGTCGATGGAAACACCTGATTCATCTTGATCAACATAAGAACCAGAACCCATAGGTGTAGACATTTCCTTGCAGGTATCCATGTCAAACCTTTTCAAGAGTTCCTTGCAATATTTGGATTAGTTTATGAAGATGCCATCTTTTAGTTGTTTGATTTGAAGTCCAAGAAAATAGTTCATTTTACCCATCAGGGACATTTCAAAGTCTCCTTGCGTCATTGATGATAATTCTTCACACATTTCTTGATTTGAAGAACCGAAGATGATGTCATCAATATAGACTTGTGCTAGCAAAGTGTTGTTTTTGATTTTCTTGATAAATAGAGTCTTGTCAACTTTGCCTTTTTCGAAAACTTTTTCGCATAGGAAGTTGCTTAAACGATCATACCATGCCCTTGGTGCTTGTTTCAGTCCATAGAGAGCTTTTCTTAACTTATATACATGAGATGGATTCTTGAAGTCTTCGAAATCAAGGGGTTTCTTAACGAATACTTCTTCAGTGATATATCCATTCAAGAATGCGCTTTTGACGTCCATTTGGAAAAGCTGAAAATTTAATGAACAAGAATAGGCAAGTAAGAGACGAATAGCTTCTAACCTTGCAAATGGAGCGAAATTTTCTTCAAAGTCTATCCTTCTTATTGATTATAGCCTTGTGCTACCAATCTTGCTTTGTTGCGAACAATTATTCCATTCTCGTCAAGTTTGTTTTTGAACACCCATCTTGTTCCAATAATGTGTTTGTTGCTTGGCCTAGGAACGAGTTCCCAAACTTGATTCCTTTCAAATTGATTCAATTCTTCTTGCATAGCTATGATCCATTGGTCATCGCTTAAAGCTTCATCAACTTTGGAAGGTTCAATTTGAGAGACAAACGCCATGTTTAGGCAAGCATCCTTGAGATTTAATCTTGTAGACACGCCTTGACTTATATCACCAATTACTTTATCAATAGGATGATCTCTATGAGTTCTCCATTCTTTTGGTAGATCATTGAGATTCGATTCTTGTTGAGGTGATTCTTCTAGTTGAATGGTTTGATCCTTGGAAGAATTTTCTTGAGGACCTTCTAAAATTTCATCATCATTATCACAAACAATATTATCCTCCTTGGAGGGGTTAGATTCATCAAAAGAAACATGCATAGATTCTTCAATAGTCAAAGTTCTTTTATTGTATATTCTATATGCTTTACTAAAGAGTGAGTAACCAAGAAATATACCTTCATCGGATTTCTCATCAAACTTACCCAAATTATCTTTGTCATTGTTTAGGACAAAGCATTTGCACCCAAAGATATGAAAGAAAGCAATGTTAGGTTTTCTCCTTTTGAAAAGTTCATATGGAGTTTTCTCTAAGATTGGTCTAATGTTAACTCTATTGCTAACAAAACATGCCGTGCTCACCGCATTCGCCAAAAAGTATTTTGGAAGGTTCGAGTCGCTAAGCATTGTTCTAGCAAGTTCCACAAGAGACCTATTCTTTCTTTCAACCAATCCATTTTGTTGTGGAGTCCTTGGTTCCGAGAAGTTGTGAGATATTCCATGTTCTCCACAAAATTCTTCAAATAGAGCATTTTGGAATTTTCCGCCATGGTCACTTCTTATTGAGGCAATTGTTAGAGACTTCTCATTCTGAATTTGTTTAGCGTACTTCTTGAACGCCTTGAATGCATCACTTTTCTGCATTAAAAAGAATGTCCAAGTATATCTAGAGAAATCGTCAATAATAACCAAAGCATATACATTACCTCTGAAACTCCTTGTTCTCGATGGACCAAATAGATCCATATGTAACAATTGTAGTGGCCTTGTAGTGGACACCACATTCTTAGATTTGAAAGTTGATCTAGTTTGTTTCCCCTTTTGACAAGCATCGCATAGTCTATCTTTGACGAAATTTCTCTTAGGCAATCCAATGACAAGATCATGCTTGATTAATTTATTCAAGTGTTCCATATGAATATGAGCAATTCTTTTGTGCCAAAGCCATGAATCATCGTTGTTCTCCATGAGAGATTTAACCTTCAAATATGGATCATCAAGGGAAATCATAAATATATTATTGATTCTTTTACCTTTTAGTATAACCTCATGAGTGACTTCGTCTTCTATCAAACATTCATCCTTGTTGAACTTGATTTTGAAGCCTTTGTCCCAAAGTTGGCTAATACTTAGAAGATTGTGCTTTAGTCCTTCAACATAAAGAACATCTTCAATGGATGTGAAAGGTGGAGCACCAATTTTGCCTTTGCCTAGGATTCTTCCCTTATTATTGTCTCCATAAGTGATAAAACCCTTGGCCTTTAGTGCTAGATGTGAAAATTGGTTTATATCTCCTGTCATATGCTTTGAACAACCACTATCAAGATACCAAAAATTGCATGTGGTCTTCAAGCATACTTGCAAAACAAATTAGGTTTTGTTAGGTACCCAAGTTGCTTTGGGTCCTTCATAATTAGTGTCTTTCTTTACCCATACATAATGCCCACTTGCCACACTGAAGTTTCTAACATATCAAGCATTAGGTGTATGGCCTTTAATACCATAATAAAAACAAGTAGGTTCAAATTTACTTCTATATATAGAAGGAAAAGATTTCTTCTTAGGAAATGTTTTCTTTTTCGGATAGTGACGAACTATTTTAGGTTTGTTCACTTTCTCTTTGGAAGATTGATCACTTGCCATAACAAAGATATTTTTGTTAGAACTTGGTTTTGATAACTTTGAATAACCAAGTCCACTTTTATCATTGGAGTATCTTTGTTGGCTAAGAACACCTTCCAATCCAATTTTCCCTTTTTCATATCTTTCAATAACTCTTTTTAATTGGATAATTTGGAAAGAGAGTGAATCACAATTTTTGCATACAAAATTCTATTTTTGTTCATCACTTGATTTTTGTTTTTCTTCTTTGAGATCTTTTTCCATTGAAACATATTTTTCTTCTAAGGATGAAATTTGTTTCTTTTGTGATGAAATGGTTTTATACAGAATTTTGCATTCATTCAATAGTTCATCTATAGCACCTTGTGCATCACTATCAAAAAGATAAAATTCATTACTAACCTTATTGTCTTCATTATCGGAATGGTGTGAGGCCATCAATGCTAGATTTGAACTTTCATCACTATCGGAATCAGATGAGGAACTTATTTCATTGTCCTCCCATGCGACATAAGCCTTTTTGTTCTTGAATCCCTTCTTGCTTTTGAAGCCACTTTTCTTGGAGAGTTTTGGACAATCCGGCTTGATATGACCTTGCTTACCACATTCATAACATGTGATTTCTTGTTTTGATATGGAGCCTTCCTTTTTCTGAAAATGTTTCTTTCCTTTTGCATGAGAAAAAGGTTTGTCATTTCTACCGAAGAACTTACCAAACCTTTTAACAAGAAGCATGAAGTTTTCATCTTCTTCTAGACTTTTTTCCTTTTCAACTTCCTTGGAGTCTATCTTCAAAGCAATATTCTTGGATTTCTTCTCTTGATTTTCATGCTTTTCGAGTATTCCGAGTTCCGTTTCGTATTCTTGAAGTTTTCCAAACAATGTTGCGGATGTCATGGTGGAGAGACTTTTCTTTTCTGAAATTGCTGTGACCTTTGGTTGCCATTCCCTAGTTAAGGACCTAAGTACTTTCAGATTCAATTCATCATTTGTCAAAGTTTTACCAAGAGCACTTAGATGATTTGTCAAGTGCACAAATCTCTTTTGTAAGTCAAGAATGGTTTCTCCGGGCTGCATTCGAAATAGTTCGTATTCTTGACTTAGGGTATTTAGTCTTGATCTTTTTACTTCAACCGTTCCTTCATGAGTTTGTACCAAGGTATCCCATATTTCCTTTGTTGTTTTGCATGTCGAGACACATAAGAATTCGTCCATGCTAAGTGCACCTTGAAGAAGGTTTATTGCCTTTTTGTCATAGAGAACTTTCTTCTTATCATCATCGTCCCATGCAGTTTTAGGCTTTCAGGAGCCAACCCCATTGATTACCGTTACTGGGATAAATGGGCCATTTTCGATGGCATCCCAGATTTCTTCTCCTTGTGCTTCTAGATGCGCCTTCATGCATATTTTCCAGAAGTCAAAATATTCACCACAAAATAGAGGAGGCTTGTTGTTACAACCACCATCTCTGAAAACGGGATTATGATTTGCGGAAGCCATTCTGGATCTTTTAGGAACAGGTTACCTATAACCTGCTTTGATACCAATTGTAAGTACAAAGTGCGCCTAAGAGGGGGGTGAATTAGGTACTTTTAAAAATTCTGGTTTTTAGTGATGATGGTTCTTATTTTTCTAGTTATAAGAGATTTTAGGAAAGCTTAAAAAATGCAGAAAAATAAAGAGACACGGGCGATATATCATGGTTCCCCTCACAGTCCGAGAGTACTTCAGTCCCCGTTCAACATGAAAGAGATTTCCTTATTGTGGCAAACTTACATAAGAACTACCAACCAAACCAAGAACAATCCTCTTGGACCAAGAACAATCCTCTTGGATTTTCACTAAGTTACCTATGAGAACAATCCTCTCAATGTAACTACACTTGTATCCAACAATTTGGAAAGACAAGATTTCAACAAAAACACTTAAACTTAATTCCAATAATCCTGGAAAATAAGTAAGTAAATATCAATTTATGAGTTTTGAGTGAGTAGAGTATATTGATCACTAAGAGTGATTTGACAATGTATAATCTTCTTCTTTCAATAATAATAATATTGTACAAAGACTCAAGATATATTTTCTCAAAGTTTTCTGTTTAAAGTATGAAAATAAATGCAGAAAACTTATGCATGAAAATGAAGAATGCTTGAGTTTGTATTTTTAAAGTTCAGAAAAATATTATGAAAGAAGGTGTTAAATATGAATTTGAAATTGAATATTTATATGTTCATAACACCCTTTTGAAACAACATGAAGATCTGGAAATGTATCATGAACAAATGCCAAGTTTGAGTGAAAAGATGTAATGAAGAGGCATGATCAAAAGGCATGAACAAAGCTGTAAGTTTTCAAATTCGTGTAGTGTGTAATCGATTGCACCTTTGGTGTAATCAATTGCACAAGGTTTCCAACGGCTAGTTTTTCAAAAAAATTAAGAGTGCAATCGATTGCATTAACAATGTAATCGATTGCATGTTAAGTCAAAAGCAAAAATTAACTGAGTGCAATCGATTTCACCAACTATGTAATCGATTGCATGCAAAGTCAGAACCAAACATTTTGAAAATTTTAAGTGTGCAATCGATTGCACAAACAATGTAATCGATTGCATGAAGAAACAGAAGCAAAAGATTTGGAATTTTTAAAGGGTGTAATCGATTGCACTAAGATGTAAATCGATTGCATGCATATGAAAAGTAAAATTTTATCTTTGAAAAGCTTGAGTAACGATTCTTAAACATTTCTTTTTCATTTTTGAGCATCTATATCTTAAGATCAAAGTAGATAATATTATTATACCTTTAAAGTTGTTGAGAGCTTTGAGTGAAGATATTATCCTTTGATGCTTAGATGCTTGACCAAAATCTTTGCCTTCTTTGTTAGCCATGGTTTGTCTTCATCAAAACAAAAGCTTATTTGAGAAGCTTGATTTCACATTCTCCCCCTTTTTGATGATGACAAACAGTCTTCCTTTATGTGATTTACTTTCCGGAAGAGCTTCTCCCCCTAAGATGTAAAACTCCCCCTATGTAGGAGAGGGTTGGAATCCTTGCAATTCTTTATCTTGATTGGAGAGTACCTTGAAAAATAAGACAAGGGAAATACAAGCATAAAGTACCATACATCTTTCTCCCCCTTTGACATTATCAAAAAGAAGGGAAATATGCCTCAAGCAAAATAATAGAGGAAAATATTGGCCAAAAATTATAAAATTAAAAACATTAACACACATTATTTAAGAGTTACACATAAAATTGAACAAACTAAACATTGAAATATTAATACAATAACATAACAGAAAAAACAATATCAGCCAGAACATTAGGGGTGATGAATGTCTAGATGATTGTAAGGCCATGAGCCTTGGTTTGGGAATTGTTGTTGAAGTGGAGGTTCTGTGTAATGAGGAGGAGGTGCAGCTGGGTTGTTTGGATCGTATGGTGGGATATGAAGGTGAGAATAAAGGTATGAGAATTGTTGGTTCACATCCGAGCGAAAATCATTTATCCGGGTTGTAGTGGAGTCATTGATTGCACTCCATTGATTGTTGATGTTGGTGTTCATAGAAGCAAACTGTTGAGCCATGTAGTCCATGAGTTCTTGATTGCTTGGACCAGAGGGAGCAGTAGGAGGAGGAGGTATAACTTCACTGCCTTCAACTTCTTGGTCATTATCTTCATTGCCAACAACATCTTCACCAATATAGGTGATGGTCTTTGTCTCCGGATTAAAATGTATGCCCATCCTTGAATCAACATTCTTAATTGAAATTCTGTTTAAAATAGGATCCATATCCACCTTTTCAAAACCACGAAAATCTATACCAAATTCCTCCATAATCAAGGTGACAAAATAAGCATATGGAAGGAATTTAGATTTTTCATCCACTCTCAGCATATGCATCATCATCATTCTTGCCCAGTTTACATTAACTCTTTTCTTCCTTGCATAGATAAGCTGCATCTCGAAGTCGGTAACCGTGCAATGGTTTCCAGCTCTTGGAAAAAGTATATAGACCAAGAAATAGTGAAATAAGCGATCGTCTATATAGAGGTTACCTGCACTCCAGGAATCTCTGGAAGGAATTACTCCGCCAATACCACACATGCGTTTGGTGCGAAATTCAGCTTCACTTAACCGCCCAATGCTGTAAAAGAATCCCTTTTTCCAATAGCCATCCCATATCTCGTCTTCAGGATCATATAAGAAGCTTCCAGTGAAAGTAATATGCAAGATCTCACCAACAACCTGAGGAGTTAGAGAGATAAGAGTGCCCAGCACATATGTGACTATCTTTTCTTTGTAGGGAGTTAGGTTACTGTAAAACATTCTTACCAAATCTGGGTAGTATGAACCGTACAAAGAAATTAAAGGTTCCAGACCATAAGCAGCTAGATCATTCTGAAATGTAAAACATTCTTGAGGGAAGGAGGAGAGAATACCATACTTAGGGTTGGAAACAATTTTCCTTTGAAATTCTTTGGCAAATTTGACTTCTTGTGCTTCGGTGAGAGTTGAGAGCAGTGGATTGGATGATGAGTCAATCTTCTTTTTCCCTTTATCTGAAACTGAAGCCTTTCTCTTTGTTCTTAAAGCCATGGATATGGTGTTTTAAGTTTTGTGGTTTTAGGGTTTTTGTGAGAGAGAAAGGTTTTGAGAGAGAGAATTGGAAGTGATTTTAGTAGGTATGGAATGAGTTATTTGTATTTAATAGTTTTTTGCTTGGGAATATAAGAGAGGAATTCTGACCAACATTAATTTTCTGTCATAAAAGCTACTTGTGCGTGCAATCGATTGACATTATAAGTAAATAGCAATACGTTGTGGAAACTGTGCAGGGTATACCGACATGGTCTAAGCAATAGCTATGTTAGTGTGACATATTTGTGGGTACCGGTATCCTTTGAGTTAATCAAAGAGAATACGGGCCCACTGAGTGATGTCATAAAGCACTAATGAATTTCTAGAACCCTTAATTGACCAACTTGGCCTTTAGGATGTAGTGAGATGACCGGCTTTGGTGTAGTCCAAAGTTGGTAGATACTCGATACTACACTCATTGAGGGTTGGTGTTGTACCCCAAAATTTTCCCTCTCATATTTCTCAAGACATTGCAAGAAAAGTCTCCAAGTATCTTAAGATTGCTCAAGAGTTGGACAGTCAAGCTATCTCCTAAGGCAGTCAACCCCAAATTAGGGTTTTATGTTACATCAAGATCATTGAGTACAAATGACCTAAAGTTCTCTCCATTTTCCTAATATTCTCTCAAGATCATCCATGTCAAATTTCAAGCCTTGCAGAGGAAGTTTGCTCAGTCAAATGCTTAAAAGGTCCAAAAAATCGACTGTGCTAGGGAAAAAGTCAACAGTGACCTACAAATAGTCAAACTTCAAGATTTTTTTTTTCAACATTCTCATTTTTAAGGATATTTCATCATTTTATCAAGGGTTGATCATGATTCATCAAGGATTGCTCAAAATTCATCAAGACTCAAAAGTTGCTAAATTAGGGTTTTATAGGAAAAGTCAACTCAACTTTGACCAAGCATAACTTTCTCATACTTTATGAGAAATGACCCATCCAAAGCTCATTTTGAATAGGATGAAATTTCCTACAATCCATATTCATACCCCAAGATCAAGAAATGCACTCACAAGAAGTTACAAATTTGGACATTATAGGTCATTTTTAAAAGTCAACAAAAACACCTTTTTTGTCAAAGCTTATAACTTGAGAATGGAATATCAAATTGAGATTAGACCAAAAGGGTTGGTTATAGGACATCTCAAGCTTTCTAAAAAGTCATAGAACACTTCCAAAAGTTCAAAATTGAAGAAGTTATGCATTATTGAAGTTGGGCATTTTTTGCAAAATTGCCAAAAGTCAACTATCCCCAAAACTTCAAATTTTGTCAAATGGGCCCATTCTTTTCCACTTGATTTGAGCTTGCATCATTGTCCACGTGTCCTAGCTTCAGCCATGAGCCCATATCTTATTTTTATTATTTAATTTGATTTTTAATTGAATTTATTCATTTTAAATCAAATAAAATCAAATAAAATCATATAAAATCAAAAGTATTTATAATTCTTGATTTTTTGGTTGCTTTAGGCTTTGAATACAGCTATTATGTGAATCAAATTCGTATCAAGTGCATTGGTTACAAGAAGATATGATTTAGGCCAAATTTGGAAGGTTGTAATGGTGGAATCAAATCCAATTCATGAGCATTGATTTAGAGAGATTTGTACCAAGTTTCTTACCCTAATACAATATACATTACATAAGGAAGGCAAAGGCACGGAAATAGTGGTTGGAGGCTGCAAGAAGAGGCAGAACAAAAGTTTGAAAAAGTGGTAAAAAGCTCGAATTTGAGATCATAACAAGAGGCATTTTCAGAAGCCAAAAGTTATCCCAATCGCTTCCTGGGTATTCACTCAACCTTCCTGGATCAAGAGCAAGCGTTCTCACATACCACAAAGAACTGTAAGTATCACGAAAATCACCTTGGTTCTTGAATTCGTGATTCATTATTCTTGCATCATTTGAACAAATTGCTTGCATATTCATAACCCTCATAACATTTGTAAACTTTTTGCATTATTCAATTTGGTTTATAGGCGCTGTAACCCCAAAACACCATAGCTAGGGTTGCGTGTTTGTTTTTAGGGCTTTCTTTTTCAGGAAAAATCAAGACTCAAGAAGGACATAATGTTAATCAGGATGCCAAGACGAACTCAGCCATGTTTTTGGAATTGATTTATGTGGCCTATGGAAGATTTTAGAGCAAGTTTGTGTATTTAGCTGCGGATCCAAATCCGCGGGTAATATTTGCAGGATTTGGAGGTAGAAGACGACGAGCTGTCGTTCTCCCATTGGCCAATTCAAATTAATTTTCGCGCATTTTTATTTTTTGGCATATAATTTGTTTTGTTTATATTATAATTTCTTTGTATTTTACTAACAATAGAATCAAAGCAGTGCAGTGGAAAGCGTGCAAGCATATCACTTTCAGGACCTGGGTTCGAATCTAGGGTCCCCCCACTTTCTTTGTTATTTTCCTTCTTTAGGTAATCACATGTGCGTCCAAGCATACAGCGCACCATACGCCTTCACACATCCAACAGCCAGATGGCCAAAGGCCAGATCTGGTGATCCAGACTGAGAGTCCACCATGGAGTCAAGTCTGAGTGCGCACACGGAATCCTAAAAGTCAAACCAGGCCAGCGCTTAATGGGCCTCAGCATTTCTATATGCACCACAAAATTCAGGCCCAAACCTCTCTCTCTCTCTCTTTATTTTATTTATTTTGTTTATTAATTGTTTTTATTATTTTTGTTTTTAATTTTAACCAATCATTAAAATTCTTTAAAAAAACCACAAAACATTTTCTTTATCAAATTAAATTCTAACTTTTATTTTTGTTAATAAACATTAATTAATTGATTTAGAATTTTAATTATAATAACTTTCACATTTTTGTAAATAATTAAAATTAAATTAGACTTAATTAGATTTTTACTAACATTAATCAATTTTTATTTTCTTTCTTAAAATATCAAAAACCCAAAAATAATTATTTTTATTAATTTATTTATTTATTTATTAATTTAATGATTAACTTAGATTAATTTCTTCCTTAAATAAATAAAAACAACAAAAAAGATACTTTTCTCTCAAAAAAGGGTCAAAACCCTATTTGCGCTCGATTTAAGTTCTCGCACGCGATTTCATTTTCATTTATTCAATATTGTACTTATTCCCAGAATGTAATAGATAAATAGGACTTTTATTTATTTTTTATCGCTTTATTTATTCTTTAAGGGTTTGTCTTTGGCGATGTAAATACCTGATGCCTTGTAATTTAATTTCCGCACTTTTATTTTCCGCAAATTATAATTGTTAGATGTTTGATAATAGGGATGCATGACAAGACTGGATGTTTTAACCTAAAATCAAATTAGATCACCATTAACATGTACAAAGATAAAAATTAACTGAAAATGACACACTCGCACATGCGCACTCTTAGGGTACACCCCACTTGGTTGCCTTCGTACGCAGTCATTGAGTATAGGTCACTTTAGAGGTCACCCTCTTGTCTAAAAGATCATAGTTGCCTCGAAACGGTTGCCTCGGATATTGTTGCCTCAAAAAAAATTATCTAAGACATTATGGTTACCGCTAAGGCATCCTAACATTGCTTTGGTGACCGTAAGTCCCTAAATTCAAATTGACCTTAAAACTCCGATGACGGTTCTACCTACTCATTCATAGTGGGATAGCATTGTCTAAAGGAAGATAGCATAGAACGATTCCTTTTTTCGAGTAGGTAGATGGTTCTTAGATACTTGCTCTTTCAAAAAAACAAAATATTTTTCACACTTACACTTTTCAAACAAAGTTTTCAAAAACACTTCATATACTCTTGAGGACAGAAACAAGAGTTAAATCAAAGTTTTCAAACAAAAACTTTATCAAACCCACAAGCACAAAGAAAGCAATATTTTGAAAACAATATGAGCAAGTACCTAAGAACCCGTGGATAACCACGGATAGAAAGGGTGATAACACCTTCCCTTTCTATAATCTACCCCCCGAACCCGAGAAATATCTCGAAAAAGGAATTTTTCTGTGCTTTTTTCCTTTCCTTGTTGGATAAAATAAAAGTCAGTGGAGACTCTTTCTTACCGCGACATTTTGCGAAAACAAACGCAAAATGCAAACCAGCATTCCAAAAAATAGTCAGTTCTTTCCCACCGTATCACAGTTGGTTTCTTGGGATACTTCGGTCGCCATTAAAGAGGCTTGAGCTGAAACAATGACCAAGGAAAAAATCCATTGATATTTAGCTCCTTAGAACCCGGTTACTATTACTAGGACAGGTTTGATCCAACTAAACTTCAAGAGGATACTTACCTATAAAACTCCATGCAAGCCTAAACTAAGAACTTTTTGCTTTGCTTGTATATTCATACTTGTACATAACATCATGGACATCATGAACATCACATACATCTACTAACTATTCAAGGATTTCTTAGATTCATCTTTGTTCTTGTTTTGTAGGATATGGATTAACTTCGCAGGAAAACTATCCAAATCAACCTTGTAAGAATTCCTCCACAACTTAAGGAGCTAGCTTCAAGGATCCCTGAGAACTCTCCATTCACCAAGAGGCATGATCGTCTACTTAACTTGGTCACCTCCAACACGGATGAGGACATGATGAAGGTGCTCTTTCAGTTCTTCGATCCTTTGCACCATTGCTTCATATTTCCCGAATATCAACTTGTGCCTACTTTGGAATAATTCTCTCAACTCTTGAGGATCCCCATTCTCAATCAACTACCATTCAACGGTACAGAAAGAGACCCAAAGCCAGAAGAGATAGCTCAAGCTCTGCACTTGCACTCATCTGATGTCATAACTCATTGGGAAACTAGAAGTGGTGTCAAAGGCTTCTTAGCAAAGTTCCTATTTGAGAAAGCCCAAAGCTGTTGGAATTCCTTATACTTGCAAGCCTTTGAGGAAATTGTGGCTCTTCTTATCTATGGGATGGTCTTATTTCCCAATCCTGACCAACTCATAGATGTGAGCACCATCAAGATCTTCATGTCACGCAACCCGGTGCCTACATTGCTAAGGGATATCCTACACTCTTTTCACACTCGCACAATGAGGAAAAGAGGTGTCCTTATGTGTGGCACTCCTCTCCTGGAAAGATGGTTTATTTCTCATCTTCCCCAGTCAGTTTTAAAGAATAAGCAAGGTTCAAGGTGATCACAAAGGTTAATGACGCTCAAACATTCAGATATTCATTGGTGCTCCCGATCCAAAGAGAATGTTATCATTGTTGACCGTTGTGGAGAATTCCCTAATGTCCCTCTACATGGAACTAGGGGAGGCATCACCTACAACCCTTGCTTAGCCTTAAGACATTTTGGTTATGCCCGAAGGGATGGCCCGCACGAGATGCTGGTTCAAGGTTTGGTATTCGACTATGACAACAACGGTCAAGGTCTTCTCCAGAGATTCATCCGAGCTTGGAGGATGCTAAACAAAGTGGATAGTAAGACTGTGGGACACAAGAATTTCATCCCTCTTGAGCCTTACCTCAAATGGGTACGAACCCGTGCTCAAAGTCTTATGATGCCTTATCCTTCCATCCTTCCGGTGATCATTGAGCCTATTAAGGAGGGAGAAGTTCCATACACTATCCTACATCCTGACATACCCACTTCTCTTGAAGACCTACAAAGGGATTGGATACAGATCAAAGGAGAGAGAGATACTTTCAAATCCCAATTCTACGCAAGCGAGAAGAAGGTTTTGGAACTCACTAGGCTACTTCATGAGGAGCAGACTCTAAATGCCTACATTGCACCAAAGAGGATGCGCACTACTTTTTTATCTTAGAGTTTTGTATTATTTTGTCCAAGGGGCATTGATGTACTGAAACTTTATCTTATTAATATAACGTGTGTTTTCTTTTTGTCTAAAACGAACTTGAATCTTTGAAATCCTTGAAAACATTGCATATGCACATATCATTCATCATAACATAAACAAGTCTTTTGCAACGAGTTTCCTCATCTCTCTACTGTTTATTTCAGTAAGATGGATCTCGAACAAACAGTCAAAGATCTCCAAGCTCAGAACACGCAGTTTCAACAGTTGCTCATGACCTTAGCCAAGGGGCAAGAAGAGTTGAAGACTCTGCGGGCTGAGGAAAGGAAAAAGAAAACAAAGAAAGTCACTGGGGTTTTAAACATGGGGAGAAGATTGAAGGGGCATACTAGAAGAACCTTAAATTTTGCAATAACATCCGGTGAAGGAGAGGGGAAAGGAAAGGAAACAACGGTCCCGTCAGAATCTGAAGAGGAGGAGGAAGAGGAAGACTACTCTGAGGAACAGTATCCTTCAGCTGATGATAAGTACAGACATCTTGAAGAGCGTTTGAGCGCTATGGAAATACAAAAGGTGCCAGGTCTAGACTTTGAAGAATTGGGACTAGTGTCGGGGATTGTGATTCCTCCAAAATTCAAAGTGCCTTTGTTCGCAAAATATGATGGAGTGTCGTGTCCTAAGATGCACCTCCGATCATATGTGAGAAAGATCCAACCACACTCCGCTGATAAAGACTTGTGGGTGCATTTTTTCCAAGATAGTCTATCTGGAACACAACTCGACTGGTTTTACCAACTAGAAAGAGCCAACGTCCACAATTGGGAAGATCTTGCCGCAAATTTCTACAAGCAATATCAATATAATGCTGATTTGGCGCCTACCCGTACTCAACTTCAGAGTATGGCTATGGCTTCCAATGAGGGTTTCAAGGATTACACGCAGAAATGGAGAGATCTAGCTGGAAGAGTTCAACCCCTTCTGTCTGAAAGGGAATTGGTGGACATGTTCTTAGGCACTCTATCGGGCCCTTTCTTCAACCATTTAATTGGAAACTCATTTGCAGGATTTAATGAGTTAATACTGACCAGAGAGAGGGTGGAAGCTGGCATAAAAAGTGGAAAGATTCATAAGGATTCATCTTCTTCTACAGCTGTGAGGAAGCCTTTTATTGGGAAGAAAGAAGTTGTTGTTGTATATCCACAAAGGAACCAAGGGAGAGCCGAACAGCGACCAATGGTAAGGGATGTTATGATCCCAAAGCCTACATCTGATCAACCAAGAAGTAATCAACCGAGGGTGGAAAGGCCAGTTCGGAAATTCACCAGAATCAATATGACTCTGTCCCAAGTATTACCGCATCTCTTGAAATCCAATTTGGCAACTTTAAAAGAAGCTCCAAAAAACCCCAACACAGCGTCCCCTCATTATCACCCCAATGCCCGTTGTGCATATCACTCCGAAAGTCCGGGTCACGGCACTAACAACTGTTGGGCTTTGAAAAACAAAATTCTAGACCTTATAGAGGCGAAAGAAATTGAGTTTGATGCGCCCGAGAAGCCAAACATCGTTTCTGCTCTGATGCCCAGACATGGTCACAACACCAATGCTATTGAAGAAGATTTGTTTGTTACCATAGTTGATGAACTCGTGACTCCACTCCCAATCATCAAGATAAATTTGTTGAAAGCCGGTATATTCCCGGGTTGTAATGAAGACTTCCACCTCTTCTTATCCTCACCAACTGTTTGCCCTTTGTTGAAAATAGGAATTCAACGCTTGATAGACAATAAAGAGATCTTGTTTGAAAGTACTCTTGTTTCACTTGTTCCTGTTGAAGACGTTTCAATCATTACCATCTCCACAAATTCTTCCAGGGTCCCCAAAAGACCCGTTAGAATTACATCGGTTCCGAAAACTACTCCTCTTATAATCACAATGCTTGGGCCAATCCCATATGAATCAGATAAAACTGTGCCGTGGAATTATGGTGGGGACATCTACTACCATGGCATCAAAAGAGATGGGCTAGCCGCCGAAGAGATGAACTTAGAAGAAGAAGATTCTGACATTAGCAATATTGCTGGAACTAGTAATATTACTCGAAGCGGTAGGATCTTTTCTCCAGATTTCCCCCCCAAGAGCAGTTTTTGGACCCGTGGCTGCTCCAAAGGTTACTTCCGTACCAATAATCATCTCTGCAAGTGCTCCTATTGACGAAGCCGTTATAACCCCTGATGTCATTCCTACCAATACTCCTGCTGCTGAAACTCGAGGAAAAAGTATTCAAGTGGATCCTGTCCGGACGAATGCTCAATCACTGACTATCCCTGAGACCTCCAAGAAAGAAATGGAGGAGATTCTAAAAATAATAAAGAGGGGCGACTACGATGTAGTTGAACAGTTTGGGCAAACTCCCTCCAAAATCTCCATGTTGGCATTGCTACTTTGTTCCGAGGCACATGAGAAAGCCTTGGTGAAGCTCCTAAAGACAGCCCATGTGCCTCAAGAGACGTCTGCTTATTAATTTCAAGATTGCGTGGCCAGCTTGACAGCGGATAACGGCCTAGGCTTCTCAGATGTTGATCTGACACCAAGGGGAAGAAAGCACAAAAAGGAATTACATGTCTCTGTGGAATGTAGAGGCACAACTCTAACCCATGTCTTGGTGGACACTGGCTCATCTTTGAATGTCCTATCGAAAAAATCTCTTGACATACTTGACTACGAAGGACTGACGTTAAAGCCAAGTAACATAGTGGTAAGGGCATTTGATGGCTTAAAGAGGATGGTACACGGGGAGGTGGATATCCCCATAAAGGCTGGGACTCAGACTTTCAATTCAACCTTTTATGTAATGGACATCTGCCCCTCTTACTCTTGTCTGCTAGGACGGCCGTGGATCCATAATGTTGGCGCTGTCACCTCTACACTGCACCAGATGCTGAAATATCCGGTCCAAGGAAAGATTATCACTCTCCACGGAGAGGAAGAATATATGATTAGCCATCTTAATTCCTTCAGGTATGTGGAATTGGACGGCGAGTTTATTGAAAATCCTTTTCAACACTTCAAAGAGGTCCCCTAAGAGGTAGCAGTGACCAAGATTGTGTCCCAGATTCCCAAGATTACAAGACCTCCACTCCGGATATCATCTCTGAAGGACGCCAAAGCAGTAGTAGAGGAGGGTGGGTGCACCATATGGGGTCAACTTCCAGATATTCCGTATAAATATGACAGATTTGGCTTAGGTTTCACTTCAAGCGCTCAGAAGGCTGTACGTCGTGCCCGTGCTGGAGGGCCACCCTTGAAGATTAGCAACCGAGAGGTCAATGCGGTAGAAGATGGTGAAGAGGATTTCAGCCTGGAGGATTGGATCTTTCCGACTATCGATGGAGGATTCTGCAATTGGGAGGCCAGAGACTTTGTCCCAATAACTTTTATCCCTCAGTAATTTACCTTTACTTTTTTTTGGATCTGTAATATTCAAAAAACAATTTGCACTCTTAAAACCTTTTGTCTTGCCCGAGGCACAATGGTCCATTTGTAAGCGTTACTATTTCATCTTCATATGATATTAAATGAATCATGGACGTTTTTCGCATACAAACTTTTGTGCTCATTGTTTTTCTTTTACATTTTATTTTTAAGGATGGCTATACCCTTACACACACCCACACTCATAAATGCAGGTACCCCTCCATTCTGGATCCCATGGGTAACGATACTGCTATGGCCTTTTGTGACTCTGAGGATCTAATCTACCAAGCCGAAAACGAAGGTGAGGAAGATTGTGAAGTACCAGGGGAACTTACCAGACTACTAAAACAAGAGGAAAGAACCATTCAGCCTCACGAGGTTCCTATGGATACAATCAACCTGGGTACCGAGGAGGATAAAAAAGAGGTCAAAGTGGGTTCCAATCTGGAGCCCAGTGTCAAGGAGCGTCTGATTCAGCTGTTGCATGATTATGTTGAGATCTTTGCTTGGTCATATGAAGATATGTCGGGACTTGATACGGACATTATGGTACATCGTCTGCCTACAAGAGAAGATTGTCCGCCAGTAAAACAAAAAGTTCGCCGCATGAGACCTGATATGTCAGAAAAGATCAAAGCAGAGATCATGAAGAAATTCAATGCTGGATTCTTAGCTGTCACTTCCTACCCTCAATGGGTGGCCAACATTGTTCCCGTACCTAAAAAAGATGGCAAAGTAAGAATGTGTGTGGACTATAGATATTTGAATAGGTCAAGCCCTAAAGATGATTTTCCACTCCCCCACATTGATATCCTGGTTGACAATACGGTCCAACACAAAGTGTTTTCCTTCATGGACGGATTCTCAGGTTATAACTAAATCAAAATGGCACCTGAGGACATGGAGAAAATTACATTTGTCACACAGTGGGGCACATTCTGCTATAAGGTGATGCCATTCGGACTGAAGAACGTCGGGGCAACCTATCAACGCGCCATGGTAGCTTTATTTCACGACATGATACATCATGAAATAGAGGTCTACGTAGATGATATGATAGCCAGATCACAAACAGAAGAAGAGCACTTGGATCACTTACAAAAGCTGTTTGAAAGGCTGAAGAAGTACAAGCTGAGGTTGAATCCAAACAAGTCACATTCGGAGTACGGTCCGGTAAACTCTTAGGTTTTGTCGTCAGTAATAAGGGTATTGAAGTCGATCCTACCAAAGTTAAAGCAATACAAGAGATGCCTACTCCTCGTACTGAGAAGGAAGTCAGAGGATTCTTGGGACGCTTGAACTATATTTCCAGATTCATTTCTCACCTAGCAGCTACTTGTGAGCCAATCTTCAAACTATTGAAGAAAGATCAAGTAGTCAGATGGAATGATGAATGCCAGGTTGCTTTTTACAAAATCAAAGAGTACTTACAAGAGCCTCCTGTACTGATGCCACCAGTCAAGGGAAGACCGTTGATCATGTATCTGACTGTTTTAGAAAACTCAATAGGGTGTGTATTGGGGCAGCATGACGAGTCTGGCCGAAAAGAGCACGCTATTTATTACCTGAGAAAAAAGTTTACCGACTGTGAAATAAGATATTCATTGCTCGAGAAAACTTGCTGCACTCTGGCATGGTCTGCTCGCCGGCTAAGACAGTATATGTTGACTCATACGACCTTATTAATATCTAAGATGGATCCGATAAAGTATATCTTCGAGAAGCCTGCTCTTTCGGGGAGAATAGCTAGATGGCAGATGATCCTAACGGAGTACGACATACAGTATACTACCCAAAAATATATAAAGGGCAATGTATTAGCTGATCACCTTGCTCACCAAGCTGTAGAAGACTACCAATCCATGAAGTTCGAATTTCCATATGAAGACATCATGACAGTAAATAACTGTGAAGAATTCAGGCCATATGACAGACCTGAACAAGGATCCCGATGGATCCTGTTCTTTGATGGGGCATCTAATGCACTTGGAAATGGTATCGGTGTTGTACTCATGTCTCTGGAAGGGTGTCATACTCCCTTTACTGCCAGACTTTGCTTCAATTGTACAAACAACATGGCGGAATACGAAGCGTGCATATTTGGTCTCAAAGTTGCCATAGACTTGGGGATCAAATCCATGGATGTATTTGGCGATTCAGCTTTGGTTATCAGTCAGATCAAAGGGGAATGGGACACCAAACACCCTAACCTTATCCCTTATAAAGAACATGTTTTGACATTGCTACCACATTTTGAGAATATTACCTTCGAGCATTTCTCGCGAGAAGAAAATCAGCTAGCAGACGCTCTAGCTACAATGTCATCTATGTTTAAACTTAATTGGGATAACGAGGCTCCCCAGATCACCATCGAATGAATGGATGAACCAGCACACTGTCACGAGATTAATACTGAAGAGATAATGGACCAGCCTTGGTTTCATGAAGTCAAGAGGTATCTCGAGGATCAAGAATATCCAGAAGGAGCTTCAATCAATGATAAGAAGTTCTTAAGGAGATTCTATGCTAAAATTTTCCTTGGTAATGGAATCCTGTACAAACACAATCATGACTCCATTTTGCTTCGGTGTGTGGATAAGGTTGAGGCTGAAAAGATCATGGCTGAATTACATGAAGGTACTTTTGGCACCCACTCCAGTGGGCATACGATGGCGAAGAAAATCCTACGGGCAGGCTATTATTAGTCTACCATAGAAGCAGATTGCTATCAACATTCTCGAACCTGTCATAAATGCCAAATTTATGCTGACAAGGTGCACGTATCTCCGGTTCCTCTGAATGTCTTGACGGCTCCTTGGCCCTTTGCCATGTAGGGAATTGATATGATTGGAGAGATCAAGCCTACAGCCTCCAATGGACACCGCTTCATCCTAGTGGCCATTGACTATTTTACAAAATGGGTTGAAGCAGCTTCCTTCGCTTTCGTTACCAAGAATGTTGTTGCCCTCTTCATCAAGCAAAATCTCATTTGTCGGTACGGTATCCCAGAAAGGATCATTACTGACAACGGTACAAATCTCAAAAACACTATGATCACCGCCTTGTGCGAGCAATTCAAGATCCAGCATCACAATTCTTCTCCCTATCGGCCAAAGATGAATGGTGTTGTTGAAGCTGTGAATAAAAACATTAAGAAGATCATACAGAAAATGACAGTCACATACAAAGACTGGCATGAGATTCTATCATTCGCTCTCCACGGGTACCGTACCACAGCTCGCACATCAACCGGGGCAACACCCTATTCTTTGGTTTACGACATGGAGGTTGTCTTGCCTATTGAGGTTCAAATCCCCTCTCTGAGAATTATGAAGGATGCAGGATTGAATGAAAACGATTGGATCCAGACTCGACTTTATCAACTAAACTTAATTGATGAAAAGAGACTTAATGTTGTTTTCCATGGTCAGATTTATCAAAAACGGATGATCAAGGCTTTCAACAATAAATTCAGACGCCAAGTATATCAAGTTGGGGATCTAGTGATCAAACGTATCATTTTGCCACAAAGTGATCCCATGGGCAAATAGACTCCTACCTATGAAGGACCATTTGTAATCAAGAACATATTCTCAAGTTGGGCAATGACCTTGACCACCATGGATGGCGACGACCTGCCACACCCTGCGAACGCGGACATAGTCAAAAGATACTATGCATAAGAGACTCGCTAGGTTGACACACCTAGGCAAAACAAGGGGCGTCCTGGCAAACCAAAAGGTTAGTGCAAAATTAGGGATAAAATAAAAAATCTGTACACCCGGCAAGTTGAAAACCCGAAAGGGCGACTTGGGCAAAAAAGGGTTTCCCGGTGGACTGAAAACCCGAAAGGGCGGTCCAGGAAAAAGTTAGGGAATTAAAGCGTATGACTATGTCCCATCGGATCATTTGATGGACAACCTTTGACTTCCACTGACAAACTCAGAGTTTATGATTAATTCAATCATCTTCGGACAAGGAAAATAGACAAGATACTCAGAGATACGAAGGCTATAGTAGAATAGGAACCCCATGGGATTATTACACATAGTTATCTTTCTTTGTATCAAATTTTTCTTGTTTTACGACAGCATTCTCTTACTAGAATGTTTGTCCCCTTTGTAAAAAATATTTATTCAAGATCAATACAAAGATATCCCTTTGAAAGTGCAAAAAAAACTATTTGTCTTTTTCTTTACGCTTGTGTTTTGTTTGCCAAAACGTCCAATAATTCATTTATGAATATATGCATTTGAACATGATTCCGGTTTACAAATAAACAAAATGAGAAGACAATTACTGATAGGTTGAAAGAATAGGAAAACGTCTCTAGGCTATTCAATAAGTGATCCCCTACAGTATGTCATTTAAATCCCCAACGGAACAAAGTTTCAAATTATTAATCCCCAGTAGAAGTCATCAGATTTCTCAGGATTCCCCAAACAGATCTTACAAGCGGTACATGGCATTACCCTCACAACAGAATTTACTTCTCTCAATAAAAGTTCACCAGTACTTCAACTTCAAGACATGAAAATTCACATATCCTCAACAGCATTCAGGGATTTATTTTCCTCAATCAAACAGCAATATAGCAAATCGGCTCACATGCGCATACATTACATCCATATATCAATAAACATTAATGAAGCAAATACATTGCATCATACATTTCATGCAACATAACTTTATATTTTAGCTAACATTTTACCCTTTTCAGGATAAGATTAACAGTTACCATTGACAATATGCAATCAGATATAGTACAGATACGCTCCAGACACGGATGTCATTCTGATACTCATTCAGATATAACTTATAGATACAATTTGGATACGCTCCAGACACGGATGCCATTTTGATACTCATTCAGATACAACTTATAGATACAATTCGAATATGCTCCAGACACGGATGCCGTTCTGATACTCATTCAGATTCAAATTTTAGATACAGTTCGGATATGCTCCAGACACGAATCCCATTCTGATACTCATTCAGATTCAACTTTCAAATACAGTTCGGATACGCTCCAGACACAGATGCCATTCTGATGCTCATTCAGATTTAACTTTCAGATACAGTTCAGATACGCTCCAGACACAGATGTCACTCTGATACTCATTCAAATTCAACTTTCAGATACAGTACATTTCGGATATGCTCTAGACACGAATTCCATTTTGATACTTAGTCAAAATCAACTTCCGGGTACAGTTTAGATACGCTCCAGACACATACTCTGTTCTGATACTCATTCTTTCAGCTTACAACTTACAATTCAACAAACATTCTTGGATGGCATCTACAAGCCCATCTCCAACAAGATTCTATCACCTTTCCAAATGGCATCTGTAATCCCATTCCTTCTATCATCATATCATCGAGTGCAAACTTATGGGCACTCTAGTGTTCAATCATTCTTTCACCTTCGAGTCACGAACGGTAAAAATCGCCAATCTAACTCTTCAGGTTTAAGAAGATTGAACAGGGGAAGTTGTTGTACCCCAAAATTTGCCCTCTCATTCATCAAGACTTTTCTCACAAGATCTCTTTGACTCAAGATTGGATTAGGGTTTGACCAGCTTAGACATCTCATCATGCCCTGATGACCCAAAATTAGGGTTTGGGATTGAACAAGGATTTTTGGACTACCAATGTTTCATATGGCTTTAAAGTATCATTATGGACCCCTAAGATTACTCATGTCAAGTTTCAAGCCTTGAATCACATTTTTTATCAGTCAATTGGATAGTTGACCTAAAAAATCAATTGTATTGGGACAAAAGTCAACCATGGCCAATTTACAGTCAAACTTCATATTTTTTGACCCACATCAACATTTTAGACTCATATGTATCATTTGATCAAGTTTGGACCATAATTCCTCAAGAAATTTGATCAAATCATCAAAGGGGCAAAATGGTCAAAATTAGGGTTTTGACTGAGAAAGGGCAATTTCTGATTTTTGACCTAGCACATGACCAATTTGTTTGAAGCATGATTTCAAGGGTTCAATTATATCATCATTACCTAATGACATGGTTCAAAACATAGCAAATCCATTGGATTGACAGATGAAATTTACAGTCAACTGATCAAAAGTCAATTGTATACTAAAAAGTCAAACTTTGACTTTTTGGTCAAAATCAAGTGCCAAGGATCACAATTCATCAAAGCATGTCAAAATGTGAAACTTGTTCATCAAGAAATCAAAGATTGAAGATTTGATTTTGAAATTTGAAATTTTCTTAACTTAGAAATTTTTCTAAGTATAGAAAATTTCTTATTTTTTCTTAACTTTAAGCAAATTTTCACCATGATACAAGATGTTTCAAAGAAAGTTCCCAACATGAAAGTTGTAGATCTCCATGAAATATACAAATTTGCTTCACACATTTTTTCCTAAAGATGCATGGATCTCAAGATATAATTTTGTGAATGCATGCCCATGAACTAAAATAACTTAGTGAAATTTTGCCCTAATTTAGGCAGGTTTTTGACCTAACTTCATAGAAACTTCTCACCTATTTCCATGAGGAATCTTGAAATTCATTTCAAAGATGAGTTATAGATCATATTGCAAGCTTTCCAAAATGTCCAATAACTCCTTGAGATCATTTTTGCATAGGGAGAATCGAAGAGATGAAATTGGCAAATTCTCACTTTGATTTCAAGCCATTCCATGAAGAACAAAATTCAAATCTGAACCTATGCTGCCTAATCCTTGCTTTACAGGTCTCAAACTTGTTTCTCACTTCATAATTTAATGCTTACACTGTTGATAAAGCCTGAATCCAAGCACAAGAGTCTTTGTCCAAGCTTTAATTCCATAAATGGCACAAAGTTGCCATTGCCATTTTAGAAAAGCATAACTTTAGCAAATTTTCATTCCTTGAGCCTTGCATCTATTTTTTCTGCAAACCCAAGTCCTATAAACCAAAAGTAAGTTATCTAGGACTTGTACCAACTCCAAGCAGGCCTGTACAAGCATGTGGAGAGTTGTCTCCTCACTTTTCTTAAAGGACAAGCAATAGAGCAAAAAGCCTACAATTGAAAAATCTATTGTGGAGCTGACTTGAAACCTTCTCTACACTTATACACAAACACATTGCAACCTAAAGACACGATTGCTCAAGGCCAGAAACTCTCTAAAACTCCCTATCACCAAAAACCTGTCATAACTTGCAGTTTGATACCAAGCATAGCAATCCAATAATCCACTTGTGCGTTTCAAGTTCTAATCACTCAAACACTTAAACTACCTCATATCTAAGTGTTTCAAACCATCACCCCTTCACTGTAACTCCTCCTTCTCCATCTGCCATTTTTGTTTTTCAAGCTTGCAGGTTGACTTGGATAGGGAGATTCAGGCACTTTTAAGACAAGGTAAAGATTGGAACATACTCAGGGAGGTCCAGGCAAGCTAAAGGGATCTTCAGGCCTTCATAAAACTCACTCAAACTCCATTCACGATCTCAGCTGAAAGAGGTAAGAACTCCAACTTCTATCTCTTCATACAGGCATCTATTGGTTACGATTTGTGAAGATAAAATGTAGATATCCTTGTGCTAAAACCAACCATGTTCATAGATTTCATTTATATTCATTGTGTATAGAGAATTTTAGAGTTCAAATTTCTGTGAAAATTAGGTTTAAAATTAGGGCCTTTGAAATTAGTTTTGATCATTGACTGTTAGTTTATATGAATTACATGGTTGAAATCGTGGGAAAGAGTACTATCATTTTCATGTTGGAAGTTTCCATTTTCATGGAGAAATGAGAAAGATACAGAGGTTCTAGCCAACTTGAGGAAGAAGATGAAGTACAGGGAAAGGAGGCATTATGTGTTTTGTATTTTTTGTTTCATATGAACTAACAGATGTACAGCCACCCCAGTGGCAAGGTAGCGCGCTGAAAATGCATAGGTCATGGGTTTGAACCTTGGCGCTACCTTTTGCATTTTTTTTATTTTTCAGCTTCATTTTTGACATTTTTTGGCAACGTGGGCTCAGCAAATGGGCTTCTCTCTTTTTTTCTAACACTTACCTCTCTTTTCCTTACAACACCCCTGGCCCAATCTTTTTATTTATTATTTTTATTTTCATTTTCATTTTATTAAATATGTTTTCTTTAACATAAAAAAATCATAAAAAATATAAAATATGATAAATATTGCATTTTGATTTATTTTATTTTATTTTCACATAAAAAATATTTTTTTTATTAAATTATATATTAACTATTTTTCTTAAATAAACTTTTAAAATAAAATAGACTTAGATATATTTTTATTCCTTTTTCTTCATACTTGTAAATATTTATTTTGACATATAAAAAGACTAAATATTTTCATAAATATTATTTATTATTTTAAGACAAAAAATAATACTTAAAGAACTTTATTTTCTTTTAGAAATTAGGGTTAATCACTTTTTCAAGAAATAATTTCCTTTTGTTAAATTATTAGGATTAGGTCAAAACTCTTTTGCATATAAAAAACAAAACAAATTTCTTTTTCTTGCATATACATAAAAATTGCATATTTAATTTATATTGTATATTATTTATTCAAATATTCGTACAAATTCGATTTGGTTGTAATAGCTTAATTAGATTTACATTATTGCGAATCCCCATTCATAATTTGTATACCCCCTCCCATAAAATGTTGTAATAGTGTAGTAATCTTTAAATCACGCAATTTACCGCTTTTATATACCATGCTAGTAATTAGGGTTTGAATGGAAAGATCAAAACAAATCAAATAGAAAACTCTAATCCAAGACAAAATCAAGCATGAAAATAATACACTTGCACACAAGCACCCCTAGGGTTATTCCACTTGGTTGCCTTATACAAAATGGCCATATTACGCATGTAAGGTATCCTAGCAAAAACAAGCAAATACAAGATCATAGTCCCTCGATGACGCTATTCAAAGTTGCCTTACAAAATGATCTTGGTCCCTAAAAAATGCTAAGATACTTTGCAACATTGCTAATCATGGTTATACGATGACCCATGCCCGTCCCGTTTACATCCAAAGATAGGGTTTCTTACCAAATCAATGGTAAGACAACAATGTCAAAGGAATAGAAAATGAACAAGAAAGACATTTGAGTAGGTAGATTACTTCTAGTTACTTGCTCTATCTTCAAACAACTATCCTTGATATTTTCAAAACAAACACACACATTTCAAAACATCTTACAAATATTGAAAACATTTTCAAAAATACAAACATCTTTGTATACATTCTTACAAACGAAAATCATTACAAAGATTGCCTAAACAAATGGCCTCTTTTACAAAATACTTTCAAAAAACCACACAAAGCGTAATTTCAAAACAAAAGCAAGTGATCTAGCAAGTAACTAAGAGCCCATGGAAAACCATGGATGAAAAGGGTGCTAATACCTTCCCTTTTGATAATCTACCCCCCGAACTCAAGAAACAATCTCAAAGGTCTTTCTTGTGCTTTTTCACCTTTCCTTTTGGATAAAAGAAAAGTCGGTGGCGACTCTTGCTAATCGCAACATTTTCGATAAAACGCAAAACCATCAAGTTAGTTCTCCCACCGTATCATATGCAACAATTGCGATCACACGCAAAACACCCAAGTTAGTTCTTCCACCGTGTTACATATACCTACTTCCCTAAGGGTACCCCCAGATCCGGGTATAGGATCTTTGCAAGAAAATTAAACCCAAGCAACCCTTTAAAGATAAAGCAAGCAAATTAAACAAAGAAGATAAAAGTATTTAACTCTAAAGGTAAACCCTTTGTTTTAGTTCCTTAGGAGAGTCACAAATTATGTAATACGGTGGGAAAACTGACTTGTTTTGCATTTTATCGCAAATGTTGCGGAAAGCAAGAGTCGCCACCGAATTTTCTTTTATCCAATAGGGAAAGGGTGAAAAGAACATCAAAGACCTTGAAGATTTTGAGTTCGGGGGGGGTAGGTTATGAAAAGGGAAGGTGTTATCACCCTATTCATCCGCAGTTATCTACGGGCTCTTAATCGCTAGTTCACTTGTTTTTTGAAAATGCCTTGTGTTGTATGTTTGAAAATATTTTGAAAAGGTGAACTTTGTAATGATTCTCGTATCTGTCCTCGAGAATGCGTACAAAGTATTTGTTCAAAAATATTTTTTTGAAAAGTGTTTATGAAAGATATTTTTGTTTTGAAATGTTTGTGAGCAAGCGATTACAAGTGTTCTACCTACTCAAGGTCTTTATTTTACTTTTTCTCCTCCTTTAGATAGTGTTATCCTACCATTAATTAGTAGGAAGCCCTATCATTGGATGTGAAGGGACAAGTGTGGGTTGTCGTACAATCATTGAAGGCAACCGATATGGATTCTTTAGCAGTTATCTTTAAGGGACTAGATCGTTTACAGAAGGTAACATCGAAAGGGTCATCAAGGGACTACGATCTTTGATTTCGAGGGATTATGCTAAAGCGTCCCCACGTTCGAGGGACATAACTGTTTTATGAAAGGCAACAAGGGGGGGTATCCTAGAGGTGTGAGTGTGCGAGGTGTGTTGTTTTCAGTTATGTATATCTTGCAGTTAGGGTTAGCTACTGTTTTCTATAAATCTTTTCGTACAAGCCTAGTTACTAACAGTAATATGGTAAAGTAGGAAAGCGGTAAATGTGCGGAAAGTAAAAAGATGGAAAGTAAACCTAAGACTATTACAATGCTTTGAGAGACGTACATAAATAATAATAATGTCGAAAAGAAAACCTAATTATAATTACAACCCGTGAGCAATTAAAATAATAAAAAAAAGGTGCGAGAAAAGAAATATACGCTAATTGTAAGACTAAGAACACGAAAAAGAAAATTATCTTTTTGGTGATTTTTAATGACGATTAACCCTAAAAAACTTAATCTATATTAATTAAAAAACATACTAATTAAATTAAAATCCTAAACCTTAATTTTTATTAGGGTTTGTAAAACAGTTTTTTGAAAAAAAATAGGTTTGTTAAAAGATTTTGGTTTGATTAATTTAGGGTTTGTAAATGTAAATTAAGGAAAATATGAAGAAACAAAGTTTTAAAATAATACTGCCAGGGGTGAGTATTGAACCTACACCCTTTGCTCTTTCCACCAGGACCTTCACCACTAGGCCAGACGTGCGCCTGTGATATGGAAAGAGAATCAGCACGTCTTGTATGTTATCCTGCAAAACATGGAAAAATCATGAAAAACATCAAAACACCAAAAGCAGGGACCAAACCCGTGCCCTTGCATAGTAAACCCTTAGCGCACCCGTTTTAACCACTAGGGTGGTGATACATCCATTGTCTTAAATAAAACAAAATGTATATAATATTAAAATGTTGCATAAACCGGAGAGGCATCGGAGCCCTAGCTCCGTTCGTCTTCTCTGGTAGGTCCTTTTCGTGTTTCTGCAAAATAACAAATATCAGCAATCCAGGGGGACCCTACCCCCCCTAAAGCAGGCCCTATGAATCCAATGGAATGGTTATATTAGGCTAAAATTCACTGGTATAAGAGATATGACAAAAATATTATGAATCAGTGTGGTTATGGTGATTCACGATTCGATCATCATGAGACTCCCTTGTTGGTCTTTTCCTGCAAATTAATACCTCATGAACATGTTAGAAAAGTCAGTATGAAATAAAACATGAAGGAAATCAAAATATGAATTTTGCAAAAAAACATGAAACAACCATGTATGCGTGCAGGTTCTAGAGGGTTTGAATAACTATGTTGGATCCATTCTTACTCTGTACCTCTTCAGGAATCGATTGGGAATGCAAGAATACTTGGAAGATGGTTGCAAGCTAGGGTTTGAAGGTTGCCCTAGTTTAATAATTTTGTGATTTTTTGGAAGTGGTTTTTAGCACAAGGTTTTCGTGGCTTTTGATGTCTGAATACATGTAATATATAGGTTGAATTTAGGTCAGAATATCATGGGCTTGGACTTGTGTAATAAGCCTTGTCTTATTTTATCTTATTTATTTTGAATTAATAATGAATAAAATCAAAATAATTAGAATAAAAATATCAAGGCGTGCATGAGTAAGATGTGAGGTTCATTATAGGCTGCAAAACACATTTGGACTTTGAAACAATAGCCCAATAGCCCAAAATTCCATGTTTGGTCACTTGTGGTTTCATGTATTTGCTCAAAATTTCCCAACTTGCACTAGTCATAACTCTCTCAATTTTTGTCATTTAAATGTGATCTTTGACTTTTTGGAAATCTCGGGGTGTCCTCTACAATCTATATGTTGACCATTTTTGAATTTGCAGATTTTATCTTGATGTAAGTTGCCTTGACAAAAAGTTTATTTTTGTTAACTTTTGAAATGACCTACAATGTATTGGCCCATATCTCTCAAATGAAGTATTTTTTGGACTTGAGCTTAGAAAGACAGAGTTGTAGAGAATTGTATTTCCTTTAAAATGAGATTTGGTTGAGGAAAATCTGATGAAACGTGTCAAAGTTATGCTTAGTCAAAGTTCAATTGACTTCTCCTTAGGAAACCCTAATTTGACAACTTTTGACTTTTGATGATTTGAGAGTTTTCCTTGATAAATCATGATCTACCCTTGATCAAAAGATGATTATGACTTAAAAAATTTGATGTTGACCAAAAATCTTGAAGTTTGACTGTATGTTGACCATAATTGAATTTTTACCCAATATAGTTGATTTTCAGTCATTTGAGCAATTGACTGAACAAACTTGTGATGCAAGGCATGAAACTTGGTATGAGAATTCTTGGAGACATATAAGAGACCATGAAATCCCCTTGAGACCTAAAAAACCCAATCTTCCTTGAGAAAAATGAAACCCTAGTTGTAAGTCCATTGCTTAGAAGGAGAATTTGTTTGGTCTATTCTTGAGCAACCTTGAGCATTTGAGAACCCTAAGAGAATGTCTTGAATAAAAGGGAGGGAAAATTTTGAGGTACAACACTCTTTATAATATGTTTTCTTGGAATTTTTAGATTAAACACCCAGTTTTTATCTTCATTGGATGAATCTTGGATGAACATTCATGGGTTCTGCAATGAACATTCATGAATGTTCGTTGAAGTTCATGGTAGTTGTTGTACCCCAAAATTTTCCCTCTCTTTTCTCAAGGCATTTCTCACTAGTATTCTCAAAAATTCAAGCTTACACAAGTGCAATTGGATTTTTCATCATCAAGTTAAAGAGGAAACTGTTAAAAAGGGAAAAACAGATAAAAATAACCTTTTTGACAAAGTTGAAGACAAAATAAGTTTTCTTCGATTTCATATCTTTCGATTGGGAACTTTGGCACCTTCGATGCAAGCTTTGGTTCAGAGTTTTCATTCAAACATTTGACTTATTTTGAGCAAGATTCTTGCTTCGTTTGGGCACTGGACTTCTTTTGGGCAAGCAAGATTCTTGCTTTGTTTGAACATTTTAGTTTCTTTGTGCAAGATTGGTATACATCTTCCGTTTGGCCATATGGCCTCTTTTCTGCATGTTTGCCAAATTCACAAGGAAAAACTTCCCACCATGCTAGCGTGCACAAGGAAAAAGCCTCCCTTTGTATAGCATTCACTGGATTCACATTAGCACCCACGGTGCAATGGTTACCTACATGCAAGGTCTGACTGGGCAAAGTCTCCCTTTGAAACAACTTGTTGCAAGCTTCGACAGCGCAACACTTATCTACAACTAGCTTCGATTCATAGGGCAATAACCTTCTAAAATATGTCCTTTGAATCAGAAGGCAGATGCCTCTTTTTGGCATCCTTCAATTGCACCTTTTACCTCCTTTTGGCATCCTTCGATTGCACAATTTTCCTCCTGCATGCCTCTTTTGTTTGGGCATGTGGCCCTTCTTTGATGCAAGCCTCGTTTAGGCATTTTTACTTCCTGCATGCCTCTTTCATTTGGGCGTGTGGCCCCCTTCAATGCAAGTTTTGGTTACACCCTGCATTTAGGCATGTGGCTCCCTTCATGGTAGCTTTCGTTTGAGAAAAGACCTCTTGCATGTTTGCTTGAAGTCACAAAGCAATGGCCTTCTGCAGTTCTCCTTTGAATCAGAAGCCATTGGTTTTCCATGTTTACCTTTGACATCACAGAGCCAGGATTTCCTTCATGCCAGCAGGAACAAGGCAGGGACCTCCTACATGCACCCTTTCATTTGGCCATGTGACCTCTGGCAGGCAAGCCTTCGATTGGACAAGAGCCACCTTCACACAAAGCTTTGATTGGAGTTTTGGTTATCTTTGAATCAGCATACTTCAAATCCAACCTTGGATCCTTCGAGCAAGCTTGTTTGAAGAAAATTGAGCAAATCTCATAGCCTTATCCTCCAAATCTCACATGTCAGGCTATGTTGCTTCCAAATATTTACATAACCAAAGGCTTATGCAAATTTATGATACATTATGCAAAGATTCTAAGCCTTATCCACTGGATAATACCATTCTTGATTGAAATGGCAAAAAGCTACGTACTCTTTTTTCATAAAGAGTACTTTAATCACAAAGTTAGCTTCCAATCTGATTTTTGGTCTAAACACAAGCAATCACAAAATCATAAGTCCAACCTCCTGTACACACCAGAAAGCAGGCCCCCACTTGTACTTGAAAAATGTTTCTTTTTCATTTTTCATATTTTATTATTTTTGCAAAGCTGACCACTTCAAACACCTTTAACCATTTCTCTATAAATAGAGAAACAATTAGCAAGCTGAGGGGGGGGGGGGGGGGGATTTTGAGAGGACTTTAGGGCGTGGAGAAAAAAATCATCAAATTATCAAACACTTAAACACATATTCAAACCCAGAATCTAAAAGAATCTAAACACTTGTTTCTTTTTTCTCTTTCGAATCTGAAACAATCCCCAACCTGTTTCCTTGGCCCTTCGAATCCAGTAGAAAGAACAACACACCTGCTCTTCTCCTTCGAATCCAGGAATAATAAGTACCACCCTCACTCTTCTGGGCCTTCGAATCCAACATTAGAAATGTCACCTTCATTTCTTCCCTTCGAATCCAGGAGCATCCAAGGCAACCACTCAAGGTCAAACACACATTCCGACTTCAAGCAAGGTAAGTCATTCTGACCTTAAACTCTTTGTTTGAAGCATGTACATAACATTTATTTCCTTTTCGTTTCCACTCTTTTAGTTTTTTTTCATTGCTAATCCTTTTAGTTTTATTTCTTGGTTTATTAAATATGCTTTAAGAACTAACCTGGCTATAAGACAACTAGCATGGCCTCAGGCCATATTGCTATTTAAATCCCATACGAAGGTAAACAGGAGGAAGGAGGTGTGATTCGAAGCTTTAGGATTCCTATTTGCTTGCTTCATAGTTGCAAGAAGAACAAAGAGTGTGGCCTTAGGAGTTTATACACACAAACTTCAAGGCCATTCAAAGGAGCAAAAAGGGAGAAATGAAAGTTATCCACACTAATTGTCAGGCCTCAAATGAAAGAAGCTTCCAGTAGGATGTCCACATTGACTGCCAAGCCCAATCGAAGAAGGTAGCAAGGAGCTTGGGGTGAGGAGTGCACTTCATACTGATCCCAGGCCCCAATCGAAGGAAGCATAAAGGCATAATCGAAGGCTACACCTCAGGCTTCATGCTAAGCCCAAATCGAAGGGAGCCAGAGAAGCAGAATCGAAGGGTTTTGTTGCCCAAATCGAAAAGCTCATTTTCCTTTCTTTATTTAGTTTTGTCTTTACATTTTCTTACTATTCAATATGTTTGTAATAGTGTAGGATTTATTTTCTGCATTTTTATTGCTTTTGTACAAATGTTAGTAATTAGTATGTATGGAAAGATAAAACCCAACAAGTAGACAACCTAAAAATCAAAGACTAAATGCATGCAAATCAAACACACTATTCACACATACACCTCTAGGGTAATCTCACTTGTTGCCTCGGAAAAAGAGTCATGTCCCTCGAATATGGGCGTTTTAGCAAAGACCCTTGATAAAATATCGTAATCCCTCGATGACCCTCAATGTTGCCTACGGTAAATGATCTAGTCCCTAAACGAAATTGCCAAAATGTCCCATAGGTTGCCTTCTATGACTATACAAACGACCGATGTATGTTCTTTCACATCCAATGATGGGGCTTCTTTCCAAATCAATGGTAAGATAGCAATATCTAAAGGAGGAGGAAAAGAACATTAGACCATTTGAGTAGGTAGGATGCTCATAGTTGCTCGCTTGCTCACAAAAAAAAAACATTTTACACACCAATACTTTCATTTGAAACATTTTCAAAAGATTAAAGCTCTTTGTACGCATTCTTATAGAAACGAGAATCATTACAAAGACACTTTTCAAAATCACTTTAAAAAACACATTCCACAAACACCTCTTTGAACGATTTTCAAAACCAACACTTTGTACGCGTTCTTATAGAAACGAGAATCATTACAAAGACACTTTCAAAATACTTTCAAAACCCACACCACAAGCACATTTTAAAACAAAAGCAAGTGATCTAGCAAGCAACTAAGAGTCCGTAGATAACTACGGATGGAAATGGTGTTAATACCTTCCCTTTTCATAACCTACCCCCTGAACTCAAGAAATAATCTAGAAAGGTCTTTCCTGTTATTTTCAACCTTTCCTTATTTGATAAAAGAAAAGTCGGTGGCGACTCTTGCTATCCGCAACAATTGCGATCAAACACAAAACAACCAAGTCAGTTCTCCTACCGTATTACAAAACTGGCGACTCTGCTAAGGACTTTTAAAAGTGGGGTTACCTTAGGGCTAGATCACCTTTACATGCTTCTCCTTGTTTGACATGCTTGCTTTATATTATGGTTCCTTGTTTGGGCTTGTTTTGATCCTCTACCCAGATCTGGGGCACCTTTTAGGTAAGTAGCAATTGATTGTGGAAACTGTATGGCGTAGGCAGATACGGTTGAAGCAATGGCTTTGTTAGTGTGACACATTTGTTGGTACCGATATCCCTTGTGTTGAATCGAGGAAAATACGGGGCCGTTGAGCGGCGTCATGAAGCACTAACTGAACTTATAACCTTAATTGAACAACTTGGACATTAGGAAGTAGTGAGATAGTCGGTTTCAGCGGAAAGCTGAAAATTGGTTGATACTCGATACTACACTCATTGATATCGGACTTTTGGGATGTCTCGGCCGCAAGAAAAGATCGATTGTACTGAGACAATGCCTAAAAGAAAGGTCACTGATATTGAGATCCCCTAGAACCCATTTACTTACTAGGACAGGTTGAGCCAACTAAACTTCAAGAGGGTACTTACCTATAAACTCCATGCAAGCCTAAACCTAAGGACTTGTCTGCTTTGTGTGTATATGACTATTTGTACTTAACAACTTGCTTGCTTTGTATACTTGTACATAACATCATGACATCATACCATAGTATTTTCAATAACCATTTCAAGGGTCTCAAGGGCCTATGATGTTAGTTCATGTTGAACCAGATGCCTATCAAGGGGCAAAAGGATTCATTCTTTAATCAAACGCCGTCAAGACCAAAGCACGATAACTTGAGTCAAGGGCTATGACCCACTTGACATGGTGAACTTGATTCTCGTGGAAGGACATCCACCGATAAGAAGTTCTCCAATCAAAGTTGTTGATCAAAACTCAACTTCTAACATCTTCTTGTGTTTACCCCGCGAGATCCTTGAAAACATGCATCCACATACCATGCATCATGACAAGTTTCTCCCACACATATTTCCTTATCTTCCTACTGTTTATTTCAGTACGATGGATATGGAACAAACGGTGAAGAATACCCAAGCACAAAGTGCCCAATTCCAACAAATGTTCCTGACTTTGGCTAAAGGGCAAGAGGACCTGAAGACTCTTCTTCTCAAAGACAAGAAGAAAAAGAAGTCAGAGGGCGTCTTGAATTTGGGGAGGAGGTTCAAAAAACCAACAGAGCAAGCTCTAGGATTTGCAACTCCGTCAACAGAGGGAGACAATCAGATAAAAGAGGGGCACCACAGTCTGGAGTCTAACAAAGAAGAGGTTGACTACGCTGAAGAACAGTATCCTCCCGCAGACGACAAATACAAATAGCTGGAGGATCATCTCGACGCCATGGAGATCCAGAGAGTACCTGGTATGGACTTTGAAGAAATGGGATTGGTTTCTGGAGTGGTCATCCCACCAAATTTCAAAACCCCTACCCTCTCCATGTATGATAGGGTCTCTTGTCCTAAGATGCATCTAAGATCTTATGTCCGCAAGATTCAACCATACACAACTGATCAGAAGCTTTGGATCCATTTCTTCCAAGAGAGCTTAGTTGGGATGCAACTTGAGTGGTTCTATCAACTAGAGAGTTCCCACATTCACACTTGGGAAGATTTAGCTGCTGCTTTCTACAAGCAGTACCAATACAATGCTGATCTTGCACCAACTCGTGTGCAGTTGTAGAATATGACCATGCGTTCCAACGAGGGCTTCAAGGAATACGCCCAAAAGTGGATAGACTCGGTTGGCAGGGTGCAGCCACCCTTAACTGATAGGGAGCTAATTGACATCTTTAAGGGAACTTTGACGTGAGCTTTCTTCAATCACCTAATCGAAAGCTCCTCGGTCGGGTTCACCGAGCTAATACTGACTCACGAAAGAGTTGAAGCTGGCATCAAACTTGGTAAGATCCAAGGAGTTACATCCTCTGATACTCAGAAAAAAAGACATACAATGGGAAGAAAAAGTCCAATGTTGTGTACGGTCATAACAAGAGCAACCATGACCAACACGTGGGGGCGATTCTGATATCCAATCTTGCATCGGTGCAATAACACCAACATGGGAATCAGCGTAAGGAGGTCGTGCCTAAAAGACAATTCACTAAGATCAACATCCCACTGGCTCAAGCGCTACAACACATGTTGAAATCAGAGTTGATTACATTAAAGGCTCCTCTCCTCCCCAACACTTTTGCTCCTACTTACCATCCCTATGAAAGGTGTGCATACCATTCTGATAGTCCTGGACATGACACGAATAGCTGTTGGGCTCTGAAGAACAAGATTCAAGACATGATTGATGCCAAGGAGATTGAGTTCGACCCTTCAGAGGCTCCCAACGTGATCACTGCTCCTATGCCAAATCATTGAGAGCGTCCTTTTCATTTTGAATTTTCAATTATAATCTCTTTTATTGTTCAAACACTTATCTATTAATGTCAAACTTTGTTTCATTAATGCATTGCATGTGTTTGTCTTGAATTATTCCATTCATTTTCATTATATTTAAACTATGCTTTTTACTCCCTTTATGATATTCAACTCTTGTTTCAAAAAGTTGCAAGCCTTTAGAGGGAGGATGACGAAAACAATACCATAATCTCATACAATATGATTTTGGATAGACCTTGCTGACGATGTACAAGCGTTATTTCAATTCCTAAACACTGGAGTTATAAGGAAGATAATCCCTAGTCAACCCCTTCAAGCCAAAGAACTAGGAGTTTCCTTTTTACACAACTTGAAACCTTTAATAAAAACATGGGTCAGGGTAGTCTCTCAGTTAATTCAAAATCGTGTTCAGTCGCAAAGTTTCACCACGTTTACAACGAATGATATCAAAAACGTCCTTCTGAACAAAAAGATGGTGATGGTTTCCTATCAAATAGGTAATCATTATCTCTCAAAAGAAAATCCTACTAAGTCAAAATCTACGAAGGAGACTTAAGAAAAAAACTGGGGCATCCCGCTGACTGTAATCTCAAAACAAGAACAGTCAGGCAAAAAAATCAGGGATAATAAATCAAGAAAGAGGACACTACAAATCCTCGACAACATGAAAAACGTTGCAAAAATGACTGCCTTCCAAAAAATAAACTTCCAAATTTCTGAACCATCACCAAAACGTCATTCAGACTCAAGTGGAATTTAAACGCACAATTAACTGAGTTTAGGACTGAAGAACATCACGAGGAACGGGTGGGTACAAACATAATTTGAGACTTCTCCTTTGTTTCTTAAACCGTGAACCAAGCCACGTTACAACCCTTCAAAAGTCCTAATTGAAGCATGGGTTAGTTCGAAAGCATACTGTTACAAAAGGTATTCTGACTCTTGTAAGGCTTTACTCTAAAATCCTGATTTGAATTCACATTCTTATAAAAATTCTTTTTCTGCTAAAACGCATTTTCAAAACTTCAATACAAGCATAAACTTTGCATTATTTGAATATCTCTGTTTTCATATGGCTAATTGTTTGACAGCGGAGAAATTCACACGACGAAAATCCAGCGAACGAAAGCTCTCTCAGTGAACAAAATCACTTCAAATGGGATGACACTCCCAACGAAAAATCTCCTATTAAGCAAAGGGGCGTGACATTTTACTGTCCAACTCGTCTGGGGGAAGTCAATTCAAGATTCCAAGAAATCTCTCAAGAAATGCTGAATATACCAGGGGCAAATCTGCATTTGAGTAGCTTGGGGAATTGAACATCGAAATTCCTGTAAAGGGTTACATAAGGTCAGGAAAACATTTCCTGGAAATACTACAAACACTTTCTACTATGGGAAGTGACAAATCTCCCACAAAGTACTTTTCATAAGGTGATCCCCATCCAGAGTTTCGATCTCTGAAAACTTCTCCCCAACTGAGTTGATCTCAAGAATCCTCTTGGAGTTCTGCCAAAAGAAAACACCTATCCAACAGATTAGCGACAGGGTTTATTTCCCTAACAAACGACAAGATTCCCCAGCTTGAATTTGCCTCTCAGACTTTCAAAAATCGAGGGACCACAACTCCTCTTCCCCAGTAGATTGTTTTACAATCCCCAGTGAGTTGCTGCAAAACTTGGGAGACAACCAGATAACAGTTAATTTCTTTGTCCCCAACAAGTTATTAACTCCCTTTCTCTTTCATCAAGAGATAACTCTCCAGTAGAGCAACAGACAACTAAAAACTCCTGAACTCTTTTCCCCAAGCGGAAATCAACACACTCCACATAGTTTTCTTCTCAAGCAAAATCAACAGTCCCCAGCGGAGTTCTCCTCAAACAACAAAACAGGAATCCCCGGCGGAAACATTCTAAAAACAAGTTCTGGAAAGGTGTGCATACTCTTCATCCCCAACGGCCGTCCGGGATTCAGCTTCCTAAAACTCCCCAACACTTGTCAAGGATTTATTTTCCAAGAAAAAAATAAATTCCAACAACATTTCGCATTCCATGCATCATATTACATACACGATAAATGCATATAACATAATCTCATTTATTTTGAGAACATCATCAAGCACTGCATACATCTTCATGCAACTAACCCTCTTCCTTGAAGGGAAAAGTCAATCAACAAATGTCCTTTTTGGAAAATACCATAACCATTTGAAAAAGGTCAGAGATTAATACCTGAAACCAGACAGGACAACTATCTCAACGACCAACAAAAACAAGTTCCAAATTAATACCTGAAACAAGACAGGAAAACTATCTGTGGACGACTGATTGTAGATTAATACCTGTAACAAGCCATGAAAAGAATCTACATGAAGAGATTGAAGATTAATACCTGTAACAAGCCAGGAAAACTATCTTTCTTTCTCAGGTCAGAGATTAATACCCGAAAACAGACGGGGAACTATCTATGTGACCAACATTTTCAAGTTCCAGATTAATACGTGTAACAATCCAGGAAAACTATATGCGGACGACTGATTGTAGATTAATACCTGTAATAAGCCAGACAAACTATCTACATTAAGAGATTGAATATTAATACATGTAACAAGCTAGTAAAATTATCTTTCTTTCTCAGGTCAGAGATTAATACCTGAAACCAGACAGAACAACTATCTCAACAATCGACAAAAACAAGTTCCAGATTAATACATGTAACAAGATAGGAAAACTATATGCAGACGACGGATTGTAGATTAATACCTGTAACAAGCCAGGAAAACTATCTACATGAGGAGATTGAAGATTAATACCTGTAACAAGCCAGGAAAGTTATCTTTCTTTCTCAGGTCAGAGATTAATACCTGAAACCAGACAAGACAACTATCTTAACGACTGATAAAAACAAGTTCTAGATTAATACCTGTAACAAGCCAGGAAAACTATCTGTGAACGACTGATTATAGATTAATACCTGTAACTAGCCAGGAAAACTATCTACATGAGCAGATTGTAGATTAATACCTGTAACAAGTCAGGAAAACTATATTTCTTTCTGAGGTCAGAGATTAATACCTGAAACAAGACAGAACAACTATCTACTCGACCAGCTGAAGCAACCCTACCCAGGTTCCTTCTTATTTATAGATGCAGTCTCACCCGAACTCATCATGAAGTAACCCTACCCAGGTTCCTTATCATGTCTAGGTGAAGTTTTACACAGACTCATCCTGAAGCCATCCTACACGGACTCCTTCTCATACACTCTTCTATAAACAGTTCAAATACGATCCAGATACGGATGACATTCTGATACTTATTCCATATTCTCTTCTAGAAACAGTTCAGATACGGTCCAGATATGGATGACATTCTGATACTTACTCCTGACTTCTTCTAGAAACGGTTCAGATACGATCCAGAGACAGATATTATTCTGATACTTATTCCAGATTTTTCTCAAATACGGTCCATATACGATCCAGATACGGATGTCATTCTGACACTTAATCAGCACATCTCTCAAATACAGTCCATATACGATCTAGATACAGATGTCATTCTGACGCTCATTCAGTACATCTTTCATATACGAGTCAGATACAATCCATCTATGGATATTATTCTGATACTCATCCCACTATATCTATTGTATTAGTATAAATCGACCAGAGATTTATTCGGATACTTCTTCCAATTTCTGTCAATAATCACTTTTAGGTGGCATCTATAAGCCCATCTCTGACAACTCTCCATCATCTCTCCAAATGGAATATTTAAGCTCATTCCCTACTCAATCAACCACTACATCATCAAGTGCAAATTTCAGGGCACTCTAGTGTTCAATCATCTTCCACCTTCAAGTCACGAATGGCAGACTCGCCAATCTAACTCTTCAGGTTTAAGAAGATTGAACAGGGGCAACTGTTGTACCCCAAAATTTTCCCTCTCTTTTCTCAAGGCATTTCTCAATAGGTTTCTCAAAAATTCAAGCTTACACAAGTGCAATTGGATTTTTCAGCATCAAGTTAAAGAGGAAACTGTTAAAAAAGGGAAAATAAATAAAAATAATCTTTTTGACAAAATTGAAGAAAAAACAAGTTTTCTTCGATTTCACATCTTTAGATTGGGCACTTTGGCTCCTTCAATGCAAGCTTTAGTTCAGAGTTTTCATTTGAACATTTGAGTTCATTTGAGCAAGATTCCTGCTTCGTTTGGGAACTGGACTTCTTTTAGGAAAGCAAGATTCCTACTTCGTTTGAACATTTTAGTTTCTTTGTGCAAGATTGGTATGCATCTTCTGTTTGGCCATATGGCCTCTTTCCTGCCTATTTTCCAAATTCACAAGGCATAATTTCCTACCATGCTAGCGTGCACAAGGAAAAATCCTCCCTTTTGCTGGTATTCACTGGATTCACATTAGCACCCACAGTGTAATGGTTACCTACATGTAAGCTCTGACTGGGCAAAGTCTCCCTTTGAAACAACTTGTTGCAAGCTTCTACAGGGTAACACTTATCTTCAACTAGCTTCGATTCATAAGGAAATAACCTTCTGAAATGTGTGCTCCGATTCAGAAGGCAATGGCCTCTTTTTGGCATCCTTCGATTTCACCTTTTACCTCCTTTTGGCATCCTTCGATTGCATAACTTTCCTCCTGCATGCCTCTTTCGTTTGGGCATGTAGCCCTCCTTTGAGGCAAGCCTCGTTTGGGCATTTTTACTTCCTGCATGCCTCTTTCGTTTAGGCGTGTGGCCCCCTTCAATGTAAGTTTTGGTTACACCCTTTGTTTAGGCATGTGGCACCCTTCATGCAAGCTTTCGTTTGAGCAAAGGCCTCTTGCATGTTTTCTTGAAGTCACAAAGCAATGGCCTCCTGCAGTTCTCCTTCGACTCAGAGGGCATTGGTTTTCAATGTTTACCTTTGACACCACATAGCCAGGATTTCCTTCATACCAGCAGGCACAAGGCAGGGACCTCCTGCATGCACCCTTTCGTTTAGCCATGTGACCTCTAGAAGGCAAGCCTTCGATTGGACAAGAGCCACCTTCACACAAAGCTTCAATTGGAGTTTTTGTTCTCTTCGAATCAACATACTTTGAATCCAACTCTAGATCCTTCGAGCAAGCTTGTTTGAAGAATATTGAGCAAATCTCATAGCCTTATCCTCCAAATCACACTTGTCAGGCTATGATACTTCCAAATCTTTACAAAAGCAAAGGCTTACGCAAGTTTTTGATACATTATGCAAAGATCCAAAGCTTTATCCACTGGATAATACCATTCTTGATTGAAGTGGCAAAAAGCTACGTACTCTTTTTTCATAAAGAGTACTTTAATCACAAAGTTAGCTTCCAATTTGATTTTTTGTCTGAACACAAGAAATGACAAAAGCATAAGTCCAATCTCCTATACCCAGCAGACAGCAGGCCCTAACTTGTACTTGAAAATTATTTCTTTTTCGTTTTTCATATTTTATTATTTTTGCAAAGCTAACCACTTCGAACACCTTTAACCATTTCTCTATATATAGAGAAACAATTTGCAAGCTGAGGGGGGGGGGGGTTTGAGAGGACTTTGGGGCGTGGAGAAAAAAATCATCAAATTCTCAAATTATCAAATACTCTCAAACACTTAAACACATATTCAAACCCAAAATCTAAAAGAATCTAAACACTTGTTTCTTTTTTCTATTTCGAATCTGAAACAATCCTCGCACCTATTTCCTTGGCCCTTCGAATCCAATAGAAAGAACACCACACCTACTCTTCTCCTTCGAATCCAGGAATAACAAGCACCACCCTCAGTCTTTTCTGGCCCTTATAATCCATCATTAGAAACGTCACTATCTTTCGCGCGCGCAAAGTCGCCGTCGTCGTCGAAGACGTGGCAGAGATGATGAACTCAATTGTGATAGTGATGATATGTAAAGAAATGTAGCGGTAAACATTTGAGATTAAGCCATCAATTGACTTATCTCAACACAATGAAGTCGCCACCGCACTTTATTGTTTCTAAAGGGAAATAGGAGAAAAGAGAACAAAACCCAAAAAGATCAGAGATCGGGGTACGGGGGTCGGTTATGCAAAGGGAAAGTGTTATCACCCTAAACATCTACGATACTCCGCAGGATCCATTTTTGTTTGATTTCTTTTAAAAGGAGTGTCATGTAAAGGTTTACTTGCTAAAGGAAAAGAACGAATGTTTATTTGTAAACAAAAGAAAAGAAATGTTTTTTATTATTTTTATTGCTCGCCTTAGGTCATAAGACTTAGTGCCTACGTATTCCCTCGTGTAATGGGATAGTAAGAGCATCGTAGTTCAGATAGAAAAGACTTGTATGTTGGTTTATTTTAAACAAGGAGACAAGTCATCATTGTTAGGAGAGAAATCTCGACTAACGTCCACAAGGTGTGAGAACGATGGACCCTGCGTCAGCAAGAGTGAGGGTTTGAGAATGCCTCTGGTACTCGAGTGGAAAAGTCAACACCTTTATAACCATAGGGATATGAGAATGTTGCTCGACTATTAATGAATCATGTCTCAACTCGAAAAAGTTTTGAAGGGTAAAGGTGCTCGGGAGCACAAAAGAGTTTGAATGAGTTGAATTTGTTTTTGTTAATTTTGAAAGATGTCAAAGTATGATTAAATGAATTGAAGTTTGTTTAAAGAAAAGAAATTTTAAAAGAAAAGACACTCGAAAAAGTCGAGGTTCATTATGAAAGCGGTTCTATTTTATAAACAAAGAAGGTTTTGAAAAAGATGAGAAGGTTTTGAAAATTAAAGAAGATGGGAGGAGATGAAGGGACTATCCTAAAGCATAAGGTAAAAGCTAAGGAAGAGAACCGTCTAACCAACAAGAAGCCAAAACTTGACATTATGAGTCAAGATAGAATTCCCATTCTTTAGATTGAAATTAAGCAAGCAAAGATACTATAACTCTTGAGAGGGACCAAACTTCAAATGTATTAAGTCTTCACAAAAATTGGGCAGAGTAACGGCTGTATAAGGGTGAATTCCAGATTACAGACAAAGTATGTAATCACAATAACCTGCACACAAAAAAACAAACAACCCAATGTCTTGAGGTAAACCCCAAGAACTCCAGACAAAATATCAATTAAGGTCACAAGGTCTCCAACATAAGCCAAGGTCTCAAATCCTAAGTCTTAGAAGTCCATCACTCTATAATGCCAAGGATAGTAACCAAATAGTCCAAGTTTCATTAATGTTTTTTTATGGTTAATGTTGATTATTAAGTGTCTTTAAAAGGAAAAGAAAAGCTCAAGTGAGCAAAATAAAAATGACATAAAAGTAAATGCTCAAGTGAGCAAAGATGAAAATAGCATGAAATATAAATGCTAAAGTAAATGGTACATAAAGTAAAGAGCATAAAATAAATTCAATTGTTAGAAATTAGTGGTTAGTTGGATGACCATCTTGAAACTTGCATTTGGAACTCATTAGAGAATCGGTAGAACCAAAGCCTCCACACAACAAGTTGCATTTTATTTTTGTCAAGTATATCATCCATTTTGGAATCCTCAAAAGTAACATTTAATGATCAATGATGTTTAAGTGATCCGCGTTGACCAAAAGTGATGTAGATCCATTAGAGGATTGGTAGAACCAAAGCCTCCACACAATGAATCTCAAGGTTATTGGATCAAAGAGATCAAATTAAAATACTTGGGCTTGCAAACATAGGTTTGGGCCATGAATGATCATTTATTCCAATCGGGACAAAATTTAGCGCTATGTTAAGCAATCGTAAGTGGACTTATGTAGAAGTCGCACCTATTTTGAGGCCGGTCAATAGTAATCTATATACTTCATGTTTGGATAAATGATATAGAGATCATCATCCCTTAACATGTAGCACAATTAAAAAAGAAAGGGATAAGATGAAGAGGGAGGGGAACGATAAGCTAATTTGGATCACTACCTTAAATTTCTTTCATCTTTAATTTCAATCACTCATCTAGATGGATTAAAGCAATAAACATATCATTAATCCAAAGCACCAAAAATGAATTAAATAATTCACTATTTGGTAGATTTGAATTGATGAAGATTTATCCAATTTCATCTACACCAAAAAGTCCATTGAATTTAAAGAGAAATTGGATATTTAAAATTGCAATCCAAACCATCAATCAAAAGAGATGAGTAGAAAAACATTTATGGATCAAAACATCCCCAAAACAGGGCAAAAAATGCATTTTGTTTCTGTGCAAATCGATTGCACTATAGTGAAAATCGAGTTGCACTGTGCTTTTTTTCAAAATTTTGCGTGAAATGCTTATGTGCAATCGATGGCACCGGGACAACAATCGATTGCACACAGCTACAGTAGGAAAAATAGCATTTCAAAAGGCCAAATCCTTATTCAAACTTTCAATCAAACATCTTATGATCATGGATCCAATTGAGCACGGAAATCCCATAAAATCATGAGAAAATAGCACCAATGGAATCACAAAACAATGCTCAATGAATCAACCCAAAGATCAACAAGAGATCACATTGTGAAAGATGGAAAATCCAACTTACCAAAGGTAGATCTAGAGAATTATCAACACAACTTCAAGAATTTTCTTCAATTCAACCACAAGAATCAATTTCCTAAGCTTGGATGTAGAGAGTTGATGAATAAAAAGTGTTTGGATGAAGGTTTAGCTCAAATATTAGTAAGCTTAAATGCAAAGCTTACTAACTTTTCTTAAAAATGGAGCTTTGAGTGAATTTGGTAGATGGAGAGAATTGAGAGATTTTTTAGCAAAGTGATTTTGGCTATCAAAAGCTTGAAATTTGAATGAAATGAGGGATCTATTTATAGAGTTTAGGATTGGGATTGGTGGTAATTTGGTAATTGATTCTTGGAGCCAAAATTTTAATTAATGATAATTCTTTAAAAAATTAGAGGAAAATTGGAGCCAAAATTTGACAAGCTTGAAATTGCTGATTTTTTTCAAATTTTCACGTTGTGCAATCGATTGCACTACAGTGTAAATCGATTTGCACAGTGTATTTTTTCAAAAATTATGCAAAATGCACTTTGTGAAATCGATTTCATTCTAGGAGCAATCGATTGTACAGTGAAAAAAATGAAAAAAAAATTAATTCTTTTTCTTTGCAAATAGAGATTTTTGGGAAATAATACCGGAAAACCTTATTTGTCAGATGCTTTGACTCGGTACCTACAAAACACAAATATACAAAGACAAATATTTTTTTATTTTGATTAGAAGTTAGTCAACAACACAAGAGAAAACTTAAAGATAGGATGAAAATGTGATGAATGAAGCTATTTAATAATGATTGTGACCAAATGACAAAATATGATATGAAAGTGTGACTGAAAAAGTTAGGGGCGAAATTTAGGATACAACAGCTGCCCCTATTTAATTATCTTTCTGCCAGATAGGCGGAAAGTAATTAAATACAAACAGACCTGAATTTTGTCCCTGATGGGATGAGATGGTAGCGTATGTTATGAATGAATGCATGGACTCTTTTTTGACATATATTTTTTTAATGATGTATGAGATGAGACAGACTCTGTGGGAATATGGAAAGACTCGAAACTGGAAACTTATGGTAGTTCAGATGAAATGATGTGGAAAGATACGCTACGGAAACAACAAGATACTTCTGGATATATGTCAGGGTGACAAAGAGTAACCAGTAATACTTGGAGAAAAGGAGATAAAACTCGACAAGGAAAGCAGTAACACCCAAGAATGGCATTGAGTGAAGGGAAAGCTCAACGTCTAATAATGGCTTTAGACGAGAGAAAAGATCACAACATCCAATATTGGCTTTGAATGAAGGGAAAACTCAATTTCCAATACTGGCTTTAGATGAGAGAAAAGATCACAACATATAATACTGGCTTTGGATGGGGTGAGAAAAGAAACAAGGCGTCCAATACTGGCTTTGGACAGCATAAAAGGTAACAACATCTAATATTGGCTTTGAATGAAAGAAAATCTCAACGTCTAATAATGGCTTTAGACGAGAGAAAAGATCACAACATCCAATATTGGCTTTGAATGAGGTGAGAAAATAAACATCAAGGCGTCTAATATTGGCTTTGAACGACAACAAAAGATTCTGACATTCAATAATAGCTTTGAATGAAGGGAAAACTAAACATCTAATAATGGCTTTAGACGAGAGAAAAAATCACAACATCCAATATTGGCTTTGGATGAGGTGAGAAAAATCATCATGACATCCAATACTAGCTTTGGACGGCAGAAAAGGTAGCAACATCCAATATTGGCTTTGGACGGAAACAAAAGATCAGGACATCCAATATTGTCTTTGGACGGCAAGAAAAGGTAACAACATCTAATATTGGCTTTGGATGGAAACAAAAGATCTTGACATCCAATATTGGCTTTGAACGGCAAGAAAATGTAACAACATTCAATACTGGTTTTGGATGGCAAAAGAGATCTTGACATTCAATACTGGCTTTGAATGAAGGAGAAGGTAACAGCATCCAATACTGGCTTTGGATGGAAAAAGAGATCTTAGGGAGAAAAATCATGGCGTCCAATACTGGTTTGAACGACAACAAAGATAGCAACATCCAATATTGGCTTTGGATGGAAACAAAAGATCCTGACATTCAATATTGGCTTTGAATGAAAGAAAAGATAGTAGCATCCAATATTGGCTTTGGATGGCAACAGAAGGTAAAAACATCCAATATTGGCTTTGGATGGAAACAAAAGAGACAACATATCCAAGATTTTCATTGGACAAAATAGAGAAACAACTCATCCAAGATTAGCATTGGACGAAAGAGAGACAGCTGAACTGACATTTTCTTTGGTAGGTGCCAAGTAAGTTGGAATTTGATCTCAAGGTGACATGTCAACTAACCCAAGAGCTCAGGAAATGCAAATGAGGATGAAACACTCTTGTTATGCATTATGTATGAATTGTGTTATGCATGATATGTGAATGATCTATGCATGTAATGTAGACATTTATGAAAACAGAGTTTGACTCTTTTGTGGAGGTAAGATTGGAAATTTGATTCCTCAACATGGAGAACTCTGCCAAATTTGCTTGGGAAGAAAATATCTTGAACCCAAATTTGTCACACTTGTAAACTGCATTGAAATGATGATCTTTTGAGGAAATACGTGGAGAGCTGCTTAGGGGATTTGTCTCGGATTAGCTGACCGTTGAAGATAAACTGATCATGGCTTCAATCGAAAGTTGCTAGAAATGAGCTGATCATGGCTTCAGCTCTGAAATTACTGTTGGAGATAAACTGATCATGGCTTCAGTTTTTGAAATGATTGTTGGAGATAAACTGATCATGGCTTCAGTTCTTGAGATATTTGTTGGAAAGGAATGCCCCAGCATGAGTATTGAAAATGATCTTCTGGCTAACCAATTCTGAGAAAATTCGTACTGAGCAACAAATCTTGAACTGATTCACAACTGGATCTGGAAGATACTTGCCCTTGATAGGGTTAATGACCAAGTTTCTCAGCTGTTTGAAATTCCTTGACAAGGAAAAATTATTTTCAAGCAAAATTGTTTATTCAAACATGGTAATTTTAATGCAAAGTTCATGCAAAAGTTTTGAATCCAAAATCATTTTTGAAATGATGTTATTGGTGTATGGAAAATGAATCACTGGTTAGAACACAGTGGTTTATACTTTTAAAATGAAAGAGAAAGCAAAGGTATGAATATACAAATACAAATGATTTGAAAAAGATCTTAGGAGTCAGTTTACGCAACCTTGTTGTAGTATGCTTTCAAAAGAAACCTGGCTTCAATTAGGTCTTTTGAGGGTTGTAACATGGTCTGGTTCACTGTTTAAAAAATAAAGGATAAAGGCTCAAAGTTTATTTGTACCCAACCCAATCTCCGTGATGTCCTTCAGTCCTACGTTCAGTTAATTCAGACTATGCATTCAGGTTCCAAGATATTTTGGAATTTCACTGATGGTAGCAATGATGATAATTCAGAAGCTAAAGGATTCTTGAGAATGCAGTCACTTCTTCTTACATCATTTTTCTGTTTTGAGGACTTTTGTCAACTCTTGTGGAGAATTTTGAGGATTTTAAGACCTCTTCTGATTGAATTTATTATTCCCAACTTTTTCCTGAACTAATTCATTTGGAGTTACAGTCAGCGGGATGCCCCGGTTTTTTTGCCTAAGTCTCCTTCATAGGTTTTGACTTAGCGGGATTTTTCTTTTGATTTTTTTTTCATTTAATTTTTTTGGAAAGACAATGATTTCCTTGCTCAATGATTGCGGGGAACCATCTTTGTCATTTTGGGTTTGAGAGCATCTTTGACACTTCTTGTTGTGTGCAAAGGAAAGCTTGATTGCGACCTTTGTTGAAAGGTGTCTTGCACGATTTCTCTTGTAATTGAATTCACAGGAAAATTAACTGAGAACTACCCATCCCTAGGTTAAGATTGTGGGTATTTTCATATAGAAAGAAACTCCAACTTCTAGGCTCAAAGGGGTGAACGAGGGATTACCTTCCTTATTGCTCCAGTATTTGGGAGTTGAAACAATGCATGTACATCCTCATCAAAGTTTTATTCGAAAGCATACCAGTAGCAATTATGGGTATTTCGTTTTCATCATCCTTCCTCAAATCTTTGCATAAACAAAAGCTTGATAAAGAGAGTAAACAAGACGTATTTTTGAAAGCATGTAAATGAAAATGATTTGAATCAAAACATTATAATGCTCATTTCATTAAACTTAACATGAAAGTATAAACAGTATTTGAAAGCAACAATTTTAACACAAACAAAGGAAAAATGAAAACAAAAAGAAAGATGGCCTAGTGACTAATCATTAACAAGGATGAGTTGTCCTGTCTGAAACACTTGCTTTAGTAAGTGACTTGAGGGTACCCTGATTCAGTCTTCAGCCACTTTTTCTTGGCAAAGGATTGTTGATAAAATTAGGACTTGCCTCTTTGAAAATGAGAATATTTGCTTTCACCAATTCTTGCACTCTGTTTTTCAATGCATAGCAACTTTCTAAATCATGACCGGAAGCTCCCTGATGAAATTCACAGTGAAGGTCAGATCTGAACCTGGCTAGAGCAGGATTTCGAGGAGTCAGAGGCCTAGTTGTAATTAAGCCCTTCTGCACCAATGCAGTATACAATTTAGTGTATGTCATAGGGATGGGATCAAACTGATCCCTATTCCGATTCTGATTATACTCAATATTCTATTGTTGAGGAACCTGAACTGGTTGAACATTGACCGCAGGAGTAACAACCGCTACTTGTGATTGATCAATGTATTAAGGCCTACGGCGAGGTCCTCTTCTCTCAGTCGAGACAACATTGGCTTCTACCTCTTTCTTCTTCTGAAAGATCCCAAGGTATTTCTTTGCACCATTATAAGATTTAGTAGCTTTACACTCTTTACCATTCTTGACTTCTTCTTCTAATCTCTGGCCAATAGTCACCAGGTATGTGAAGCTGGAAGACACACTACCAATCATCTTCTCCCAAAATAAAGGGACAAAGTATCCATTAACAAACCAGTTAACTCTTTCTCGGCCAGAGGTGGTTCAACTGGAGATGCCAATTCTCTCCATCGTTTAGCATACTCCTTGAAAGATTCTTTCTCGTTCTGAAACATATTTTGCAGTTGGCGATGATCAGTTTCTATGTCAAGGTTGTATTTGTATTGCTTTATGAAATCATCAACAAGATCTTGGAAGAATTGGATACGGCCTTTCTCAAGTCCCATATACCATTTCAATGAAGCTCCACTCAGACTATCTTGGAAACAATGGATAAGCAACTTGTCATTATTTGTGTAAGCAGACATCTTTCGAAAGTACATCACCAAATGAATTCTTGGACAAGTGTGCCCCCGGTATTTCTCAAAATCAGGAGTCTTGAACTTTGCAGGCATAACCAGATCAGAAACTAGGCACATATTTTCAGTAGCAATACCAAAGACATCATTACCTTCCATAGCTCAGAGTCTCTTCTCTAAAGTCTGATATTGTTCTTTGAACTCTTCCAACTCACCAAAGTTCCCCTGACTCATACTTCAAGGACTAGCAGCATGGTACTCAAAGAGAAGGTTCCCAAAAGCAGCTTATGCAGCAGGTTGGCGAGAAGCAGTATGAACGATTGGCTGAGGTTCAGCGAAAACTGGATCCTGAAAGACTGGTCGGGAAGACTGGCCAACCATTAAAGTAATTTCAACAGGAAGAGAGTACTTCTGAGGTAACCTAAACTCTGGCCATGTAGTAGATGTATGTTGGATAGGTTGAGTGTCAACATCAGCAGCTGGGATTTCAGATATCATAGTCCTTTGAGGTGGCTCTCCTCTGGAAATCAGGACTTGCATCATCTCAGTATGTTTGGCCATGCCTGACTTCAACTCTTCGATTTCCACTCTGACATCCATGTTGTGTTGTTCTTGGTTTTCCATTCTCAATCCGACAGCCGCTTTAGTCCTGTAGTTATGTTGAGGAATCAGCTTGACGGTAGACGACTAACTGGAAGAAAGAAGCAACTGGGAATAAGATTATGAACAACCTGGATGTATGCAGAATGATGCAGAGGATGCAAATGATATACAATGTTATGCAATGCACTGCATAGTAACAGGATCACATGGTTCAGAGTCACGAGCCTAGAGTCAAAGGTACAACCCATAAGGTATGGACTAACGATTATCACATGCCAAACAAGGTTCTAAGAGGTTTCCAGAGTCTACATCCTTCCTTTGGATATTACCAACGTCCTAATTAACTCGGTAATTAGCAATATTCTCAGAAAAAACTCGTCCGAGCGTAGTATCGCATGACAACTATTTCCGGATTACTCCGTCATAGCTTCCGCACTACACCTAAAAGGCCAAGATGGATTAGGTAATCTACGGTCCTCAGCTTCAGCAGGCTCCCAGGTCGAAAGCAGTACGTCTTCCCAATTACTCGGTAAACGACACTACAGTCAAAGGGGCCTCCACTGAGTGGGGGATCTCATGTCTCCTTTTTTAGGATTACTCCCTCAAACTTAACATGACTATACCACCCGTCCTATCTTAAGTTTTCCCAATGTCTGGGTAGAAGACTTATAAGAAATCACCAAACCCCTGAAAACCAGGAAAATCCAGACAAACATATATACAGCATAATGGGAAGTAATAAACAGCAAGTAAAACAATATATAAACACGTATAGAAAATAAACAAACAAATCTAGGATTTACCTACTTAGGAATGGACCAGCAATAAGTCAATCTGTCCCTAGTGAAGTCGCCACTTTCCTGTCGCGCGCGCAAAATCGTCGTTGTCGTCGAAGACGTAGCAGAGATGATAAACTCAATTGCGACAATAATGATATGTAAAGAAATGTAGCCGTAAAGATTTGAGATTAAGCCATCAATTGACTTATCTCAACACAATGAAGTCGCCACCGCACTTTATTGTTTCCAAAGGGAAATGGGAGAAAAGCGATCAAAACCCAAAAAGATCAGAGATCGAGGTACGGGGGTCGGTTATGAAAAGGGAAGGTTTTAGCACCCTAAACATCTACGGTACTCCGCAGGATCCACTTTGTTTGGTTTATTTTAAAAGGAGTGTCATGTAAAGGTTTACTTGCTAAAGGAAAAGAATGAATGTTTATTTGTAAACAAAAGAAAAGAAATGTTTTTTATTATTTTTGTTGCTCGCCTTGGGTCGTAAGACTTAGTGCCTACGTACTCCCTCGTACAATGGGAAAGTCATAGCACCGTAGTTTGGCTAGAAAAGACTTGTATGTTGGTTGATTTTAAACAAGGAGACAAGTCGTCATTGTTAGGAGAGAAATCTCGACTAACGTCCACAAGGTGTGAGAAAGATGGACCATGCATCAACAAGAGTGAGGGTTTGAGAATGCCTCTGGTACTCAAGTGGAAAAGTCGACACCTTTATAACCATAGGGATAGGAGAATGCTGCTCGACTATCAATGAATCATGTCTCAACTCGAAAAACGTTTTGAAGGGTAAAGGTGCTCGGGCGCACAAAAGAGTTTGAATGAGTTAAATTTGTTTTTGTTAAATTTGAAAGATGTCAAAGTTTGATTAAATGAATTTAAGTTTGTTTAAATAAAAGAAGTTTTAAAAGAAAAGACACTCGACAAAGTCGAGGTTTATTATAAAAGTGGTTTGATTTTATAAACAAAGAAGGTTTTGAAAAAGATGAGAAGGTTTTGAAAATTAAAGAAGATGGGAGGAGATGAAGGGACTATCCTAAAGCATAAGGTAAAAGCTAAGGAAGAGAATCATCTAACTAACAAGAAGACAAAACTTGACATTATGAGTCAGGATAGAATTCTCATTCTTTGGATTGAAACCAAGAAAGCAAAGATACTAGAACTCTTGAGAAGGACCAAACATCAAATGTATTAAGTCTTCACAAAAATTGGGCATAGTAACGACTACATACGGGTGAATTCCAAATTACAGACAAAGTATGTAATCACAATAACCTGCACACAAAAAAAAACAACCCAATGTCTTGAGGTAAACCCCAAGAACTCCAGACAAAATATCAATTAAGGTCACAAGGTCTCCAACATAAGCCAAGGTCTCAAATCCTAAGTCTTAGAAGTCCATCACTCTATAATGCCAAGGATAGTAACCAAATAGTCCAAGTATCATTAATGTTTTTTATGGTTCATATTGATTATTAAGTGTCTTTAAAAGGAAAAGAAAATCTCAGGTGAGCAAAATAAAAATGATATAAAAGTAAATGCTCAAGTGAGCAAAGATGAAAATAGCATGAAATGTAAATGCTAAAGTAAATGGTACATAAAGTAAAGAGCATAAAATAAAAGCATAAAATAAAGTCAAATGTTAGAAATTAGTGGTTAGTTGGATGACCATCTTGAAACTTGCATTTGGAACTCATTAGAGGATTGGTAGAACCAAAGCCTCCACAAAACAAGTTGCATTTTCTTTTTGTCAAGTATATCATCCATTTTGGAATCCTCAAAAGTAACATTTAATGATCAACGATGTTTAAGTGATCCACGTTGACCAAAAGTGATGTAGATCCATTAGAGGATTGGTAGATCCAAAGCCTCCACATAATGAATCTCAAGGTTATTGGATCAAAGAGATCAAATTAACATACTTGGGCTTGCAAACATAGGTTTGGGCCACGAATGATCATTTATTCGAATCGAGACAAAATTTAGCATTATGTTAAGCAATCGTTAATGGACTTATGTAGAAGTCTAACCTATTTTGAGGCCGGTCAATAGCAATCTATGTACTTCATGTTTGGATAAATGATATAGAGATCATAATCCCTAAACATGTAGCACAATTAAAAAAGAAAGGGATAAGATGAAAAGGGAGGGGAATGATAAGCTAATTTGGATTACTACCTCAAATTTCTTTCATCTTTAAATTCAATCACTCATTTAGATGGATTAAACCACTAAACATATAATTAATCCAAAGCATCAAAAATGAATTAAATAATTCACTCTTTGGTAAGTTTGAATTGATGAACCTTTATCCAACTTCATCTACACCACAAAGTCCATTGAATTTAAAGAGAAATTGGATATTTAAAATTTCAATCCAAACCAACAATCAAAAGAGATGAGTAGAAAAACATTTATGGATCAAAACAGCCCCAAAACAGGGCAAAAATGCATTCTGTTTTTGTTCAAATCAATTGCACTACAGTGCAAATCGATTTGCACAGTGCTTTTTTTCAAAATTTTACGTGAAATGCTTCTGTGCAATCGATTGCACCAGGACAGCAATCAATTGCACATTGTTACAGTAGGAAAAACAGTATTTTAAAAGGCCAAATTCTTGTTCAAACTTTCCATCAAACACCTTATGATCATGGATCCAATTGAGCACGAAAATTCCATCAGATTATGAGAAAGTAGCACCAATAGAATCACAAAACAATGCTCAATGAATCAACCCAAAGATCAACAAGAGATCACATTGTGAAAGATGGAAAATCCAACTTACCAAAGGTAGATCTAGAGAATTATCAACACAACTTCAAGAATTTGCTTCAATTCAACCACAAGAATCAATTGCCCAAGCTTGGATTTAGATAATTGATGAAGAAAAAGTGTTTGGATGAAGGTTTATCTCAAAGATTAGTAAGCTTCAATGCAAAGCTTACTAACTTTTCTTGAAAATGGAGCTTTGAGTGAATTTGGTAGATGGAGAGAATTGAGAGATTTTTTAGAAAAGTGATTTTGGTTATCAAAAGCTTGAAATATGAATGAAATGAGGGCTCTATTTATAGAGTTTAGGATTGGGATTAGTGATAATTTGGTAATTGATTCTTGGAGCCAAAATTTGAATTAATGATAATTCTTTCAAAAATTAGAGGAAAATTGGAGCCAAAATTTGACAAGCTTGAAATTGCTGATTTTTTTCAAATTTTCATGTTGTGCAATCGATTGCACTACAGTGAAAATCGATTTGCACAGTGTATTTTTTCAAAAATTATGCAAAATGCACTTTGTGCAATCGATTGCACTCTAGTAGCAATCGATTGTACAGAGAAAAAATGAAAAAAAAATTAATTCTTTTTCTTTGCAAATAGAGATTTTAGGGAAATAATACCAGAAAACCTTATTTGTCAGATGCTTTGACTCGGTACTTACAAGACACAAATATACAAAGACAAAGACAAATATTTTTTGTATTTTGATTAGAAGTTAGTCAACAACACAAGAGAAAACTTAAAGATAGGATGTAAATGTGATGAATGAAGCTATTTATTAATGATTGTGACCAAATAACAAAATATGATATGAAAGTGCGACTGAAAAAGTTAGGGGCAAAATTTAGGGTACAACACCTTCGTTTCTTCCCTTCGAATCTAGGAGCATCCAAGGCATCCACTCAAGGTCAAACACACATTCTAGCTTTAAGCAAGGTAAGTCATTCTGACCTTAAAATCTTCGTTTGAAGCCTGTACATAACATTTGTTTCCTTTTCGTTTCTACTCTTTTAGTTTGTTTTCATTGCTAACCCTTTTGGTTTTGTTTCTTGGTTTATTAAATATGCTTTAAGAACTAACATGTTCATAAGACAATGCTAGCATGGCCTCAGGTCATGTTGCTATTTAAATCTCAAACAAAGGTAAACCGGAGGAAGGAGGTATGATTCGAAGCTTTAGGCTTCTCCTTTGCTTGCTTCTCAATTACAAGAAGAACAAAGAGTGTGGCCTTAGGATTTGCCACACACAAACTTCTAGGCCATTCGAAGGAGCAAAAAGGGAGAAATGAAAGTTATCCATACTAACTGCCATGCCTCAAACGAAAGAAGCAACCAGTAGGATGTCCACACTGACTGTCAAGCCCAATAGAAGAAGGCAGCAAGGAGCTTAGGGTGAGAAGTGCACTTCATGCTGATCTCATGCCCCAATCGAAGGAAGTAGAAAGGCATAATCGAAGGCTGCACCTCAGGCTTCATGCTAAGCCCAAATCGAAGGGAGTTAGAAGTAGAGTCAAAGGGTTTTGCTGCCCAAATCGAAAAGCTCATTTTCCTTTCTTTATTTTGTTTTTTCTTTAAATTTTCTTACTATTGAATATGGTTGTAATAGTGTAGAATTTATTTTCTGCATTTTTATTTCTTTTGTACAAATGTTAGTAATTAGGATGTATGGCAAGATAAAAACCAACAAGTAGACAACCTAAAAATCAAAGACTAAATGCATGCAAATCAAACACACTATTCACAGATGCACCTCTAGGGTAATCTCACTTGTTTCCTCGGAGAAATAGTCATGTCCCTCGAATATGGGCGTTTTAGCAAAGACCCTTGATAAAAGATCGTTGTCCCTCGATGACCCTCAATGTTGCCTATGGTAAACGATCTAGTCCCTAAACGATATTGCTAAAGCGTCTCATAGGTTGCCTTCTATGACTATACAAACGACCCACGCCCGTCCCTTCATATCCAGCGATGGGGCTTCTTACCAAATCAATGGTAAGATAGCAACATATAAAGGAGGAGGAAAAGAACATTAGACCTTTTGAGTAGGTAGGATGCTCATAGTTTCTCGCTTGCTCACAACAACAAAAATTTTACACAACATTACTTTCATTTGAAACATTTTCAAAAGATTAAAGCTCTTTGTACACATTCTTATAGAAATGAGAATCATTACAAAGACACTTTTCAAAATCACTTCCAAAAACACATTCCACAAATACCTCTTTGAACTATTTTTAAAGCCAACACTTTATACGCGTTCTTATAGAAACGGAATCATTACAAAGACGTTTTCAAAATACTTTCAAAACCCACACCACAAGCACATTTTCAAACAAAAGCAAGTGATCTAGCAAGAAACTAAGAGCCCGTAGATAACTACGGATGGAAAGGATTCTAATACCTTCCCTTTTCATAACCTACCCCCCGAACTCAAGAAATAATCTCAAAAGGTATTTCCTGTTCTTTTCAACCTTTCCTTATTGGATAAAAGAAAAGTTGGTGGTGACTCTGCTATCCGCAACAATTGCAATCAAACGCAAAACACTCAAGTCAGTTCTCCCACTGTATTACAGTAGTGGATGAAGTTCATAGCATCAGGGTCATTCTCGCCGGATAGTAGGATGGATTCGGGTAGCTTTTCCCGTTTGACCAAATGTCCCTGAGTAGGGCACAGTTTGTTTCAGTGTGGCAGTCGATGGCTTGGGCCGAAGTCTGTTCCTTGACGAATTCATCTCCCTTTCATTTGATTTGCAGTGGAAGGGTGAATTTGATGATGTCAAATTCATTGTTTTCCCCTCATTTTCAGGTGTAATGGAATATTCAGTTGACGAGGATGTCGTGCTTGCCAATCATGAAGATGAAACCAATGTCGTAGAGGACCATTTGGCATGGGTTGCACCCGAACCTAGAAATAAAAGGTCGTGTTTCTCGCAGGACGCGTCAGACACTTTCAAATGTACTAAGGTTCGAGCATAGAGGGCCCCCACTAATTGGGCTCTACAAATCCCTCATTAAAACAGGAGGATATGCTTGTCGTCTTCGGGCAAGCACTTCCCTATGTATGAATTTTATTTCAAGAAGGAGGGGATGCGTTTTCCATTTAATGACTTCCAAGTGGGGGATTTTTCAATGGTTATAATTGGAACCCTCCTAGCTTCACCCGAATATGCTTGCGTTCTTGCGGGATTTAGAGCTCGTCTATCAATATCTTTAAATAGGTTCCAAAATGCCCCTCTTTTCTATATCTTCCATTTGCAAAGGCAATCCATCGGAGGGGGGCAAGCCTGGGTGTCTTTTAAACAGTTTGGAAAACTCTTCCGGCCATATCTGGAATCTATTCACCATTTAAAAGAGAGATATTTTATCGTGAAGCCTCTAACGGACGCGGTCGTAGCTTCCTTATACGATCGCTCATAAGAAATGGAAGATGGTCGACCAGTAGTTCGGTGGGTGGCTAGATTTCCGCTTGAGTGGCAGTGGAAACATTTTGAGCAAAGGCTCGAGTACTACGCGGTGAAACCTGAGGACTTATATACCTAGGATCATCTCTCCTATGAGAAGCTGGCATCTTATGTTAAGAGTTTCTCACCGGCGAGGTGCATGGACGTGAACAATAACCTCCTCTTTGATGATAAAGAAGGGTATCTCCTCGTTAATGGGTTGATCAATACGAAAGCTTTGCTCGAATGTTCTTTAGACAAGGAGGCTTTGAGGCTTTTAGGTAGGGTATATGGTTGTGATTGTACCTTTATAAGTTTGGCTTTTTGTAATACGGTGGAAGAACTGACTTGGTTGTTTTGCGTTTGATCGCAATTGTTATGGATAGCAAGAGTCGCCACCGAATTTTCTTTTATCCAATAAGGAAAGGGCGAAAAGAACATGAAAGACCTTTGAGATTATTTTCTTGAGTTTGGGGGGTAGGTTATGAAAAGGGAAGGTGTTAGCACCCTTTTCATCTGTAGTTATCTACGAGCTCTTAGTTTCTTGCTAGAACACTTGCTTTGTTGAAAATATGCTTTGTGGTTTAAGTTTAAAAATATTTTGCAAAATGCCTTTGTTGCGGCGAACTTTGTAATGATTCTCGTCTCTATAAGAATGCATACAAAGTGTTGGTTTTGAAAATAGTTCAAAGAGATGTTCCTTTTTAAAAGATGTTTTGAAAGTGTATGTGTGGAAATGGTTTTAGTTCAAGAGCAAGCAACTATGAGCGTCCTACCTACTCAAAAGGTTTGTGTTCTTTTCCTCCTCCTTTAGATGTTGTTATCTTACCATTGATTTGGTAAGAAGCCCCATTGTTGGATGTGAAGGGACGGGCATGGTTCAATTGTATAGTCATAGAAGGCAACCTATGAGATGTTTTAGCAATTTTCATAAGGGACTAGATCATTTACCAAAGGCAACATCGAGGGACAATGAGGGACTACAATCTTTTTATCGAGGTTCTTTGCTAAAACGCCCATATTTGAGGGACATGACTATTTTCCGAGGCAACAAGTGAGATTACCCTAGAGGTGCATGTGTGTGAATAGTGTGTTTGATTGCATGCATTTTTGTCTTGAATTTTAGAATTGTCTACTTGTTGATTTTATCTTGCCATACACACCCTAATTAATAACAATTTATATTAAAGCGATAAATTGCGGAAAGTCAATTTATTACGCTATTACATCACTTGGGGGATGGGGGATGTAAATTTACAAATGGGGATTGCAAAAAATAAACCCTAATTATCTATTACAACCATATTGAAACTTGAATAATATATAAGGAATATAATGTACAAGACAAAATGGAAAAAGGAATAGATTTATTTTGTTTTTGTTAAGGAAATTTAATTAAGTTAAAGAAAAGAAAATAAATAGAAAAAATGTCCTTTTGGTCTTTTTCATTGTAAGAGATTAAATAAAATATACTAAATAATTTAAATTTATTTTTGGTGTTTTCGTGTAGAAAACAATTTTTGTGTTTGAAACGATTTTTGTGTAGAAAACAGTTTTATGCTTGAGCCCAGGGTCTGTTTGTTAGTAAATAGGGGGATTCAGAAACTGGAAATGCTAAGGCCCAGTCAATGGAGGCCCAGGCGTGCTTCCTGCAAACAAGGCAAAGTGAAAAAAAATAAATAGATGACAGAAGGTCTCGTTGTGGCTTGAACCCAGGACCTTACATAGAAATGCCTTTCGCACGTGCTGTTTGTACCAATGGGGTGGTATGTTTCATCTGTTAGTCATACAGTGTGCACTAAAGATAAAATGAACTTATTGCTTCATCTTTTTCCTTCGAGTGCGGGGATGTATAGCTTATTTGTTAAGATTCAAAAGGCTTCACCCTTAGCCAATCGAAGGATGTAAAAACCTGCCTAACATGTGAATACCAATCTAACTATGTAGCTTTTGAAAGCTAAAGAAAAAAGGTTAGCACAAATTTGTTTGGTACCAAAATCGAAAAAACTAATTAGTATGAGTTGAGATTCTCAAGACACAAGCAATAAAAATCAAAACTAAGAGTATGGTCAGTTTCCTAGACATGATATCTACATTGTTTTCTTTTCAATGTATATACAAATGATGTTTCATGAAAAGTTCCAAGTTTAAGAAAACTTACCTCTTGGAGAGAAACTTGAGGTACTTCGACAGAGCCTCCAGGAACAATTTTGATGAGGGAACAAGCCTGCTTCGACCTCCCTGAAGCTATTCCAGTTGCTACTTTGATTTGAAAGTCACTTGAATTGAAGGTTGGTATGTGGAAGTTAGGAATGAATCAAAGGGCTCACTAACTTCCTTGAGTGGGTTTTTGAAGGCTTTGGGAGTGTCTCAAAGGCTGGTATATGGAAGCTAGGGGTGAATCGAAAGGTTGGCTAATGTATGAAAGGGTTTGAGATTTTTTAAGAGTTTAAGAGTTTGATAGTTTGAGAGTTTGAGAGTTTGAGAGTGTTTGATGATTTTTTTCACGCAACCAAAAGTCTCCCCAGCTTCTAAAAAGCCACATTTAGATGTGTTGTGGAGCATCTTATTTATAAAAGAGTTTGGTTGAGATTTGGGGGGGGGGGGGGGGAACAGATGAAATTTGAACAAATTGGGTATGCTTTCTTCATAGCCTTCGAGGTGCAGCTCTTGTATTCCAATTTGGTGCAAATATGGGAGCAGTATAGCAGGACTGCTTTGTAGCAGTTTTGGAGTGTTATGGCAACTTGATGCAGAACTGTTTCAGAGCAGACTATTTTTGACCAGACTCATCAAAAGACAAAACACCAATTGTGTGTCCTTCGAATGGACCAATTGTGTGTCCTTTGAAGGGGCCAAATGTATGTCCTTCGAATGGACCAGTTGTGTGTCCTTCGAAAGGGACAAATGTATGTCCTTCGAATGGAGCAATTGTGTGTCCTTCAAAGGGGCCAAATGTATGTCCTTTGAATGGACCATATGTGTGTCCTTCGAAGGGGCGAAATGTATGTCATTCAAATGGAATATGTGTGTCATTTGAATGGTCCTTTTGTATGTTCTTTAAATGCGCCAGTTGTGTGTCATAATGTAGAAACTATGTGTGTTGAAGGGCTTAAAGGTGGAATCGAAGCATGAGGGGAGTCATTGTCTTGTGCATGCTAGCATGAGGGAAGTCATTGCATTGTGCATGATAGCATGAGGGAAGTCTTTTCCTTGTGCATGCTTGCATGAGGGAAGTCTTTGCCTTGTGCATACTTACATGAGGGAAGCCCTTGCCTTGTGAATCGAAGCAAGCATGCAGGAGGTCACTGCTTTCTGAATCAAAGTAAGCATGTAGGAGGCCACTACTTTGTGAATTGAAGCAAGCATATAGGAGGCCATTGCCTAATCGAAGCTTGTTAACCAAGCTTGCATCGAAGGAGGCCAAATGCCCAATTGAATCTTGTGAACAAAAGCTTGCTCGAAGGAAGCCAGATGCCCAATCGAAGCTTATGAATCAAAGAAAATTTGTTCTTCTTTGATTTGATGCTTGAGAGCCTAATATGATCCATGGAAACTGCATGTCTTGACCCAGTAGAAATATTGTGAGAAAATCTTGAGAAATGAGAGGGCAAATTTTTAGGTACAACAGCTGCCCCTATTCAATCTTCTTAAATTTGAAAAGTGAGTATGGCACATTGTCGTTCGTAGCTTGAAGGTAGAAGAGGATTGAACACCAGAGTGTCCAAATATTTTCACTCGATGATGTGGTGGTTGATTGTGTAGGGAATATGCTTAAAGATGCCATTTGGAGAGATGATGGAGAGTTGTCGGAGATGGGCTTATAGATGCCATCCAAAGGTGATTGTTGATAAAAATTATACCAAGCCTAAGCTTGACTGTAACTGAGAGAAGCATCAGAATAAATCTTTGGTTGATTTAACTCTGAATGATATGCTGGAACGGACACGTGTTAAGCCGTGTCTGGAAATGTATTAGAAGGAATCTGTGTAAGATTGCTTTAGGATAAATCCGTATGAAACCGTATCTGGAGAAGGAATCCGTGTAAGATTGCTTCAGGATGAATCCATGCGAAACTGTGTCTGGAGGTATATGAAAAGGAATTTGTGTAAGATTTTTTATAATGAGCCTGTGTGAAGCTGCATCTGGAAATTCATGAGAAGGAACCTGTTAGGGTTGCTCCAGGATGAGTCCGTGTAAAAATGCATCTGGAAATTCATGAGAAGGAACTTGGGTAGGGCTGCTTCATGATGAGTCCGGGTAAAACTTCATCTGGAAATGTATGAGAAGGAACCTGGGTAGGGTTGCTTCAGGATGAGTCCGTGAGAAACTGCATCTAGAAATGTATGAGAAGGAACCTGGGTAGGGCTGCTTCATGATGAGTCCGAGTAAAACTTCATCTGGAAATGTATGAGAAGGAACTTGGGTAGGGTTGCTTCAAGATGAGTCCGTGTGAAACTGCATCTGGAGATATATGAGAAGGAGCCTGGGTAGGACTGCTTCAGGATGAGTCCGTGTAAAACTTCATCTAGAAATTCATGAGAAGGAACCTGGGTAGGGCTGCTTCAGGATGAGTCAGTGTAAAACTTCATTTGGAAATGTATGAGAAGGAACCTGGGTAGGGCTGCTTCATGATGAGTCTGGGTAAAACTTCATCTGGAAATGCATGAGAAGGAACCTGGGTAGGGTTTCTTAAGGATGAGTCCGTATAAAAACTTCGTCTAGAAATGTATGAGAAGGAACCTGGGTAGGGTTGCTTCAGCTGGTCGTGTAGATAGTTGCCCTGTCTTATTTCAGGAATTAATCTCTAACCTATTTGAGAAAGAAAGATGGTTTCCCCGGCTTGTTTCTGGAGTTAATCTTCAATCTTCTCATGCAGATAGTTTTCTTGTCTTGTTTCAGGTATTAATCTACAATCAGTCCCTCGCAGATAGTTGTCCAGTCTTATTTCGCGTATTAATCTGGAACTCAATTTTTGTTGGTCGTAGAGATAGTTGCCCTTTCTTGTTTCAGGAATTAATCTCTGACCTATTTGAGAAAGAAAGATAGTTTCCTCGGCTTGTTTCTGGAGTTAATCTTCAATATGCTCATGTAGATAGTTGTCTTGTCTTGTTTCAGGTATTAATCTACAATTAGTCACTCACAGATAGTTATCTTATCTTGTTTCAGGTATTAATCTGGAACTTGCTTTTTGTTGGTTGTAGAGATAGTTGCCATGTCTTATTTCAAGAATTAATCTCTGACCTATTTGAGAAAGAAGGATAGTTTCCCTGGCTTGTTTTGGGAGTTAATCTTCAATCTTCTCATGTAGAAAGTTATCCTGTCTTGTTTCAGGTATTAATCTATAATCAGTCGCTCACAGATAGTTATCCTGACTTGTTTTAGGTATTAATCTGGAACTTTCTTTTTGTTGGTCGTAGAGATAGTTGCCCTGTCTTGTTTCAGGAATTAATCTTTGACCTATTTGAGAAAGAAAGATAGTTTCCCCGGCTTGTTTCAGGAGTTGATCTTCAATCTGCTCATGTAGATAGTTGTCCTGTCTTGTTTCAGGTATTAATCTACAATCAGTCGCTCACAGATAGTTGTCATGTCTTGTTTCATGTATTAATCTGGAACTTGCTTTTTGTTAGTCGTAGAGATAGTTTCCCTGTCTTATTTCGGGAATTAATCTCTGACCTATTTGAGAAATGGTTGTGGTATTTTCCAAAGAGGACTTTTGTTGATTGACTTTTCCCTGCAAGGAAAAGGGTTAGTTGCATGCAGATGTATGCATGGCTTGATGATGTTCTCAAAATAAATGAGATTATGTTGTATGCATTTATCATGTATGTAATATGATGTATGAGTTAGAAATCTTAATTGAAATGTATCTTTGCTCCTTGACAAGTGCTGGGGAGCTTTGGGAAGTTGAATCCCGGACTGCTTTTGGGGATGAAGAATGTGCACATCTTCAAACCTTATTTAGAGTGTTTCCACTGGGATTCCTGTTTTGTTGTTTGAGGAGAAATCCGCTGGGGAAGATTGGCTTTGGATTGAGAAACTCCGTGGAGAGTGTTGATTTCTGCTTGAGGGAAAGAATTCAGGAATTCTAGTCGTCCCTTGCTCTACTGGGGAGGAGGAGCTTCTTCCATTGATTTATAGTTGTCTAAGCAACAAACTCAAACTGGGGAATTTACAGTTTGTTGGGGGAATAAACCATGTTGAAGAGAATATTTTGACGACCAGTTGGAGAGGTGTTTTCTTTAGGGAGAAATCTGTGTGGTTCCCTCTTCTCTCTTTATTTTAGACCAACTCAGTTGGGGAGAGGTTTTCTGGAGACTGAAACTCTGGCTGGGGATTTCATAGGTCCAATTTTATGGGGATATCCATGAATTTGGCCTTGAGGGATTTGTACCCTTATCCGTGAGGATTATTCCGTGGGGATAACCTTATAGAGATGACTATGTGGGGACTTGACTGGGTATCATCTTATGAAGGGGACTTCGTGGAGATTTTCCACTTTCCTTAGTAGTAGGTGTTGTAGCGCTACCAGAAAATGTGTGCTTGGTCATTTGTGGCCTTTTGCTGGAATTCATGTGCAATGCTCCAAGTGATTCAAATACAGACCTGCCCCTGGTTATTCAACACTTCTTGAGAGATTTCTTGGAATCTCGACTTGACTGACCCAGACGAGTTGGACAGTAACATGTCATGCCCCCTTGCTTATAGGAGATTTGTCCTTGGAAGTGTATTCCCACTTGAAGTGATTCTGTTTCTTGAGAATTTTCGTTCATTGGATATTCGCCATGTGAATTTCTCTGCTGTCAAACAATTAGCCGTGTACAAACAATGATATTCAAACAATGCAAAGTTTATGCTTGTCTTGAAGTTTTGAGAATGCAGTTTTAACAAATAAATATTTTAGTAAGAATATGAATTCAGCTCTGGATTTGCAGTAAGCCATACAGAAGTTAGGATACCTTTTGTAACAGTATGCTTTCGAACTAACCCATGCTTCAATTAGGACTTTTAAGAGGGTTGTAACGTGGCCTGGTTCACGATTTAAGAAACAAAGGATAAGGCTCGAAGTGTATTTGTACCTGCCTGTTCTTCATGATGTTCTTCAGCCCTAACTCAGTTAATTATGCGTTTGAATTCCAATTGAGTCTAGAATAACGTTTTGGTGATGGTTCGAACAAGTTAAGTTTGTTGGAAGGCAATCATTTTGGCAAAAAATTTCATGTTTGTCGAGGATTTATAGCGCCTTCTTTTTGACTTATTGTCCCTAATTTTTGCCTGATTGTTTTAAGATTACAGTCAGTGGGATGCCCCAGTTTTTCTTAAGTTTCCTTTGTAGGTTTTGACTTAGTGGGCTTTTCTTTTGAGAGATAATGACTGCCTATTTTATGGGGAACCATCACCATATTTTGATTCAGAAGGATTTTTTTGGTGTCATTCATTGTTTACAAAGTGAAAGCTTGCGAATGAACGCACATTTGAATTAACTGAGAAACTACACTGCCCAGGTTTTGATTGAAGGTTTCAGTTTTGTGTAAAAAAAGAAAAAGAAAACTCCTACTTCTTTGGCTCAAAGGGGTTGACTAGGAATTATCCTCCTTATAACTCGACTGTTTAGGAATTGAAAGAACGCTTGTACATCGTCAACAAGGTCTGTCCAAAAGCATACTGTATGAGACTATGGCATTGTTTTTGTCATCCTCCCTCTAAAGGCTTACAACTTTTAACGAGAGTTGAATATCACAAAAGGGAATAAAAGCACAACTTAAATATAGTGAACGAATGGATTAATTCAATACAAACATATGCAATGCATTAATTAAAATAACCAAAGTCCAACATACAGATAAGTGTTTAAGAAAAACAAAGAAATTACAACTAAATATTTGAATGAACAAAAATTTCTCTGCCTAAACTTCGTTACTTCAGAATATGTGCCTTGGAGGGATGACAGAAAAATTCCAGCTGACCATCTTGTGTGAATTCTAACGCCCCTTCGTCGATCAGGTCTTGAATCTTATATTTCAACGTCCAACAGCTATCAGTATCATGCCCCGGACTGTTGGAGTGATATGCACACCCTTCATTGGGATGGTAACTAGGAGCGAAAGTATTAAGATTTCGAGGAGGATCCTTCAATGTGACCAAATTCAAATTCAACATGTGTTGCAAGACTTGCGACATCGGTATGTTGAGTTTGGTATATTGCCTATTGGATGTATCCCACTTGTGCCGATTACCCTATTATTGTTGGCGAGGTTGTTGTTGGGCTCGTGACGTAACAACAATTTGGAAAGGTCTACTCTCCACCAAGCCAACTTCTTGTCTCTTTGGGATCTGATTAACGAATTGATTCCCAGCCTCGACTGTTTGTTCATGCAGTTGCATCCGTCTTGATGAAGCTTGCTGACGAGAGCTCTCAACTCTTCTTTTCCTTGAGCCAAGTTTTGGATAAGAGCCATCTGGCCTACCATCTATCCCATCATCTGGATCTTCATTGTGGCTATCTTAGTTTGTAGCCGTTCCAACTGGTCATCCTTGATGTCCTCAGGATTCTTCATGGTCATGCCCCTAGTGAGGAGTGCTCTCACTTCTTCTTGCCTCTTGGATAGGTTCAAGAACATTTCTTGAAGCTGAGCATTTTGAGTCAGAAGGTCCTTTATAGTTTGTTCTAGAGTCATCTCTACTGAAATAAATAGTAAGCGGATGAGAAACCTGTATGGGGGAAAACCTGTCATGGTATGATGCATGATATGTATATGCAAATGCTTTCAAGGACGTAGAAGATTTAAATTTGTTTAGACAAAAGGGAGCAAACATTAATTGTATTAATAAGTTAAAATTGATTACAACATGCCCCTTGGGATTACAATGGAGGAAATAATTACAAAATATACTCCTAAGACAAAAAGGTCGAGCGCATCCTTTTTGGCGCAATGTAGGTGTTCAAATTTCGCTCTTCATGAAGTTGTCTCGTAAGCTCCAAAACCTTATTTTCACTTGCATAAAACTGGGTTTCGAAGGTGTCTCGCTCTCCCTTTAGCTGAATCCAAGCTTTTTGTAAATCTTCAAGAGAAGTAGGCATGTTAGGATAAATGACAGTATACAGAACATCTCCTTCGGCAACAGGCTCCGTGATGATAGGTAGGATAGAGGGGTAAGGCATCATGATACTTTGAGCACGAGTTCCTACCCACTTAAGGTAAGGCTCAAAGGGGATGGAATTCTTATGTCCCAATGTCTTACTATCCGCTTTTTTTATCATTCTCCAAGCTCGTATGAACCTTTGACGATAGCCTTGGTCGACGCCCTCGTAATTGAATACCAATCCTTGGATGAGTATCATGGGGACCATCTCTTCGTGCATACCCAAACTATCAAAAAGCCAAAAAAGGGTTGTAGGTAATACCTCCCCTAATGCCAAGCAGAGGGACATTAGGGAATTCCCCGTAACGGTCGATGATAGCAATATCCTCCAAGGATCGAGAACACTAATGAATATCAGAATGTGTGAGTGACGTCATCCTTTGAGACCATGTCACGCCTTGCTCATTCTTCAAAGTTGATCAAGGTAGATGCGAAATAAACCACCTAGAGAGTAAGGGAATGCAACACAAAAGAGTACCTCTTTTCTTCATGGTGCGAGTTTGGAGACAATGTAGAATGTCTCCAAGCAGGGTAGGTACGGGATTGCAAGAGAGAAATACCTTGATGGCATTCACATCTATGAGTTGGTCCGGATTGGCAAATAGAACCAAACCATAGATTAGAAGGGCCAAGACATCTTATAAATCTTGAAAATCCATATCCTCCCAGAATGAACGAGCCTTCTCCAACAGAAACTTGGCTAAGAAACCCTTAACTCCACTTGTTGTCTCCCAATTTGTTATAATGTCGACTCTCTTCAAATGCAAGGCTTCAGCAATGGCTTCAGGCTTTGGAGTCTCCTCTAAACCGGTGAATGGTATTTTATCAAGCATAAGCACTCCTAACAGTTGAGAGAATTCTTCTAATGTAGGAACCAATTGGTAGTCAGGAAAGGTGAAGAAATGATGCATGTGATCAAAGAATTGGAAGAGCACACACATCATTTCTTCTTGGAAGTTTGTGAAGGAAAATTTCGATCAAAAGCGCAGCGGAATTTAAAATTTTCCTTTAGCGATCCTTACGAATGAGCATGGTCAGTGATAGAAATATTTACCTCTTGTGGCGATTCAGACCTTTGATGTTGTGATCACGAGCGTTGATGAAGAACAACGCCTCTACTCAGTCCACACGAACAGATCGCTTCTGGTCATAGTGCTAGCTGATCACTAACGGAAACCTTGAGTGAGAGAGAATCAAAAACGAAATTGCATCAAGTGTAATTGCTTCATCACAAGGGATCTATTTATAGAATCACTCGTGTGGGCTACAAGCTAAAAGCCCAATTAAGGCTATAAGCTAAAAGCCCAATTAAGCTTATGGACATCATACCTTATGATGTACCATATATCACTTATCCACGTGGTACCTTACCACTTTCCGTATTACACTTAAGTGCACCGTACCTTACGGTGTTCCTTATTTATTCTATCTCTCATCAACTTGTCCTTATGTGTGTGACCCTGTAGGTTTTCGCGACGTTGGCAATTATATTAAATCACACATTTAATATAATAAACAGTGAGCGGTATCTAGTAACACATCACTGTTACCCAAGTCACGAAAATGTCATATGATTTGACCAAACCTTTTCCGTGATAATATTTGTGTTGTACAATTACCCTTTTGCCCTCATGTCTATATTGAACACAAGGCATACACTGTGTCACCCTTGTCCAGTTCAATATTGGGACCTTAGACATTTATCCTGTTATGCAGGATGAGCAAATTCCATCTAGGTCACTCATGTCCCTTAGCATGCTTTGTGAAGTACCCATCAACCGTCTTTATAGTCATCCAGTTACGGATGATGTTTGATCAGCAATAAAGTACTTGACTCTACATCTAGGGTCCATAGTGGTTTCAGGTCGAAGGGTGGTATACACCATTATCATCATGAGAATAACTTATGACACTTTGCATAACATTTTATGTAGTATTCTCATAGCGGGTCAATCCAGTATAAATATTACTCCTAATATTCATACCTATGTCAAGACTTGATAACTCTTATCTATGATCCATGAGATGTGATCATCAATCTATCTTCATAATAATCTTAATGCTTTAATGTTATCCCACTTCTCATTAAAGCTTGACTACGGATACTTTAAGAATAGTGTCTTATGTTTAATGTGATCTCATGATTAAGTCACACTTAACATTTCATTAAACAAATAAACCATTCTAGGGACTTTATTATTTTGGAAAGCAAACATAATAAAGAAATGTCTTTTATTATTAATAAATAATTCGATACAAGTACCAAAAGTATTGGCCTCTAGGGCTTACACCAAAAATCTCCCACTAGCACTAGAGCCAATCAGGCATACCCCTAATACCCATAGATCTAGTATGTCCATCATGCTTCAGCTGCGCAAGAGGCTTTGTTAATGGGTCAGCAACATTGTCAAGTGTAGGTACTCTGCATATTTTCACATCTCCCCGATCGATTATCTCTCGAATGATATGATAACGCCTAAGTATGTGTTTGGATCGTTGGTGAGATCTAGGCTCCTTAGCTTGTGCGATAGCACCATTGTTATCACAATAGAGATCAATGGGATCCACAATGCTATGGACTATGCCAAGTTCACTAATGAACTTCTTGATCCAAACAGCTTCCTTTGCTGCAGTTGAGGCAGCAATATACTCAGCCTCGGTTGTAGAATCAACAACTGTATCTTGCTTTGAACTTTTCCAGCTCACAGCGCCACCATTTAAACAAAACACATAACCAGATTGCAATCTAAAGTCATCCTTATCTGTCTGTAAGCTAGCATCGGTGTATCTAATTACAGCAAGCTCTTCCTGACCTCCATATATCAAGAATGAGTCCTTAGTCCTTCTCAAGTACTTAAGGATATTCTTGACAGCTACCCAATGAGCATCACCGGGATTAGACTGGTACCTACTCGTTGCACTTAAAGAATACGAGACATCTGGTCGAGTACATAGCATGGCATACATGATAGATCCTATTGCAGATGCATATGGAATCTTATCCATGCGATCCCTTTCTTCCTTACTTGAAGGGGATTGTGTTTTTGACAGACACATGCCATGTTGCATAGGTATGAATCCTTTCTTAGAATCATGCATATTAAAGCGTCTCAACACCTTTTCTATGTATGTACTCTGACTTAGGCCAAGCAGTTTTTGTGACCTATCTCTATAGATCCTGATTCCTAATATATAGGCTGCTTCACCTAGGTCCTTCATTGAAAAGCATTTCCCTAACCAAGTCTTCACTTGTTGCAAGGTAGGGACATCGTTTCCAATGAGTAATATGTCATCTACATATAATACCAGGAATACGATCATGCTCCCACTAACCTTCTTGTAGACACAAGGCTCATCTTCATTCTTGATGAATCCATATTGTTTTACTGTTTCATCAAAATGAAGATTCCAGCTTCTGGAAGCTTGCTTCAATCCATAAATTGATCGTTGTAACTTACATATCTTTTGGGCTTCTTCTGGTATGTCAAATCCTTCAGGTTGTGTCATGTACACATCCTCAAGAAGATTCCCATTAAGGAAAGCATTTTTGACATCCATCTACCATATTTCATAATCATGATATGCAGCGATAGCAAGTAAAATCTGAACAGATTTAAGCATTGCAACTGGTGAAAAGGTTTCATCATAGTCAACCCCATGAATTTTTTTATAGCCTTTTGCAACCAGTCTTTCCTTATAGGTATGTACCTTACCATCCATGTCAGTCTTCTTTTTGAAGACCCACTTGCATCCTATAGGGTTAACTCCTATAGGAGGCTCTACCAAGGTCCAAACCTGGTTTGTGTACATGGAATCCATTTCAGATTTCATGGCTTCTAGCCACTTCTCGGACTCAGGACCAGTTATGGCCTCTTGGTAGGTCACAGGCTCATCTTGATCCATGAGTAATACATCACCCTGATCACTTATGAGATATCCATATCTCTCAGGTTGTTGTCGTATCCTGCTTGACCTACGCTGGTCTTGTTCTACTTGAGCAGGTTGCTCTTCCACAACTACTTGTGTTTCCTGCTCTAATTCCTCCATAGGTGTATCAATGCTTTGTGGTTCTTGAATTTCTTCAAGCTCTATTTTCCTCCCACTGATTCTTTTGGAAATAAAATCCTTTTCCAGAAAAACTCCAGTTCGAGCGACAAACACTTTGCCCTCAGAAGGATTGTAGAAGTAATACCCTCTTGTTTCTTTAGGATACCCCACAAATAAGCATTTGTCAGATTTGGGCTCAAGCTTAGTTGAAATTTGTCGTTTCACATAAACTTCGCAACCTCAAATCTTCATGTAAGACATATGTGGTTTCTTACCACTCCATATCTCATATGGTGTCTTCTCAACCTTTTTGGATGGAATATGATTAAGTGTGTAAGCTGCAGTCAATAGTGCATCTCCCCAAAAGGAGTTTGGAAGATCGGCGTGACTCATCATGGATCGGACCATGTCTAACAAGGTTCGATTTCTTCTCTCTGATACACCATTCCATTGTGGTGTTCCGGGAGGAGTAAGTTGGGATAAAATCCCACATTCCTTTAGATGGTCATCAAACTCTAGGCTTAAATATTCACCGCCTCGATCTGATCGAAGAACTTTAATATTCTTACCTAGTTGGTTTTGTACTTCATTCTTGAATTCCTTGAATTTTTCAAAGGTTTCAGATTTGTGTTTCATTAAATACACATAACCATATCTACTGAAACCATCAGTAAATGTGATGAAGTATTGAAAACCTCCTCTGGCTGGTATGTTCAGTGGTCCACATACATCAGTATGTATGAGGGCCAAAAGATCATTAGCCCTTTCACCTTTTCCTGTGAATGGGGACTTTGTCATCTTTCCAATTAAACAAGATCTGCATGTCTCATATGATTCATAATCAAAAGAGTCCAAGAGTCCATCTTTATGGAGTTTGGAAATGCGTTTCTCATTTATGTGGCCTAAGCGACAGTGCCAAAGGTAGCTTGGATTTAACTCATTAGGTTTAATCCGTTTAGTATTAATGTTATAAATTGGCATTTCAAGATCAAGGACATATAGTCCATTGTTCATTTGTACAGAAGCATAGAATATATCATTCAAATAAATAGAGCAACAATTGTTCTTTATTATAAATGAAAAACCAAACTTGTCCAAACAAGAAACGGAAATAATATTCCTACTAATTGCAAGTACATAATAACAGTTCTCTAACTGAATTATTAAACCACTAGGTAAAGTCAAAACATAAGTTCCTACGGCTAAAGCAGCAACCTTTGCTCCATTTCCAACTCGTAGGTCAACTTCACCTTTTGCCAAATCTCTACTCCTTTTTAGCCCCTGCACATTAGTACAAATGTGAGAACCGCATCCAGTATCTAATACCCATGATGCAGAAGTAGATAAATTAATTTCAATAACAAAAATACCTGAATTTGAAGCCCCTACTCCATTGTTCATATCTTCCAGGTACTTTGGGCAGTTTCTCTTCCAATGTCCGGTCTTACCGCAATGGAAGCAAGTGCCCTCCTTTGCTATGCCTCCACTAGGCTTCAAAGCAGGAATAGTAGGTTTAGGCTTGGAAACTTCCTTGCCTTTCCCTTTACCAACCTGCTTGGTAGGCCTCTTGTTCAGCTTCTTTCCATTACTGACCATCAGAATGGACTTCCCTTTTGTCTTCATATTCTGCTCAGCAGTTTTCAACATGCTTAGCAATTCTGGAAGACTCTTATCCATGTCATTCATGTTGAAATTCATGACAAACTGATTAAAGCTATCTGTGATCGGTGGATTTGGAACTTACTGTTTAACGCTGGATCGCGAAATGTCGCGGTAAGCAAGAGTCGCCACCGTCTTTTATTTTCTCCAAATGGAAAGGACAAAAGCACAGAAAAATTCCTTATGAGATTAGTTCTCGGTTCGGGAGGTAGATTTATAGAAAGGGAAGGTGTTAGCACCCTTTCTATCCATGGTTATCCATGGGCTCTTAGATACTTGCTCATTTGTGTTTTCAAAAATGTTTGTTTTCTTTTCAAGGTGAGTGGGTTTGAAAAAAGTTTCTTTGAAAGTTTCAGATCGACTCTTGTATCAGTCCTCAAGAGTGTTTGAAAAGTTGTTTTTTGAAAGCTTTTTGCAAAGTGTCGGTGTGAAAAGAAGTTTTTGATTTGTTTTGAATTAGAGCAAGTATCTACGAGTCATCTACCTACCCTAAGGAATTATTCTGTGTAAATGTCCTTAAGGTAGTGCCATCCCACCATTGAGAGATAGGTAGCACCACCGTTGGAGGTGTTCGGGTCAATTCGAGTTTAGGGACAGTGTGGCCACCGAGCAATAGTAAGATACCTTAGAAGCTACCCTTATGCCATTGATCTTTTTATTCCGAGGCAACCGTTTCGAGGCAACTGTTCTGAGGCAACTTGTCAATGGAACATAAGGACTCACTAAGACGTCCTATACTCGACGACCACGTTTCGAGGGGCAAGGCAACAGTGTGATCACCAGAGCAACAGTAGGACACCTTAGAAGCTACCCTTATGCCATGTTCATGGACATAAGGACTTACTAAGACGTCCTGTACTCGACGACCACGTTTCGAGGGGCAAGGCAACAGTGAGGCGTACCCTAGGAGTGGTGTGTGAATTGTGAGTCATTTTCAGTTATTATTTGTCTTGTCATGCATTGGGTGAGCTACGCTTTGATTTTATTTGGGCATTCATTCTTTCATGTGATTAGCAGTTTAAAGGGTGCGGAAATTAAAATGCGGAAAAAATAAAGGTCCTACGCTATTACAAGGCGCGGGTCTACATCGCCAAATTAACAAAAGACCCGATTTTGAATAAAAGTGCGGAAAATAAATGTCCTAATTATTATTACAAAGATTTGGGGCAAATACATTACATCCACAAAAGAAATAAAAATGAATGCGAAAAGAAATTATAATCGAGTGCGAAGGCGTTGGACCCTTTAAGGAATTGAATTGAAATTATTAGTTAATTAAAGAAAAGAACTTATTTTTTGATGTTTTTGTATTTAAGGGAAATAAAGAAAATTAATTGGATTTTGAAATTAAATAAAAACCTAGTTCTAAATTATTTTTAATTATTAAAGAAAATATTTAATTTTAAACCTAATTTACTAATTGTTTAATTACAAGAGTATTTACAAAAATAATTAATAATTAATAATGATAAGAATAAAAAGGGAAAAGAATAAAAATACTAAAACCCTAATTTCTATATTTTTTAGTTATTAAGAAAATATTAAAATTGAATACCTAAATTAAACTAATTTGATTATTAAAATTTATTTACAAAATTAATAGAAATTAATATTAATAAAACATATTTTTTCGTTTTATGATTTTCTGATTTTTTTGGATTTTTATATTAAATTTGGTGAATTAATTAAAATAAATAAAACAAATAAAAAAAATGAAAAGAAAGAAAACAATATGCAAACCATGGGGGGTTCCTGCCCAGTTTGGAGGTTTTTGTGAGAGTTTTGGCCCATCAGAAACCTGGCCCCATTGACTTTCCACGTTTGCATGCATATGGTTGACTGAATGTGTATGGTAGGCTGCACGTTCTAGCCTTTTGATTGATCAGGGATCCACTTGTCAAGCTACTGCGTTGGGATGCATGGTGGACTTTGGAGCGTGCACTGCATGGGAAAGGGTTAGAAAAAATAGCAACAATTGTATGGGGGACCTGGGAATCGAACCCGGGTCCCAATACCTGCAAGCAAACGCACTAACCATCTGAGCCACTGACTCTCTTTGATATTATAATAGACAATGATTATTATGAGAGAGAAACAAGCGCTAGTGGTATTTCAACAAAACGCGCGCCAGGATTTGAAACCAACCATTAACGTGTGGACACCTAAGCTTCGTCCTCCTTTTTCTTCTGTAAATAAAATAGAGAGCGGGGGTATTAAACCCCCACTAAATCAAACCTGCGAAAAATAGCGAACAGCATATGGTGAAAAAGAAAAAGGGCGCGAGGGTTAATTTCTATTCGTTGGAAGGTCCTGAATCCAGTGGTACAGGTCTCGTGGCCTAATTTTTCCAGATGAGGAAAGCCCCAAATTCAAACCTCTGAAAACCTAGAAAACGTCAATGGCATATTTCGCTACAGGCATGGTTAGGACAATTAAATGGTATCATGAGCTTTAGAAGGTTCATATTAATATAAATCAACCTTTAAAATGTATGAAACATGCATATATATTGAGATACGATTATGAAAAAGTTTGAGAAAAGTGTGACTTCAATATACCAATTCCTTGCTCGTGGAGGGTTGATTTTGATTGGAGTGGCTTCCTGGATGTGTCAGGAGTGTGATGGGATAGTTCTTTTGCTTTGAAACGTGCTCTATGTGGGAAAACAGTTTTCAAATTTTTGTGAAAAAATGCAAGTTTTTCTTCTGAGTTTGGGCGCAGCTTAGGTCCTCTTTTTGCTTGTGTTAGCTTGTATACATATTATGCAATGCGTTTTGATAAGAATTATGGCCCATAATGCCTTGCATTCATGCTTAAGATTTTCCATAAACCTCCATTAACACACCTTCCATTTTTGAGCCAATTTTGAATTCTTGCTTGATTAGGCCTTGGTACGAATTTGGGATGTTGTATAATGGTGATTCAAAGCTAATCAAAGCCAAATATGTCCCTTAATTAACCTTTTTGATTTTTATTTGATTTTAAAGGATTTAAAATGAATTAAATCCAATAAAATCAAATAAAAATGAAAAAATTAATTTTAAATTTTGAAATAAAATGTGGGACACGTGGGAAGCATGGCCAAGCTGATTCAAGTGGAAAAAGTGGGCCCCTTTTGTCAAAAAATGAAATTTCAAGGATAAATGATTTTGGCCATTTCACAAAAATTTCCCAACTTCTCCAATGCATATCTTGCTCAATGTTTAAGCTTTGATCATGTTCTTGGACATTTTAGAAAGGTCTTGAAGTCCTCTAACCAATGTCTTTGGTCCCATGTCATTTTGATTTACCAATATTAAGTTATGGTCTTTGACTTAAAGTCCCTTTTTGTTGACTTTTGAAAATGACCTATAATGTTGAAATTGATAACCTTTTGTGAGAGCATTTCTTGGACTTGGAATGTGAAGATGATTTGTAGGAAATTTCCTCCCCTTCAAGATGAGCATTGTATGGGATTTTTCTGATGAACCATGAAAAAGTTATGCCTTGGTCAAGTTACAGTTGACTTTTCAACTGTCCAAAAATAGAAACTTTTGCATCTTGAGACTTTTTTGAGCCATACTTTGAGAATCATGATCAAGCATTGATCAAATGATGTTTGTGGCTTCAAAATAAGATGTTGACCAAAAATTTTGACTTTTGACTGCCAAATGACCATTTTGCCCCTACAGTTGACTGTTGAGCAATTAGGGTTTTTGACTGTGCAACTTGACCTTGTGAGCCTTGAAACTTGACATGTAGGTGCTTGACAATGTGTATGAGCATATGTGACTTGATTGAGCCCCTTGAAAACCTCAACTTCCATGCAAGAACCAAAACCCTAGTTTGACTGGCTTTAGGACAGTGGTTGACTGTGTAGCCCTTGAGTAGACTTTGAACCATTTGCTTGTCATAACTTTGAAGATTATGGGAGGGCAAATTTTGGGGTACAACAGTTGCCCCTGTTCAATCTTCTTAGACCTGAGGATGTAGATTGGCTTGCATGCCTTTCGTGATCCAAGGGTGGAAGATGATTGAACACTAGAGTGCCTAGAAATTTGCACTCACATAGTTGAGTATCAGCGGTGCGATGGCGGGAATGGGCTTACAGATGCCATTTGGAGGGATGGTGGATAGGAGGATGGACTTATAGATGCCATCTGGAAGTGTGACAGAACTTTGTCGGGAATGGGCTTATAGATGCCATTTAGAACTGTTGGTATGTGGATGGGCTTATAGATGTCATCTAGGTGTCGATCGCGTAAGAGATTCCTTAGCGAGAACTTGCGTACCTGAGAAAGAGAAATAATTACCTGGCCTGTTACAGGGGTTGATATTCAAACTTTTTATGTAGACGTGCCCTGGCTGGATACAGGTATCAAATCTTTAAACTCTTCAGACGTGCCCTGGCAGGATACAGGAATCGAGTCTGGTAATGTAGTCGTCAACAGATACACCCTGGCAAGATGCAGGAATCGGATCTTTGAACTCTTCAGACGTGCCCTGGAAGGATACAGGAATCGAGTCTGGTACTGTAGTCGTCAACAGATACACCCTGGCAAGATACAGGAATCGGATCTTCGAACTCTTCAGACGTGCCCTGGCAGGATACAGGAATCGAGTCTGGTACTGTAGTCGTCAGCAGATACACCCTGGCAAGATACAGGAATCGGATCTTCGAACTCTTCAGACGTGCCCTGGCAGGATACAAGAATCGAGTCTGGTACTGTAGTCGTCAGCAGATACATCCTGGCAAGATACAGGAATCGGATCTTCGAACTCTTCAGACGTGCTCTGGCAGGATACAGGAATCGAGTCTGGTACTGTAGTCGTCAGCAGATACACCCTGGCGAGATACAGGAATCGGATCTTTGAACTCTTCAGACGTGTCCTTGCAAGATACAGGAATCGAGTCTGGTACTGTAGTCGTCAGCAGATACACCCTGGCAAGATACAGGAATCAGATCTTCGAACTCTTCAGACGTGCCCTGGCAGGATACAGGAATCGAGTCTGGTACTGTAGTCGTCAACAGATACACCCTGGCAAGATACAGGAATCGGATCTTCGAACTCTTCAGACGTGCCCTGGCAGGATACAGGAATCGAGTCTGGTACTGTAGTCGTCAGCAGATACACCCTGGCAAGATACAGGAATCGGATCTTCGAACTCTTCAGACGTGCCCTGGCAGGATACAGGAATCGAGTCTGGTACTGTAGTCGTCAGCAGATACACCCTGGCGAGATACAGGAATCGGATCTTCGAACTCTTCAGACGTGCCCTGGCAGGATACAGGAATCGAGTCTGGTACTGTAGTCGTCAACAGATACACCATGGCAAGATACAGGAATCGGATCTTCGAAATCTTCAGACGTGCCCTGGCAGGATACAGGAATCGAGTCTGGTACTGTAGTCATCAGCAGATACACCCTAGCAAGATACAGGAATTGGATCTTCGAACTCTTCAGACGTGCCCTGGCAGGATACAGGAATCGAGTCTGGTACTGTAGTCGTCAACAGATACACCCTGGCAAGATACAGGAATCGGATCTTCGAACTCTTCAGACGTGCCCTGGCAGGATACAGGAATCGAGTCTGGTACTGTAGTCGTCAACAGATACACCCTGGCAAGATACAGGAATCGGATCTTCGAACTCTTCAGACGTGCCCTGGCGGGATACAGGAATCGAGTCTGGTACTGTAGTCGTCAGCAGATACACCCTGGCAAGATACAGGAATCGGATCTTCGAACTCTTCAGACGTGCCCTGGCAGGATACAGGAATCGAGTCTGGTACTGTAGTCGTCAGCAGATACACCCTGGCAAGATACAGGAATCAGATCTTTTAGTTGCGACCGTTGATCGTAATCATCTTTGTATTAACCTTTGTCCTGAAAAGACAAAACGTTAGTTGTATGCGATGTCATGGTGCATGACATGCGAGATGTGATAAGTGAGATTGTATGTTCATGATGCGCATATGCATGTTATGATGTATGAATATGCGATGTTTATGAATGTATGTTTTCGTCTTAGGAAAATAAATCCTTGACGGATCCCGAGAAGTCAAATCCTTGGCTGATGTGAATAGCATTCTCTGTTTCCACTGGGGAGTGATGGCTGCAAGGATACCGGTAGGAGAAGATGACTCCGTTGGGGAATAAACTTGATGAAGAGATTACTCTGTGGGGAATAACTACTCTAGCGATCTTGTTGGGAAACAGTACTCTGTGGGGAGAGAGGTACTTTGTTGAGATGTTTGATGATAACTCCGCTGGGGGATACCATTGATATGTTATGTTGAAGGAATTGATAGACTCCACTGGGGATGGGACGACTTCGTCGAGGACGATCTTTCCGTGGCTTTTGGCTGAGGATAACCTAGTTATATCCTGGTAGGGAAATAACCTTTGAATAAAGTTCGGGGGACGCGTTCGTGCTCTGCGGGGGGGAAGCTTCCAGAATCTACTGGGGATAAGCTTCATGCTGGGGAGATGGATTAAACTTTCCTGGGGAAATCCTTGAGGTATACCGGGGAAGTGGCTCCACTGAATGTCTAGTATACCGCCGGGGAACAATCTTAGACCAAGACTGTCGGGGATGCTTATTAGGAATGTTCGTATATTGTTGGGGAATGTTGAGATATGCTGGGGATACCCAACTTCCTTAAGGTTTGATAGAGTAGGCTAACTCTGCTTGGGGAGAGTGTATTGACTTGCTGGCTCACTCTCTGGGGAATTAAGATATCTTGGTTCTGTTCTTCAGCTGAACTTACCTTGGTACCTTGGTGGATATAGCAATTAGATCGCTTTAGACAACTCATTATTGCCCCTGTTTTTAATGTTACCTGTAATTAATCCTTTGTTTCGTATGCAAATATTTATGAGTTAGCAATTAGTGTCAAATGCATATATCACAAATTGTACCTTGGACGTTCTTCGCAAAACAAAACAGAAAAGGAAAAACAATTGGCAATTTTAACTGAAAAGTGATTTTTGTATTGATTTTTGAATTTGCCCGTAAATAGGCGTTTTATGTACAAGAGGATGACGTCCTAGTAAGAGAACGCCGCCGAACAAAAGAGTTTATACAAATTTGTACAATGAAAACAGCTGTGTGAAAAGAGTAATCCCACTGGGTTCCAACTCTGCTATCGCCTTTATATCTTCGAGCGTCTCAGCACTTGATGACCTAGCTGAAGATGAAGCTGATTGATTGATGCCGTTTGAACTTGATGTTGATACCGAATTCTGGATGCGAAGTGATCCAATGAGACATAGTATTACGCTTTATCCCTAACTTTTGCCTGGACTGCCCTTTCGGGTTTTCAGTCCACCGGGATACCCATTTTTGCCCAAGCCGCCTTTTCAGGGTTTCGACTTGCCGGGTGTACAGATTTTTTTTTCATTTTATCCCTTCATTTTGCCCGAACCCTTTTGGTTCGCCGGGAAGCCCTAATTTTTTCCTAGGTATGTCAACCTAGCGGGTCTTTTTTCATGCGTAGTATCTTTTTACTATGTCTGCATTGGCGGGATGAGGAAGGTCGTCACCATCCATGGTGGTCAGAATCATGGCCCCTCCTGAGAACACATGTTTAACCACAAATGGCCCTTCGTACGTAGGGGTCCATTTGCCCCTGGTATCACTCTGAGGAAGGATGATACGCTTGATTACCAGATCCCCAACTTGATATTCTTGTGGTATGACTTTCTTGTTAAATGCCCTGATCATCCGTTTTTGGTACGTCTGACCATGACAAATAGCAGTGAGTCTCTTTTCGTCAATTAGGTTTAACTGGTCAAGTCGTGTCTGGATCCAATCATCTTCGCTCAGATCTGCATCCTTCATTATCCGGAGAGAGGGAATCTGCACTTCGATTGGTAAGATTGCCTCCATCCCGTAGACCAAGGAGAAGGGAGTTGCCCCGGTTGACGTCCTTGCTGAGGTTCGGTACCCATGAAGAGCGAACGGTAACATCTCGTGCCAATCTTTATAGGTCACTGTCATCTTCTGCACAATTTTCTTGATATTCTTATTTGCTGCTTCTATAGCCCCATTCATCTTCGGCCGGTAAGGAGAAGAGTTGTGGTGTTGTATCTTGAATTGCTCGTAGAGCTCAGTGATCATCTTGTTATTGAGATTGGTACCGTTGTCCGTAATGATCCTTTCTGGGATGTCGTATCGACAGATCAGGTTATGCCGAATGAACCGTGCCACGACATTCTTGGTTACTGTAGCGTAGGAAGCTGCTTCAACCCACTTTGTAAAGTAATCAATCGCCACCAGGATGAAGCGATGCCCGTTGGATGCCGTAGGTCTGATCTCACCGATCATATCTATGCCCCACATTGCAAAAGGCCAAGGTGCAGTCAGGATGTTCAGAGGAACTGGAGGAATGTGCACCTTATCAGCATAAATCTGGCACTTGTGACATGTCCGAGAATGTTGGTAACAATCAGCTTCCATTGTGGACCAGAAATACCCTGCCCGAAGGATCTTCTTTGCCATGGTGTGTCCACTGGAATGCGTTCCGAAGGTACCTTCATGTAGCTCCGCCATGATCCTTTCTGCTTCAGTCTTATCCACACAACGCAGTAAGGTCGAATCATGGTTTCGCTTGTACAGAATGCCGTTGCTAAGGAAGAACTTTGCTGCGAACCTTCTCAGAAACTTTTTGTCATTGACAGACGCACCCTCGGGGTATTCTTGAGCTTCCAAGTACCTCTTCACCTCATAGTACCAGGGTTTTTCAGTTACCACCTCAGTCTCAAGATCACAGCAGTATGTCGGTTCATCCAGTTTCCAAATGATGATCCGGGGAGCCTCATTGTCCCACTTGACTTTGAACATGGAAGACATTGTAGCTAACGCGTCCGCCAACTGATTCTCTTCTCTTGGGAAATTTTCAAAAGTGATCTCTGTGAAATGGGGAATCAATGTCAACACACATTCTCTGTAAGGAATAAGATTCGGATGCTTCGTATCCCACTCTCCTTTGATCTGATTGATCACGAGAGCGGAATCTCCGAAGACACTCAGAAACTTGATCCTTAAGTCAATTGCAGCTTGAAGTCCCATGATGCATGCCTCATACTCCGCCATGTTGTTGGTGCAGTTGAAACATAGCCGGGCAGTGAGTGGAGTATGAGTGCCTTGAGGGGATATGATCATAGCGCCGATGCTGTTACCCAAAGCATTGGAGGCTCCATCAAAGTGCATAGACCATCGGGATCCTTCCTCAGGTCCTTCATCCGGTCCAGGTACTTCACAATCAGTCACTATCATGATGCTCTCATCTGGAAACTCGAAGTTCATTGCCTGATAGTCGTCTACTGCCTGGTGTGCCAAGTGGTCTGCCAATACACTTCCCTTGATAGCTTTCTGAGTCGTGTACTGGATGTCGTATTCCGTCAAGATCATTTGCCATCTTGCTATTCTCCCAGACAGAGCAGGCTTTTCAAATATGTACTTTATTGGATCCATCTTTGAGATCAACAAGGTAGTGTGAGTTAGCATATACTGTCTCAGTCGGCGAGCAGCCCATACCAAAGCACAGCAAGTTTTCTCGAGCAGTGAGTATCGGGTCTCACAGTCGGTAAACTTTTTGCTAAGGTAATAAATGGCATGCTCTTTTCGGCCAGACTTGTCATGCTGCCCCAGCACACACCCCATTGAGTTGTCAAGTACTGTCAGGTATAGTATCAGAGGTCTCCCTTCGACCGGTGGCATAAGAATGGGTGGTTCTTGGAGATACTCTTTGATTCTGTCAAAAGCGGCCTGACATTCATCATTCCAACGTGCTACCTGATCTTTCTTCAGCAGCTTGAAGATTGGTTCACAAGTAGCGGTTAGGTGCGAGATGAATCGAGCAATGTAATTCAGACGTCCTAGAAAGCCTCTGACCTCTTTCTTTGTCTTAGGAACTGGCATCTCTTGAATGGCTTTAACCATGGCAGGGTCCACTTGAATACCCTTGTCACTTACGACGAAGCCTAGCAACTTTCCAGATCTTACCCCGAAGGTGCACTTGTTCGGGTTCAACCTCAGCTTGTACAATTTCAAACGATCAAACAGTTTCTGCAGATGGTCAAGGTGTTCCTCCTCAGTTTGGGACCTTGCAATCATGTCGTCAACATACACTTCTATCTCATGATGGATCATGTCATGAAATAAAGCAACCATGGCACGTTGGTAGGTTGCCCCAGCATTTTTCAACCCGAATGGCATGACCTTATAGCAGAAGGTGCCCCACTGAGTAACAAAGGTAGTCTTTTCCATATCTTCCGGAGCCATCTTGATCTGATTATACCCTGAAAAACCATCCATGAAGGAAAACACCTTATGTTGAGCAGTATTGTCAACAAGAACATCAATGTGAGGTAGAGGGAAGTCATCCTTGGGGCTGGCCCTGTTCAGATCCCTGTAATCAACACACATTCTGACCTTACCATCTTTCTTCGGCACCGGCACCACGTTGGCAACCCACTGAGGGTAAGAAGTCACTGCAAGAAACCCGACATCGAATTGCTTCATAACCTCAGCTTTGATCTTCTCGGACATCTCTGGACGCATACGGCGGACCTTTTGCTTAACCGGAGGGCAGTCTTCCTTAGTAGGCAAATGATGGACCACAATGTCGGTGTCCAACCCAGGCATGTCTTCGTAAGACCAGGCAAAGATTTCCATGTAGTCATGCAGCATCTGGATCAACCGTTTCTTCACGCTGAGCTCCAGGTTGGCACCAATCTTAACTTCCTTTCTATTTGTATCAGTACCTAGATTTATCGTCTCCACTGGCTCTTCATGTGGTTTAATGGCCCTCTCTTCTTGGAGTAACAGTCTTGCAAGCTCACAAGGCACTTCGCAATCGTCTTCACCTTCGTCTTTGGCTAAGTTGATCGGATTTTCGAAGTCATAACTGGCAGTAGCAGAGTCGTTACCAGTGAGATCCAGAGTGGATTGAAACCTGTATGAGTGAGTGTGTGTAAATACAGCTGCTTTGCAATATATATAAATAAAGAAAGGGAGCGCAAGATTTGAAATGTGAAAAACGTCCAATGCTTTTATTCATGATATATGAAGGTGACAAACAAAAGCCCTCACAAATAAAACCACGGTGCCTCGGGTAAGACACCGGGCCATAAAGTTTCAAATTATTGTTTATTACAAGTCCAAAACAAAGAAGTTCATTACTGGGTGACAAAAGTAATGGGTGTAAAGTCTTTGGCAGTCCAGTTGCTAGGTCCACCGTTAGTCGTTGGGTAGATCCAGCTGTCAAACTCGGATTCTTCCACTTCGTCTTCCTCCCCAATAGCATTCACTCCTGGATTGGTGATGAGCACAGGAGGTCTTCCAATCCTTGCCTTGCGCACAGCCTTCTGAGCCTCTTTTTCAATCACAGCCCGGGCGTCCTTTAAGGAGGCCATCTTCGAAGGAGAAACCTCTTCAACCACTTCTTCTGCTGCTGCCAATGTTTGTGGCACCTCTTCAAAATGTTGAAAGGGGGTCTCAATGAACTCCCCATCCATTTCCACGTACCTGAAGGAGTTGAGGTGGCTGACCATGTATTCCTCTTCCCCTTGCACTGTTACAATCTTCCCCCTGACCGGGTACTTGAGCTTCTGATGCAACGTGGAGGTCACAGCTCCAGCCTTGTGGATCCACGGGCGACCCAGCAAACAAGAATAGGATGGACGGATGTCCATCACATAGAATTTTGAATCAAAGACCTGTGACCCAACCCTGATTGGGATGTCAACCTCACCATGTACCATTCTTTTGGACCCGTCAAAGGCCCGGACAACAATGTTACTTGGTTTGAGCTCTAGACCCTCACAGTCCAGTCTGTCCAGAGCCTTCTTGGGTAGCACGTTTAGTAAAGAACCAGTGTCAACCAGCACGTGAGCAAGAGTAGTGCCCCTGCATTCAATGGAGACGTGCAGGGCATCAGTATGGTTCTTCCCCTTGGCCGTCAGATCAGCATCAGAGAAACCCAGACCATTATCAGCAGTTAGGTTGGCCATACATTCGGTGAATTGATCAGCAGACATCTCTTGGGGTACGTGTGCCGTCTTTAAGAAAGCAATCAGGGCCTTGGCATGGGCCTCTGAACACAGCAGCAGTGATAGCATGGAGATTTTGGAGGGGGTGTGCCCCAACTGTTCAACGACGTTGAAATCACTTTTCTTTATAATCTTGAGGATCTCTTCCATCTTTTTCTTGGAAGCCTCAACAATGGTCTTTGGTGCCTCCGTCCGGGCAGGCATATCAGAAGCAATCCCCTTACCCTGAGCGTCAAATGACTCGGCAGCAGGGGTGGAAACTTGATTAGGGGAAGAGACAGGCACACTGGAAGGTGTGATGATCAAAGGCCTCTGAATTACTGGAGGAGCAATGTCTGGTGAGAACAGTCTTCCACTACGAGTGACCTTAGCAGGCCCAGTGATGTTGGTGACACCAGTATCAGTATTGAACTCCTGCTTCACTCCCAGAACATAAACATCTGCCCCATAGTGCCACGGGACAGCTTTATCAAACTTGTAGGGGATGGGCCCCGGAACAGTAATGGTGATGGGAGCAATCTTGTGCACAGGCAAAATTTGGACAAGCTTCTTTGAAGGAGCCTTGGAAGGGTTATTGAAAATGGTAACAATTGAAATTTCTTCAACAAGGGCAGCAGGAACGGCAGTCTTCTTGAACAATATCTCTTTACTATCCATCAGGTTTTGGACGCCTGATTTCAGCAAAGAACAACCAGCAGGGGAATCAACACATAGAGGGCAACCTTTGCTACATCCCGGAAATAAACCGGCTAGCAACAGGTTCCTCATGACAGTCAGCAGCGGTGTAGCAACATCATCCACAGAAGCTACATACAAATCCTCCTCAACAGCATTCACTCCATGTTGGGGCATGGGAGCGGTCACAACATTTGGCCTCTCGGGCGCCTCGAACTGTATCTCCTTAGCATCAATAAGGTCTTGAACCTTATTCCTTAGGGCCCAACAGTCATCTGTGTTATGCCCCGGGCTATCAGAGTGATAAGCGCAACGGGCGTTGGGGTTGTACTTCGGAGATGCTGTGTTTACCATCTTCGGAGCCTTTTTGATAGTTACCAGGCTAGTTGACAGCAGTTGCGGAAGGATCTGAGAGAGAGTCATGCTGAGCCGAGTATATTTTCGTTTGGGCCTCTCAGCTCTGGGTTGGTTGTACTGTTGTGGAGCAGTAGCAGGCTTAGAAATAACCACCGCGTTGACAGCTTGGCGGCGTTCAGGTTTGTCTTGCCTTCTTGGACCATACACAGCACTTGCCTCTTTCTTGAAGGGCTTCTTTTTAGTACTTGAGGAGGCAACCTTCTGTATCTTCCCCGATTTTATACCAGCCTCGATCCTCTCACCAGTCAGGATCAGATCAGTAAACCCAGCAGAGGAATTACCAATGAGATGATTGAAAAATGGACCAGATAGGGTCCCCAAGAACATATCCACCAGCTCCCGGTCCGTCAATGGTGGCTACACCCTGCCAGCCAGATCTCTCCATTTCTGTGCGTACTCCTTAAAACCTTTACCTGATCCTAACAACATACCCTGGAGTTGGGTACGCGTAGGAGCGAGGTCGGAATTATATTGATACTGCTTGTAAAAAGCAGTGGCCAGATCCTCCCAGTTACGAATGTTGGTCCCATCCAGGTGATAGAACCATTCGAGGTGAGTCCCTGAAAGACTCTCCTGGAAGAAGTGGATCCATAAGTTCCTGTCTGCTGTGTAAGGCTGGATCTTCCTTACATAAGAACGGAGGTGCATCTTGGGACAGGAAGCCCCGTCATACTTCACAAAGGCAGGCGCCTTGAACTTGTGTGGAATTACCACCCCAGAAGATAACCCCAAGTCTCCGAAATCCAGTCCAGGCATACGCTGAATCTCCATAGCATTTAATCTGTCCTCCAGTTGTTTGTACCGGTCCTCAGTAGGAGGGTACTGTTCGTTATTGAAGTCTGTCTCGGTGTCAGAGACCACAGGACTAGGGACCTCTCTCCCTTGGTGACTACCTTCCCCCACAGATAGAGTAGTCCTCTCAGCTTCATTTTGCAAGGTGTTCCCGAGCCTGCGCCCAGTGTTGAATAGCACAGTCCTCTTCTTCTTCTTACTCTTCTTCAGGAGCATAGCCTTCAGCTCTTGTTGACCTTGAGCCAAACCCATGATCAGCTCCTGAAATTGTGCGTTCTGCGCTTGAAGGGCCTTGATAGACAGCTCGGTAGATGATTCAGGGTTCATGATGCTGAAATAAACAGTGAAGAACAGTAAGCAACCTGAAAAGAAGAGTACCTGCTATGCACATGATGAATGATATGTGTTTATGCAATGCATTCAAGGGTTCGAAAATTCAAATTCGTTGTAGACAAAAAGGAACACAGGTTATCATTAAGGAAATAATTGTTTGATACATCAAAGCCTCATGGGAAAACATTACAAAAGCAAATCAATCCCAAAAGACACTACGCATCCTCTTCGGAGCAACGTAGGTGTTGAGATTCCTCTCCTCGTGCAATAGGCGGGTGAGCTCCAGGACCTTCTTTTCACTAGCATGTAGACTGATCTCAAGAGAATTCCGTTCTTCCTTAAGCTGGACCCAGCTCTTCTGCATTTCTTCCCAGGATGTGGGCATGTCAGGATGTTGAGTGGTGTAGGACACCTCTCCTTCCAATACTGGCTCTTTGATCACAGAGAGAACATGAGGATAAGGCATCTCTAACTTCTGGGAGCGGGCGCGTACCCACTTGAGATAAGGTTCCAACGGGATGGAGTTCATGTGCCCCAGGGTCTTGCTGTCTATCCTACTTGGCATCCTCCAAGCTTTGATAAATCTCTGGCGAAGTCCTTGTGCATCGTTGTCGAAGTCAAAAACTATGTCAGGGATTAACATGTCATGAGGGCCGTCCCTCCGAGCATAACCAAACTGTCTCCAAGCCAGGCACGGGTTGTAAGTAATACCTCCTCTGATTCCAAGTAAAGGAACATTAGGGTACTCCCCGCAATGATCAATGATAGTGACATCCTCTCTGGACCGAGAACACCAATGTATATCAGCATGTGTAAGGGTCATCAATCGCTGTGACCACCTCAAACCCCGCTCGTTCTTCAAAACTGATTGTGGAAGGTGCGAAATAAACCACCTTCCCAGGAGAGGAGTGCAGCACATAAGGACACCTCTTTTTCTCATGGTTCGAGTGTAACATGAGTGAAGGATATCCCCAAGCAACGTAGGTATAGGATTTATGGACATGAAGATCTGGATAGCACTGATATCTATAAGCTGATCTGGGTTAGGGAACAACACCAAACCATAGACAAGGAGGGCCACAACTTCTTCAAAAGCTTGTAGGTCAAGGGAGTTCCAACATTCTTGGGCCTTTTCAAACAGAAACCTGGCTAAGAACCCTTTGATACCACTTCTAGCTTCCCAATGTCCCTTGAGGTCAGATGGTTGTAGGTGTAAGGCCTTAGCAATCTCTTCAAGTTTGGGTTCCTTTTCCGTACCGTTGTAGGGTAGTTGATCAAGGATAGGGATCTTCAGAAGCCGGGAGAACTCTTCCAATGTAGGCACCAGTTGATAATCTAGGAAAGTGAAACAGTGATGTAGAGGGTCAAAGAACTGGTATAGGACCTTTATCATATCTTCCTCAATGTTGGTGTTGACCAAGCTGATGAGTCTTCCATGTTCTCACTGAATGAAGAGCTCTCGGGAATCCTGGATATAAGCTCCTTAAGCTGAGGAGGGATCCTTACAAGGCTGATCTGAATTGTCTTTCTGCGAACAGTTTCCATGTCCTACAAAACAAGAACAAAGATGAAGATTCGAACCCCTGAAATGGTTAGTCAATGCATATGATGCTGGATGATGTCATGATGCTATGATTAAACACACCACAAATATTTACAAAGGCAAACATGATAAGGCACACAAGTCACACCACAGCCCTTAGAGTTTAGGCCAGCATGGGGTCTGGGTATTACCCTCTTGAAGTTGGTGGGCTCAACTTGTCCTATTAGAAGTAACCGGGTTCTAAGGGTCCCAATATCACTGGATTGCTTTCATTGTTCATCGTTCCGATTTAGCCACTGAACTGGCGACCGAAATATCCCAGGAAAGCAACCCTCAATTGAGTGTAGTATCGAGTATCAACCAACCTCGGACTGCACCAAAGTCAGTTATCTCACTACCCTAAAGAGGCCAAGATGGTTCAATTAAGGTTCCTAAGGTCAGTTGATGCTTCACGACACCACATGAAGGCCCCGTACTCTCCTTGACTGAACTCAAGGGTTACCGGTACACACCAAAGTGCCACATCAACGTAGCAGACTATTTCAACCATGTCGGTATACCCCGCACAGTTCCCTCACAGCCTTGTTGCTACTTTCTAAGAAGGTATCCCCAGATCCGGGTTAGGATCTATAGAACTCCCAAGACAGTCCCACAATTTAAAGCAAACAAGTCAAAGCAATTGAAAACACAGTGATCTTAGTCCTAAGGTACACCTCACTTTAAAAATATCCCCAGCAGAGTCGCCAGTTCTGTGATCGGTGGATCTGGAACTGATTGTTTAACGCTGGATCGCGAAATGTCGCGGTAAGCAAGAGTCGCCACCGTCTTTTATTTTCTCCAAATGGAAAGGACAAAAGCACAGAAAAATTCCTTATGAGATTAGTTCTCGGTTCGGGAGGTAGATTTATAGAAAGGGAAGGTGTTAGCACCCTTTCTATCCATGGTTATCCATGGGCTCTTAGATACTTGCTCATTTGTGTTTTCAAAAATGTTTGTTTGCTTTTCAAGGTGAGTGGGTTTGAAAAAAGTTTCTTTGAAAGTTTCAGATCGACTCTTGTATCAGTCCTCAAGAGTGTTTGAAAAGTTGTTTTTTGAAAGCTTTTTGCAAAGTGTCGGTGTGAAAAGAAGTTTTTGATTTGTTTTGAATTAGAGCAAGTATCTACGAGTCATCTACCTACCCTAAGGAATTATTCTGTGTAAATGTCCTTAAGGTAGTGCCATCCCACCATTGAGAGATAGGTAGCACCACCGTTGGAGGTGTTCGGGTCAATTCGAGTTTAGGGACAGTGTGGCCACCGAGCAATAGTAAGATACCTTAGAAGCTACCCTTATGCCATTGATCTTTTTATTCTGAGGCAACCGTTTCGAGGAAACTGTTCCGAGGCAACTTGATCAATGGAACATAAGGACTCACTAAGACGTCCTATACTCGACGACCACGTTTCGAGGGGCAAGGCAACAGTGTGATCACCAGAGCAACAGTAGGACACCTTAGAAGCTACCCTTATGCCATGTTCATGGACATAAGGACTTACTAAGACGTCATGTACTCGACGACCACGTTTCGAGGGGCAAGGCAACAGTGAGGCGTACCCTAGGAGTGGTGTGTGAATTGTGAGTCATTTTCAGTTATTATTTGTCTTGTCATGCATTGGGTGAGCTGCGCTTTGATTTTATTTGGGCATTCATTCTTTCATGTGATTAGCAGTTTAAAGGGTGCCGAAATTAAAATGCGGAAAAAATAAAGGTCCTACGTTATTACAAGGCGCGGGTCTACATCGCCAAATTAACAAAAGACCTGATTTTGAATAAAAGTGCGGAAAATAAATGTCCTAATTATTATTATAAAGCTTTGGGGCAAATACATTACATCCACAAAAGAAATAAAAATGAATGCGAAAAGAAATTAGAATCGAGTGCGAAGGTGTTGGACCCTTTAAGGAATTGAATTGAAATTATTAATTAATTAAAGAAAAGAACTTATTTTTTGATGTTTTTGTATTTAAGGGAAATAAAGAAAATTAATTGGATTTTGAAATTAAATAAAAACCTAGTTCTAAATTATTTTTAATTATTAAAGAAAATATTTAATTTTAAACCTAATTTACTAATTGTTTAATTACAAGAGTATTTACAAAAATAATTAATAATTAATAATGATAAGAATAAAAAGGGAAAAGAATAAAAATACTAAAACCCTAATTTCTATATTTTTTAGTTATTAAGAAAATATTAAAATTGAATAGCTAAATTAAACTAATTTGATTATTAAAATTTATTTACAAAATTAATAGAAATTAATATTAATAAAACATATTTTTTCGTTTTATGATTTTCTGATTTTTTTGGATTTTTATATTAAATTTGGTGAATTAATTAAAATAAATAAAACAAATAAAAAAAATGAAAAGAAAGAAAACAATATGCAAACCATGGGGGGTTCCTGCCCAGTTTGGAGGTTTTTGTGAGAGTTTTGGCCCATCAGAAACCTGGCCCCATTGACTTTCCACGTTTGCATGCATATGGTTGACTGAATGTGTATGGTAGGCTGCACGTTCTAGCCTTTTGATTGATCATGGATCCACTTGTCAAGCTACTGCGTTGGGATGCATGGTGGACTTTGGAGCGTGCACTGCATGGGAAAGGGTTAGAAAAAATAGCAACAATTGTATGGGGGACCTGGGAATCGAACCCAGGTCCCAATACCTGCAAGCAAACGCACTAACCATCTGAGCCACTGACTCTCTTTGATATTATAATAGACAATGATTATTATGAGAGAGAAACAAGCGCTAGTGGTATTTCAACAAAACACGCGCCAGGATTTGAAACCAACCATTAACGTGTGGACACCTAAGCTTCGTCCTCCTTTTTCTTCTGTAAATAAAATAGATAGCGGGGGTTTTAAACCCCCACTAAATCAAACCTGCGAAAAATAGCGAACAGCATATGGTGAAAAAGAAAAAGGGCGCGAGGGTTAATTTCTATTCGTTAGAAGGTCCTGAATCCAGTGGTACAGGTCTCGTGGCCTAATTTTTCCAGATGAGGAAAGCCCTAAATTCAAACCTCTAAAAACCTAGAAAACGTCAATGGAATATTTCGCTACAGGCATGGTTAGGACAATTAAATGGTATCATGAGCTTCAGAAGGTTCATATTAATATAAATCAACCTTTAAAATGTATGAAACATGCATATATATTGAGATACGATTATGAAAAAGTTTGAGCAAAGTGTGACTTTAATATACCGATTCCTTGCGCGTGGAGGTTTGATTTTGATTGGAGTGGCTTCCTGGATGTGTCAGGAGTGTGATGGGATAGTTCTTTTGCTTTGAAACGTGCTCTATGTGGGAAAACAGTTTTCAAATTTTTGTGAAAAAATGCAAGTTTTTCTTCTGAGTTTGGGCGTAGCTTAGGTCCTCTTTTTGCTTGTGTTAGCTTGTATACATATTATGCAATGTGTTTTGATAAGAATTATGGCCCATAATGCCTTGCATTCATGCTTAAGATTTTCCATAAACCTCCATTAACACACCTTCCATTTTTGAGCCAATTTTGAATTCTTGCTTGATTAGGCCTTGGTACGAATTTGGGATGTTGTATAATGGTGATTCAAAGCTAATCAAAGCCAAATATGTCCCTTAATTAACCTTTTTGATTTTTATTTGATTCTAAAGGATTTAAAATGAATTAAATCCAATAAAATCAAATAAAAATGAAAAAATTAATTTTAAATTTTGAAATAAAATGTGGGACACGTGGGAAGCATGGCCAAGCTGATTCAAGTGGAAAAAGTGGGCCCCTTTTGTCAAAAAATGAAATTTCAAGGATAAATGATTTTGGCCATTTCACAAATATTTCCCAACTTCTCCAATGCATATCTTGCTCAATTTTTATGCTTTGATCATGTTCTTTGACATTTTAGAAAGGTCTTGAAGTCCTCTAACCAATGTCTTTGGTCCCATGTCATTTTGATTTACCAATCTTAAGTTATGGTCTTTGACTTAAAGTCCCTTTTTGTTGACTTTTGAAAATGACCTATAATGTTGAAATTGATAACTTTTTGTGAGAGCATTTCTTGGACTTGGAATGTGAAGATGAGTTGTAGGAAATGTCCTCCCCTTCAAGATGAGCATTGGATGGGATTTTTCTGATGAACCATGAAAAAGTTATGCCTTGGTCAAGTTACAGTTGACTTTTCAGCTGTCCAAAAATAGAAACTTTTGCATCTTGAGACTTTTTTGAGCCATACTTTGAGAATCATGATCAAGCATTGATCAAATGATGTTTGTGGCTTCAAAATAGGATGTTGACCAAAAATTTTGACTTTTGACTGCCAAATGACCATTTTGCCCCTACAGTTGACTGTTGAGCAATTAGGGTTTTTGACTGTGCAACTTGACCTTGTGAGCCTTGAAACTTGACATGTAGGTGCTTGACAATGTGTATGAGCATATGTGACTTGATTGAGCCCCTTGAAAACCTCAACTTCCTTGCAAGAACCAAAACCCTAGTTTGACTGGCTTTAGGAGAGTGGTTGACTGTGTAGCCCTTGAGTAGACTTTGAACCATTTGCTTGTCATAACTTTGAAGATTATGGGAGGGAAAATTTTGGGGTACAACACTATCTGACAATGATTGCAAGATAAAATCAGTTGCAAGTTCCTTTCCAAGCGGAAACCCTAACCTTTCAACGTTCTCCACATACCCAATCATTTTGAGTACATGGGGACCTACAGGGTTTCCCTCAGATAACTTGTTGTTAAAAAGGGCCTTTGAAACCTGAAACCTCTCATTTCTTTCCTGCTCTTGATAGAGCATTTTCAGATGTCCGATCATATCGAACGCTGACATGTTCTCGTGTTGCTTTTGCAACTCCGAGTTCATAGTAGCTAGCATGAGACAAGCGGCTTCGTTAGCATCATCAAAATGCTTCTTATAAGCATCTCTTTCTGCCTTAGGTGCCGAACTAGGCGGTTCCTCTTCAGGAACAGGTGTCTCCAAGACATACAGCTTCTTATCGTGCTTGAGGACAATCCTCAGATTTTGGTGCCAATCCAGGAAATTTGTCCCAGACAATTTTTCCTTATCTAGGATTGATCGCAAAATATGGTTGTTTGTTGTCATGGTAATCTACAAAAAAAATGAAAATATAAGTATCATTAAAACAACATATTTAATTGGGCCTTTAATCAAATATGCTCCCACTATTTTACTCAAACCAAATGACCCTCATCATTTAATTCGGAAAATCCCGTTGGAAGACTTTCTAGTGGGTCGAGATCCACATTTCACTTCGTTCTAAGTCAGCGTTAGGCTGATTACACAAAACTAGGTTATTTAGGTAGGAACTCCTTCCAATTGTATCTCATACAACTCTCGAATATTTTCAGTTGGGTGAATAACTCCTTATTCTAATTCATCATATGAATCATTCCCAACTCTTGCTTCTAAACATGTATAATCTTATTATAATGTGTTTAGTTAAGTTTGACCCATTGTTTTAGCAGTTGGATATTACAATTATCCCATCGCACCTTACTAATATAGAACATGCACCTCGCGTAGGCAAAACCTACATTGTTCGATACTAGTCTTGATGAGTGCTAAAACTTGGAAAGCATGAACTTAATATTTAACTTGAGGGATTTTGTTATTAGTTTGATCTCACCGGCTTAACATGCAATTCGTCTCTCTCATGCATCGACATACAAACACATGCATCAATATACATAAAAGGATACAGTTATGGCCCCTAGCGCAATTGTTCTCCCAAGCCAATGAGATAACCTAAGCTAACCTAATAATGATCTAAACTTCTCCAAGCAAGATCTCCAAGGTTATCCTCCTTTGATATTGTATTCTTCTCTTTCTTCATAACATTACATTACATAAAAGAAACTCGTTTTACATACGAGGGAGTGAGATGAGAAAAGAAGTTACATCAAGAATTTTAGAGAGAGGCACGACACGCAGGCCGTGTTTTACAATCCCAAAACAAAATAAAGGGAAAAAATAAGGCCATAACTGATCACCACAAGACAATAATAATAAACACACTTTTATTATTAGTTTAAATTTTGTTAATTAAAAAAAAAGGCAAATTAAATTTCGACGATTGATCACACTACACAGAGTTAGCCGGGGGTTCCGCTGCCCGGTCATTTGAAATCGGCGTCATTTTCGCACAACTCTTGTGCATTCACAACCTGTTTACCGTGGGAATTGGTAAACAACCGCTGATCTTCCAAAAGGTTACTTATTTGGTGACTCGCAGGATCGATCAGATTGATCCTAAGACATGGTTGATTTTGGGGTTTTGATTAAGTTTGGTAATGGTTAAATGACGAGAAAATAAAGAAGCTTTATGTAAATTGCATGAAGAATGTAAATTGCATGAAGAAGAGAACTTGATAAAATAAAGGAAGGCTTGAAATAAAGGCTTTCGACTGGAAAAGTAAAGGAGAAAGCAAGTAAAGTTTCTGGAAAATAAATGACTTTGATTAATAAAGTGGTGTTTCACACATACATTCTCAACAATTCTTTCTCACACGCTGGGTACTCGAATCTATATGAGTGACTTGTATATAATTGTGAACACACGCGAAAAACTGCGTGAACTACTAATATTTATACTAAACACATCCCAAGTAACCGTCGGGAAGTTACGCTGCTTCGAGATGACTCCACTTGGCACGTTCACAGCGTTCGACGCTCCAGATCTTTGCACGTTGCACTTGGTAACCGCTGGGAACCGTTTTCCCTCCAAACGTTTGAATTTCAAACCGTCCCACTCTGAGCAATCGAACACCTTCGTCGAGAAGCATCTTCGACGAGAAACACCTTCGACGTCGAAGGCAACCAAATTCTCCCTTGGAAGAAATCCTCTAAGTACATTGCCATCTTCTGATGAGCATTTCGACAGACCCAGCTGGTCGAAGCCATCCTTCAGCTTTAATGGCTGATATTAATAAAAACAAGGGTGTCGAATTTAGGAGCCAACAAATTGCCCCCCAAGAATGCCTTATTTCGACTCTGAAAAGAAAAAGGCATTCTTTGAAATTCCATTCGACACCTGTCTTTTCATTCTTAGTCACAAATTAAACTGTGCACTTTTTGTCTTCTACCAACCACTGACAATCCCAAGAAAAAGCCATCATTTTATCCGTACCTAAGACGTCACCTCAGTACGGCGTGCAGCGTACCAAATGTCTTTTCACAAATTGTCATCATGACAATTTCCCAAAAACGAGGGCGCACGCTGCACCCTTTCATTTCTGCAGAACGGCTATGTCAACAGGGGGACACCACGTGTCCCACTACCTTCTGCAACATTAAATGGCATTAAATGGCCTCGAATTTGGGGATTTCCCAACTACTATAAATAGCGCCAAGTACCCATTGTGGGACTTTTTCACGCTATCTTGCCTTCAAACTTCCTTGAACATAAAATCTCTGCAAACTTTGCAAACAACTTGTTCTTCACTTCATCTTCAACCTTAAACATCAACAATGGCCTCAGGTTCTTCTACCGCTCCTAGTTCTAACATCCCCTCCAGAAATGCTAAACCCAAGATCTTCTCCACTGTCCCCGTAGTTACTCCTACAGGCCAACGAAGGGTTCCTGAACCCCTAGACATTGCTGAACGTGAAGCCTATTCACACCAACTCATGATTCCGGTTGGATACTCCAACCAAATCTTCGCCATGTCTGGCCCGCTAAACCCAAGCATCGCTGAAGCCATGAAGATCAAAAGCTTCTTTCCAGTGCTTGAAAAGCTCAAACCTGTTGGATGCTCTAAAAAAGATGCAGAGGATAACGAAGATCCCGCTAAGGAGAAAATTGATCTTCGCTTCTTCAATATGGGTGTTAGGGCTTTCAGGTCTAGCCCTAGCCTCACTCCTGACTATAGTGCTTGGCTGGAAAAAAATGGAAAAAAGCCAGGCTTCAATCTGGAAGGATCTAGGGATATTCGACCTAGTTATGTTGTCGAAGACGGGTCTCAACTACTCCCCAGAGATGTTGATAGCTTCCTTACTCTTCTGGTATTACACTCATTTCACCTTTCACCTTCCCTGTGGAATGCTAACACCCACGCTGTTCGACGTGGCTGCCATCACTGCCTTCGACCCACTGGGGATTATTTCGACCCAGAGGAAATGTCGGAGGATCAGATTGGATTCTCAGCTACGAAACCAACCTACACCACCTATATCAACCATTACCACGATAATTCGACGGCCACTGTGTCGGATGTAGAGCATATCGCGTTTCTAGCCTTATGGCTGTCACGCTTTGTGTTCTGCACAAAGTCTTTACAGGTGACAAAGAAGATGGTCACCCTCGCCACCCAACTCCACCATGGCCAAAATATTTGTTTGGCAGAATTGATCTTGGCGAATTTGTACGAGTCGATTAGCAGCGGAGCGACTCTGTTGAAGATCATCGAGAATAGAGCCAGTCTGCTGCTTGCAGGACCTTTTTGGCTACTTCAGTTGTGGCTCAATGCCACCTTCGAGTCTTTCTTACCTCAGAAGACTCAAATAAATGAGCAAGCTCCGGAGATAGCAAATAGGTGCATCGAAGGCACCAGATTGGCTCTACTGACCCCGACTGAAGATGGGCTGGAGCTTCAACAAACTTTTGCAAACTTCGTCTTGATGTTTGCAAGAAGGAAAGAATTTTTTTCGACCATGACTCCCTTTGCTCGACGAAAGGTTGGTCCAGAATGGTTCACGAGGCCCCATCCTAAGTCGTCAAGTGACCCTCAGGTCGAAGAACATACAATAATGTGGGAAGCATTTCTCACACCAAGAATAATGCCCATGCGCTTCAAGAGCTCCAAGACTCACTTGAGCTTGATTGCGTATCAACCAAACTTGGTCTCTCGCCAGTTTGGTATCATTCAAACACTTCCTTCTCCTATTTTTCCCAGGGAGAAGTCCATGTTATATTTTTGCAACGACTATACTGAAGACGCTTCCACCAAGCATATCGGCAGGTATGCTGGTCAAACAGTCCTTTCGTTGTTCGACTATCAGCTTAACTTTCTCTGCTCACCATCCTTCGAAGAGTGGTGGAAGAGTTACTACGCTGAAGAGTTCTTCGGCGAGAAGGACTTTGCGGACGAACTTCAGAAGTCTTTTGTTCTTGTCCTAGACAAAATAAAGAAATGTAAGTTCATTCTTCCAAATTATTTTGTCTTTCCCTTTCAACTGGTAGCCTGTTAATTATAATTTGTCTTCTTTCAGTTGTTCGAAAGCCTGCAGCCAAGAAAGCTGCAGAAGGCCATCAAGGAGGAGGCCCCTTGACAAAACCTCCACCACCGGCGAAAACTATAGCATCGGTGAAGACTACAACAAGCCATCAGGGGGAAGGTCCTTCGAAAAAGCCTTCAGCACCGATAACCAGACTTTTATTATTTTCTTCTGGTTTTAACATTCTGACTTTCGATGTAGCATCTAAATCGAACTCCAATTGGTTTTTAGGCACCTTCACCCAAGAAACGACCTGCACTGACGGTCGAATCTGGGAGCGACGAAGAAGACGACTCTCCCCCTGCTCCTCTAAAGAGGCGAAAACTGAAGAAGGATGTTCCTTCTCCTGAGACTCGAACAATCAGAATAAAGGTTGCTGGGAGAAAACCCAGGCCACCTCCAGTAATCATTGAAGAGCCAACGGAGGAGGAACTAAATGTTCTTCTCAATAAACCTGTCGAAAGCGACAATTCCAGCCCTGGGGCTGAAGTTCCTCTGCAGGTAATTTCTTTGACCCTTTTTTAACTCAGGTGTCGATACCCATGTTCGATTATGTCCCTTTCTAACCTAGAAGATTCTTCTTCTTTTTTTTCCAGGAAACCACTGAAAGCTCAGCGCCAAAGACTTCTGAAACACTAGATTCTGCTGAACTCAGTAGGCCACAAGAGAAAGAATTGGCGAACGATGAAGCCAATGCTGAAACAGATGAAGCCAATGCTGAGACAGAAGAACAACAAACAGAAGATCCACAAACAGAAGAGCAACAACCAAAAGAGATTCAAGTGGTTGATCTGTCGGAGGAACAACATGAAGAAGGAGGTCATGCTGATGCTGGTACTGCTGAACTTCAAGTCGAAGAAAGTCAAGTCGAGGAAAATGCTACTCAACAGCCTCAACCCCAAGACAACGCTGCTGCAAAGGTTACCACCTCAACAAAGCATAGGTCAAAAGAAGACTTAGCACTCTTGAAGCAAACTGATCCCGTTGGCTATCTGAATGCCATTATCGAGAGCAAGGGAAGTTCGTCTGATATTAGTCAGGAGGCTTCTACTCAGTCGGGGAAGTCCACTGAAACTTCTCCTCTCGATGAGGCTTTGACGAAGGTTAAGGCTCAGTTCTTCAAGAAAGATTTGATGAAAGCTTTGGAGGGGGACCCTACTGCTCCATCGTATTTGGGGGCTGTTTTGAATGCCGTAGACTTGCTAGCTGTGACTCCGGAGGTTTCAAGATTTATCATGGAGTTACACTCCATTATTGACCAAGTCTCAGCAGACTATCGGCGACAAAGGGGCTTCAACAGCCAGCTTGAAGCGTTATATGGCAAAAGTTCTTCCGCCTGGACTGCTGTAGCAGAGACGACTTCTCGAATTGCAGAGTTGTCGAAGCAAAAGGCATCTAAGCAGGAAGAAATTGATGCCATAGATCGAGAGAATGCTTCCCTAAAGGCGCAAATCGAAGAGCTAGAGGCCAAGATGAATGCCAATACTAAGCGCAAGGAGGAACTTCTCTCGACTGTTCCAGACACCGAGAGTCAAGCTGAAATCACACAAGGCCTAGAGTTTGCTGAGAAAGCCCAAGCCTTCGACGACCAAATTGCCAAGCTTGCCCAGGCGAATGCCTTGTGCAACAAAAGACTAGAGTTGCAGCAGGCGAAGTACCTTAGACTCAAAGATTCGATCCCCTTCTGATTGACTCAGCCCTTTAACCATATATTGTAATATGTATTTGACAATATTGCCATTTTGGCTAATTTATAAAATTTTCCATTTTGGCTTATTTATGGTTAATTTAGTCATTACTTGCTATTTATTTTGATATCTTGGAGTATAGGTTTATATTTTTTCAAATATTTTCCATTTACTCTCAAGAGTCTTTTATCTTCACCCAACTCTTCGACTTCATAAGCTCCACCAGAAAAAGTTTGGATAATTCTGAATGGTCCTTCCCATTTGGGTAACCATTTTCCCATGCTTCGATCCCTTCGATCCATGGGAACAATTACCTTCCAAACTAATTCTCCAGGCGAGAATGCCTTAGGTTTCACTTTTTTATTGTAAGAGTCTTCTACTCTTTTCTTCTGAAGCCTTAGTAGGTCGAGAGCGCGCAGTCTTTCTTCGTCTAAATCTACTAGTTCGTCTAACATCATGTCCCAATAAACTTCAGAGGGGATATCATGCTGTCTCTGAACCCTTGCAGATTGAAGACAAATTTCTGCTGGCAACACTGTGTCATGACCAAAAGTTAGCCTATATGGTGTTGTACCTATGGCTTCTTTTGGGGACGTTCGACAGGCCCACAAAATCTGGTCTAACGTCTTATGCCAATTTTTTGGCTTCTTCCCAACATGCTTTTTTATCAAGCCAATCACTATTTTATTCGCTGCTTTGACTTGACCATTTGCCTGTGCGTAATAAGGCGTTGATGTTAGGAGTTTAAAGCCTGTTTCCTGAGCGAATTCCTGCATCTTTCGACCGGTGAAAACTGATCCTTGATCAGTAGTTATAGTCTCAGGGATTCCATATCTAAAGATAATGTTCTTTTGAATAAATTCAATGACATTTTCTTGGTCTACATTGACTAAAGGAATAGCTTCGATCCACTTAGTAAAATAATCAATGCCTACCAATATATACTTCTGGCTCTTTGATGATGTTGGTCGAATCTCTCCAATAAGGTCCAGCGCCCATCCTCTAAAGGGCCAAGGTTTCACTATCGAGTGAAGTTCGCTTGCTGGTACATGCTGGATGCCTGTATGAACTTGACATTCTTGGCAACCTTTGGCGAACTCGACACAATCTTTCAACATGGTGGGCCAGTATAGTCCTTGTCGAAACAACAACCATTTCATCTTATGGCCTACTTGGTGAGCCCCACATGCTCTAGCGTGCGTAGTCGAAAGGGCTATGTATGCTTCAGTTTCACTTAAGCATTTTAGCAATACCCCTTCAGGCGTCTTTTTAAATAACTCATTACCCATGAGTACGTAACTCAACGCCCTATATTTTGTTTTTCGTTCTGTCGAAGCTACTGGATTTTGAAGATAATCCACAATGGGTTTCCTCCAATCTTGCTCTGACAAATTGTCTATGAACGAAATTTCGAAGTTACTTTGATCAGCATACCCTAGTCTTGTCGATTCCAAGTCTGTTGGTGACAAACAAGTTGCTTTTATCTTTTCTCGAACTTCGATTGCTCTTTGTAATCTCGTTTTTGAAATTTTGTACCCAGATGCAATTTGTGCCAAATCGTTGGCTATTTGATTTTCCAATCTGGGTATGTGTCGAATATTGACCATTTCAATTTTTTTCAATAAACGATTTGCTATCACAAAGTACATAATGAGATTTTATCTTATGCATTTATATTCTTTTGTGACTTGCTTAATGACTAACTCTGAGTCTCCCATTATTTCGACTCGAGTTGCCCCCAATTCCAACAATATCTCAAGGCCAGTAATTAGAGCTTCATACTCAGCCTCATTGTTCGAACAAGAACCTGATATCTTGTACTTGAATGTTGTTGGAATTTTTTCTGGAGAAATAATCAAGACTCCTACTCTTGTTCCATCTTTATGGCTGGAACCATCGAAGTAGAATTTCCAAGGTTCTATCTCCACATAATTAATACTCTCAACTTGAATTGAGTGGTCGACTATAAAGTCTGCCACCACTTGTCCTTTCACTGCCTTAAGAGGCATAAAGGTCAAGGAGTATTCAGTTAATGCTAGTGCCCACTTGCCAATTCGACTGTGCAAGATGGGTTTCGACAACATGTACTTGAAAACATCAAAATGAGACGAAACATACACATCAACTGGTTTTATATATTGCTTGAGCTTTGTACAAGAGAAATACAGACATAAACATAATTTTTCAACTTCGTTATATCTAGTTTCTGCATCGTTCAAAACTCTACTAAGATAGTAAATGGGTCTTTCGACTCCACTTTCATCTTCTTGGGCTAACATGCTTCCCAAAGTTTTGTCGGATGCAGCTATGTACAATCTCATACTCCTGTTGCTATAAGGAGGCACCAAAATAGATGGCTTTGTGAGGTACCCTTTTATTTTGTCGAAGGCTTCTTGTTGCTCCTGCCCCCATTCGAATCCCTCTTTGTTCAATCGAAGTAAGGTCGAAAAGGCTTGAGCTTTTCCACTTAGGTTAGATATGAATCTCCTCAAGAAATTTATCTTGCCTAACAGAGATTGCAATTCTTTTTTGTTCGATGGCGCTTTCGCTTCCAGAATTGCCTTCGTCTTGTTCTGGTTGATTTCGATTCCTTTCTTGTGGACAACGAAGCCCAAGAAATCTCCAGCTTTCACACAGAATGCACACTTCAAAGGGTTCATCTTCAGACCATGTTCTCTCATTCTTTCGAATGATTGTCGAAGGTGGTCTATATGGTTCTTCCTGGAAACAGATTTTATAACAATGTCATCAATATATACTTGCATAAAAGTGTTAATAAAATCATGGAAGATAGAATTCATTGCTCGCTGGTATGTTGCCCCAGCGTTCTTTAGGCCAAAAGGCATCACTACCCATTCGTAAGTGCCTAAAGCCCCAGGGCATCGAAAAGCTGTTTTCGACACATCTTCTTCAACAATGAATATTTGATTATATCCTGAATAACCGTCGAGCATACTCAGATACTCGTAGCCAGCGGCAGAATCGACTAGCATTTCTGCCACAGGCATAGGATATTCATCTTTGGGTGTAGCAGCATTCAAATCTCTGAAATCTATGCACACCCTCAATGTACCATTTTTCTTAATCACTGGCACAATGTTTGCAATCCATTCGACATACCTCGTAACGCGTATGAATTTGCACTTCAGCAGTCTTTCGACTTCCGTTTTGATCTTCGACAATATTTCTGGAGCAAAGCGCCTTGGACTTTGCTTGATTGGCTTCTTCCCAGGTTTGATTGGCAACTGAAGTTCCACCAATCCTCTGCCGAGACCAGGCATTTCGTCGTAATCCCATGCAAAACAGTCCTTGAACTCTTTTAACAAATGGATTACTTCCAACTTGAGTTCTGGGTCAATTTTTGCGCTAATGTAGGTTGGCTTTTTCTCTGACCCTTCGCCCAAGTTGATTTCTTCTAAAGGATCCTGCGCTAGCATCTTGATGTTATTCGCCAAGGGGTCCTTTTCGAATCCCAAAGGCTCATCGTCATAGATGGCGTCGAGCCTTTGTTCCTGCATCCCTTCTGGCATGATATCAGGAGGTTCTGGATCGAAGTCCTTTCCAGGACCTGCAGAAGATAACTGTTGATCATTGGCCTGTGTGGCCATATATTTTACTTCGGCTTCGAGAGCCGTTATCATCTTTTTTTCGGCTACGTAAGCCGAAATTCGCTTCAATGATTGTGACTCAGTCATTGTCACTGAATTCACTTCCCCAACCAGTTGGTTGGATATCAGTTAACCCACTAAAGTCAATGTGGGACAAGTCTTCTCTGTCCCATTGAAAACCATGCTCAGGGTGCAGGTATAGGGAACAAAAAGTATTTGGTGCTGGCGCCAAGTCGAAGTCAGGTGTTGGGCATGGCCCAATGTGAGCCAGGTTCTTGTCGAAGTCTGCCAGCCCTAGGTGATTTACTTCGCCCAGGTAATAACTTTGGTCCGCTTCTATGTTTTCGACCATTCCATCAGGACGCCATAGCAGCAACCTCTGGTGCATTGATGATGGTACAGCTCCAACACCATGAATCCATTCACGGCCCAACAAAAGATTATAGTTAGGTTTGGCTGATATGACCATAAGCATAGTTGGTCGAAGGATAGATCCCACCTTGATATCCAGTTGGATCACACCCATAGTGGTCCCTATGCCGCCTTCATAATTCGACAGGACCATGTTGTGAGGCTTAATATTCTCATCACTTTTGCCTATTTTTCTTAGCATAAAGTGAGGGATGATGTTGATGGTTGCCCCACAATCCACCAAGATCTTATTTACTGTGGTTTCTTCGAGTTTAGCCCTTATAAATAAAGGCTTGAGGTGATTTTTCATCGCCTCTATAGGAGGTTCGAAGAACCCATTCTGCTCTTCAGTAGCGTCATTATCCATGACGAAATAGCACACTGGCCTATGTTTGGCCATTTCTTGCTCCACTTCCCAATCACTTGTTTCGACCTCCACCTGGCGGTTGAACTCTCTGGGCAGAACTGAGACTATGTTCACCATGATGTCTAAAGTGTCATCTAACTCAGAGCCATCTTCGTTGTCAACTTCACCCTGGTTAGGCCAAACTAGCCTATTGGTTACTGGTTGTCTTTCCAGAGGTTTCCTTTGCTTTCTTTGAGGAACATTTGAACTGGTTTCTGCCTTTGGTTCATTAGCAGCTTCCCTCTCAGCTTTTCGTCGCCTCTGGTATCTCCTCCATTGAGATCGAGACATGGGATTTTTCCCTTTGTAGTTGCTTGACACCTGTGTCACTTTAGGGGCAGCAACATGAGGCTCTTTCTTATTTGTTAAAGAGGAACCTCTTGGCACATCGAAGGAGTGCCATCTTTCCTCGCTTGGTCTCTTTCGACCAGAGGTTTTGTACCATGTATCTACTGGTACATTAGTCGGAGGCCTGAAAGTCATTGGCCTCTTTTCTTGGTTTGAACCCCTTTGGGAGGCTCTTCTGGGGTCATGTCGAGTATCAACACTTTCCCTTTTTCTATTTGCTGCTCTTACACCTTGAATATGTTCAGCAGCTTTTTTGTCAAAGATCGAACTGCATCTGGGACACAGCATCACTTCTGACTTCTTTTTCTGGCATCTTTGCAGGAAATCTGCCAGATTTTCATTTTCCCGAGGGAAAGCAGTTTTGTTTGCTTGTTCTTGCCTCATGGCCTCCTCTGATGCTTTTGGTTCAGAGACTTCGACCATGTTGACATTCATGGTATCCTTGTTGGCAAGAGTCAACTGCTTCGTTTGAATCTCCAAGTCCTCCGTCTGGCCTTGAACTGCAGCCAAGTGAGAACTGGGTTTTTTTCCAGATTTTTGGGCTCCAACTGTCTCCAGCTCTGGGCTTTCGACCGCCTTCTGAACCGCTTCAATTATCTTTCTGGATAGATTCCCAGAAAAACTGCCAAAGATTGGCATGTTGATATGGTCCTTTGAGACTTCGACCATTGTGATTCCTGACCTCTTCGACTGGCTTCTGGATGCCTCAATCACGTTCACCTCTGAAGGTTCAGCATAATGGGCTTCAGCCTGCAACGGGTTAGAGTCCACAGTCATGGGGGTCTTGTCAGCAAACTTCAACCTCCCTTCTTTGATAGCGTCTTGCACAAGATTCCTGAAAAGAAAACATTGAGACGTTTTATGGCCCAGAAAATTATGATATTTACAAAAGCCTCTCTTTTTTCTTTGATCAAGAGGAGGCACTTTTACCCCTGGGGGTACTATCATTTGGCCATCTTTTACAAGCAAGTCAAAGATTTCATCACATTTTGTAATATCAAAACTATAAGTCTTTTTGGGGAACCTATCGTTGGTCCTTTCTGGACCAGTGGGATTTTTCCCACTTGAGGGGACTAACAGTTTGCAAGAGTATGGTGGCCCTTGTTTTAGTTCCGCTAAATCGACCTCGCCTTCGTCGACGGTTATAGTTTCTTCGAAGGTTTCTGGATCTTCGTCATCCATCTCAACATACGCTATCCTCTCTCTTTTATGAGTTTTTGTTGCCTTGGCTTTCTCAGCTTTAAGGCGTTCGACCTGTCGAACTCTATCGGCCAGTTGGGCCATGTCTCTCAGGTATTGAGTGTCTAACTTCTTCCTAATGGAATAATCTAAACCGCCTGCGGCTATTTCGACTAACTCATGTTCTGGCACTTGTGTAAAACATCTTGCTTTAAGCAACCTAAACCTATTTAGATATTCGTCTATAGGTTCAGTGAAACGTCTCTTTACACTGGCCAATTCTTTCAGGCTTATCTTGGTTTGTCCCACGTAGAATTGCTCATGGAACAATCTCTCCAACTGGGTCCAATGATGGATCGAATTGGGGGGGAGAGTTGTAAACCAAGTAAATGCGTTCTTTGTTAAAGAACTTGGGAAGTACTTAATCCTCAGGTTTTCGTTGTTTGAAATATCTCCTGCTTCGATCAAGTATCTCGCCACATGTTCGACAGTAGATTCTGTCGTGTCCCCAGAGAATTTAGTGAACTTAGGGACCTTACATCTAGGAGGTAAGTCTGTTTGTAACACGTATTCTGACAGTGGGGATGTGAAATTGGGCCTACGAAAGCCCATGTTCATCCCATTCTGCGTCATTATTCTTTCGATCATGGCTGCCAGATTATTTTCCAAACCCATATTCTGGTATTGGATATGCTGGACTACTTCGTCAGCATTTTGGTTTCTGTTAACTAACCTTACCTCTGGGGCTACAACCCTAGGTTCTTCGACAGGCTGCTCCAATCGTGCCCTAAGGTTTTCTTCGACAGGCTGTTGGACTTGGTTGATAGTGGTTTCTTCCTCTAAGAGTATACCTTGGTTTCCCCTTATTTGCGCCCTTTGGGGCTGTCGAATAGGTTGGGGTACTCCAAAGAAATCAGCCAAACGCGTCATTTGCGCTGTCATCTGCTGATTCGACTGGGTGGTTTTTTGTATTAGAGGGTTCAGCACTGTACTTAAAGTTTGTGCCAACATTTGAACCATATCATGGTTGCTTTCGTCCATTTGTTGCCTCAAGACTGCTGTCGAGGCATTTGTAAGGCCATGTGCTACTTGGTACGTCCCTCCTAAGAGTTGGGTCCTATTTCTATTCGCCATACCTACTCCAGAACCTTGGAGTGGCGAAGAGGCACTCACTAAAGGGTCTGAAAAAGTGGACGCAGCGTTCGTTAGGCTAGCCAAATCAGACGTTGGCATGCCATAGAGTGGTTCTCGATTATGACCGCCTGTCATAAATCCTGGGGGAACATAAGGCCTTGTGCCTAGATTTCCCCTTGGTGGGGGAGTTCCTAAAGGCACTCTGGGGCTTGTGAACGGAGGTAATGGCCCCGTTGTTGTGACCGTTACTGCTGGTGTTGAACCAGCGGTTATCGCTTCACTTACGGTTGGGATAACCGTTGTTCCCACATTCGTTTGTGGGATTTCGTTATTGTTTGGCGGATTCGCCATCGCTTCTCTTCTTCTGGCAGTATTGGTATTGTTAGTGTATATTCTACCACTTCTCAATAACATGCAATACTTCTCGAAAAATATGATATTTTGTATGAAAAAGGTTAAACTTCAAAATCAACACACAGTCCCACCGGGTGTGCCAATTTGTTTACCGTGGGAATTGGTAAACAACCGCTGATTTTCCAAAAGGTTACTTATTTGGTGACTCGTAGGATCGATCAGATTGATCCTAAGACATGGTTGATTTTGGGGTTTTGATTAAGTTTGGTAATGGTTAAATGACGAGAAAATAAAGAAGCTTTATGTAAATTGCATGAAGAATGTAAATTGCATGAAGAAGAGAACTTGATAAAATAAAGGAAGGCTTGAAATAAAGGCTTTCGACTGGAAAAGTAAAGGAGAAAGCAAGTAAAGTTTCTGGAAAATAAATGACTTTGATTAATAAAGTGGTGTTTCACACATACATTCTCAACAATTCTTTCTCACACGCTGGGTACTCGAATCTATATGAGTGACTTGTATATAATTGTGAACACACGCGAAAAACTGCGTGAACTACTAATATTTATACTGAACGCATCCCAAGTAACCTTCGGGAAGTTACGCTGCTTCGAGATGACTCCACTTGGCACGTTCACAGCGTTCGACGCTCCAGATCTTTGCACGTTGCACTTGGTAACCGCTGGGAACCGTTTTCCCTCCAAACGTTTGAATTTCAAACCGTCCCACTCTGAGCAATCGAACACCTTCGTCGAGAAGCATCTTCGACGAGAAACACCTTCGACGTCGAAGGCAACCAAATTCTCCCTTGGAAGAAATCCTCTAAGTACATTGCCATCTTCTGATGAGCATTTCGACAGACCCAGCTGGTCGAAGCCATCCTTCAGCTTTAATGGCTGATATTAATAAAAACAAGGGTGTCGAATTTAGGATCCAACACAACCCTAATCGCATAACTCTGCAACAACACAACCCTTGTGCCGTCATGAACCCTAATGCAACAGTTTCATGCTGTCAAATACATTTCGATTGATAATTCAGTATGATTAATCACATGCCATTGCTTCACCATACTAATGTCGGATTCCGAAACATATGAACAGTGATCGGTCAAAGGAATAACAATCATCAAGTGTTTGAATGAACGAAACAGAAACAGTATATCCCATATACCATCGTTGCATCAGATTTACTTATATCATATATAAAAGTGATCGATCTTATTTGTGTAACCTATGGACGATTGATGTATCGCTGCTTCACCATACTAATGTCGGATTCTGAAGCATAGTCAACATCAATCATCCAAATCGTACACAACAGATGCCAAATTTAATTAATCGTTTATTATTCAATTCATTCTGGTTTTAATCGAATCAAAACAGAAAATATAGAACATAAACAACTATCAGATCCATGGTTTCGTAAGTGGCTCTGATACCACTGAAGGAAAATTGCGATCAAAAGCGCAGCGGAATTTAAAATTTTCCTTTAGTGATCCTTACGAATGAACATGGTCAGTGATAAAAATATTTACCTCTTGTGGCGATTCAGACCTTTGATGTTGTGATCACGAGCGTTGATGAAGAACAACACCTCTACTCAGTCCACACGAACATATCGCTTCCGGTCACAGTGCTAGCTGATCACGAACGGAAACCTTGAGTGAGAGAGAGAATCAAAAACGAAATTGCATCAAGTGAAATTGCTTCATCACAAGGGATCTATTTATAGAATCACTCGTGTGGGCTACAAGCTAAAAGCCCAATTAAGGCTATAAGCTAAAAGCCCAATTAAGCTTATGGACATCATACCTTATGATGTACCATATATCACTTATCCACGTGGTACCTTACCACTTTCCGTATTACACTTAAGTGCAACGTATCTTACGATGTTCCTTATTTATTCTATCCCTCATCAACCTGTCCTTATGTGTGTGACCCTGTAGGTTTTCGCGACGTTGGCAATTATATTAAATCACACATTTAATATAATAAACAGTGAGCGGTATCTAGCAACGCATCACTGTTACCCAAGTCACGAAAATGTCATGTGATCTGACCAAACCTTTTCCGTGATAATATTTGTGTTGTACAATTACCCTTTTGCCCTCATGTCTATATTGAACACAAGGCATACACTGTGTCACCCTTGTCCAGTTCAATATTGGGCCCTTAGACATTTATCCTGTTATGCAGGATGAGCAAATTCCATCTAGGTCACTCATGTCCCTTAGCATGCTTTGTGAAGTACCCATCAACCGTCTTTATAGTCATCCAGTTACGAATGACGTTTGATCAGCAATAAAGTACTTGACTCTACATCTAGGGTCCATAGTGGTTTCAGTTCGAAGGGTGGTATACACCATTATCATCACGAGAATAACTTATGACACTTTGCATAACATTCTATGTAGTATTCTCATAGCGGGTCAATCCAGTATAAATATTACTCCTAATATTCATACCTATGTCAAGACTTGATAACTCTTTATCTATGATCCATGAGATATGATCATCAATCTATCTTCATAATAATCTTAATGCTTTAATGTTATCCCACTTCTCATTAAAGCTTGACTACGGATACTTTAAGAATAGTGTCTTATGTTTAATGGGATCTCATGATTAAGTCACACTTAACATTTCATTAAACAAATAAACCATTTTAGGGACTTTATTATTTTGGAAAGCAAACATAATAAAGAAATGCCTTTTATTATTAATAAATAATTCGATACAAGTACCAAAAGTATTGGCCTCTAGGGCTTACACCAACAGTTTGAGGTAGCCAAGTTGATAATTCGACCATATTTCTTGGTGAAGGGAGAATCTCCAAGCACCCTTGATGCTAATTCTTGAAGTTGAGGATGCAGTTTCACGAAGTTGACTCGAATGATATTCCTACGAATAGGAATCATGGCCTACAAAACAGAACAGAGATAAATTCCTAAATCCTTGAAATGGTTAGTGAGAATGCTTATGATGTTTATGATGTTATGTATAAATCAAATAAGTCTTTATGTACAAATAATCATATACACACAAAGCAAACAAGTCCTTAGATTTAGGCTTGCATGGGGTTTATAGGTAAGTAACCTCTTGAAGTTTAGTTGGCTTAACCTGTCTTAGAAAGTAATCGGGTTCTAGGGATCTCAATATCACTGACCTTTCTTTTAGGCATTATCTCGGCGCAATTAATCTTTTCTTGCGGCCGAGATATCCCAAAAGTCCGATCTCAATGAGTGTAGCATCGAGTATCAACCAATCTTCAGCTTTGCACCAAAGTCGACTATCTCACTACTTCCTAATGGCCAAGTTGTTCAATTAAGGTTCTATGGTCAGTTAGTGCTTCATGACACCACTCAGCGGCCCCGTATTCTCCTTGACTAACTCAAGGGCTACCGGTACCAACAAATGTGTCACACTAACGTAGCCATCACTTCAACCATGTCGGTATACGCTGCACAACTCCCATGATTTATTGCTACTTGCCTAAAAGTTGCCCCAGATCCGGGTGGAGGATCTTTAACAATAACCCAAACAAGGACCCAAAAATGTAAAGCAAGCAAGTCAAATAAGGAAAGCAAGTAAATATGATCTATCTCTAAGGTAACCCCACTTTTAAGTAACTCCTCAGCAGAGTCTCCAGTTCTGTAATACATTGGAAGAACTGACCTGGTTGTTTTACATTTGATCGCAATTGTTGCGAATAGCAAGAGTCGCCATCGACTTTTCTTTTATCCAATAAGGAAAGGGTGAAAAGAACAGGAAAGACCTTTGAGATTATTTTCTTGAGTTCGGGGGGCAGGTTATGAAAAGGGAAGGTGTTAGAACCCTTTTCATCTATAGTTATCTACGGACTCTTAGTTGTTTTCTAGATCATTTGCTTTGTTGGAAATGTGCTTTGTGGTGTAAGTTTGAATATATTTTGCAAAATGCATTTGTTGTGGAGAACTTTGTAATGATTCAAATATCTATAAGAATGCATACAAAGTGTTGGTTTTGAAAATAGTTCAAAGAGATGTTCGTTTTTAAAAGATGTTTTGAAAGTGTATGTGTGGAAATGGTTTTAGTTCAAGAGAAAGCAACTATGAGCGTCCTAGCTACTCAAAAGCTCTATGTTCTTTTCCTCCTCCTTTAGATGTTGCTATCTTACCATTGATTTGGTAAGAAGCCCCTTCGTTGGATGTGAAGAGACGGGCATGGGTCAATTGTATAATCATAGAAGGTAACCTATGAGACGTTTTAGCAATTTTCGTAAGGGACTAGATCGTTTACCAAAGGCAACATCGAGGGACATCGAGGGACTACGATCTTTTTATCGAGGGTCTTTGCTAAAATGCCCATATTTGAGGGACATGACTATTTTCCAAGGCAACAAGTGAGATTACCCTAGAGGTGTATGTGTGTGAATAGTGTGTTTGATTGCATGCATTTTTGTCTTCAATTTTAGGGTTGTCTACTTGTTGATTTATCTTGCCATACACACCCTAATTACTAACAATTTATATTAAAGCGGTAAATTGAGGAAAGTAAATTTATTACGCTATTACATCACTTGGGGGATGGGGGATATAAATTTACAAATGGGGATTTCAAAAAATTAAATCCTAATTATCTATTACAACCATATTGAAACTTGAATAATGTATAAGGAACATAATGTACAAGACAAAATGGAAAAAGGAATAGATTTGTTTTGTTTTTGTTAAGGAAATTTAATTAAGTTAAAGAAAAGAAAATAAATAGAAAAATGTTTTTTTGGTATTTATCATTGTAAGAGATTAAATAAAATATACTAAATAATTTAAATTTATTTTTGGTGTTTTCGTGTAGAAAACAATTTTTGTGGTTAAAATGGTTTTTGTGTAGAAAACAATTTTATGCTTGGGCCCGGGGTCTGTTTGTTAGTAAATAGGGGGGGTTCAGAAACTGGAAATGCTAAGGCCAAGCCAATATAGGCCCAAGCGTGCTTCCTGCAAACAAGGCAAAGTGAAAAAAATGAACAGATGACAGAAGGTCTCGCTGGGGCTTGAACCCAGGAGCTTACACAGAAGTGTCTTTCGCGCACGCTGTTTGTACCACTGGGGTGGTCTGTTTCATCTGTTAGTTATACAGTATGTACTAAAGATAAAATGAACTCATGGCTTCATCTTTTTCCTTCGAGCGCATGGATGTATAGCTTATTTGTTAAGATTCGAAAGGCTTCACCCTCATCCAATCGAAGGATGTAAAAACATGCCTAACATGTGAATACAAATCTAACTATGTAGATTTCGAAAGCTACAGAACAAAGGTTAGCCCAAATTTGTTTGGTACCAAAATCGAAAAAACTAACTAGTCAGAGTTGAGATTCTCAAGACACAAGCAATAAAAATAAAAACTAAGAGTATGGTCAGTTTCCTAGATAGGATATCTATATTTTTCTTTTCAATGTATATACAAATGATGTTTGAATGAAAAGTTCCAAGTTTAAGAAAACTTACCTCTTGGAGCAAAACTTGAGGTACTTCGACAGAGCCTCCAAGAACAGTTTGATGAGGGAATAAGCCTTCTTCGACCTCCCTGAAGCTATTCTAGTTGCTATTTTGCTTTGAAATTCACTTGAATCGAAGGTTTGTATGTGGAAGTTAGGAATGAATCGAAGGGCTCATTAACTTCCTTGAGTGGGTTTTTGAAGGCTTTGGGAGTGTCTCAAAGGCTGGTATATGGAAGCTAGGGGGTGAATCGAAAGGTTCGCTAATGTATGAAAGGGTTTGATATTTTTGAGAGTTTTAGAGTTTGAGAGTTTGAGAGTGTGATAGTTTGATAGTTTGAGAGTTTGAGAGTGTTTAATGATTTTTTTCATGCAACCAAAAGTCTCTCCAGCTACTAAAAAGCCACCTTTAGATGTGTTGTGGAGTATCTTATTTATAGAAGAGTTTGGCTGAGATTTAGAGGGGAAAACAAATGAAATTTGAACAAATTAGGTATGTTGTCTTCATAGCCTTCGAGGTGCAGCTCTTGTATGCCAATTTGGCGCAAATATGGGAGCAGCATAGTAGGACTGCTTTGCAGAAGTTTTGGAGTGTTGTGGCAACTTGATCCAGAACTGTTTTAGAGTAGACTGTTTTTGACCAGACTCATCAAAAGAAAAAACACCAATTGTGTGTCCTTCAAATGGACCAATTGTGTGTCCTTCGAAGGGGCCAAATGTATGACCTTCGAATGGACCAATTGTGTGTCCTTCGAAGGGGCCAAATGTATGTCCTTCGAATGGACCAATTGTGTGTCCTTCGAAGGGCCAAATGCATGTCCTTCGAATGGACCAATTGTGTTTCCTTCGAATGGGAAAAATGTATGTCCTTCGAATGGACCATATGCGTTTCCTTCGAAGGGACGAAATGTATGTCCTTCGAATGGACCATATGTTGTGTGTCCTTCGAATGGGCCTTTTGTATGTTCTTTGAATGCGCCAGTTGTATGTCATATTGTAGAAACTATGTGTGTTGAAGGACTTAAAGGTGGAATCGAAGCATGAGGGGGGTCATTGTCTTGTGCATGCTAGCATGAGAGAAGTCACTGCCTTGTGCATGCTAGCATGAGGGAAGTCTTTGCCTTGTGCATGCTTGCATGAGGGAAGTCTTTTCCTTGTGCATGCTTGCATGAGGGAAGCCCCTGCCTTGTGAATCAAAGAAACCATGCAGGAGGCCACTGCTTTGTGAATCGAAGCAAGCATGTAAGAGGATATTGCTTTATGAATCGAAGCAAGCATGTAGGAGGCCATTGCCTAATTGAAACTTGTGAACCAAGCTTGCATTGAAGGAGGCCAAATGCCCAATCGAAGATTGTGAACCAAAGCTTGCTCGAAGGAAGCCAGATGCCCAATCGAAGCTTATGAATCAAAGAAAATTTTCTCTTCTTTGTTTTGATGCTTGAGAGCCCAATATGATCCATGGAAATTGCATGTCTTAACCCAGTAGAAATCTTGTGAGAAAAATCTTGAGAAATGAGAGGGAAAATTTTGGGGTACAACACTTTTATGCAGGGGACATGCCCGCGATATTGTATTTGTTTAGCCCGTGACTGATAGTTTCCTTTTGATTGTAGATTGGATGGCATCCCTTTCTGAGCGTCTACTAAAGTTGAGGCCCAAGAACGCTTCCACCTTGGGGCCTAAGAATGAGGTCGCTCAGCTTCAGGAGCAGGCCAAATCTACTGCCCGTGCAAAAGGTTTCCCTTCTTCCTTTAAGACCCAGGTTCCTCCTCCCGAGCCTCCAGTAAAGAGGAAGCCCGTGGAGGATACCGAGCGCATTTCACCTGAAAGTGATAAGGGGGCCGGGGGAGTTTTCGTGTTGCCTCCCTTTCATCTCAACCGTGATATCTTTAGTGGGGAGAGCTCTTTAGGTCTCCACGAGGAATAAAGGGAAGCGGTCTTGTCTGAAGACAAGGAAACTTGACAGAAAAACTTGTCGGAGGACGTGGCCGTCGTGATGAGGGTGCTCGAGACGGCTCTGACGCTGAATGATGAGGCAGCGGGCTCTCAGGCCGCCCTCGAGAAAGCACACGCCTAAATTCAGAAGTTGCATGGCATAAATGAGAAGATAAAGGGCGACATCATCAACCATGAAACAAAGTATGAGGCTCAGGTTCAACTCCTCAAGGATCTGAACAAGCTATGGCCTCAGCTGGATGCTGCGACCAAAGAGAACAAGCGGCTGGTCACCAAAATAAAAGAGCTGGAGGGGATCGTGGCACCGACTAACGAAGATACCGAAGCAGAGAAATCCATTACGACCAGGGGAGACCTAATCATGCACATCCGTGCGCTCGAGCAAGATGTCGTGGATACCCTCAGTTATGGTTTTAACACAGTCGTGGAGCAGTTCAAGATATTAAACCCTGATATCAAATTGGTGGTTGAAGGCGCGAGGCCGTTCAATTAGGTGGTTGATGGGAAAATATTTTATCCCCCCGATGATAGTCCCGTGGAGGACAGTGACAAGGAGGATGAGATCTGATTTGTTTTCAGGCCTGCATGCCCGCTTTTGTTTTAGTTTGGATTTGTGGCCTGCGTGCCTATAAATTTTGTAATTACTTAAACAGTTTCGGCCTTCATGGTCGGCATTTATAAATGCTTTCATTTTATTCCCTTGTTGATGTTTGTTAGATATTTTCTTGTCGTTGTTCTTGGCTTGTTTTATTTTATGAAAGTTGGTACTTCCATGACTGGAGATTTTTGCTCGACCTTGGTTGTGGTTGATACATGTTGGGGTGTGTCGAGGAGGCAGTGTAGGAATCCGCGAGACGAATTCAAGATTGCGGTCGGAATCTTGGCTTCACAGCATGAACTTCCCATTGCGAGCAGGGTGTTCTGCCAGTTGGGTACTTCGATAGCAGAGCTCGATCGAGGTGTCTCTATCCGGCTAAGGTTTTGCTCGAGAAATGAAAAAATCCTGCCTTTTATTAATGTTTGGAAGCTATGTCAGTACCTCGACATGCCTCTGTGGTCGAGCGTGTCCTATCGTCTGTTAGAGAGGACCAGTTGACTACTAATGCCCGTCATTTTGATAAGAACTTAGTCGTAATATTGTTTCAATTTTGTAATGTTCCATGGTTGAGGTAACGATTCTTCATTTAAGTGTTCGAGGTAGTATGCCCAGGTGCTCGTAGCTCTGTGGACGCGGTACGGTCCTTCCCAATTCGCGGCCAGCTTCCCCTCACGGGAATCTTTCTGATTCCTCTGTAAGACTAGGCTGCCGGCCTGGAACTTGCATTTTATAACTGCGGTTGTGGTGAAGGGTGTGATGCGGTGGGAGAACTGACTTGAGGTTTTGCGTTTGTGTTTGCAAATGTTGCGGTTTATCAAGAGTCGCCACCGACTTTTATTTTATCCAAAAGGAAAGGTAAAAAAGCACAGGAAAGACCTTTGAGATTGTTTTTGGGTTCGGGGGGTAGATTATGAAAAGGGAAGGTGCTAGCACCCTTTTCATCCATGGTTTTCCATGGGCTCTTAGTTACTTGTTTTAGATCACTTGCTTTGCTTTGACAATTGTTTGAAATGGTGCTTTGTGTGGTTTTGAAAGTATTTTGAAAAGAGGTCATCGTTTAGGCAATCTTTGTAATGATTCTTGTTTGTAAGAATGTATATAAAGATGTTTGTCTTTTGAAAAATGTTTCAATGTTTTGAAAGTTGTTTGGAAAATGTTTTGAAATATGTGTGTTTGTTTGAAAACAGCAAGGATTGTTTGCAAGTTTGATCAAGTAACTAGAAGCTATCTACCTACTCAAAAGTCTTTCCTACATATTTTTATTCCTTTGACATTGTTAACCTACCATTGTTTTGGTAGATAACCCTATCTTTAGATGTTAAACGGGACGGGCGTGGGTCATCGTATGACCATGATAACAATATTGCCAAGTATCTTAGCAAGTTTTGAGGGACTAAGATCATTTGTTTAGGCAACCAAGATAGCGTCATCGAGGGACTATGATCTTTTGTTTTGTTTTGTTTTGCCAAGATACCTAACATGCATACCATGGCCATTTTGTAAGGCAACCAAGTGGATGAAACCCTAGGGGTGTTGTGTGCAATGTGTTGTCATTTTTCATGCATTTTGTCTTGTATTTAGGTCATGCTATTTGTTTGATTTTGTCTTATCATACAAACCCTAATTTACTAAACATGTATATAATGCGATAAATTGCGTAAAGTAAATCTAAACTATTACAACAATATTATGGGAAGAGAGATACAAGTTTTGAATGGGGATATTTGCACAAAATAAAACCCTAATTTACTATTACAACCCAATTGAATTTATTGTACAATAAATAAATAAACAAATATTTAAATATGCAATAAAATGTAAATATGCAAAAATGTTTTGTAATTGTTTTATGTATGAGAAAATAAAATTATCTAAGTCCTAAAAATAAGAAAAAATAATAATATTATTTTTGAAAGGGGAAACCCTAATTTTTTGATTAAAAGAAAGATATGTTTTCTATATTATTTTATTCATTTTTGTTTAAGAAAAATAATAATAATATTATATACAAACATTTAAAAATAAAATATGTATGAAAATAATTATTTTTATGTGAAAAAAATAATAAAATAAAATGTATAGTATTTTCAAATTATTTACAAGTTTTATTTAAGAAAATAAAGTATAAAATCTTAATAAACCATTTATTATGCAAAATAAAATAAAATAAAAATATAATAAAATGCAAAAAATAAAGAAAATATTTTTGGGTATTTTTTATCATTTGGAAAAAATGAATGCAAGCATAAAAAATAAAAATATGCAAGAAAATACAAAAATATAAAATAATAAGTCAGGGGGTGCAGAAGTAAAATGGGGGGGTACAAAAAGTCAGAAAAGCCAGGCCCAGGCGCGCCAGGCCCAGACACTTCATCCCTGTCGTTGGCTTCTTCCTCCTGCGCGCACTTCTGAGCCAATCCCGTATCTTGCTATTCTTTGCATAAAATCAAAAACTTGTAACATGAAAAATGTAGCTCATGGTCTCACGATTCCAGTGATATAAAGTTTGTGACCTAACACTCAAAGATCAAGGAGAATTTTATCACCCCTAATTTCTGACCTAAAATTTTCATGAACTTCAAGCTTCAAATTCTCACTACTCAGTTAATATAAATAAAAACTATGCATATGTACATCTTAAGCAAGTTAAGGACTACATCTTTGCTTCACAAATCATGACCTAAGGATGCCTAAATAGAGAGATAGAAACTTGAAAAATACCTTGTTCAGTTGAGTTTGGATATGGCAATGTGGGAACTTTGAGTGAGGCCTGAAGTTCTTGTGAGCTTCCTTGAAGTTCTCTCAAGCTTCTCCAATGCTCAGCTTGCCTTGTAGATGCTTGAATCTTGCTGCACGAGTCAACCTGCAAACCTTCAAAATGAAAATGGTGAAGCTTGAAACAGGGCACACAGTTGCAAGACAAGGGCCTGGACAGTTTAGGTGTGATGTATGGAAGGTGTTTCAAGGGTTGAATCAAGAAACGCACGAGCCAATATTGATTTGGCTTGAGATTTGCAAAAGTTGCCCTGTTTGGGAAGAAAATGGTGTTTTTTGTATTTGAGGGTGTTTAGGATGTTAGGCAATCGTGTTTAGGCTTGTTATAATGTTCTGAAGTCGTTTGAAATGAAGCCAAGGCTTGCCTTTATCAGATGGATGAGTTGTATTGACTTTTGCAAGTTTACTTGCTTTTGAAGAAAGTTGAAGTGACAATGCCCAAAAGCTTGTACTTGCTAGTTCCTTAGCTGATAAGAGTTGGTAAACATGCCTGATAACTGTGGACCTTGCTTGTGACAAAGAAACAGCTTCAATGCTCAAGGAATGCAAAGTTGCAAAAAGGCTAGCTTTATGAAAATGGTATTATGAACTTTATGCCATTTTTGGATTAACTCATTGTGCAATGCTTCAAAAGTCAGAACAAGACCATTATCCAATGTGTTTGCATTTAATTATGGAGTTTAGAAGGGATTAGGACCTGTAAAACCAAGTACAAGCATGTTTGAAACTGATTTGCAATTTGTAACATTGTGAAAATGCCTTGCACAAAAGTGATAAATTGCCATTTTCATTTCTTTGATTATCCCTAACCATAAATGATCTTGGAGAGTTCTTAAACATTTTGGAAATCTTGTAACATGCTCTATAATCCATATTTGAAATGAATTTTGAGATACCTCTTGGAACTAGGTGAAAAATTGCCATGAAGTTAGGTCAAAAATCTGCCTAAACTAGGACAAAATTTCACTAAGTTAAAAAGTTTATGGACCCCTATTCACAAAATCATAACTTGAGATCCAAGCATCTTTTTGGAAAACTTTGTGAATAAAAGTTTTATATTTCATGGAGGACTACAACTTTCGTGTTGGAAGTTTCCTTTGAATCCAATTGCATCATGGTGAAAAAGTTGTGGAAAGTTAGGGAAAAAAAGAAATTTCCATAACTTAGAAACTTTCTAAGTTATGAAAAAATTTCAAATTAAACCCTAATTTACAAAATTAGGTTTCTTGGTCAACAAGTTTCACATTTTGACCTATCTTGATGAATTGTGACCCTTGGCACTTGATTTTGACCAAAAAGTCAAAGTTTGACTTTTCAGTGTACATTTGATTTTTGATCAGTTGACTGAAAAATTTATCTGTCAATCCTATGCATTTGAGATCTTTTGAACTATGTGATTAGGTCAAGATGATGCTATTTATTTCTTTAAATCATTCTTGAACCCAATTGGTCATTGGCTAGGTCAAAAATCAGAAATTGCCCTTTCTCAGTCAAAACCCTAATTTTGACCATTTTGCCCTTTTGATGATCTGGTCAAATTTCTTGAGGAGTTGTGATCCAAACTTGATCAAATGGTACATAGGGGCCTAGAATGTTGTTGTGGATAAAAAATTATGAATTTTGACTGTAAATTGGCCATGGTTGACTTTTTCCCCAATACAATTAATTTTTAGGTCAACTATCCAATTGACTGGGCAAAAATGTGATTCAAGGCTTGAAACTTGGTATGAGCAATCTTAGGGGTCCAATATGGTGTATGAAAGTCACATGAAGCATTGATGGTCCAAAAATCCTTGTGCAAACTCAAACCCTAATTTCAGGTCATCAGTGTAAGGAGATGTCTTGAGCTGAGCAAACCCTAATCCTGTCTGGAGTCCAAGAGGTCTTGTGAGGAAAAATCTTGATAATATGAGAGGGAAAATTTTGGGGTACAACAAAGGGCTACCTGTTATTTCAGTGTGGCTTCATGAAGAGCTGCTCCTGATCGGATTTCCTCGACTAGGTCGAGCTCTTCTCTTAGGGCCTCGTCGTTTAATTCCTTATCGAGAGGGACTTCAGTTCGCCTAGATGGTTCCATGATCTCCACGGGGATGACTGCTTTGGTACCATAGGTTAACCTAAATGGAGTATCACCGATCTTCGACTGCGGGGTTGTTCGGTATGCCCATAGGAAAATGTGAAATTCTTGGACCAACCCTCTTTTGGCCTCGCCTAGCCCGCGTTTAAGTCCTTGCAAGACAACTTTATTCGCGACTTCAGCTTGCTCGTTGGTTTGAGGATGTTTGATCGATGTGAAGTGCTACTTGGTGCTGAGCTTGGTGATGAAGTCTCAGAAACCTTGATCAGTGAACTGTATCCCGTTGTCGTTGACGAGCGTTTGTGGTATCCTGAATCGGACAAGTATGTTTCACTTATAGAAACAGAGGGTATTGTGTGAAGTGATTCTGGCCAGGGCTTCGGCTTCTATCCACTTCATGAAATAATCGACGACCACGATAATAAATTTATTTTGATATGAACCTCGCACGAAGGTCCGAGGATGTCCATTCCCCACCAGGCGAATGGCCACAGGGAGGACAGTGTTTTTAGCTCTTACGGGGGTGCGAGGTGCATGTCCGCATGTCTATGACACTTGTCGCATTTTTTAACGTGTTCTTTTGTGTCTTGCTGCATGGTGGGCCAGTAGTAGCCTGCTCGCAACACCTTTCGTGCAAGGGATCTTCTGCTCAAGTGTTGGGCGTTGATTCCCTCATGGATCTCCCGTAATATCTCAGGGATTATGGATTCATTGACATATTTAAGGAGCGGGATGGATAATCCCCGCCTATATAGTTTGTACTCGAGTACCACATACGAGCAGGCTCGTTGTTTGGCAAAAGTCGCCTCTCTTTGGTCAACGGGAAATTCCCCGTTGGTCAGAAAGTTAAACATTGGGGCAATCCAACCTGAACTGTCCCCGATGGCGTTCACCTCTAATAATATAGTGGATTTTTTAATGCTCGGCCAAGAAATGGATTCTTGGATGACGGATTTGTTCCCCTCTTTCTTCTTTGTGCTCGCGAGCTTTGAAAGTAAGTTTGTCCGTGTGTTATGTTCGCGAGGTACGTGTTTGATTTTTGCCTGGTCAAACCTTTTCATCTATTCTCTGACTAGGTTCAAATATTCGACGAGGCTGTTGTTCTTATCCTGGTATCCTCCTTGCACCTGGGATGCAACGAGTTGGGAGTTTGTGAAAATTTATATTTCCTGGGCATCCAAATCCTCGGCCAACCTTAATCCTATGAGCAGGGCCTCGTATTCAGCCTAATTATCTGATGTAGGAAACCAAAGAGTGAGGGAGTGCTCGATCACGACACTTTCCTTGTTCTCGAGGAGGATTCATGTTCCACTTCTTGTCGAGCTGGAAGCTCCGTCTATAAAAACGGTCCACTTATGCTTCTTCCTTATAGGGGAGTCGTGAGAGGGCATCTCTGTGACAAAGTCGGCCAACGCTTGGGCTTTGAGGGACTTCCTTCTCTCGTACCGAATGTCAAACTCTGAGAGTTCCAAGGACCATTTCAACATTCGACTGGCCATGTCTGGTCGGTATAGGAGCTGCCTCACGGGTTGGTCTGTTTGTACGATGATCGTGTGGGCCAGGAAGTAGTGTCTAAGTCTCCTCGTCGCGTTGATGAGGGATAAGGCTACTTTTTCAATCTGTTTATATCTAACCTTGAGCCCTTGTAGCGCTTCGATCGTAAAGTATACTGGTTTTTTCCCGTTTGGAGTCTCGCGAATGAGGGTCGCGCTTACGACCTCAGCGGAGACGGCCATGTAGAGGAATAAGGTCTCCCCGTTCTCAGGTCGCGACATCACGGGTGGTTGGGAAAGGCTTTGCTTGAGGTGGAGGAGGGCTTGCCCACATTCCTTGGTCCACTCGAAAGCTGTTTCTTTGCGCAGAAGTTTGAAAATGGTAAAGCGTGTTGCGCGGACTTCGCCACGAAACAGGAGAGCGAGGTGAGCATACCATTTATGACTTGTATGGATTTTTTTTGAGCTAGGCATAGGAAGCTCGGAGAATGCCCGACATTTGTCAGGGTTGGCTTCAATTCCCCGTTCGGTCAGATAAAAATTGAGGAATTTGCCCGCCTTAACCCCGAATGTGCATTTCTCAGAGTTGAATATCATTTTGCATTGTCTCGCTTGGGCGAAGACTCTTTTGAGGTGGGAAGCATGGTCGGTTGTTTGAGATTTAACGATTATGTCATCTATGTATACCTCGAGCATATCTCTGATCTCGTCGCGGAAGACTTTGTTCATCATTCGGTTGTATGTTGCCCCTGCATTTTTTTAGGCCGAATGGCATTACGTTATAGTACTAGTTGCCTGAGCTGGTCATGAAGGTGGTACAATGCTCGTCGCTCATCGCCATCGAAATTATGTTATAGCCCGAATAGGCGTCCATAAACGATAAAATTTTATAGTCGACCAAGTTGTCGACCATCATATCAATGTTAGGTAAAGGAAAAACATCTTTGGGACATGCTCGATTAAGACCAGTATAATCAACATACATTCTCCATTTTCCATTATTATTTTTCACAAGTACAACATTTAAGAGCCAGGTTGAATACTGGGCCTCAAATAAAATTTGGCTATAGGAGGTCTTTTACAGCATTTTCAGCGACTTCCACTTTCTCGGGAGACTGCCTACGTCTACGTTGCACTAGTGTCCTAGCGGCTGGATAATTGGCGAGTCGGTGACAGGCGACCTCGGGGTCGATTCCAGGCATCTCCACGGTGCTCCATGCAAATAGGTATGTATTCTCCCTCAAACAAGCTTTGAGTTGCCTCCTCACCAAGTCAGAGAGTCCAGTTCTGATCTTCACGCTCTTGTGAGGGTTTTCACCGAGGGGGATGAACTTGAAGTCTCTGTCTATAATGGGTCAAAGAAGTTCATGTTCGCTGTTGGGGGCTTTGACTTCATCCTTGTCAAAGCGGGTGTCGAGCGAGATAGAGTCGACCTTTGGTGGAGCCGTTTGTTCTTCTGTCCGAGCAGGTTGCGATTCAGGTCGAGTAGTGGTAGCTCTTTTGGTGGGTCGCGCTCCAGTGTCGACTATGTTCTTCCCCTTGGAAGTTGCGTGAAAACATCTTCTGGTAGTTAAGATATCCCCGTGGATGGTGGCGACGCGTCCCCTCCGGGTGTAGAATTTCATCTTCAAATGGACAGTGGAGGGAACAATGGTCAATTTGTCCAATGTCGGTCTCCCTAGAATGCAGTTGTAGAGATAGGGGAAGTCGATCACTAAAAACCGCACCTTGATCTGTTGGGAGGCAGTCTCTTCCCTGAAGGTGACAAAAAGCTCAACGTATCCCCACAGTTTAGAGGTCGAGCCGTTGAATCCTTGTAGGTCGGACCCCACGTATGGTGACAGGTGGGTGTCGTCGAGCTGTAAGGTTCGGAACAGATGACTGTACATGACGTTGACAGAACTCCCCTCTTCGACCAAAATACGGTGCACGTCAAAGTTAACCATCCTTGCTCTCGCCAATAGAGGGATGCTCGAGTTAGGGGACCCACCGAGCAACTCCTCCAGGTAGAAAGTGATCGATTCAGATTTTCCTTTGAACCTCTCGAGTGTCACCGCTTGGGTTAGGGATGCATCCACAACCTCGTCGAGCTTCCTCTTCAGAGTTTATGGAGAGGTCGTTGAATCCCCCCGCCAATTATGACCATAGCAGAGGGAAATTTCTCACATCTGCTATGCATGGACAAAGGTTCATTCTCGTAGTTGTCGGGGACGTGGAAGTCCTCTGACCTTGTCACGGAGAAAGCTATCTGGATGAGGCCTGACTCATCTGATGGTCGGGTTTCTTCCTCGACTTATTTCACCTTACATGTGTCTCGGCGAGGGGCGCCATTGCATCGGTACTGCCCGAGTCTGCCACCTTTGATGAGGGTATTAATGGCATTCTTGAGGTGGACGCAGTCTTCTGTCAGGTGCCCGTGACTCCGATGGTACTGACAGTATTTGGTCCTGTCAGCCCCGGGTTTCGCATGAGCAGGTCGAGGACGTTTGACACCGCCGTCCTTGAAGTCAGTATTGGAGCACTCCGTCAAGATGCGCTCGCGGGAAGCGGTTAATGGAGTTTACTCCGTGAATCACCCTGCTGGTCCCCTGTGCTCGCGGGGATCGTGCGATTTATCATTCCTTCTCTTCTCGCTCGTCCATCGAGAAGGGCCTGCGTCCTGGTGTCGCGGGGAATTGGTTGGTCCATGATTCCTTGAGTCGCAAGCTCGGTTGGCCACTTCCTTCTCCTCGTAGTCCACATAGGCCCTGGCTTTTCGAGGAGAGCGTTGAAAGACCGGGATGGCTCAATGTCGATGGCCTTTCTGAACTCAGTGCCTGGGAGGAGTCCTCTCTCGAGCAGGTATCTTTTTATATGATCGATGCACGAGACCTGAATGGCCTCGCGGTTGAACCGATCAATGTACTCCTTGAGGGTCTCATCGCTTCTCTGCACGATAGCCTCAAGGGCGGCCTCAGTCTTTGGATGTCGACGAGACGCGGTAAAGGAGCTGATGAACTGGTTCTTAAGGTTTCTCTAAGAGGTGATCAACCCTGGGGTGAGGTTCTTGTACCAGTCCATCATAGTTTTTCTCAAGGTCGTGGGAAACAACCGACACTTGATCGGCCCCCCGATGTTATGGTAATGGAGCGTTGCCTCGAACCCGTCGATATGGTCGACTGGATCTACAATGTCGTCGTATTCTTTTAGTTGGGGAGGTTTCTCCATTCCCCTAGGAATGGGTGCCTCCATGATTGCTTGGGATAAGAGACCGCGGGGGTCGTCTTCGTCGCTTTTGTACGGGGAGTGGGATGGGGACCAATTGTAATGGAGGTCGTGGTGACGACCTTGGCTGCGGGGAAGATCCCTTAGTCGAGGTTGGGTTTCCCCGTTTCCTCTATTTCTATTTTCAAGGGATCGTCGTTCCCTGCGCGGGGGGTATGGTCGCGCCTCTAGGTGGCTTCGGGAAGCGTCCTCTCCAATGCGGGGCCTCACCCCGTTCGTCGGGGAGAAAGGCTTCACAATCTGTCCTGTATGTGTCTCCGCGGGAGAGATAGAGGACGATCTTCATTGTGACGGGGAAAAGGAGTGTCAGGTCTTCTGTGTCTTCTAGGGGTCCGGCGAGTCTGTACGAGCACCCTTAGTCACTCACCCTGTGAGAAGATCAGGTAGTTTGTCTGGTTGATGGCTGCGAACACAACTCTAGTCGTGGCATCAGCGCCCGCGGGGACCTCTTTAAAAGCATTTGGTTCATAGTTCTGAGGGGGATGGACATCCTCGTGCCGTCGAGAGTGGGATGACGATGAGGCGGACAACTCATCTCTATAATTCTGCTCGAGATCGGCCATGTCGATGTCGTTCCTGACGTTATTGTTGAGGTCGACGAGATGAGCGTTTTGGTTGTTGTTGACAGCTAGGTCGGCCATGACAATCACGGAGTTTGTTGGAGGGTTGCTTTAGTCTTGAGATGGAGACGGGGAAAGTGGTTTCCCATAAACGGCGCCACTGATTGTACCTGACTAGAAGGGATTGTCAAAGGCGCTAGCTTCAAGCTGAACAACAGTGAAAGGTGAAGTAGGGGTACCTGCAAGATACTCTGATGTCAAAGTGAGGTTCAGAGCTAATGCAAAAGTAAGTGAGTATGAGTGTGGATGAATCAATACCTGACTCTCTCAAGTGAGAGGGTATTTATAGCCCCTAGTGCTGAGTCAAGGTCTTCAATGTTGGACCGCGATGAGACCCAACAATGAAGACTGACAGGACTTACGTGTGTATGGAGTCCAGCATGTGGCCTCCTTCTTAGTCAACTGCTCCAAGAAAACAGGTGTTGGACCCGTGATTCTCTGAGGACAGTAAGATGACGATATGGACACGTGGGCAACATCTTCCTAACGGACACGTGGAGAAATGCCCAACAATCTCTAGCTTGGACTGCATGCCTTTGAGCCTTGGACAAAAGCGCTGGATTGAACCTCTCCAATAGTGGGACAAGTGTTGACTCAGTCCAGAACAATATATATATATATATATATATATATATATATATATATATATATATATATATATATATATATATATATTTGCACTCAATATGTCTTCCGTCGATGACTTTGTACTTTAAGAATTTTGACAATTTTCTTTGTATTTTAAGAAGATTTTGATAAAAATCATAGCTCAAACTATTTCTAATTTTGTCATGAATTGTTTAAAATTCCCAATTGATTGCTACTCCTACAAGGATAGTGAAACTATGTTGATTAACTTTAGGGTAGATCAAAAGGAGGGTCACATATCAAAGACGTATGAGTTTTCGAGGCAAATGAAGATTTCAACAAGGCTCTTTTTGCAAAGCAATGTTGAAGATTGTCATTGATGAGTTCTCATTGATTAGGCAAATATTAAGAGTAGTTACTATCATAACGGATCTCTAACAGAAGCAAATGCTGGCTACCAACCTAGTAACTATGCTTGCCGTAGCATTCTCTAGGAAAGATAGCTGTTGGAAACTTGGAGAAGATGGGCACCGGAAAAAGTGATAAATTTAGGGTGACAATTGCCTTGATACAACTTACAAGTAAATGATCTTATCGTGAAACCAAACATAGGTTACAATAGTCCATTCGTATGCCAGCTCATACCATTGTTACGACTTACGATAGGCAAATTTTCCACGAAACCTCTGACATGTAAAAGACGTCATTCGTTATTGTTAGTATGTCATCCGTGTAGAACTATCATTAGTTTATTGATCCCAAAATCATTACTCTTCTCAAACTATAGCTACTCGTGTTTCATATCCAATCATCATTATTTCAACACTCCTGGTAAACCTTATGAAAATATTGATCTTCTAAAAAGTAGTGTTACATTTGTTTATATCTTTGAATAATAATATTTCAAAATATTAATGCAATTTTCTTAATACATTTTTTCTAATTATATTTTGCTTTAATAAAAATAATTTAATAAATACAGTAGTAGTCTATCATTAAAATCAATTAAATTTATTATTTACTTAAGACACCCTTCCCCCATTGGTTCCCACAAACACAAACAATTAGCTTCCTCTATAATTCAATCAATAAATTAACCATTACAAAAATTTAAAAAATTATAAGGAACCACAGTTGATAATGTGAATGTGAATGATTTCTCACTTATAAGTAACTTGACTGATATAAAAGATTCTCTTCTCTGCCAAATATGTCCTTTCTTGGAGTTTAAACATAACAAGCTTTGCAGAGGCATGAGAGAAACTTATCATCAACAGTTGCTCCCCACCAAAGACACAAACTATAAACATCACCATCATCATGATCATCATCATCAAGTGTAAGTAATCAAATCAGACGGTTGCCAAGCAGACGCAATCAAAAGAGAAAGATCCTTCCATCCAAGCTTCAAAGAACCATTCTCCTCCACAAGTGTATACCCTCTCCAAGGAAACATCCCCAACAACAAACTGGCTTGTGCAGCCGGGTTGCCCCGAAGCGATACGGGTCGAAACCCGGCCCGTTTCAACTCATCCCCCCATCTCTCAACTTTCACCTCGCCAGTCCTCTTGGGCCCTCCCACGGCGATAATGTTCCTTATCTCACACCCCAACAGCTGCTGCTCCACCATATGCCTCTCCACACTGTCCGCACCCAAACCATCCCCCAGCGCGTCGAACAACGCGCTGTAATAATGCAAAGCCTCCACAAACCTCGCCAGGAAGCTACCAGCGTGGCTGAGATCCTGCTCAACGGTCGTGATTAGCTTTGGCCTAAGCTGAGTCAGCAATCTCAACGTCCCTAAATCGCTTCCGGTTATATCGTACAAGCAATGGTGCATCCAGTGAACCACGATGGCTTCGTTTGGTCTAACACCGAGTTGACTCGGTTCTGTTACGCTTCCGATTTTACCTTCCACCGGATGAAACTCAAACGGAAGTCCGAGCGAACTCGCGAAATCGGCGAGTCTTCTTCCCGTTGATTCTAGAAGCTCCGATGAAGATCCGAAGCCGGTGATTCTCACTGAACGGATCTTCCTGGATCGTGAAGCGAGAATATGAAACAATCCTGGCCATTGAAGTCCTTGCATGATATCAAGGTCAATGATATGAACACGATCCTCACCGTCTACAGCTTGGAAGATAGCTTGATTAGCAGTGAAGTGCGAGAATTTCACCAGCGGTGAAACCGAGTTGTAGGATTGAAACGCGTTGAAGATTCTCTGCGACTGAGTTAGGGTTACCGATTTAGCCGTTAACGGCGAGTAACTACCAAGGCAAGAACTCACCACTCGCGCTTGTAGAGCCTGTGCGAAGTACGCGCCAACTCGCTCTGGCGAACTCCCGAACGGTGAGGAAAGCTCGGTAATCTCCGGTAAGAGATCATTAGCAAAGTCGAGGTTATCCGTAGCGACGCACTCAGCGCATCGGAGTAATAGCCCTAGGAGTTTCAAACCTATGGATTCGCCTTCATTCTGAGGCTCAAACGCTTGCTCCTCGTCGTGTGTTTCACCTTCCGCCACGGTTTTCTCGCCGGAGTAGTTAGGTCTTTTGAAAGATGGTTGTTGAAGGGAGGAGTCGCCGTCGTCGTGTTCGCGTTCAGAGCGTTTTGTGTTCATATTAGGTTCAGAAGAGAGAGGGGGTCGAGGGACCAAGCTTTGGAGCATGATCGATAAGAAGTGATAATGAGGGAGAAAATTTGGTTGAGAGAATCGAAATAGGGAGAAAATTTGGAGGAAACTTTTGGGAGAAACGTGACAAAAATGAGAGAGAAAGACAAGGAAAGTTTGTACAGAAGGTATGTCAGAAAAGGAGTGTTTAGTTTCAGTGTTTGGTGAGAGAGAGAAAATTTTGATAAGGAAAACAAAATATGAGAAAAGAAAGAGATAAATAAAGAGACAGAAAGGGCTATGACTTTGTAGCCCAGAAAAGTTTGGGTATTATTATATATCATATTACTCCTATCATCTTTGGGTGCTCCGTTTTTGTTTTGGTTATGTCTTTATCTTTGTTTCTTACACGTAGAATTTATGTTATTATTCATTAGTATAGGTTGCTATTAAGGGGGTGGAGGATTAGTTAAGTGTGATTAGTTTACTAATCACGTCATGTTTAGGACATTGGTTGTGCCAAAACCTTTCATTTAGTTCTCGTCTAATTTTTTGTCATTTATTCTATGAATAGGACAATGAGACAACGATATGTGTCATGTATGGTTTAATTATTGATCATCTTACCAGGATGAGATTAAAATACTCCCTACCTGACTGCGACTCTTTATTTTATTATCATTACTTGCATGGTAGCTCTTCCTTTTCTATTTAGGTATATTGTATTCTCTTTCTCAATACATTACTTTACAATTGTTGGTTTATCAAGTTTGAGTAATAGCTCTAAAGTTTTTAGTGAAAATGTTTTTGGCTAATTCACTCATATGATTGCTATAAATGTTAGAATTTTTGGGTCGTGACAAATTAATATGTTAGAATTATTATTTAATTAATCAAATTAAACTGATCTATTTAATATAAAATTTCTGGTTAAAAATATAATTGTCATGAAAAATATTTATCAAAAATTATATGTGAATAAAAATAGAAATAATAAAATTTAAATAATGTTCCTGATGAAACATCGTTTGATTAATCTCCTTGAAGTTGATCACGAAAGATCACAAAAGAAAAGATAAGGAATTTTGATGTTTGAGGTGATTTTAGGAGAGAGAGAGTGTGTGTGTCAGCCGTTGTTGAGTTGTTTAAGATTTTCCACTTTTTCTCTATGTTAGTTGGATTTTTCAACGGGTTGTCCTTTTCAAGGTGATTAAAAAATAATTGAGATAACTTTAGACATATTATGTGTTTTTCGACAAGTTTATTAAAGTTGTTTTCGACATATAAGTTTTGAAGAAATATAGAGGTTCCTGCATGCATATCAGTATTTCGAGACTTAGTGAATCTGATTTATTTTGGACATTATTTCGACCACGAAAGTTTGAAATTCGAAAATAGGCTGAAGTAACTTTTTTTCGGCCTTATCCACTTCTGAGGACGCGTGGAAGTAAATCGAAGACAAGACACATGCAAGCGACAGCGTGCCAGATTCTGAAGAAAAGACCGTTTGAGACAGTTATTTCGATTTTAATATAAATAGGGGGTTCTAGTATTAGATTTTCGTGTGTTCAATTGTATACAAAACTCATACTACTCAAAGTATCTAGCGAATTGTAAAAAGAGTCAAAATAGAGTGAAATGTACATATGAAACACCATTTTCATTTAATGCAAAGTTATGTTCCTTAAGTTATTTTTCTGCATTTTTATCATTGTGTCGAAGTCTTTTACATTTATTTTCTCTTTACAAATCGTTTTCATATTCTGTTGAGGTTTCATTTCACATCGAAATCTTCATGTTCAAACAGAAATTACAACAATTTAAGGAAATTTTATACACATATGTCTTAGGATTATTCTAGTCGATCCTACAAGCAACCAAATTATCATTTGGAAGACTAGTAATCACTACAACAAATAATATACTTCATGACGAAACTTTCACCTCAACCAGAAAAAAAATGAGGTATTAAGTCTAGGCACGCCATGTTTTATTTTTTTTATAATAATAAAAGTAACAACTTACCTCTGTTTCTAATATATCTGACGGATAAAATTAATCAGGACACACTTCGAATCCCAACTTTTGAAGTTTATGTTTTTAATTACAATTGTAAACTAAAAGAACTAACCCTTCATTTCTTCGATATAATCGAGGGATCGACTAATCAGATTTCACTATAAAAGCAAACAAATTTTACCTGAAATTCTGGCAGCAGATACTCAATGTCACAGTGAATGTTATGACACCGTATCTGACTTTCTATAAGACAGTAAATCAAAAAGCAGTAAAGAACACAGTCAATTGTTTACCCAGTTTAGTGTGAAACAACACCTACTCTGGGGGCTACCAAGCCAGGGAGGAAATTCACTATAAGAGATATTAATTCAGGAATAAACCAACCAGTTTATCTCCTTCACTTAAGACCTACCCAATGCAACTTCAATCTAAGTTCAACTTAAACCTGAGTTCCTACTCACTCCCCCTCAATCACAGCAGTGATACTAAACAATTGACTAATGAAATTATGAAGACACTCTTCAGAACATACACTTGACTATGCTTCATAGCTTTTAATCAAGTAACACAAACACTCGTGCTTCAAAGCTTTGAGTGATACATAAACCTAACTTGACCTTGCTTCAAAGCTTTAATCAAGTGATACAAACACTCGTGCTTCAAAGCTTTGAGTGATACACAACCCTTACAATCAAAACCTACTCCAAGTCACTTATCACAATGATACTTGCTTGGATTACAGTAGTTAAAACTATACAGCCCCTTGTTGATCTTCTGTCAAAAAGTTAAGTTCACTAACAACCTTCCTGTTGAACATATATGCAGCTGTTCTTCAATTAGGGCTTCCACGAAAATAGCTAGGGTTAATTAGGGTTAACCTCAAGACTTGGTCATAAGACTTTATCAACCAGATTAGGATTAAGCCAAGTTAACCTAAAGTCCACGTGAGATTCTATTCTGGAATGTATGAGCCATATTCCTGAAAAATCTCAGAATTAACAAAACTGCCTAACTGTTAGATCAGTACAGAATGTCTTAACATTGGTTATGACAAAAAGAATCCTGTTTACTGATTTTGGTAGAATGTAATAAAAGTGATCATTGCATAGTGATCAGATACACACTCATAATGAGCAGCTACTGTATGCCATTCTTTTTCTGCAGAAAGTACCTAGTAACCCAAAATGTTATGACATCAGTCATGACATTCACACACCTAGTTTTACCAAAAATACATGCCAATAACCAAACACTTACAAACTCCCCCTTTGGCAAATTTTTGGCTAAAACCCCTAAACAATCAGAGATTAGAGAGCAGCAGAAATAATATGTCTGCAGAAAAATTATGTCTACCAAGTATAATTAACACAAAATCTTCTCCCCCTCTTTAGCCATAAATAGGCCAAAGATACATGTACTTTTAGGTTATACAGTCATCCAAAATGAATAATAAAAACAACAATAAATCTGAAATCACTTGCAGCAACAGGTACCAGCAGCAAGCTTGACAACCCCACTGATCTTCAAGTACTATCATCTTCAGAGGAGGCACTATCTTCAGCATTAAGCTGATCTTCAGCAGCATCCTCTTCCCTTCTTTGTCCTTCAGTCTCCTCCTGTTCTAGTCTAGCAATTAGGTTCTCAAGAGTCCTTTTCCTTGTCTCCAGCTCTTTGCAGGTTTCCTTCAGCACAGCTATAGCATCAGATTTCTTGGACTGAGTTTTGACAGTTGATGTCTCAGCTGATGTCATGACAATGTCAGGAACATGAGTTCCCTGAAATAGCTTATAGTGAAACCCAAGAGCAGGGGCTCTTTTGCATACAGTATCTCTTTCCACTAGAATGTCAGGATACTGAGCAAGGACAATACCACATAGGAGGGAGGGAAAGGCAATAAGGCCTTTAACAGCATAGCTTCCAGCATGTTTTAAAGTCTGATAAAAGATATACCTGCCATAGTCAAATTCTGTCCTGGTTCCAACAGCATAAATGAATCTTCCCAATCCTGTGGAGATGGTTGATTTATGGTTGGTAGGAACCCAGTTGGTTGCACCAATCTTGTGCAGGATGGCAAATTTCATGCTTAGCTTGCTTGCATTCAGCTTGCCTTTTAAGGGCCAACTCTTGACTTGATTTGTAGTGATGGTTTGGCATACTTGGTTGTCAGTAACCTCTAGTTCAGGGCAAGCCTCATCTGGTCTTCTAAGGAATTTGTTTATTTCAGAGGGAGAGAAATTTACCTTTCTTCCTCTCACATAGACACACTTAAAGTCAGCTGACCTTCCATCAACACATCCATCAGATAAATTCACTATGAATTCTTTGACAAGATTTTCATAGCAATTGGTAAACTTTACCACAGTATTCATTAGACCAGCAGTTTTGATTAGGTCCATGATCTCCTTACATTCCATGGCACCATTGTTCAGTTCTCTTTCCAAGGCTATTCTTTTCAAACAAACATACTTCCATCTGTTAGCATTTTCAGGGTGGTGAAAAGAAATGTTGTCAGTGGGGACTTCAGGAACTTTAGCCATTTTGCTTGATGGGAGTTTCCTTCTGAGAGGAATATCTTCAGCATCAACTTCAAATTCTGATTCCTCATCAGAATCAGAAGGTTCAGGCTCTTTCCTTTTCTTTGCTATTGGTTGTCTCACAGGCTTTGAGAGACTACCAGCAGGTACTCGGGTTTTCACCTTCCCTTTGGACAATCCAGTCTTCACAGTTTCTACACCAGTCTTGCCTTCAGGCCTGGTTTTCTTATGAACAACATCAGCAGTCTTCTCTTTGGTCAGACATTTTGCAGCATCCTGTTTTCCTTTTATGTTCATCATCCTTCTAGCTATGCTAGGGTTGATATTTGCAATTAGGTCATTGTCAGAGTATTCTTCATCCACATCAATAACCGGGGGTTCAACATCCTTCTCTGAAGGGTTCTGGAGATCATCAAGATTTTCAGATGATTTCTGAATGTTGTCATCCGGTGTCTCAACATTCTTAGTAACATCTGGATTCATTTCAACATTTGGACTAGCAGATTCTTGATTTAAAGGAACAGAAATGCCAGGTACCGAGTGGTTCTCATTCAGAATTCTTGTAACAAGTCTAGCTATTGCTTGATGAACATAAGTTGAGCCTTCCCTATTTGCTATTTCTGAGGGAACAGAAGATGATGGTTGAGAGGGATTACCAGATGAAGTAGCTTGAGACCTTCCTGCATGTCTTGTTCTCAGCTTTTTAACCTTAGAGGGGTTAGCTGCCAGTTCTCTAAGAGGAGTAATCTCCAGGACATCAGAATCCATGCAGGTTGTGATTGCCCTAGGTTCTCGATCAGAGGATGCGGAAGAAGCAGTTGTCTTTGAAGAGGATGATGTCATGGATAGTTGAGACATTTTGAGAGTCTTAGAAAACCAGTAACAACGAGAGTGAAATCTTTGATTGAGAGAATGGGGATTGTTGCAGAGCCGAGAGAGGAAGGAGGTAAATGAGTGTCTATTCAACTTCTTAATAATTTTGAAAGAAATAGGGAAACACCCAATCAAAATAGACTTAACACAAAAAACTCCTTCATCCATTGTTTTAAGCAAAATTAATTGCTACATTTCCTCATGTTGGCAAATACCCAACTTGCCCCTCAAATTTTCAAATTGATTTGCATCAAGTGCCTTGGTAAAAATGTCAGCTAGTTGTAGTTCAGTGGCAACATGTTCCAGTTTAATCGTCTTCTCCTCTACAAGATCTCTGATAAAGTGATGTCTAATGTCAATATGCTTGGTCCTGCTATGCTGAATAGGATTCTTGGAAATGTTGATTGTACTCAGATTGTCACAGTACAATGTCATAACATCTTGTGTGACATTATACTCAGTAAGCATTTGTTTCATCCAGATCATTTGAGAACAACTTCTACCAGCTACTATGTATTCAGCTTCAGCAGTAGAGAGAGACACATAGTTCTATTTCTTGCTGAACCAGGAGACCAGATTATTTCCTAAGAAGAAACATCCTCCAGAGGTGCTCTTTCTATCATTAACACTTCCAGCCTAATCAGCATCACAGTAACCAGTCAGAGTTGGTTCACAACCATGAGAGTATAGCAAGCCATAGTTGTAAGTTCCACTTACATACTTCAAAATTCTCTTCACTTGGTTGATATGACTGACTTTGGGATCAGCTTGGTATCTTGCACAAACTCCAACTGCAAAAGCAATGTCAGGTCTGCTGGCTGTTAAGTATAGCAGTCTTCCTATCATGCTTCTGTACAGGCTTTGGTCCACCTTAACCCCACTTGAATCTTTAGATAGCTTTAAGTGAGTTGGTGCAGGAGTCCTTTTGTGACTGGCATTCTCCATTCCAAACTTCTTGACAATGTTCTTAGTATACTTGCTTTGAGACAGAAAAATTGAGTCTTCCATCTGTGTGACTTGCAGTCCAAGAAAGTAGGTCAATTCTCCCATGAGGCTCATTTCGAATTCAGCCTGCATCTGGTCAGCAAAATGTTTAACCATTTTATCTGACATTCCCCCAAACACTATGTCATCAACATAGATTTGAGCTACCATTATCTTTCCTCCTTCATTTTTGACAAAAAGGGTTTTATCCAAGCCTCCTTTTTTGTATCCTTTGTCAGAGAGAAATTTTGTCAACCTGTCATACCATGCTCTAGGAGCTTGTTTCAGGCCATATAAAGCTTTCCTCAATTTGAAGACATGATCAGGGTAGTTTGGATCCACAAATCCTTTAGGTTGTTCCACATAAACTTCCTCATTTAAGTATCCATTTAGGAAGGCACTTTTTACATCCATCTGAAATAACTTGAACTTCAGGAGACAAGCAATTCCCAATAGGAGTCTGATTGATTCCAGTCTGGCTACAGGGGCAAAGGTCTCATCGAAATCAACCCCTTCAACTTGAGTGTATCCTTGAGCAACAAGTCTTGCCTTATTCCTGGTGACAACTCCTTCAGCATCTGATTTGTTCTTGTAGATCCATTTTGTGCCAATGATGTTTGTTCCTTCTGGTCTAGGAACTAACTCCCATACTTCATGTTGCTTGAATTGGTTCAATTCATCTTGCATTGCTCCAATCCAGTATTCATCAGTTAAAGCCTCCTTAACATTTCTTGGTTCAATTTTAGACACAAAACAAGAGTTTGAGATGATTTCTCTAGATCTTGTAATGACTCCACTGTTAGGATCTCCTATGATGAGTTATTTAGGATGATCTTTCTGAATTCTGATGGAAGGGTTTTTGCTAGCTTCCTTTGATTCAGAGTCTGCTGCAGTGGTGTTAGGTAGATCATTCTGTTGAGTTGGAGTCTCAAAGAATGTGTCAACATTACAAGGGACATCTGTTTCCTCATGATAATCATCAACTATGACATTTATTGATTCCATCATGACTTTGGTCCTGAAATTGAATACCCTATAAGCTCTGCTGTTGGTGGAGTATCCTAGAAATATTCCTTCATCACTTTTAGGGTCCAACTTTCTCCTTTGTTCACGATCTGCCTGAATATAGCATTTGCTACCAAATACATGGAAGTACTTCACTGTTGGCTTTCTTCCTTTCCAGAGTTCATAAATGGTGGATGAGGTTCCCTTTCTCAAGGTGACCCTGTTATGGACATAACAGGCTGTATTCATAGCTTCAGCCCAAAAATGGATAGGAAGTCTTTTGGCATGTATCATTGCTCTGGCAGATTCCTGTATGGTCTTGTTTTTCCTTTCTACAACTCCATTTTGTTGAGGAGTTATAGGAGAAGAGAATTCATGATTAATTCCTTCTGAGGAACAGAACTCATTAAACTTACTGTTTTCAAATTCCTTGCCATGATCACTTCTGATTCTGACAATGCAACCTTCTTTTTCTCTTTGAATTCTTTTGCACAGTTCTTTAAAAACTTCAAATACATCAGATTTTTCCCTAATGAAGTTAATCCAGGTGAATCTGGAAAAATCATCCACAACAACATAGGCATATCTTTTTCCACCAAGACTTTCCACCTGCATTGGTCCCATCAGATCCATATGTAGAAGTTCTAGAACCTTAGAGGTGGTCAGATGTCTTGACTTTGGATGTGACATCCTAGTCTGCTTACCAGCCTGAAATTCACCACAGACTCTCCCTTCATCAATTTGCAGTCTTGGAATCCCTCTGACTGCCTCCATGGATATAATCCTTTTCATTCCTCTTAGATGTAGATGGCCAAGTTTTTGGTGCCACAGTTTCACTTCTTTTTCTTCTTTGGCAATAGAACACACAGTAGAGTAATCAGTGTTCTCAGGCTCCCACAAGTAGAATTTGTCTTTAGATCTGACTCCTTTCATTACAACTTCTTGTTTCTCATTAGTTACAAGACATTCAGATTTTGAGAAGTTGACCTTGAATCCTAGGTTGCATAATTGGCTGATACTTATGAGATTAGCAGTCAAGCCTTTTACCAGCAATACTTCATTTAGATTTGGAACTCCAGGGCAGTCCAAGTTTCCAACTCCTTTGATTTCTCCTCTAGCACCATCTCCAAAGGTCACATAACTAGTGGTGTGAGGTTTAACATTATTGAGAAGATTCTTGATTCCAGTCATGTGCTTAGAACATCCACTGTCAAAGTACCAGTCTTCCTTTGCAGAGACTCTAAGGGAAGTGTGAGCTATCAGGGCAGTAGCCTTTTTCTTCCACTATGGAGTATATGGTACCTTGTTAGACTTAGGTTTGACACCTGGGTTCTGATTAGGATATCCATATAATCTGAAGCAGAATGGCTTTATGTGACCAAACCTCCCACAATGATGACATCTCCATCTTTGATACTTTTTCTTCATATTTCTCTGTTCACGATGTTGAGTGCTATGTTGTGACATCTGCTTTGACATTTGTTTATCAGGCCTGATCTTCTTGTCTATACCAGATTTCTTTGCTGCCACAAATCCTAGATCAGACTTGTTTCCCACATTTTGTCCAACCTGAAGGATTTCTTCCAATTTGTCAGTTCCATTTGTCAGCATCTTGACAGATTTGGTCATCTGGTCCAGTTTTGAATTTAGCATTTGAACTTCCCCTTCTAGATGACTTATAGTATCAATGTCTGCCTTTTTCTCAGCCTCCAACTTTATTATGAGTTTTGTTTGTCTCTCATTTTGCTGACAGACTTCAGCACTTATGATACATAATTTCTTGTAGGAATCAGCCAGTTCTTCAAATGTCACTTCCTCATCACTAGAGTCACTATCAGAGTTACAAATACCAGTTAGTGCAGTAACTAGTTTGGCAGATTCTTCTTCAGAATTACTTTCTGAATCACAGTCAGACCAAGTAACAGACATTCCTTTCTTTTGTTTCTTAAGAAAGGTAGGACATTCAGCTCGAATGTGCCCATATCCTTCACATCCATGGAATTGAATTCCTCTGCTTTGATTTCCCTTCTCTTCAGACTTTGGTCTTCTGTTGGAGTCATAAGATCTGTTAATGTCAGAAGGAATGTTCTTGACATTTGACCTTGACTTTGGATCCATTCTCTTGATGAGTTTGTTGAATTGTCTTCCAAGCATGGCTATAGCTTCTGAAATATTTTCTTCTTCATCCTCCTTGTTTTCATCTTCAGTATTAGATACAAGTGTTATGCTCTTGTTTTTCTTGTCGACATTGTCACTGATCCCCATCTCAAAGGTCTGAAGAGACCCAATGAGTTCATCCACCTTCAAATTGCTGATATCCTGGGCTTCCTCTATAGCAGTTACCTTCATTGCAAATCTTTTAGGAAAGGATCTGAGAATCTTTCTCACCAGTTTTTCTTCTGACATCTTTTCTCCCAATGCTCCTGAGGTGTTGGCAATCTCCAAGATGTTCATGTGAAACTCATGAATGGTTTCATCTTCCATCATCCTTAGGTTCTCAAATTTGGTAGTCAGCATCTGAAGCCTTGACATTTTTACTTTGGATGTGCCCTCATGGGTAGTTTTGAGAGTGTCCCAAACTTCCTTGGCCAGATCACATTGATGTACTAGTCTGAATATGTTTCTATCAATTCCATTGAACAAGGCATTTAATGCTTTGGAATTACCCAGGGCTAACTCATCTTCTTCTTTGCTCCATTCTTCCTCAGGTTTCAGACTGATTGTCCCATCTTTCTCAGTTATGGTGGGATGGTTCCATCCTTTGTCAGCAGCTCTCCAAGCCTTTTTGTCCAGTGATTTTAAGAAAGCAACCATACAAGGTTTCCAGTAGTCATAATTTGATCCATCCAGAATGGGTGGTCTGTTTCCAAAAACTCTTTCTTTGTCCATAGCGCCAGAAAGTGATATCCCTAGATCTCACCCAGTAAGACAGGCAGGGTGCCTGCTCTGATGCCAATTGAAATTCTGGTAGCAGATACTCAATGTCACAGTGAATGTTATGACACCGTATCTGACTTTTTATAAGACAGTAAATCAAAAAGCAGTAAAGAATACAGTCAATTGTTTACCTAGTTCAGTGTGAAACAACACCTACTCTGGGGGCTACCAAGCCAGGGAGGAAATTCACTATAAGAGATATTAATTAAGGAATAAACCAACCAGTTTATCTCCTTCACTTAAGACCTACCCAATGCAACTTCAATCTAAGTTCAACTTAAACCTGAGTTCCTACTCACTCCCCCTCAATCACAGCAGTGATACTAAAAAATTAACTAATGAAATTATGAAGACACTCTTCAGAACATACACTTGACTATGCTTCACAACTTTTAATCAAGTAACACAAACACTCGTGCTTCAAAGCTTTGAGTGATACATAAACCTAACTTGACCTTGCTTCAAAGCTTTAATCAAGTGATACAAACACTCGTGCTTCAAAGCTTTGAGTGATACACAACCCTTACAATCAAAACCTACTCCAAGTCACTTATCACAATGATACTTGCTTGGATTACAATAGTTAAAACTATACAGCCCCTTGTTGATCTTCTGTCAAAAAGTTAAGTTCACCAACAGCCTTCCTGTTGAACATATATGCAGTTGTTCTTCAGTTAGGGCTTCCCCGAAAATAGCTAGGGTTAATTAGGGTTAACCTCAAGACTTGGTCACAAGAATTTATCAACCAGATTAGGGTTAAGCCAAGTTAACCTAAAGTCCACGTGAGATTCTGTTCTGGAATGTATGAGTCATATTCCTGAAAAATCTCAGAATTAACAAAACTGCCTAACTGTTAGATCTGTACAGGATGTCTTAACATTGGTTATGACAACAAGAATCCAGTTTACTGATTTTGGTAGAATGTAATAAAAGTGATCATTGCATAGTGATCAGATACACAGTCATAATGAGCAGCTACTGTATGCCATTCTTTTTCTGCAGAAAGTACCTAGTAACCCAGAATGTTATGACATCAGTCATGACATTCACACACCTAGTTTTACCAAAAATACATGCCAATAACCAAACACTTACATTACCCTAATCCTTATTTATTTGTAACCGCCCCAAACTCGCAAGCATCATTCTTTGGGATGAATTGCAAGACAGAAAAAACCTTCAATGTTCTTATAGAATAAAATATTTTTTCTGCCCTTACAATCTATCTCACATAATGGTGTTGATGTTGTTGTTGTATTTTTTCTCATTTGATAAATTGAAAATGCAGAAAAATCATTCTTGCTTCAAGGTGACAGTGAAGGAAGCTCCCTTCTCTTTGTAAAAGTTAAACAAAGAAGGGAGGTTAACTAATCAGATGGTGGATATCAGTAAAGATATTTATTCAAAGGAACAAATATATTTTTAAACCATTTATTTTAATATTTTGCGTAAATAATATAATTGCCAAAAAAAATAATAATACTTTTCACCTTGGTGTTTTAAAAAAACTGAGGTGATAGCTAAAATTAGAAGATAATATACCTCAGTTTAATGATAAAGCCGATGGGGTAAAGTAATCAAATTTTACTATAAATATCTTTGTTAAACATATTTTACCCTAATTCTAACTAATATGTAGTTGCACCAGATAGAGGAAATATTCACCATTGTCCATTGCCATGAAATTTTTTGATCTAGAAACGCTTAAGAATAAATCTTTGAGATAGATTGCAAGTGCAGAAAATAAAATAACTTATCCGAAGTTGGATAAGTTATAGAGTGTTTTTTGGATATGCAACATAAAGGTATGCAACAAAATTTGGATTCCACCAAAGATCTGTTATTGAAAACATTTCCTCCTTTGATTTTGTCTACATGCCTATAGATTTCAGGTGCGTTACCGAATTCCTTCTCTAGAACATTCAATGTTCATACACTTTACTTACTATTGAAATAATGATGATTGATGATTGTGTCTGATTTACTATTAATTTGCAGAATTGGGCTGAATAAAGGCTATTCTTTTGTTAATTTCACTAAGCCTAATGCAGCTTGGAGATTTTTTCTCACACCATCAAATATGAAGTTGGAATTTGTTGTAATATTGTATTTTAATATTCTTTGTAAATAATGTAACTTAAAAAAAATCTTGCACCTCGGTGTTCCTAAAAATTGAGGAGATATTTTAGCGTTAAAATTGAAGATATTTGTCACCGTCCTTAATCAAATCCTTTTCATCCATTTCATGACAATCAATACTCAAGATACAACCATTAGTGGTCCGCGTGAAACATGAATAAATTCCATTATAAAAGCATTCTTAATATCAAAAATTGATAATGAAACAACATGAAGCACTTGAAACTTGTTAAACCCTAATTTTTATCCCTAATATCCCTGATTATTTTACATCTTTATAATACATCAAGATCACAATCTTGGGTTTGTTATCTCTCTCTTCTTTAAGTTTGTATTTAAGGGGTCACCAAGAACCATAATTGTGTATCTTATACATACATGTTTTATGTTTACTAATCTCTAACTAAATTCCAAAAAAAAAGGTTTTGTTTCTCTCTCGTGTCTTGTACATTTTAGGTGTTAAGCCAAGTGCATCTATTTCACCTCCTAAGCTAGATTTTTGAGAATTTATCCTCAGTCAATTGATTATTCATTGAACCTCAAAGGCTTGAACTTCAAATCTATGCCTTTATCATCCAAGATCCATGTTTTTAGCATCTCTCAACTTCATATGGTCAAGTTTATCTTAAGGTATTGTGGTTTGATTCATCAAGATACCTCATAGGTTCATGTGTTTATTTTCATGCTTTCTTCAATAAGTTTCATCAATCTATGAGCTTCATCATCAAGTGTGATTAAATATGACATCATTCTAAGGTCCTATGTGCTTCATCATGCCTTAGATTGCAAGCAAAGTTCAAAAGATTCAAAGTTGATTCAAGTTGTTTGACCTAATTTGGAAAGTTCTTGATTCTATGGTCACAAGTGCATAACTCTATCAATTTTCAACATTTTTAAGTGATTCTTTTTGCTATGGACTCTTCTCATCATCCCTAATAACTTCTCTTTACATGACAAGAGTCAATTATGCTTGGAGGATCATCAAAAATTTGAATACATTAAAGATCACTTTGTGGAATTTGACCTAATTTCAAGTGACTTTTGTCCAACTTTCAAGGATCATAAATTGATCAATTTTCATCATTTTAAGCTCATTCTTTTTTCTACCATAATCTTGAGGATGTTTTCTACAAGTTTGATTCAAGGAGCAAGACCTAAAAATGCTTGGAAGTTCATTGAATTAAAGGAGACATTATAGGTCATACTTGAAATTTTCTAAGTACAAAGTGCTTATTTACAGACAACTTCAAATCATAATAACTTTTGATCCAAGTTTCCAAATGAATATATTTTTATCACATTGTAAAGCTTGTGGGAAGATCTTTCAATTGCAAAAGGAATGAGGTTATAAAGCTACTTATGCATGATGCCCCATGGATCTAAAGTTGGTCACTTGAAATTGAGTTTTTCACCATGATCATATTTTTAAATTCTTTTAATCCCAATTACAAGTTACTTAAGCATGTGTTTTTGCTTTTAATCAAGTCTAAGAAGTTTGTAGAAGGTGATTAGCAACTAAAAGGCACGTAATTGATGAGTTTTGAGAAGTTTCAAGTCACACTTTGTTCATGACTTGGGTGCACACGATTTGATTGAAATGCTTATCATTCACCCCACCTTAACATTCTATTTTATTTCTTTTATGAGTAGGGACCTTCCCTTCTTCATTTAGCAAGCTTTTGATAGCCAAAACCATTTTGCCAAGATCCCATATGAACTCTCGAGCTTGAACTTCGTTTTCTGATTTCCACACCTTATTCACTAAAAATCACCATTCAATTAGCTTCACCATCATTTAGTGAAACTAACTAGCTCAAGAACAAGAAGAATCGTGCCATAGCTGAAGCTCACCAAGTCATTTTTCAAGAGGTTTCAAGCACACTTCGTTCAGGTAGAAATCATTATCAATTCAACTCAAATTTTTTGTTATAATGTAGCTCTTGACTCACTGATGCTCGTAGTGTCCTTACTTTTCATTAATTAATGTGTTTGATACGTCTGTTTTTGAATTTCCTTTTGAAATTTCTTATGATTTTTTTCAAATCGAGTAAGTTGTGTTTTAAATAATTTTTTTGCGAGGATATGGTTGAGATCGTCTCCCTCAGATGCTTCTAAAAATACCAATCCCACGAGCAATGGCTAATTCTTTATAAAATACGATTTTGCCCTAGTTGCAGGTGGCTGGAGGTTGAAGATGACCTATGTGTCATCCTCAATCAATGAAGGTGCGACAATTGTTTTAATCCGACTGGTTTGAATTTAAATTGCTTTGTTTACACGCATTGACTCGTTTACATAGTGGATGCACATTTCTAAGCCTTCCAGATTGTCACGTCAATTAATTAAAGGGAGATCTAACGCCTCCCACATTTTCTGTTTTTTATTTCTTTTTTAATTTTATTTTAAATTGTTTTTAATTTCAAAAATCAATAACTCTCTCATTTTAATTCCAAAAAAAAAACAAAATTATTTCTAAAATTTCCTCTTCTTTTTCTTCTTCTAATTCATCTTTTTTTTATTTTACTAATTTTCATGATTTTTTGAATGTGTGCTTAGTTTTAATTGATTTAAAAATGTTTTTATTACTTTTAAAATTCTGGAAAAAAATATTATATGATCCAATGATTGTCTCTGACCTATGGTGATTTTATTTGATTTTTATTTTATGTCTTTCTATTTTTCATCTTTTTTTATCCTTTTTGTTTGATTTTAAATAATTTTAAAATAGTTTCTGATTTCCAAAAATGATTAAACTATTTTCTAAAAATATTATAGGCTATTCCTGATTTTTCTATGATCTCATTTCATTTTTGTTTGATGATTTTAGTATACTTTGATATTTTCCCTTTTATCTCCATTTTAAGATCAATTTAAAATTCATTTATTAATTGTTTAATTTCATTTTAATATTGTTTTGACTTTGTTGATTGTTTGGCCTTGGTTCATGGTCCCTTTGATCACAAGTTTCATCAATCTTATTGGATCTTGGGTGTTGATATGGTGAAATCCTAATCCACCAAAATGGATGAATGATGTTGATGACAACTTGATCAAGACCTTTGATCCAAGTTGAATTTCTATTTTGTCTTGTTCACCTTACCTCTGCTTCATCTCTTTCTTATTTTTCTTTTTGGATCATTTGGATGATTGATGATTCATATTACTCAATTGAATATGGATTGGTACTTGATGAAATTTCATCATTTCAAATCTACCTCTAAGTGATTAATTGGTCACTCAAGGTACTTTGAATTAGTGAAAGTTTGTCCTAAGGTATCATGAAGGATTTAATTAATGTAATGATCTCATCTTCTTGACTTAGGTCTCGATCCACCTTTGTTTTTAATTGTGTTACATGTTTTAGGAGTATGATTTTTATCATATCTCTAACATGTATGGTACATACATTGTTATTGACCGGCTTCGTATAGTATTGACTTTTACATAAGTCCGTCTGCAATTGCTTAACATAGCGCTAAATTTGTTCTGAATCGGAAAACTAACATACTAAGTCTAACATTTATTGTACTAACTTTTTACTTTAATGCAATTTAAATTTTCCATAATTTACTTTATATCATTTAATTTTAACATTTTTATCATTCATGTCATTTATCTTTTTTCTCTTTATTTCATGTCATTTTCTCTTTGTCCATTTGAACTTTTATTTTTATGTCATTTTTCCTTTGTTCACTTGGACATTTGTTTATGTTTATGCACCTTTTTTTCCTTTGTCCACTTGGACTTTTATGCTTTGTTCTTAAATTACTAATAATCAACTTTAACATTAAAAGACTTAAGGCTCTTTGTGGACTATGATTATTTTCCTTCGGCATATTGGAGTATTTGGACCTTTGGACTTAGGATAGGACCTTGTTACTTGAAAACTTTGAACCCTGGGATCTTATTGTTATTTTGTCTATATTGGGCACTTTTCTGTGTGCATGTGTTACTCTGAAATTCATCTGATGCAAAAATAATTCATATGATACACCAAATTCATCTGATACATGCCAAGTCATTTGTCCTTTTTTGAAGTTATTTGATGCAAGCTTGCACCTCAGACACTTATTATTCATCTGATACTTATTGCTTAATTGTGTGTGGCTTTAATTCAAAGGATGAGAATGCTATTTTGACTTTATCATGTCAAGTGCTGGCTTCTTATTTTGTTAGATATTTCCTACCTTAACTTTTACTTTATGCTTTCGGATAGTCCCTTCATCTCTTGCCCGTCTTCTTTAATTTTAAAATCTTCTCCCTCCTTTTCAAAAACCTTCTTTGTTTGCAAACTTGAACCACTTTCATAATAAAAACCTTGACTTTGTCAAGTGCATTTTCAAAAACCTCTTCTTAATCAAATCTTAATTCATTTAACCAAAGTCTAACTCTTTACTTCAAAGACTACAAAATACAAAACCTCACTTCAAACTTTTTTCCATTTGGCTTTTGATTTTAAAATCTTTTCTTAAATATTAGATGTGAGTCATCTCTATGGTTGAGATATAATTATCCATTGTCCATAACCTTGATCGATATAATGTTGAATTTTTTACACTTGAAGGGGTTAATGGCATACCTGTTGGGTTATCTAGGTTGGAGTCCTCCTTTCACCTGTGATGCAAAAGTCCATTGTTTACATGTTTATGGATATTTCGTTGAGTATTTTCCCTAAGATGACAAAATATCTATTATCTTAAAATTAACCAACCAACAATTTTGTTCTTTTTTAGAATAACTACGAGGTACTGATTTCATCGTTTCACATTGGTGGTACATAAGCACAAGGCTCATTGAAATCATGCCGAATCAAAATTGTAAAAACCATTTCTTTTCTCATCTCCCTAATTTTTTTGCAAATAACTCTTTTTAGCCAAGTACATAGATTTACAAAGAGGTTCCTGCGGAGTACCGTAGATGTTTAGGGTACTAATATTTTCCCTTTGCATAACCACTCCCTTACCTAAATCTTTGTTTTTATTAGTTTTTTGTGTTAAAAAATTCTTTGGATTTTATTCGCTTTTTTCCCATTTTCTTTGTAAATAATAAAGTGCAGTGGCGACTTTTACTTTGTGAATTAAGTTAATCAATAACTTAATCTCAACTTTTCACCGCTACAAAACTATCCTCCACTTTAAGATATGCAAGTGTCTTTGTTATGAAGAGTTCTCTATGGTAGATTCTAAGAGCAGAAAATTATTTGGGTTTAAGGTTTGTCTACTTAAATATTTATTTGAGCAGAAAATTATTTATTTATCTAACCCTTTTTTTTATCTAATCCTTTTTTTGTTGATATCAAAATAAAGGCGAGGAAAAAGAAATAGAAAATATATTGTTTCCCAGCATTTGATCTTCCCAGGATATCAAGGATTTGAAGATCCAACATATGATCTTCATGGACAACTTAATTTTTATTTTTATATTCTGTATAAACAATGTAACCAGTTTAATATTCTGGGTAAAAATTGTATTTTGTAAAAAACTATTTTATTAATTTTCTGTGTAAACAATGTAACCAGTTTAAATTTAAAAATACTAATAATTTACCCCTCGATTTTATTGATAACCCGAGATACATGAGGCATTATTATTGTAAATAATAAAAAGGCAGATGATGGATGTTGTACCCCAAAATTTACCCTCCCATCTTCTTCAAAAGAATATTCTCACGAGGTCCTCATTTGCTCAAGATAACTCAAGGGTTGATTAGACAAATATTTCTCCTAAGCAATGGGTTTACAACTAGGGTTTTGAGTTTCTCAAAGAAGATTGGGTCCTAAATGTCTCAAGTTATTTCCATGGTTCTTCATATGTCTTCAAGGATACTCATATCAAGTTTCAAGTCTTGCATTACAAGTTTGCTCATTCAATTGCTCAAATGATTGAAAATCAACTATATTGGGTAAAAAGTCATTTGTGGTCAACATACAGTCAAACTTCAAGATTTTTGGTCAACATTAAAATTTTGAAGTGATATTCATTATTTAATCAAGGGTTGATCATGATTCCTCAAGGAAAGCCCTCAAATCATCAAAAGTCAAAAGTTGCCAAATTAGGGTTTTCTAAGGAGAAGTCAACTGAACTTTGACCAAGCCTAAGTTTCACATGTTTCATCAACTTTTCCCCAACCAAAGCCTATTTTGAAGGAAATTAAATTCTATACAACTTGGTATATGTATGCTCAAGTCCAAAAAGTGCTTCATTTGAAAGATATGAGCCCATACATTATAGGTCATTTCAAAAGTCAACAAAAAGACACTTTTTGTTAAGGCAACTTAATTCAAGATAAAGTATCCAAATGTAAAAATGATAAAAAGAGAAATTGTAGAGGACATGTTGAGATTTCCAAAAAAACCAAGATCACCTTCAAAAGATGAAAATTAAGAGAGTTATGACCAATGTAAGTTGGGAAATTTTGAGAAAATGCATGAAATGCAAAGTGAGCAAATTTGAAATTTTAAACTAGTGGGCCTAACTTTTAATGTTCAAACATGTTCATAATGTATTAGAAGATCTCTAAATCCATTCATATATTTTTTATGATTTTTATTTCTTTTATTTGAATTTTTATTTATTTAAATGCAAGTAAATCAAATAAAATATAAAATCATTGGGCCAAGGCGCATGGGATTTTGATTTCAATCATATGGAGGCCCAAGAACACATGAAAAACATGCCAAAACCGTGAAAACATGTTGGGAACAAGAATCTTCAAGTTTGGATTGTTTATTAATAATTTTTGAAAGATTTCAATGTGTTTTTTTGCAATGAATTGTGATATGATGGTACAAGATTCTTGTCTTGTTCTTGTTCCATTTCATTCCTCTATAAATACATGCAACACTCAAGTGCAAAATACACACAAAAAGCTGCCTCAAGAACCACTTCAAAATCTCTCAAAATTCTTAAGAAAAGTGCAAATTCGTATCACATGATCTAGCCACTCTCAAGCCAAACGAAGTGTCCAAACCTCTTCCTGAAGTCTACAGAAACACATTCAACCCAAGAACCAGAAGATTTGGTGCCTGGAACTCGTGCTTCAAACTCCACCGATTTTCATTTTTTTCTTTGAATTCAATCTTAAATTCCATGCATTACTAATGTGTTTAATGAGCTCAAATGTATTCAGGATATGATTTAGGACGAGTTTGACGTATCACATGCAAGCTTTGATGCATAAATCTCTATATGCCATTTTTGAGGCATAGAAATATGTTTGCTTCAGATCTCTCTTTACAGGCACATTCAAGAGAAAAGAACTCTACCATTAGATTCGTAGTCCTTGAATTAAGGGGGGAGGATCCCATTAACTTTTCAATTTTCTTGTTTCTATTTTTTTTTTGCTTTTGCTTAATTAATTTAATTACCTTTTTAATTAGACTAAAAAAAAATCAAAAAACTAATTTTTATTTAAAAATATTTTGACTTAGTTTTTTTTTAATTAATTAATTCGTATTTAAAAATAATTAGACATTAGGTTTTTTATTATTATTATTAACTTAATTTTATTTAAAAAGGAAAAAAGTAGAATAATTAGGTTTTAATTATTTTATTATCACTTTAATTATTTTCCAAATAATAAAACATCAAAAATATTTTTTTCCTACACTTAGAATCTTAGGTTTATTGAATCATTTTTCTAACATTTGTTTCTTCTTTGCTATTTAAATTCTAGAAAATAAAATGTATAGGACACACGGTTGATTTTGTAATAGCTTAGTTTATTTTCTCGCATTTTTTCCTATTATGTAATTGTTCATGGGATGTAATAGCCTAGATTTATTTTCCCGCACTTTTACTTTCCGCACTTATGTATGAATGCATGTATATATTTAACTGTTAGTAATAGGCGTGTATGGCAATATTTAAAACAAAATGCTAGAAAACCTAATCAAGACAAATTAACTGAAAACAAATCACTTTTCACACACGCACCTCTAGGGCGACTCAACTTGTTACCTTCAGATAAAACAGTCATGTCCCTCAAACGTAAGGATACCATTAGATAAGACCCTCAGTTAAAAATTATCATAAAGATCATAGTCCCTCGACGACCCATCGATGTTCCTCCGGTAAATGATCTTGTCCCTCGGTGTTGTCTATGAATACATGATGATAGTCTCTTCTAATTACTAAAGGTATCCCTATATTTTGCCTTTATGATTGTACGATGACCCGCGCTTGTCCCTTAAACATCCAACGATAGGGCTTCGTACTAACTAATGGTAGGATAGCAATATCTAAAGGAAGAGGAAAATAATGCGAAATAATTTTGAGTAGGTAGATAGATTTTAATCTCTTGCTCATAAAAACATCCTTTTTCATACAAACACTTTTCTGAAATATTTTCAAAACAAACACTTTGTATGCATTCTCAACTGATACGAGAATCATTACAAAGTTGCCAAACTTAGACATTTTCAAAATATTTTCAAACTTACACATTCACAAAGCATTTTCAAAAGTGAGCTAGCGATTAAGAGCCCGTAAATAACTACGGATGAAAAGGGTGCTAACATCTTCCCTTTTCATAACCTACACCCCTTACTCCGAAAGTTCTCAAAGGTATTTCCTGTTATTTTCACCCTTTCCTTTATTGAATGAAAGAAAAGTCGATGGCGACTCTTGGTATCCACAACATTTACGATAAAATGCAAAACCAAAGTCAGTTCTCCCACCATATTACAGAACTGGCGACTCTGCTGGGGAAATGTCTAAAAGTGAGGTTACCTTAGAGATAGATTACATTTAAAATGCTTTACTTGCTTGATTTGTATGCTTTATATTTCGGGGTTTTGCTAGGGTTATTTTTATAAAGATCCTATACCCGGATCTGGGGCATTTTAGTAAGCAGCAATAGATCATGAAAAATGTACGGCGTATACCAATACGGTTGAAGCGATGACTATGTTAGTGTGACACATTGATTGGTTCCGGTGTATCTTGAGTTAAGTCAAGGAGAATGTTGGGATTCCGTGCAGTGTCATAAAGCACTAACTGACCGTAGAACCTTAGTTGACACAACTTAGCCATTATAAAGTAGTGATATGGTCGACTTTGGTGTAGACTGAAGTTGGTTGATACTAATTTCTACACTCATTGAGATCGGACTCTCGGTATATTTCGGTCGCAAATCAGATGCTTGTGCTGAAACAATGCATGGGAGAAAAATCAGTGATATTGAGGCTCCTAGAACCCAGTTACTTTTCTTAGGACAGGTTGAGCCAACTAAAACTCAAGAGGATACTTACCTACAAACTCCATGCAAGCCTGAACCTAAGGCTACTTGTGTGATTTGTTTGCATTCATTATTTAATAACTTGAACTCTTTGCAGGGCTTCTTGCTATTCATCATCTAACGATGTGAATTCCTTGCAGGACTTGTTTGTATTCATTATCCAATAATTTGGACTTCTTGCAAGACTTACTGGTTTTCATCACCTTACGCTTTTGCTCGGTGCATAGCATACACATCATAACATCATGCCGTAACATTTTCGTTAAGCATTTCAAGGATCTCAAGGGTCTGTGATGCCGACTTATTATGAACCAAACGTCTAGTAAGGGGCAGGAGGATTTATTTTCCCCTAACCAAATGCCATCAAAGAACTAAGTACATCATCTTGAGTAAAAGGCTAGGACCCACTCAACATGGTGAGCTTGATTCTCGTAGAAGGACATTCAACGGTACGAAGTTCTTCAATCAAAGTTGCTGTTGGATTCTAACATTTTCTTCTGTTTATCCTGTGAGATCCTTGAAAATATTGAATTTACATATCATGAATGTCATTACATAACAGGTAGTTCTCAAGACAGGTTTCTCATTTTCTCACTGTTTATTTCAGCAGAAAAATGGCTCTCAAACAGACCGTCAGAGATCTCCAAACTCAAAATGCATAATTCCAGGAGATGTTCCTAAGCTTAGCCAAGGGGCAAGAGGAATTGAAAGCAATCCTTACTGAGAACACAACCATGAAAAATCCTGAAGACAACAAGGATGATCAGTTGGAAAAATTGCTAGCTGAGATGGGAAATATGAGAATCCAGATGATGGGTCATATGGCTCTTATCCAAAACTTAGCTCGGGGACAAGAAGAGTTGAGAATTCTCATCATCAAACTTCACCAGGACGAATACAACCGTATGGGAAGGACGATTAAAATTGGGGACCAAATCATTAATCAACCTCCAATGAGACAGGAAGTTGGCTTGGTTGAAAGTAGGCCTTTTTGGATTGCTACTACATCGCAAGCCCAACAACGACCCCGCTAACAACAACAGGATAGTCAACGTAAGCAGGATACATCCAAAAGGAAATATACCAAACTGAACATGCCGATGTTGCAAGCCTTGCAACACATGTAGAAGATCAATTTGGTCACATTGAAATATCCTCCTCGGAATCCCAATACTTCTGCTCCTAGCTACAATCCTTATGCAAGGTGTGCATATCACTCCAACAGTCCGGGGCATGATACTGATAGCTGTTGGATGTTAAAATTCAAGATTTAAGACTTGATTGATGAAGTAGTGTTAGAATTCACACAAGAGGGTCAGATTGAGTTTTCCTATCATCCCTCAAAGGCACACCATCTGAAGTGACAAATTCAGATGGAGAAGCTTTTTGTTTATTCAAATTTTCATTTGTAATTTCTTTGTTTGTTCAAAGACTTATCTTTATGTCAGACTTTGGTTGTCCCCATTAATTCATTGTATATGTTTGTCTTGAATTAATCCACATAGGTCACTACAAATACTCGACAACAGAAAAATATTACAAAAAATGACTGCCTTCTCAAATAAACTTTCGATATTCGAACCATCACCGAAATATCAGGGCAAAGATTCCAGACTCAATTGGAATCTAAACGCATAAATAACTAAGTATATGACTGAATAACATCACAGAGAATGGGTGGGTACAAATAAATTTCGAGCCTTTATCCTTTGTTTCTTAAATCGTAAACCAGGCTATGCTACAACCCTTAAAAGTCCTAGCTGAAGCATGGGTTAGTTCGAAAGCATATTGTTACAAAAAGTATCCTTAATTCTGTAAGGCTTACTATAAATCACGAGTTGAATTCATATTCTTACAAAATTCTATTTTTACTAAAATGCATTTTCAAAATTTCAAGACAGACATAAGCTTTGCATTTTTAATACCACTGTTTGTATATGGCTAATTGTTTGACAGAAGAGAAATTTGCACGATGAATGTTCAATAAGCGGAAATCCATTCAAGGGGACAAAATCGTTCCAAATGAAAAGACATTTCCAATAACAGGCCTTTCATAATCAAGGGGCATGACATGGTGTCTAACTGATCTGGGGCAGTCAAGTCAAGATTCAAAGAATCTCTCAAAGGTCCTGAATAGCCAGGGGCAGATCTCCATGTGAATAACTTGGGGAATTGAACATGAATTCCAGCAAAGGGTCACGTACGATCAAGCATACATTTTCTGGTAGTACTACAATAATTACTCCCATAGACAATGATGATTCTTCGCACCCTGTGAACATGGACATAGTAAAAAAATACTACGCATAAAAGAGACCCGCTAGGTTGACTGGCCTAGGCAAAAATAAGGGCATCCCGACAAACCAAAATATCGAGAAAAAATTAGGGATATATAAATAAAATTGTACACCTGGCAAGTCGAAAACCTGAAAAAGCGACTTGGGAAAAAAAGGGTATCCCGGTGGGCTGAAAACCTGAAAAGATAGTCCAGGCAAAAGTTAGGGATTAAAGAGTATGACTATGTCCCATCATCTCATCTCTTGTCTATCAGTAGAAGACTCATCATCTTGATCAACATTTACCAAAGGCTCTAAAAGTTAAGATAATTTTCAAGTCATCCACATATCCCCACAGAGCTACCTTCAGAAGCTCATCTTCAACAGAGATACATTCCCCGCAAGTCTAATATGCCTTCACGATAGAAAGTGGGGCATCTTCTAGCTATTAAGATAATCATACTCACCAGCAGATCCCCCTAACAGATAAATGAGTGTGATCGTCTCCTCGACAATGTCGCCAACTTACGGAGTCCCAACCCTTATCAGAGATTATGACGTCAGCACAATTCATAGGAATTCTCTTCCCCAGTCGAGATTATTCCTATGAAACTGTAAAATCCCCTGCAGAATTCTTTTCTCCAGCAGAGCTTATTTCCTCAGCAAGAGTATTCCTCAGCTAAGTGTTTCTCCAACAGGTTTAGGATTTATTTCCCCAATAGGGTTTATTTCCCCAATCACGTCCCCAACAAAAAACACTCTCCCCAGCTTGAGCCTATTTCTCTGACTACTATAAATCACCGACGAAACTCCTCTTACTGGCAAAGGACAGTCTGGGTACTATCCCCAGAGAGTTTCTACTGAATCGGAAACCAGACCAGGTATCGTTCAACCTTATTCTCTCTAGACGAGTCGACATCCATATCAGAAACCCGGCGGGCAACACCTCAAAAGGTTATCCGTCTCATTTATCCCCAGTCAGGGTATATAAGAATTAAATTCCTCAGTAGAGCAAGGAACGACCAATGTTTCTGAACTCTTCTATTCCCAAGTAGAAGTCAAACATTCCTAGCAGAGTATCCTCCAAAACATTAAACAGGAATCCCACAGCGGAGTACCCTCCAAAATAGAAAACAGGAATCCCATGCGAAGACATTCTAAACGAGATTGAAGATTCATACTCTTCATCCCTAGCAACAGTCAGTGATTTATTTTCCCTGGCCAAAGGTGTTACACGAAACTACCGTCGCTGTCAGCGACATCTTACATCTCATACATCATTTACAAAATATCATAGCATATGCATACGAAATGCATATAACACACTCTCATTTATTTTGAGAATATCATTATGCAATGCATTACATATGTCATGACATTGCATAAAGACTAACTTTGTCTTTTCAGGTAAAGTCTACAAACAGACGAATATCATCAGCAATTTTCAAACAGGTCAAAGATGAATTCCCGAAGCAAGACGGGGAAACTTATTTGCATGACTAAGTCGAAGATTAATTCCCAAAAATAAGTCGAGGAAACTATCAAATACCGGGTGGTATGAATTCCCGAAACATGTCGGGTTTGCCAATAAAAGAGAATTGTAGATCAATTCCCGAAACAAGACTGGGTGACCATCTGCATGACCAAATGACTTCCTTCAAATATTTACTCTGAACAACATCTCCTAAAAAGCATTTCCTTGGAGACTGAATTCCGACAAGCATTTCCTCGGAGACTGAATTCCGACAAACATTTCCTCGAAGACTGAATTCCGACAAGCATTTCCTTGGAGACTGAATTCCAATAAGCATTTCCTCAGAGACTAAATTCTGACAAGCATTTCCTCAGAGACTGAATTCCGAAAAGCATTTCCTCGGAGACTGAATTCCGACAAGCATTTCCTCAGAGACTGAGTTCTGACAAGCATTTCCTCAGAGACTAAATTCCGACAAGCATTTCCTCGAAGACTGAATTCTGACAAGCATTTCCTCGGAGACTGAATTCCAACAAGTATTTCCTCAGAGACTGAATTTCGACAAGCATTTCCTCATAGGGTCATTCTCAAAGAGGCATGTTTTCTAGTTGAAGTCGGGCGTAGACATCATCTAGTACATCATTCAGATGAAATCGAGCATAGATTCCTTCTGATACTTTTTTGGAAAAGTCAGGCTTAAACTCCTTCCAACATCTTCTTCCACTTGAAGTCGAGCATAGACATTTTATGACTTAGATTAAATCGAGCATAGATTTATTCTGATACTCCTTCAAAAAATACGGGCATAGATTCTTTCCAATACCTATTCTAGATGAAGTCGGGCGTAAACATCTTCTAGTACATCATTCAGACGAAATCATGCATAGATTCCTTCTGAAGATCCTTTGGAAAAGTCGGGCGTAGAATCCTTCCAATACCTTTTTCAGTTGAAGTCGGGCGTAGACATCTTCTGGTTCAGATTAAATCAAGCGCATATTTATTCTGGTTATCCTTTTGGACCAAGTCGGGCGTAAACTCACTCCAAATACATCTTCTAAGACAAAGTCGGGCGTAGACTTAGTCTAATTTCTATCAACAGTTACTTTGGATGGAATCTATAATCCCATCTCTGATGACTCTCCATTACCTCTCCAAATGGCATCTTTAAGCCCATTCTCGATATAATCAACCAATAGTGTTACTTCGTGCACCGACGAGTGCAAATTTCTGGGCACTTAAGTGTTCAATCATCTTCCACCTTTAAGTCATGAATGGAGGACGTGCCGATCTAACTCTTCAGGTTTAAGAAGATTAAACAGGGGAAGCTATTGTACACTAAGATTTTCCCTCTCATCTTCTTCAAAAGAATATTCTCATGAGGTCCTCATTTGTTCACGATAGCTCAAGGGTTGATCAGACAAATGTTTCTCTTAAGTAATGGGTCTATAACTAGGGTTTTGAGTTTCTCAAGGAATATTTGTTCCCAAAGGTCTTAGGTGATTTCCATGGTTCTTCATATGTCTTCAAGGATACTCATATCAAGTTTCAAGTCTTGCATCACAAGTTTGCTCAGTCAATTGCTCAAATGATTGAAAATCAATTGTATTGGGTAAAAAGTTAATTGTGATCAACATACAGTCAAACTTCAAGATTTTTGGTCAACATCAATATTTTGAAGTGATATTCATCATTTAATCAAGATTTGATCATGATTCCTCAAGGATAGCCCTCAAATCATCAAAAGTCAAAAGTTGCCAAATTAGGGTTTCCTTTGGAGAAGTCAATTGAACTTTGACCAAGCCTAACTTTCACATGCTTCATCAACTTTTCCCTAACCAAATCCCATTTTGAAGGAAATTCAATTCTCTACAACTTTGAATCTTTGGGCTCAAGTCCAAAAAGTGCTTCATTTGAAAGATATGAGCCCATACATTATAGGTCATTTTAAAAGTCAACAAAAAAACACTTTTTGTTAAGGAAACTTACATCAAGATGAAATCTCCAAATGCAAAAATGATAAAAAGATAAATTGTAGAGGATGTCTTGAGCTTTCCAAAAAGTCAAATATCACCTTCAAAAGATGAAAATTGAGAGAGTTATGACTAGTGTAAGTTGGGAAATTTTGAGAAAATGCATGAAATGCAAAGTGAGCAAACTTGAAATTTTAAACTAGTGGGCCTAATTTTTGATGTTCAAACATGTTCACAATGTGTTATAAGACCTCTAAATCCATTCATATATTTTTTTTATGATTTTTATTTCTTTTATTTGAATATTTATTCATTTAAATGCAAGTAAATAAAATAAAATATAAAATCATTGGGCCAAGGCGCATGGGTTTTTGATTTCAATCACATGGAGGCTCAAGGACACATGACAAACATGCTAAAACCGTGAAAACATGTTGGGAACAAGAATTTTCAATTTTGGAATGTTTTTTTTAAAACAATTTTGGAAATATTTCAATGTGTTTTTTTTGCAATGAATTGTGACATGATAATACAAGATTCTTGTCTTGTTCTTGTTCCATTTCATTCCTCTATAAATACATGCAATACTGAAGTGCAAAATACACACAAAAAGCTGCCTCAAGAACCACTTCAAAAATCTTAAGAAAAGTGAAAATTCGTATCACACGATCCAGCCACTCTCAAGCCAAACGAAGTGTCCAAACCTCTTCCTGAAGTCCTCAGAAACACATCCAGCCCAAGAACCAAAAGATTTGGTGCCTGGACCTCGTACTTCAAACTCCACCAGTTTGCATTTTTTTCTTTGAATTCAATCTTAAATTCCATACATTTCTAATGTGCTTGATGAGCTCAATGTATTCAGGATATAATTTAGGATGAGTTTGACATATCACATGCAAGCTTTGATACATAAATCTCTATATGCCATTTTTAAGGCATATAAATATGTTTGCTTCAGATCTCTCTTTACAGACACATTCAACAGAAAAGAACTCCACCATCAGATTCGTAGTCCTTGAATTAAAGGGGGAGGATCCCATTAACTTTTCAATTTTCTTGTTTTTATTATTTTTTGCTTTTGCTTAATTAATTTAATTACATTTTTAATTAGACTATAAAAAAAACTAATTTTTATTTAAAAATATTTAGACTTAGGTTTTTATTATTAATTAATTTGTATTTAAAAATGTTTTTTTTATTATTAACTTAATTTTCTTAAAAAAGGAAAAAAATAAAAATAATTAGGTTTTAATTATTTTATTATAATTTTAATTATTTTCCAAATAATAAAACATCAAAAATATTTTTTTCTACACTTAGAATCTTAGGTTTATTAAAATATTTTTCTAACATTTATTTCTTCTTTGCTATTTAAATTCAAGAAAACAAATGTATAGGACACACAGTTGATTTTGTAATAAATTAGTTTATTTTCTCGCGTTTTTTCCTATTATGTAACTGCTCATGGGATTTAATAGCCTAGGTTTATTTTCCCGCGTTTTTACTTTCTGCACTTATGTATGAATGTTTGTATATATTTAACTGTTAGTAATAGGCGTGTATGACAAGATTTAAAACAAAATGCTAGAAAACCTAATCAAGACAAGTTAATTGAAACCAAATCACTTTTCACACATGCACCTCTAGGGTGACTCCACTTGTTGCCTTCGGATAAAACAATCATGTTCCTCGAACATAGGGATGCCATTAGCAAAGACCCTCAGTTAAAAATCATCATAGAGATCATAGTCCCTCGATGACCCATCGATGTTGCCTTCGGTAAATGATCTTGTCCCTCCATGTTGCCTATAAATACATGATTATAGTCCCTTCAAATTGTTAAAGGTATCTCTATATGTTGCCTTTAAGACTGTACGATGACCCACACTTGCTCCTCAAACATCCAAAGATAGAGCTTCCTCCTAACTAATGGTAGGATAACACTATCTAAAGGAAGAGGAAAATAACGCGAAAGACTTTTGAGTAGGTAGATAGATTTTAATCGATTGCTCATAAAAACATCCTTTTTCACACAAACACTTTTCTGAAATATTTTTAAAACAAACACTTTGTATGCATTCTCAACTGATATGAGAATCATTACAAAGTTGCCGAACTTAGGCATTTTCAAAATATTTTCAAACTTACACATTCACAAAGCATTTTCAAAAGTGAGCTAGCGATTAAGAGCCTGTAGATAACTACGGATGAAAAGGATGATAACACCTTCCCTTTCTATAACCTACCCCCCTTACTCGGAAAATTCTCAAAGGTCTTTCCTGTTCTTTTCACCCTTTCCTTTATTGGATAAAAGAAAAGTCGATGGCGACTCTTGCTATCCGTAACATTTGCAATAACACAAAACTAAAAGTCAGTTCTCCCACCGTATTACAATGGGGTTCGAACCCATGTGAAATTAAAATGCCCCTCATTATTTTAAACATCGAGGTGTTAAGTCCATACTTTTTATGATAAACTTATTTAACTGGCTTCTATAGCGGAGGTTAAATGCATTTCACGTATGACGTTAAAATGATTTTTTTGTAGTAGTGGGTTGTTTAGAAAATTTTACCATAAATAAAGTGGTAGGATAGCCAAGAAAAATGTGATAGTTCCAAAAAGGAAATACGTTAGGAAAATGGTGAACCCTAGGAATAGTAACAATGGAGAACAACCTTCTAATATTATGGGAGAAGGTATAATCATTGTGAATTCGACTGAAATGATGGATCCTACATCAAGTACAATGACATTACCGTAAATGGCATAAAGTGGGCCAATATTATCCCCACCGATAACCCAGAGTCACCATGTGACTCCTAGACCAACGGTGGCTAGTAATTACAGGTCTTATTTTCCCAGTTTCACAGTGTGTATGAATGGTCGTGAACAAATTTATGGAATGTCAACTTCAGTAATGGCAAGTTTGCATAACAATTCATCAACGTTTGTAGACCTAGAGGAGACCATATATTCACCATTACAAGGGACAGGATTGGTCGTATATAACTTTTGTCGAAATACCCAGTCTTTGGGAATGGTATTATCATCCTAAACAATGCCTATATTCACTACGAATTCAATGAATATTTTGAAGCAACAAATGAATGAAAGGAACCATGAAATGGTGAATATGCTTACTCGACAAATGGGTACCATATTCAATCCTTTGATACAAAGTATAACACAAAGTAATCATCAACTAGCAACTCAAATGGCATGAATAACATCTTTTCTTTGGTGCCCCTCAGGCAGAGATATAACCAATAGTGCAACCACAACCTATTAGGCCTATCTGGAATGAGGAAATGATCCTTGAGGAAAATGTTAATCAGGGCCAACAGTTTATGCCCCAAATGGTCGAACAATAGATTCCTAGAACTGCGAACAATATATTCCTAGAATGGTCGAACAACCAGTACCTAGAGAAGTCGAACGATCGTGAGTCGTTTTGGTTAATCGAGACTAGGATGCGGACCAAGTGGTCCATTAAGTTTGACAAGAAGACATAGCAGGAGAAAATAATCTTGCTGCCATGGTCGAAAGGATAATGAAATGAAACATGATGAATGTAAGCCTTCGTAGGACAAACTATGTCTCCCCACTGTCGGAATATGTCTTACAGACATAACTACCCAAGGGATGGAAAGTCCCAAAATTCACTAAGTTTTATGGCGATACGAGTAAATCCACAATCAAACATATAACAAGGTATTTTACTGAGGCATGATACATTGCTAATAATGAGAATCTAAGGATGTGGTACTTCCCTAGTTCTCTTACAGATAATTCTTTTACTTGGTTCACAACATTTTCTGCGAATTCCATCCATGATTGGACTCAATTGGAAAGATTGTTCCATGAGCAATTTTACATGGGAAAGTAGAAGAATAACCTAAAGGGATTGGATAGCGTTAAACATAAGTTTACTAAACCAATAGACGTTTATATAAACAGATTTTGACTCCCGAACCCTAACTTTAACATTAAGCGCAAGTTTACATGGGACATTCTAAAGGCTAGATGTTTCATACAAGTGCCTGAACATGAGTTAGTCAAGATGGTCGCTGGAGGATTAGACTACTCCATCAGAAAGAAATTGGACACTCAATATCAGAGGGACATGGCCCAACTGGCAGATAGAGTGCGACAGGTGGAATGCCTTAAGGCAGAAAAGGCCAGGGCAAGTAAGAATAATAAGAAAGAAAGGATAGCCTATGTCGACTTAGATGAGAATGATCAAGAATCTGATATTGAAGTCAACGGGGTTGACCAAAACTAAGTGAATTTAGGTGAATTGAAGCAAGGGCCACCTTATGTATGTAAATACTCACTTCAAATAAAAAAAATCTCGTCGAAACAGAAAAGAATGATAAGTTTCCTAAAAGAACATACAATTTCGATGTGACCAAGTGTGATGAGATTTTTTACTTGTTAGTCAAAGAAGGCCAAATAAAAGTGCCATTTGTGCTAAAACTCCACCGTTAGAACAACAGAAGAAGAGAGGAGTTTGTAAATATCACAATTTTTTGGGTCACAAAACATTACAGTGTTTTCTTTTCAGGAATCTCGTGTAGAATATGATCAAAGACGAAAGGCTTAAGTTTGGAGAGAAGGCGAATACCTAGATGAAAATCGACTCCAAACCTCTACAAGTGGGAGACGCCCATTACACTAAGCCTACCGAAGTTAACATGATTGATGCTACTGAGGGTATCGACAAAAGCTACTCCATGGATAAGATTACTAAGGATCTTAGTTCTGAGTTTCAGAAGGTTGAGATTACAGATGATCTTAACTCCGAGGTTAATATGGTTGAAGTTAGCAATGAGGCCAACATGGAAGCAGAGGACGAGAGTGCCCAGGGTAACGAATACCAGATGAGGGTTGCTTACCCCAAGACTAATGAAATTTTGGTCAAATTCCTCCATTGCTTCCAGAGGAAGAAGTGTGAAGTGATGTTATGCCCTAGGTGCAGTTATATGTTCGACAGGAAAGCCACCGAGAACTTGGAGAGAGTCTGGGTGGCAAATTGGAGAGGAAATTGCAAAAAGGTTAGGGATAAATTTACTTTTTACAAGAGGGGGAATCTCCACATGCAGCAATAAACGACCCCATATCTCCATGGAAATTGACCTTCTACATTTAAACCAATTTCTAATGCCCCAAAGGAAAAGTGTATAAGGCCTGCTAAGAAAGGAAACTAAGTCCAGGAAAAAATGGTGAAGTTTTGAAGTCGGTAGGGGATCTTTAATATCCTATCGCAAAGATTTTCAGTTGTCTAGGAAACAAACATACGGGCCTGACAATTACAAAGGTAAAACCCCTATGTCGAGATCTCAATGGATGAGATTTCAGAGGAGGAAGAAAGTTGAAAGAAAAGATGGTGAAAAGAAATGGTGGAATCAAGTAGTAACCAACCCCAAGCCAAAGCCAAGTTTTTTTTATAAGCAGGGATTATAAATAAAAGATTATTAGGGGTACTCTAACCCGCTTACAAAAGTCGAGAATGAAACTTGGAAACAGAAGAGATTCCTAACTAACTGAAACTTAAGTAAGGAAAAACATAGGGTCTTTACAAAACTCATATAAGTTACACTTGAGTTTAGAAATATCTCCAATGAAGGACCACTTCCACGCCTTCAATTTGATGTTCCATACGAGATTTGAAACATTGCAAATGTCGTTGTTAAATATGATATTGTTCCTAAGGTTCCAAATGCTCCACATCACCGCCAACCAAATCGAGCTCTCATTACCCGACTTCACTCTCTTCTTCTTGCAGCCACCATGCCAAAGAAGAAAATTCCTCCTAATACCTACCCCAACATTAAAATTCAAACCCGTCCAAAGCGATATCGCAATCCAAATACGCCTCTCTATAGGATAGTTAAGGAGAAGGTGATCCAAAGTTTCATCCTCAAAAGAGAAGAAAACACAACAGAGGTCTATCGATGGCGAAATTAAACCTCTTTGAATTAATTGATTTCTCGACGGCTGTCTGTCTAGAAAACATATCCAAGTCAGCAACTCGTAACCAGATCTAGCAGAATAACCAGACGATGAATCTAGCCTTCATACTAGACCGTCTTCCGAGTATGAAACCAAATAGACAAATTCCAACAACATTTGCAAATTCTAAATTCTGGAAAGGACTTGCTAATATGCTAAAAATCCAATACCAAAATTTTCCCAGTGCCACTGAAAATCGAACCAAAAGCCCATTTTCTCCTTAAAATCCTTCTTGTTAGAACTCACCAAAAAAAATTAGGAAACAAGTCCATCAAGTGCATATTATAGATCCAAATATCGCTCCAAAATGGGATGGAAATGCCACTACCTAACCTAAAACAACAGTTAGCATTGAACAAAGAGAATAACAGTTTCTTCTCTAATCCTAAAATGTCGCTCCACCAAACAGATTTCGAAACAAAATATCTTTTGGCTAGACCTGCGGTAATAAGAAAACTAATATCTCTGTAATGAGCCGATAGAATCCTCCTCTAAAGCGCGTCTTCCATGATTAAGGAAAAGAAACCAGTAGGGCCAAAACATTTCCCTTTAAAGGTGGAAGAACCTAAAGAAAAAGTGTCGCAAGAACCACCAGCAGATGATGATATGCTAACAAACATTTTTGATTCAGGATTAAAGTCCTTGCTTAATATTAACTATAATACGGTTGTTGTACCCCAAAATTTGCCCTCTCATTTCATTAACATTTCTCATCACAAGACTCTTGGAATTCAAGATCAAGCTAGGGTTTGCTCTGCTCAAGACACCTCTTTACACTGTTGACCTAAATTAGGGTTTGAGTTTGCACAGGGATGTTTTTACCCACAATGCCAAAAATGACTTTCATGCTTCATGTTGGACTCACAAGTTGGTCCATACCAAGTTTCAAGCCTTGAATCAAATTTTTGCCCAATCAATTGGACAGTTGACCTAGAAATCAGCTGTATTGGGGAAAAAGCAACTGTGGCCAATTGACAGTCAAACCTCATGAAATTTGACCCACATCAACATAATGAACTCATATGAACCATTTGATAAAGTTTGGATCACAATTCCACAAGAAATTTGATCAGATCACCAAAAGGGCAAAATAGTCATTTTTAGGGTTTTGACTGCACAAGGGCAATTTTTGACTGTTTGACCTAGCCAATGGCAAATCAAGCTCAACCATGGACACAAGGACTCAATGGCATTCTCTTGACCTATTCAACAAGTTCAAAAGATCTCAAATGCACAGGATGGACAGATGAATTTTTCAGTCAACTGATCAAAATTTGACTGTATACTAAAAAGTCAAACTTTGACTTTTTGGTCAAAATCAAGTGCCAAGGGTCATTTTTCATCAAGACATGTCAAATTATGAAACTTGTTCATCAAGAAACCCAAAAATGCAAATTAGGGTTTAAAATGGAAAAATTTCATAACTTAGAAATTTTCTAAGTTATGAAATTTTCTAAGTTATGAAATTTTCTTATTTTTCCCTAACTTTACCCCACATTTTTACCAAGATGCAAATGGATTCAAACAAAACTTATAACATGAAAGTTGTAGTCCACAACAAAGTATACAACTTTGATTCACAAATTTTTCTCAAAAGAAGCTTGGATCTCAAGTTATGAGTTTTGGAACAAGGGTACCTAAAACTTTTAACTTAGAGAAATTTTGCCCTAGTTTAGGCAGAATTTTGACCCATCTTCTTGGCCATTTTTCACATATTTCCACTTGGATTTTCAAGTTGCATTTCAAATATGGATTATATTACATGTTTCAAGCTTTCCAAATTGTCCAAGAACTCCTCAAACACCTTTTTGGTTAGGGAGAATCGAATGCTTGAAGTTGGCAAAAACTCACTTTGATCCATGGGCAATACATGTTCATACAAGTTTCATTTTCAAACCAGCATGCTTTCTACTTGTTTGCAGGCCTCTAAACCAGTTTGTACTCCATAATTTAATGCAAATCCATTGAGCCAATGCATTGTCTTGGATATTAGGGTATTGTACACAAGTTTAATCCCTAAATGGTAAAAGGCATATTTCCATTTTTGCAAAAGATTGCTTTATGTCAAACCATTAATCCTTGAGCATAGAGCCAAATATCTTGTAGAAAAACAAATCCACTAATTAGAGGGGCCAAGAGGGTAGTATGCAGGGTGATAAGATGGCCTGTACAAGCCTGCAACCTCACTTCCACTTTTTTGCTTCATAACCAAGCAACTTGTCAAAAACAAGAGAACACACACATTTGATAAAACCAACTCAAGCAAAGTTGTCAAACAAGTTTCTCATACCCTAACAAGTCATAAGCACGAGCCTTTCACCCCTAAATCACCCTCATACTCCATAACCCCATTTTCTTGCAAAACAGGGCCAGTTCTGCATTTTGCAAGCCATTATCAAATTCCCTCGTGCGTTTTGTCCAAAAATACTTCAAACACATTCCAATCAACATACCTGAGCTATCCAGATCATTCATAAGTTGCTGTAACTCCATTAACACACATTGCCATTTTTGTTTGGAAGCTTTGCAGGTTGAGTTCTGTAGCACGATTCAGGCCACTTCAAAACAAACTAAGCATTGGGAAAGCTTCAATGGACATCAGGCAAGCTCAAAAGAACCTCAAACACCATTGAAAGTTGTTGCATTGTCTAGCTCGAACTCAACTGAAACAGGTATTTCATGAACTTCTATCTCTCTATTTAGGAATAGTTAGACTTAGGTTTATGAATGAAAGATGTTGTATTCATAGCCCTGAAACCATACATGTGCTTAGTTTTCATTTATATTAATCGTGCTAGGAGAATTTCATCCATGAACTTTCTGAAAAAACTAGGTTAGAAATTAGGGCCAGAGAAATTCTCTCTGGTCTTTGAGAGTTAGCTTAAGTTTTTTATATGGTTAGATTCGTTGTTTGATGCTCTACAAGCTTCATGTTATGAGTTTTGTCAAAAAAGCACAGAATCAGGAGATACAAGTTTGTGTGGAAAACACGCGTTTTGGTGTTTGAACAGAGGAAGAAGATGAAGTTCTTGGGCTTGACCTGGTTATTTTTGCTTCTAACACTTGCTTTTTCAGATTCACACCCCCCTGGCCCATTTCTTGTATTTTTATTATTTTTGCATTTTTATTTCATTTCTGACTTTGATATTTTATTTTCTAATATAAAAAATACTTAAAAAATATTTTCATAAATTTCCATATTTATTTGGTATTTATTTTAATTATTTCTAGCATTAGTACATTAAATACTTTATATTTATTTTGTTTAAATTTAAAAAATAATGTAAAAAATACTTTTATTTTTATTTATTATTTTTGTTCACATTTGAAAATATTTTCTTGAAATATATACATTTTTGTAAATATATTTTTTAATTTTTTCACATATATATACTATGTTTATTAAATAATTAGAATAAAAAACACAAAAATAAATACATTTTTATTTTTATTATTACTTTATACTAAAAACATTTTTTTATAATATATTCTTATTTTTGTACATATTAATATATTTTGTATATAAATAATACAATTTTTATTTTCTTTAAAGAGAATTAGGGCAAACCCTAAAAATAATTAAAATTCACTTTTTTATTTCTTTGCATTTCTTTCCTTTGAAAATATTTTACAAATAAAAAACTTTTTTGCATAATACATTTATTTAAATATTTCTTAACTTTGTTTAAATATTGTACATTTAAATTTTGATTGCATTTGATATTCAATTTGGATGTAATAATAATTAGGGTTTTATATTTCTTGCAAAATAATCCCCTATTCAAATTTGTACCCCCTCCCTATATCATGTTGTAATAGTGTAGAATTTAAATTCTCGCACCTTTAAATGCTTTCAATTATGCCATGATTAGACTTAGGGTTTGTATGCAAAATCAAATCAACAAATAGTTTGACCTAATCAAAGACAAAGATGCATGAAAATCAAACACAAAACACACTTTCACCCCTAGGGTTTCAATCCACTTGTTGCCTTCGAAAATGGGCCATGATATGCATGTCAAGTACTTTGGCAAAACAAAAACAAAACAAAGATCATAGTCCCTCGATGGCGCTATCTGAGTTGCCTAAACAAAATGATCAAGTCCCTCAAGAAAATTGCCAAAAATACTTGACACTATTGCTATCATGGTCTATACGATGACCCGCTCCTGTCCCGTTTAACATCCTAACACAAGGTTGTTCACCAAATACAATGGTGAAACAAAACTGTTAAAAGGGTTAAAAACATAAGAAAGATCTTTGAGTAAAATAGGGTAGACAACTCTTAGTTACTTGATCAAAACTTGCAAAAACATCCTTGCTATCTTTAAAACACACTTCACAACACAATTTCAAAACCCTACTTTCAAAACATTGAAAACTTTTCAAAAGACAAAAACACCTTTGTATACATTCAAACAAGAATCATTATAAAGGTTACCACGACGATGGCTTCTTTTCAAAACATCTTTCCAAATCACACACAAAGCACCATTTCAAACAATTGAAGAGCACCATTTCAAACAATTGGAAAACAAAGCAAGTGATCTAAGCAAATAACTAAGAGCCCATGGATAACCATGGATAGAAAGGATGCTAATACATTCCCTTTCTATAATCTACTCCCTGAACCCAAGAAAACATCTCAAAGGTCTTTCCTGTGCTTTTTGGCCTTTCCTTAGGATAAAATAAAAAGTCGGTGGTGACTCTTGCTAAACCGAAACATTTGCGAACAAAAACGCAAAATCCCAAGTCAGTTCTCCCACCGTATCACAACGGTGTTAGTGTTTCCATTAGAGTATGACCAAGTGACTAAAGTCAAAGAACATGAAGAAGGTGACGAAGCAGAAATGGCTCAACATAGGCCAATTTGCTATTATATGTCATGAATAATGGATGTGCCGAAGAGTAGAACATTTTCTTTGAAATACCTGTTGAGGGGATGAAAACCCATTTGAAGCCTTTATTTATTAGACGGAATATTGAAATAATTGTAATAAATAAAGCTTTAGTCGATGGTGGAGCGAAAAAGAATCTGATGCCGCATTTTATGTTAAAAAGAATTGGAAACTTTGATACGAATTTGGACCATATAACACGGTCCTATCAAATTATGAGGGAAATATTGGTCACACTATGGGGGTCATTCAAGTTGATTTGACATCCAGATCTATTACTAGGCCATCTCTATTCATGGTCATAACGTCAAGAGCTAACTATAATTTTCTCTTAGGACGTGAGTGGATACATGGAATTGGGGCGGTTCTATCTTCACTCCACCAAAGGATTTCAATATGGAGAGATGATAGGATGGTGGAGAACATTGAAGTTGACCAAATTTATTTCATGGCAGAGGTTAACCATGTTGATAAACGGATTTTGATAGAAATTTGGCAAACATAACGCCTTGCAAACTTGTTAGGTTTACATACATTCCCTCTGGCAATGCATTTTATTTTCTTAATTTGCACCCAACCCATAGTTTTAGATGGGATAGATAAATCATAGAAGATAAATATGAGATAGAAGGGGTGCCAGGAATCCGACTAACTGGTTGGAAGGACGAAGAATATTATTATGTTTGAGTCCATTATTCTACAAAATAATTCAGCTTACATTGCCGAAAATAGGTTAAAAGTGGCTCTCAGGGCCGAAGTTAAATACATGGTTGTAAAAGCCAATGAAACATAAGTTCACCTTGAAGGTCCTAGCATCGAATTTGAACCAGAGCCACTAGATAATTTGCAACAAGTTAAGATGAAAGAGTAGAGGCTCAACGTCATCTACAATGAAGAGCCTTTAGGAATCAATAAGAATCTGATGGCACCAAACATAAAGATACTAGCGCAGGATCCTCTAGAGGAAATAGATTTGGGAGACAGGATGAGCAAGAGGCTGACATACATTAACGTTATCCTTAACTCAGAACTTAGAGTCAAAGTGATCTAGTTTTTAAAAGACTACAAAAACTACTTTGCTTGGGACTAAGATGAAATGACTGGTTTGAGCAGAGATTTCGTGGAGTTAAAGTTACCTATATATCATGGTAAAAAGCCAATAAATCAAATGCCAAGATGGTTTGCCTCAAAGATTATATTCAATATCAAGGAGGAGATCTAAAGACTCATAAGATGTAAGTTCATCCGAACAACAAGGTATGTCGAATTGATTGGGAATATTGTTCCTGTTATAAAAAAGAATGGAACTTTGAGGGTATGCATCAATTTTAGGGATCTGAATGTTGCGACCCCAAAGGATGAATACCCAATGCTAGTGAAAGAAGTGATAATCGTCTCGACAGTGCATTTCGAGTACCTTAGTTTGCTTGATGGATATTCTGACTATAATTAAGTTTTCATTACGGATGAAGATGTTCCAGAGACGGTTTTTGATGTACTGGAGCCTTAGGCACTTGTGAATTGTTAGTGATGCCTTTTGGCTTAAAGAATGCTGGCGCAACCTACCAAAGAGTAATGAACTCTATTTTTCATGATTATATTGAGACATTTATACAAATTTACATTGACTATATAGTCATCAAATCTTTGTCAGGAAAAGGTCATATAGACTATCTTCGACAATCATTCAAAATAATGAGAAAACACAGGTTAAAGATGAATCCCCTTAAGTGTGATTTTTGTGTGCAGGAAGGAGATTTTCCAGGCTTTCTGGTTTATATGGAAGGTATTGAGATCAGCCAAAACAAGACCAAGGCCACCACGGGGGTGAAAGCCCCATCGACTAAAAAGAGTTGCAGTCTTTGTTGGGGAAGATAAATTTTGATCTTAGCGGTGATCAGAACCTGTGACGGGCCAGTAACTTCGTCTATAGTACTGAGAGTCAATGGATGGGGGGTGTACCTGCAAGGCATTCTGATGCTCAAGTAGGTAAGAGTTCAAAGGTAAGTGAGAGAAAAAGGGTTAAGAGTTGAATACATGACCCTCTTATGCAGGAGGGTATTTATAATGTCCCCAACACTGGGCCAATGGTTCCCATTATGGGCCAAATATCTAGGCCCAAAAATAGATAACTACCATGATTCCTACGTAAAAAAAGGGATGAGCAGCTTGTGCTCTCCATCTTAGGGAACTGCCTCGCGTCTCACGGGCAATGTGCAACTTGAATGTCACCAAGGGAAAAAACGTATACTGCCACTACATGAGATATGTGGGATCAGTTGTCCATAAGTCCTCAAGAGAGGGGCATGCGGGAGATATGCTTCTGTAACGCGGTGGGAAAACTGACTTGGTTGTTTTGTGTTTGATCACAATTGTGCGGATAACAAGAGTCGCCACCGAATTTTCTTTTATCCAAAAGGAAAGCCTGAAAAGAACATGAAAGACCTTTAGAGATGTTTTCTTGAGTTCGGGGGGTAGATTATGAAAAGGGAAGGTATTAGCACTCTTTTCATCCGTAGTTATCTACGGGCTCTTAGTTGCTTGCTAGATCACTTGCTTTTGTTTGAAAATGTGCTTTGTGTGATTTTTTGAAAGTATTTTGAAAAGGCGCCATCGTTTAGGAAAACTTTGTAATAGCTCTTGTTCGTAAGAACGTATACAAAGTGTTGATCTTTTGAAAATGTTTCAAGTTTGAAAGATGTTTTGAAAGTGTTGGTGTTTGTTTTGAAAATAACAAGGATGTTTTGATTTGAAAATGAGCAAGCAACTAGGAACGTTCTACCTACTCAAAAAGTCTTTCTTGTTTATTTCCTCTTTCTTTTGACATTGTTATTTTACCATGGATTGGTAAGTAACCTTATCTTTGGATGTAAAAGGGACGGGCAAGGGTCATTGTATAGTCAGGAATAACAATGTTGTAAGATATCTTAGCATTTTCTTTAAGGGACTAAGATTATTCGTAAGGCAACATTTATAGCGTCATCGAGGGACTATGATCTTGTATTTTTGTTTGTTTTTGCTAAGACGTCTTACATGCGTATTATGACCATTTATTTCTCAAGGCAACAAGTGGAGTTAACCCTAGAGGTGCAAAGTATGCAAGTGTGTTGATTTACATGCATTGTTTTGTCTTGAATTAGGGTTAGCTAACTTGTTGATTTTAATCTTTCCATACAAACCCTAATTTACTAGCATTTATATATAAAGCATTAAATTGAGGAAAATAAAAATACTAAGCTATTACATCAATAGGGGAGGGGGTGTACAAATTTACCAATAAGGATTTTGCAAGAAAATTAAATCTAATTAACTGTTACAACCATATTGAATATTGTACAAAATTGAAAATAAAATGCATGAATGCAAAAAATGGATAAAAGAAATGATTTTTGTTTGGATTTTTATGAGAGGATTTTAACCTAAACCTAATTAAGAAAATAATTAATGAAAATCAAATAAAATTAACTCAAACTAATTAAAAAAAAGAAATTAACTAAAAAGGATTTTTTAGGGTTTTTTTTATGAAAAGGTTTTAAGAATAATATAAAAATACATGAAAATTAATTAATCAAAATAAACCTAAATTCTAAATTAATTTTATATTACAAGAAAATAATATAATATAATAATTAAACCTAATTATCTAAATATTAATTAAAAAGAGAAATTAATTTGTTAAGAAAATTGTTTTTATTGTTTTTAATTTTTATAAAGAAAAATAAAATATGAGTATAAAAATAATAAAATAAATATTTTTTTTGGGTTTTTCTATTAATAATAAAAAACATAATATTAGTAATGAAAATAATAAAATTAAAATATGAAAGTGAAATAAACTAAAAAAATAAAAATAAAATAAAATAAAGAAATAAGTGACTAGGGAGTGCTGAAGCAGGGCCAGAGGTTAAAAGCCAGCAAAGACCAAGTGTGATACGGTGGGAGAACTGACTTGTAGGTTTTGCATTTTAGCGCAAATGTTGCGGTTAGCAAGATTCACCACCGACTTTTCTTTTATCCAAAAGGAAAGGTGAAAAAGCACAGGAAAGACCTTTGAGATTATTTCTTGAGTTCGGGGGATAGATTATGAAAAGGGAAGGTATTAGCACCCTTTTCATCCATGGTTTTCCATGGGCTCTTAGTTACTTGTTAGATCACTTGCTTTTTGTTTGAAATTGTGCTTGATGTGGTTTTTGAAAGTATTTTGTAAAGAGGCCATTGTTTAGGCAATCTTTGTAATAATCCTTGTTTGTAAGAATGTATACAAAAATGTTTGATCTTTTGAAAATGTTTGTAAGATATTTTGAAAGTGTAGGTGTTTGTTTTTAAAATAGCAAGGATGTTTGTTTGAAATTAAGCAAGTAATTAGGAGCATTCTACCTACTCAAAAGTCTTTCTTGTTAATTTTCCTTTTCCTTTCACATTGTTATCTTACCATTGATTTGGTAAGTAACCCTATCTTTGGATGTAGACGGGACGGGCGTGGGTCATCATATAACCATGATTAAAAATGTTGCAAGGTATCTTAGCATTCTCTTTTAGGGGCTAAGATCATTTGAAAGGCAACTTAGATAGCGTCATCGAGGGACTATGATCTTGTATTTTTTTTGTTTTTTTTGCTAAGATGCCCCGCATGCGTAATATGGCCATTTTGTAAGGCAACCAAGTGGAATAACCCTAGGGGTGCTTGTGTGCAAATGTATTGTTTTCATGCTTGATTTAGTCTTTGATTAGGATTCTCTATTTGTTGATTTCATGTCTTTCCATACACACCCTAATTACTAGCAATATATGAAAGCGATAAAAAGTGAGAAAAATAAATATCCTATGCTATTACAATCATTAGGGGGTGGGGTGTACAGATTTACAAATGGGGGTTGCAAATAAAATTAAATCCTAAGTTACTATTACAACCATATTGAATGGGTAAGAATGTACAAGAAAACATGAAATGGAGTTGTTTTGTTTAAGAAAAGAAATAAGTTTTGTTTAGGAAAATATTTTTGATCTCTTTGTTTTAAGAACTAAAATAAAGCATGCAAAATGTAAAATGTTTTTGGTGTTTTCGATTAGTTAAAATAAAAGCGATAGCAAAAAAAATAGTAAAGAAAAAAAAGAAAATAGAATCAGCGCGTTGCTGAATTAAAAAGAGATCAGAAGTTCTGACTCTGGCGTGCTGCAAATAATAGAAATCATGTTAGTAGAAATAAGTAAAGTCAGAAGTTCTAGGTCCGCTGGGAACAAAGGAGATTTCAGAAGTTCTGATTCCACTGGAAGAGCTTAGTCTCTCTCTGCATGCTAGTCAGAACATCTGCAACTTAATCATTTCTCAACAGAACAGAAGATGTGCATATAACAGTTATGGCATGTTTCATAATGTTTCATAAACAAGAGATATCAGAATTATAAATCAGAAGCAAGCATGAATTTGCTAATCCTAATTCTGAGTCCTAATTTCTTCAATAAGTTCTGGACTGAAATTCTCTCTATCTAGGAAGGATAATACACGAAACCTCATAATATGTACAACATCAGATCCATGGTGTTTACATTCTATTTTTGAACATGCAAATCTGACAATGCCTAACTAATATGATGAGAGCCAGTAGAAACTTACCTTGCAGCTGGAAAATAATCTGTGAGCTGAAGTCTGGTTCTGAATGCTGGTGATGTTCTGAACAACTCCTTCACCTGTTCAGAATGTCCAAAGCTTACAACTTGGGCTACGAATGGTTAGAGAATTCTGGAATAGCCAAGGGGTAAAGTTCTGACTTCTTTGAGGTGGATGTGGATGGAGAGTGTGTTACATTCTAAACACGAAAGTTGGGATAACTTCTAATATGTGAATCAGAAACTGTATGGATGGTTTTGGTCAAGAAACACTTGAGAAAAATGGAGTTTGAATGCAAGAAATCAAAAGTTAATAGGTTTTGTATTTTGTATTTACAGTTTTGGATTCTTGGAATTTTCGCAGGGGTTCAAGGCTTTTTATTTCTCAACTTTTCGACCCTTTTACAGTTGCCAATAAAGTCTAATTTATAGGCAAATGTTTAGTAGCTTGGAGAGGTCAAGGGGAACCACCATCATAAGCTAGGCGCTGACTTGCTCTTGAAGTAAATTCAAATAGGTATGGTGGTTAGCAGTTTTAGCAGCGCCTAAGCTGGATTTGTAAGCAGGAATTAAGGAAAGGTAACCTCAAAAGCAAAAGCAACGTATGGGCCCAGCACACTTTTGTACAAAAGTTTGCTTTTCCAAGACAGTAAAGGTACTCCTATGCCACACGTGGGGAAATTTTATGGAAAATAACTCAAAAGTGGTTGTGAGCATTAAATGATGATGAGATTTATCAAACCAGAAATCCTGCAATGTGAGATTTTACATCATTGCTTAATTCTGGGTCAGAGGTCCAGCTTCAACATAATTTAGAATAAACATCCAACTTCTGATCTTTGTATCTCCTTACTCCAGCATATTCCGAAGGAGCTCTCAGACTTTCCAGGAAGCTTGCAACACGCTTTGTAAACCTTTTTTGAATTAACCTTGTAAAATCTGACTAAATCTTTTTGAAAACTGGCCCAGAAGTTGTAACCAAACTCTGTCTTGGAACTGTCCAGAATTTGCTGAGTGCTTCAGTTTCATGGACGTGTCTTTGAGGAGTCATAACTTGAAATCCCAGCATTTCTAGGAGAAGTTCTATTCTGCAATGTTTTAGATCTTATTGAAATCCAAAACTTTTGTGCCAGAAGTTCTTCCAGAATCAGCTTGCATCATGGTGATAATCTGATCAGAAGTTCTGAATTTGTCATATTTCTTAAACACTTAGAAAAATTCCAAGTATTTAGAATTTTGACTTTTCCAAAGTAATCTTGACTTTTGAATTTCTTGATGAAACAAACTTCATGCCTTGATGAAATATGATTCTTGGAACTTGATTTTTTGATCCAAAAGTCAAAGTTTGACTTTTTAGTTTACAAATGACCATTTTGCCCTTGTGAATGACTTTCTTGGAAAATTTGTAATTCAAGGCTTAAAATTGGATGGGAACAAACCTGAGGGTCCAGGGTGATCCTATTAGAAATGAGAGGATAAATTTTGGGGTGCAACACTAAGGCCCACTGCATTGAGGCCCAGGCGTGTCTGTTTGTGACAAAAAAAGAGTGAAAATGTGAAAAATGAACAAAAGGTAGCGCGTTGGGTGTTAAACCCATGCCCTCTTGGTTACCAGTGTGCTTCCTTACCATTGGGGTGGCTATACATCCATTTATTAAAATGAAATGATAAATACATAACATATAATGCTTCCAAGGCTTGTACTTCGTCTTCACCCTTCAGCCAGCCAGAGCACCTGTAACTTATTCATCTCTCAACAAAAATGGAAAGTACAAACATGAAAGTTGTGGCATTTCTTCCCATGAATCCAACCATATAAGTAACTAAAGCTATAAATCCAAGATGAGTGAGAATTTTTCTGGCCCTAATTTAAAACCTAAATTTTTTAGAAACTTCAACTCCAAAATTCTCTAAGCTCAGGCCATATAAATGCAAACTATGGATATGTACAGCTTCGTGGTAATGATATCTATATTTTATCTTTGAAAATGGAAGCCTAACAATGCCTATATGAATAGTTCAAAAGTCAGAAAATTCACCTTGTATGAGGATATCGTATTTTGAGTTTGAGCAACTTTCAATGAGTTATAGTGATTGGGTTAGCTTCCTCAAATTCCCAGGAAGCTAATGTGATGCTTGGCTTGAGCTGAAAGTGTCTGAGGAGTTCTGGAGAAGTCAAGTTGCAGACCCCTATTTTTGAAAATGGAACTTGATGATGGAAGTGTTACAGTTGGGCAAAACAACTTGGGATGGTTTGTATTTGATGTTTAGAAGCTTTAGGAACCAAAAGGCTTCGAAACGCACGAGGGAGATGTGAGTTTCAAGTTTTTGGTCAGATTATGTAAAAATGGAGTTTTTGGGTGTGATTCTGAGTTCTAGGGAGTTTGAAGGCTTCAGCATGCGTGTCTTATCTTGCAAATAGTCTATGTATTTATAGGCAAGAGGTTTTGTGTTCTACAACATGTCAGAATTTGAATTTACATATTGTAAAACATTTACTTGTTTTTAAAGCAAACATGACCGACATCTTTCCAAAGCTTGTACCATGTTATTGTAGAGTGGTTGAACTTTAAACAAGCTTGCTTATGACTCGTAGATGTTGTGTGTGCAGAAGGATCCATTGAGAGGCTCAAGAAGGGTTGACATTTGCAAAAGCATACGTTTCCAAAATGGAAGTCTTGCCTTTCTTCCCAAAATGGCAAGTTAACTTAGACAAAGCTTGGATTCAATGGATAATAGCCATAAAGTCTGTGTAATCTTTTGATTAAGAATAGATACACAAGTTAGAGGGCCTGAAAAGTGGGATTATACAACAAGGCTATGGATTTGGTTCATGTTCATCACAAAATATGTCTTGCAAAACAAGCTTGAAACCCTAACTTCTTGCCTTCGATTCTCCTTGCTCACAAATGATATCAAGGATTTTATGGACATTTTAGAAATATTGTAATGTGCTCTATAACCCCTCTTTGAATAACTTTTGCAAAATCCCATTGCAACTATATGAAACTTGGCCCAGAAGTTAGGTCAAAATCCTGACCAAAATGCTCAAAATTTCACTAAGTGTTTTAGTTTCATGAACATGATTTTATGGATTCATAACTTCAAATCCAAGAATTTCTAGGAGGAGTTGTGTTCAACAATGTTTTATATCTCATTGAGATCTACAACTTTCATGTTGAAAGTTTCCTTTGAATCATCTTGCATCATGGTGAAAAATTGGCTCAAAGATGTGAAAAAATATGAAGTTTTCAACACTTAGAAAAATTTCTAAGTTTGGAAACTTTGACTTTTCAAAATGAAATCTTGACTTTTTTATTTCTTGATGAACAAGTTTCATATTTTTATATGTTTTGATGAATTGTGATCTTTGCTTGATTTTGACCAATAAGTCAAAGTTTGACTCTTCAGTGTGCAGTTGACTTTTGATCAGTTGACTGAAAATCAACTATCAATTAATTGACTTTGAGCAATGTTTTGAGTCACGCCATTAGGTAAAAATGATGCAATTGAATCCTTGAGATCATGTTTCCAACCAATCAACCATTTGTTAGGTTAAAAATCAGAAATTGTCTTTTCTCAATCAAAACCCTAATTTTAACCATTTTGCCCTTTTGATGATCTGATCAAATTTCTTGAGGAATTGTGGTCCAAACTTGATAAAATGACATATAAGAGTTCAAAATGTTGATATGGATAAAAAATTATGAAGTTTGACTGTAAATTGGCCATAGTTGGCTTTTTCCCCAATACAGCGTATTTTTAGGTCAATTGATCAATTGACTGAGCAAAAATGTGATCCAAGACTTGAAACTTGACATGAGAAATCTTGAGGGTCCATAAAGATTCATGAAAGTCATATGAGGCATTAAAATTTCAATTATCCTTGTGCAATCTCAAACCCTAATTTTAGTCATCAATGCTTAAGGAGGTGTCTTGAGCTAATAAACCCTAATGCAGTCTTGAACCAAAGGATATATTGTGAGAAAATTAATTGATAAATGAGAGGGAAAATTTTGGGTACAACAATTCCCCCTGTTCAATCTTCTTAAACCTGAAGAGTTATATTGGCGGATCCTCCATTCATGACTTGAAGGTGGAAGATGATTGAACACTAGAGTGCCCAAAAATTTGCACTCGAAGATGAATTGCGAATGGGATTATAGATTCCATTTGGAGGAATGATGGAGATTTGCAGGAGATGGGCTTATAGATGCCATCCAAAGGTGACTGTTGACAGAAAATGGACTAATTTTGAACTTGATCTCAACTGGAAAAGAATCAGAATAAATCTTTGGAGCCATTTATCTAAAACTAGCAGAAGTCTTATACGTTGTTTGACTGGGGAGAATCAGAATAAATCTTGGAGCGATTTATCTGAACCAGAAATGTTCATTTGGAAAGTATCAGGATAAACCGTTGAGAGGTTTAAACTGAACCAAAAGAGGTCTTGAATATCCTTTAACTAGAGAGAATCAGAGTAGATCTTTGAGCGATTTATCTGAACCAGAGAAAGTGCCTACTAGGAAAGAATTAGAATAAATCGTTGAGAGATTTATCTGAACCAACAGGGATTTGGAGAAGAATCAGAATAAATCATTGAGAGATTTATCTGAACCAGAAATGTTCATTTGGAAAGTATCAGGATAAACCGTTGAGATATTTAAACTGAATCAAAAGAGGGCTTGAATATTCTTTAACTAGAGAGAATCAGAGTAGATCTTTGAGCGATTTATCTGAACCAAAGAAGGTGCCTACTAGGAAAGAATTAGAATAAATTATTGATAGATTCACCTGAACCATCAGAGATTTGGAGAAGAATCAGAATAAATCGTTGAGAGATTTATCTGAACCAGAAACGTCTGCGGGAAAGAATCAGACTAAACCGTTGAGAGATCTAAACTGAAATGGCAGGGATCCGGAGAAGAATTAGAACAAATAATGGAGAGATTTATCTGAACCCGAGAAAACGTCTGCGGGAAAGAATCAGAGTAAACAGTTGAGAGATCTAAACTGAACCGGCAGGGATCTGGAGAGGAATCAAAATAAATCATTGAGAGATTTATCTGAACCAAAGAAAACGTCTGCGGGAAAGAATCAGAATAAACCGTTGAGAGATCTAAACTGAACTGACAGGGATCCTGAGAAGAATCAAAGCAAATCATTGAGAGATTTATCTAAACCATAGAAAACGTCTGTGGGAAAGAATCAGAATAAATCGTTGAGAGATCTAAACTGAACCGGCAGGGATCTGAAGTAAATATCTGTTATGTAGATGGTCGATCAGTCCTTTCTTTGGAATTGATCTATAATTGACTTGTTGAAAATTTGACAATAATTTTCTGTTGATTGATCTTTCCTGAAAAAGTGAAAGGTTAGTTGCATGTAATGCCATGATGTATGCAGTTCACGATATAATGTTGTTTCTCAAAATAAATGAGATCGCGATGTATGAATTTGTGTTGTCAATGCTATGACGTATGGATGTAATGTATGGACACATTAATTGTTATGCCGCAGTGTTGCTGGAGTCGGGGAAAATAAATCCCTGAGTACTGCTGGGAATGAGGAGTGTAAGTCTTCATATTTTGAAGTTGAAGCGTTGATGGATGAGTTTCTATTTATTAGAGAAATAAACTTTGTTGTGGAAGGGAAACATCGTGCATTGCTTGTGGACCTCGTGAAATCCTGCTAGGGAATCTTGAGAAACCTGGCGACTTTCACTGGGGAATCTTTGGAGCGGTAACTGGAAGCTTTGTTCCGTCGGTGATGTGAGAGAACTTGATACCATTAGGCTATATACTGGAGATACGTTAGCGATCCTGTAGTGGGATGTCCCAGTTTCCGCTCTTGCTGGAAAAGTACCTGCGGGGGATTTATGGAATGGTCTATAGATATTACCTATTTCTTAAAGCCATTAGTGATTGTCTTTCTATTTTTTGTTCCCCTTTTTTTGCTCATTTGTAAATAGTAGTTACGTTCAAATGCATATGTTCAAAAATAAACATTGGACGTTTTTGCAAACGAAACACGGAAATAAAAGAAAAACAGATAGTTTTACATTTTCAAAGGAATATCTTTGTATTAACTTGAATAAGTATTTTTTGTACAACAAGACAAACATCCTAGTAAGGGAGTGTCATAGTAGAAAATGAAAATTGATACAAAGAAAAGACAGCTATGTGAAATAATCCCATGGGGTTCCCATTCTGCTATAACCTTCACGTCTCTGAGCGTCTCGTCCTCTTGCTGTTTTATCCGAAGCTGATTGGATTGATTAGAACCGTTGAGTTTGTCAGTCGATATTGAAGGTTGTCTGTTAGGTGATTCAACGGGACATAGTCATATGCTTTAATTCCCTAACTTTTTCCTGGACCGCCCTTTCGGGTTTTCAGTCCACCGGGATACCCTTTTTTTCCCAAGCCACCCTTTTGGATTTTCAGATTGCCGGGTGTACAATTTTTTTTGACCTAAGATACCATCTCCCATCTGCATCATTACATTGCAAGCGTTTTGATCTATTGATTTTTAAAAATTCATAACTTTTTCAGGCCGAGAGCTGTTTATTTTTGAACGCTGAATTTATTAATCGATCAATGATCAAACAATGTTTATGAATTATTTATTATCTTAAATTTAAATAATTGGAATCTATTTTCGGTTATTATATAATTTAAAGATTTATGAATAATGAAATAAACATTTGGAAAGAGGTTTATTAATTGGTCAACAATGATTATTTAATTATTTATCCTTTCTAAGTTAAATAATTGAAATTCTATTTTTAATTATTATAATTTAGAAAATTATGAATAATGAATTAAATAATTGAAATTATTAATTGATCAATGATGTTTATTTATTTGTTTATTATTCGGAATTTAAGTAATTGAAATTGATTTTTTAATTATTATAATTTAAAGAATTATAAACAATAAATAAATAATTGGAAAGAAAAAGAATTAATTGGGAAATGATAGAATTTTATTCACTTTATTCTATTTATTACAATTGTTATTTAAATATTGTATTATTTACAAAATATTTATAATGACAATTACATAAAGAGTTTAAAGTAAAATAAAAACTATTTTCCTAAATTCTAAATCTTCATCTTCTATCCAATGCCTTTTTGTCTGCTCATTTAATTTTACCTGCAAAAATAATTAAAAGAAAAAGTTAGAAATAAACAAATAATTAAAAGCAGAAAATTATTTATTAGTGTTCATCATTAAAAGCAAACGGCTGGAATCAGTTTACCCTTTTTTGCAAATCACGGGATTTCTCCCGGTTCACAAAAAGGGAGGAATTTTTATTTTCATAAATGAATGCACAATTTAAAACATGCACAAATTCATTTTTATTTTTCAAAACTGCATTGCATTTTAAAAAAAAAGGGCCAAATGCATATTTCAAAAAAATATACACAGCATACAAAATCCACAGCATATGCATAAACAAATGACATGTTCAAATTGCAACGTAAACCATGCAACCATATAAGAAGAAGCCAAAAAAAATAGGCTCCACACTGTACCACATGGTTGACAAAAAGAAGCATGCATTTTAAAACCAATTTGCAAGCAAGGCATATTTCCCATTTCATCATTTTTCAGCATGTTTACTCTTTCAGAACAGTTAGTACATAGCATCATTTTATGCATCAAATGTACTTAAGAGAGAGAAGAGAGATAGAAAGATGGTTTTTACAGGTTTTGGTTTAGGCAGAAGGAGTTATAAAACAAAGCTACAGCAGTAACTCAGTAGGAAAAAGAAGCATGAAAGAGGAATACAAACAAACCATATGAAGCAGATGTGCAGAAGACCAAGAGAATATTGTAAAATATTCAAACCTAAGCCTGTAACGTAAACCAAGCAAGCAGTTGTTATAACAAGCACAAAACCCCCTTTCAAATAGAGGAGTTGAACCTGTCTAAAGAACCTTGAAGCCTCCAACACAAAGATTGTCAAAAACCATTTTCAAAACCTACTGTCAAACCAAAGGTTAAACCTGCTATAACATAAATCACATCAGAACCATTTTAACCTGTTATCTCATAAACCTTCATGGCCTAAAACCAGTAAGAACCTGCATAAACCATTCCTACTGTCTAAACCATCAAACCTTCATGGCCTAAAACCAGTAAGAACCTGCATAAACCATTCCTACTGTCTAAACCAAAACCATATGGCCTAAACAATGGAACCTGCATACACCATTCAAAACCTACTGTCATAAACCAAAAATTCCATAAAACCATAAACAAAACAAAAACCATGGCCTACTGCAAAAAAACCAGTAAAACCAATTTCCATCAAACACCATAAAAACCAGTAAAACCATAGCCATTACCAAAAACCTTCCATCTACTGTCCAACAAACACCATCACCATTTCAAAACCAACAAAGCATAAACCATTGAGACCAATGTCCAATACCGAAAACCTCAGCATATCATCATAGGTCAAGTTCAAGGCAATGAAGCATTAACAAAAGCATACAGAATCACAGTGAAGAAGAAGAGAAAAAATCAAAGGTATTCAGAAGCGTTCAAAGCATCTAGGGCAACAGTAGCAAGGCAATAGAGGAAGAGAAAAGACAGGGTACCAGGATACTAAGCAGTAGCTAACGCGCCTCCGCCTCTCCGTCCGCCCTTGGCCTCTGTAGCAACCACAACCTCCTCCTCCGTCTCCAGGTAACATGTCCCATTTCTCTTTCTTTCAAAACCTCAAACAAACATTAAAAAACTTGAAGTTAGAATCAATGGATTAGACAATCACAACATGCACAATCGTAACAAACCCTAACGAATTAAAAATTGGAATTGTTACCTAATTTTGTCGCCTTAACGCTGTCGTCGGAGGGAAGAGGAAATGGAGGAAGCTGGTGGCCTTGGGCTGAGGAAACGCAGAGGCATGCATGAGGAAGACGAAGAAGAACGCATGAGGAAGCGAACGGCATCGTCGCTGTTAAACCAAGAACCTAATCCCTTTCTCAATTGAAACCCTTTGCTTAACCCCTAAAACAAATTAAAATGTGAATGGACCCGGTTCCCTGCCTAAGCCCAACGAATTTTACATAATACCCCCCATACCTTTTTTGCTACCCCTGTTTAGGCCCTCTTGAAACCTTTTGGCCCATACATTATCAACTCACCCTTTTATTTTCTTGATACCTTTTTTATTTTATTTATTTTGTTTTCTTTAGCCATTTTTAGAGTTTTTATTAATATTAATTAGACTTAATTAATAAGAGGTATATTTTAATTAAAACATTTTAATAATTGATCAATTTTATTAGTTTAACTTTTAGGATTTAATTTGATAATTTTAGTATCCTTTTTTAATTAGACTTAAGTTAGAAGTTTTTTTTTAGTTTTAATTTAGTTTAAAAATCATTCAATAACTCTTAAAAATAATATTTTTATATTAATACAAAACATATAAAAAGTAGAAACATATAAAAAACATTTTATTTTTCATTAATTCTCATTACTTTTATCCATATTAAAAATGCGTAAAAAATGAAAAATTATTAAAACATTTTCTTTTCGTTAATATTAAACAAAAATACAAAAATGCATGTTTACACCATTTAGTCTTTTATTTAATTGTTGCTTATCCGCATAATTTTTCTGTTTAATTATTTCATATTTACTTGTTTATTCTGTTTACGTTTAAATCCAAGGGAAAAACGATTAAATTTGTCGACTTCATGTCCTCAAGTCTAATCGCGCGAACATTCGCATTTCATTAAAACTTAGGATAATTTTTCCTCAAATATTCAATCTTTTCAAAACTTATACCCTTTAAGCAAAAACATCGACGTTAGGTCGTCGTATCTTCAAAAACCCGTCCGTACCCCTTTTTCGGCCAAAACAATTTATTTTCTTCAATCAAACGAACAATTTTAATAAACAGATATTTCAAAAGGTTCCTATAGAGTACTATAGATACATTGGGTGCTAGTACCTTCCCATTGTATAACCAACCCCCGAACCATAGATCTCTTTCAAAAAACGCCTTGTATTTTTATTACTTTTAAAAGTATTATTTACATTGCATATTTAGGGTTTTATTTCGCTCTTTCCCCTTTCCCTTGGAAACAATAAAGCGCGGTGGCGACTCTTGCTTTTGTGAGACGAATTAATCAATAATTCGATCTCCGATTTTCCCCGCTACATTTTTTATCGCTACAGAATTGGCGACTCTGCTGGGGAAAGATTAACCTCTTGCTGGTCCATCCCTAAGTGGGTTAAGCCTAATTTATCTTATCTATTTATTGTCATTTGATTTGTTTGATTATGTGTTTAATTTTGGGTGTTTGGGTTTTTTGCAAAGGACGAATCCTATACTCGGATTAAGTAACACTTAAGGAATAGGACGAGCGGTATAGTCATGTTAACTTTGAGGGAGTAATCCCGAAGAAGGAGGCATGAGATCCCCCACTCAATGGAAGACCCTCTTGAACTTAATATTTGTTTACCGAGTAATCGGGAAGACATTATTATTTTCGACCTAGGAGCCCGAGAAGTTGAGGACCGTAGAACCCTAACCCCTCTTGGCCTTTTTAGGTGTAGCGCGGAGACTATAACAGAGTAATTCGGAAGTAGTTGTTACGCGATGCTACGCTCGGACGAGTTTCTCTTGAGAATATTGCTAATTATTGAGTAATCAAGACGTTGGTAATATCCGAAGGAGGAATGTAGACTCGGGGAACTCTTAGAACATTGTCTTACAGGTGTGATTTAACCATTAGTACATACCTTGGGGTGGGCTTTACCCTTGACTCCATGCCGAACGTTGAACCTTTGAACCTCATGTTTGCAAACTTGTGTGTAACTGTTGCATTATCATTCATTCATGCATTCATCAACATCTTTATAAGAAACTTGTTTTTCGAGGAACTTCGGAATGATTTTTGCAGACATCTCAGGTTATTATGGAATTTGGAAGGAGAAACACTCGAAGCTTTAGTTTTAAGGAGCCCGATATTGAAGAACTGAAGAGTTTGATTCCGAAGATCGAGAACCCGACGGATTTTCAGAAAAAGTATGGGTCCATTATACCTCTCATGAAGCGCAAGATGAAGGAAGGCATCCTCAATACATTGGTTCAATTCTATGATCCTTTGTACCGGTGTTTCACCTTTCCGGATTACCAGTTGATGCCCACCTTAGAAGAGTACTCCTACATACTTGGTTTGCCGATCACCGATTGTGTTCCTTTTTCTGGCTTAGAAGAGGAGCCCAGATCTCACGAGATAGCGACCATCACCCACTTGAAGAAATCAGAGATAGAGGAGAACATGACTACAAAAGGGGGAATCTGAGGCTTGTCTGCGCAGTTTTTGTTGAGGAAAGCTCGTCATTTCGCTGAGATAAAAGATACTATTGCCTTTGAAGACATCTTTGCTTTACTCGCTTATGGTCTATTCTTGTTCCCTAACGTTGATAAGTTTGTGGATATCAACGCCATCAGAATTTTCTTGATTGGAAATCCGGTCACTACGCTGCTAGGAGATACCTACTACTCCATCCATCTTCGAAACTCTTATCAAGGAGGAATGAATATTTGTTGTGCACTGTTGCTGTATCAGTGGTATGTTTCGCATCTACCTGGGTCTGATGTTTTCTGGGATCTCGAGAAGGAACCGCGATGGACGCCAAAGATTATGGCTCTCACTCATTTCGACATTGATTGGTATAACCGAGTTTACTATGACGTGAAGATCATCGATAGCTGTGGTGCTTTTCTTAACGTGCCTCTTCTTGGTCCGAGAGGTGGAATCAATTATAACCCTGTTCTCGCGCGCCGTCAGTTTGGGTACCCGATGAGAGATAAGCCAAACAACATCCATGTGAGTGGTTTCTTTCTACAGGAAGGACAAGATCATCAGGCAGCTAAGAGGGAGATCGAAGGAGCTTGGCGCCACATCCACAGGAAAGGGAGAGATATGTTAGGACATAGAGGTGCCGTTTCTTTGGAGCCTTACCTACAATGGGTCCGTGCTAGGGCTTGTGCTCTCAAGATGCCCTATAAACTTGAGAAACCTTTATTCCCTACCGTTGCACCATCATCTGTTGTTATCCCTATCGCGAATATAGGAGAATACCAAGGAAATCTGGCTAGGATGAAGTCCGAGAGGGATGCCTGGAAAGAAAAGTACCATATGTCTGAATATGAGAATCGAGTCCTGACTCGACAGTTAAAGGAAAAGGAGGAGTTGCTGTTTATTCAAGACGGCTGGTTCATTGATCACGAAAAGAAGCTTCGTCAAAAGGATTCTTTACTGAAGAAGTATGCTAGTGAGAGGAAGAGAAGGAAGGAAGGTTCGTTAAGCGTGGCTCTCGTTCCTAACCCACAGAAGGAAATCATTGATCGACTGGTAGCTGAGAAGAAAGAGATGGAAGACTTTTACGAAGAGAAGATCAAGAAGCTCCGGTTATAGTTGGTGTTTGGTCCCTTATCTGATGATTCTGAGTGATCTTTAGCTTTTAGTTTTATTTTATTGATGTCATTTTGTAAAACTATGTAAAAGGGCTTCATGATCCAAAGTTGTAATTTATTGCTTTATTTTGGACTTCATGTTCCAAAGTTGTAATTTACTGCTTTATTTTGGACTTCATGTTTTAAAGTTGTAGTTTATTGCTTTATTATGGATTTCATGTTTCAAAGTTGTAATTTACTGCTTTTATTATTGGGTTGTTATTCCAAAGTTGTAATTTATTGTTTTGTTATTCCAAGTTGTAAGTTGTAATTTACTGTTTTCAATTAATGGGTTGAGTTTTTGTTGTTCCAAATTCCTTTACCATTGATATGTGCAAAATCATCGAAGTTCCTTGAAAAAACTATTAAAATGAATCATCATTTGCATCACACATCATGCATCATTCAACATTTCACTTCACACTTTTTTAGAGTCTTATCCTTGTTCTTTTTCCACTCCAAAGGTTGTCAAGCTGTCTCACCGATACGACACTCGAGCCAATCGTCAGAGGAAAATGGAAGATTTGGAACAGGAAAACCATGAGCTTCGGGGGGAGGTTGCTACCCTTCGTATCGAGATGGAAAAGTTAACTGCGTTAGTGGAAAGTTTGGTGGCTGTTCAGAATCAGCCATCGACTACAGTTGCTGAGATTCAGACTTCAACTCCAGTAGTTTCCGAGATTGTCACCGTTCCAACATCTGTGACTCAAATCAACTCTCCGCTTCAACATCAGATGCCGAAAGGTTTTCCGTGGGGAATGCCTTACAACTTTGTGCCAGAGGGGTATCAGCCTGCCGTACAACCTTTGTTTCAACCTGCTTTGTCTCTTCCTCAACCAGAGACAACTGCCTTGCCGCCAGTAATTTCGTCTGTGACACCTTTTCCGCAACCGGTTATGACAACTGTCGCTCATGTGGTCCACTCCGTGCCATACTTGAATGAACCTACTTATCCTGCCGAGCCTGCTGAAAGTTTGGGTCTTTTTGATAGAATGGAAGAATTTCAAGATCAGTTCCAGGAAATGCAGAAGGAGCTCAGAGCGTTAAAGGGGAAGGATTTGTTTGGAAAGAACACGCATGACCTTTGTTTAGTTCCGAATGTCAAGATTCCAGCAAAATTCAAAGTGCCAGACTTTGAAATATATAAGGGTGATTCGTGTCCTAGAAGTCATTTGACAATGTACGTGAGAAAGATGTCTATGTATTCCGATGATCATGACTTGTTGATTCATTATTTTCAAGATAGTTTGACGGATGCTGCTCTAAAGTGGTATATGGGTTTAGACAGTATTCGGATCCGCAACTTCAACGATCTTAGCGAAGCTTTTGTCCACCAGTATAAGTACAACGTTGACATGGCACCAGACAGGGATCAACTCCGAGCGATGTCACAAAGAGACCGAGAATCTTTTAAGGAATACGCCCAGAGGTGGCGTGAAATTGCTGCTCAAATCTATCCACCTCTTGAGGAGAAAGAGATGACGAAGATATTTTTGAAGACTTTAGGGTCCTTTTACTATGAAAGAATGATAGCCAGCGCACCCAGTGACTTCACCGAAATGGTAAGCATGGGCATGCGGTTAGAGGAAGGGATTCGTGAAGGGCGTTTGGTTAAAGAAGGAAGTCCATCTAGCAGTACTAAGAAGTTTGGAAGTGTTTTCCAGAAAAGAAAAGAGCAGGATGTCAGCGCTTTGTTCCCAGGTAGACCAAGGAGAGGTTACTCTCACGTTGCGGCAGTCACTCTGGCTGTCCTCCCAGCTTTGATGACCCCAGCTCATCAAACTCCACCAACTCAACAACGGCCATTTCAGCAGCAGCCTCGACAACAGGCTTATCCATTCAACAATCAGAACCGTTCACCAAGAAAACCGCAGTTCGATGCCATTCCTATGACTTATACTGAATTGTTCCCTGCTCTTATTAGAAAGAATCTCATAACGATAAAGCCTCCTCCTGTCGCACCGAACAATACTTCTCCGTGGTACAAGGCGGATCAGTTTTGTGAATATCATCAAGGGTCGCCGGGGCACAACCTTGAGAATTGCTTTGCTCTGAAGGCGGACGTGCAGAGATTGATTAAGAATGGTATCTTGTCTTTCAAGGATGTTAATCCAAATGTTAGAGATAATCCTTTGCCTCGACATGGGGCAGCATCAGTGAATATGGTGGAAGGTTGTCCGAGGAAGTTTCGAGTTTTTCAAGTTGAACACATAAGAGAGTCGTTGATCAGGTTACATCAGAGTTTGAGAAGACTTACCTTTGTTAGGCATCAGCATGATTATGATGTTTGTGAGTTTTGTTCAAGAGAGGTTGATTGTCCTATTGTGAAGGAGGATATTCAGAAGTTGCTAGACCAGAGAGTTATCACTATTACGTATGATAGAGATCCGGAAGATGAAGTGAATGTCATCATACCACAATTCAATTTTCCTGAATCAGTAGAGATCGTTTACAACAGTCAAACTGCGCCTGTTGATCATTTGATTATTTACCCACCTGGTCCTGTGCCTTACAACTCAGACCAAGCTGTACCGTATAAGTATAATGCCACAATGATTGAGAATGGGGTAGAAGTCCCTATACCGACAAGACCGTCTTTTGTTAACATTGCTGATGTGAGTAGAGTTACGAGAAGTGGACGTGTTTTTGCAGCAGTACCTTTGAAGAGACCAGAAGTTCAAGTCAGGAGAACCAAACCTGCAGAAGTTCCAGTGAGAAATGTTGAACCAAGGGTTGAGATAGGCCGATCCAGTGAACCTATCCCTCGCCCTGAGGATGATGAGATTCTGAAGCTTATCAAGAGAAGTGAATATAAGATTGTGGACCAACTTTTGCAAACTCCTTCCAAGATTGCTTTGCTTGCTTTACTGAGAGATTCTGGTGCCCATAGAGAAGCTTTGATGAAGGTCTTGGACCAGGCGTTCGTGGATCATGATGTGACGGTTGACCAATTTGATGGAATTGTGGGAAATATTACTTCGTGTAACAATCTTGGTTTCAGTGATGAAGAGCTCCCGGAGGAGGGGAGAAACCATAATATGGCTTTGCATATCTCAGTAAGTTGTGGAAATGATACCTTATCAAGTGTGTTGGTGGATACAGGTTCGTCGTTGAATGTGATGCCCAAAACTACATTATCTCGGCTCTCGTATCCAGGTGCTCCTATGAGACCTAGTGGAGTAATTGTTAAAGCGTTTGATGGTTCTAGGAAGACATTCATTGGTGAAGTGGATCTTCCTATAGTAATTGGTCCTCATACTTTTCAAATCACTTTCCAAGTAATGGATATTCGTGCTGCCTACAGTTGCTTATTGGGTCGTCCCTGGATCCATGATGCAGGGGCAGTCACCTCCACGCTCCATCAGAGACTGAAGCTTGTGAGGCATGGGAAGCTAGTGATGATTGTGGGAGAGCAGGCTATGGTGGTAAGCCATTTATCATCCTTCTCTTTTATTGATGCTGACGAGGATGTTGGAACCCAGTTCCAAGGTTTATCTGTTGCCAAGAATGCAGTGAAGAAGAAAGGGGCATCCATTTCTTCTTTTGAGGATGCGCGACGAGTGGTGGAAAGTGGTTCGGCCGAAGGATGGGGCCAGGTGTTGACTTTGCCCGAGAACAAGTCTGGGGAAGGTCTTGGTTTTCATCCAGTGTCTGCAAGAGCCAAGAAGGAGGTGGTTGTTCGTCCGATTCAAGAGGTTTTCCGAAGTGCAGGGTTTATACATCCTGAGGTGGATGCTGTCATAGAAGATGATTCCGAGGAAGATTCGCCCGATTTTGTGACGCCTGGACTGGCTTGCCAAAACTGGATAGTTGTTGATGTTCCTGTTGTTATGCACATTTCCGAGTAATGTTTTGTTTTGTTTTTCTTTGAAAAAATTTGCTCTGCCCAAGGCGAAAAGTATTTTGTGTCGGGCTATGAAAAATAATTCCTTTTGCTCTGCCCAAGGCAAAAGAAAAATGTCTGGGCTCCTTGTTTCAAGTATTTCCCTTCAATGAATAAAAATGTTATTTTGTCTACTACTATTTTACTTTTCACATTTTTTTCTGGGAAATAGTAATGAAAATTAATTGGTAGTAATAGGAAAATATAATAACTTTTTGTTTTATTTGCACAAATCGATTTCTAAAATAAAGCATAATCATATGTGCAGATTAATCCACGACTTAACCATCGAAAACAATGATCCTATGCCCTCTCCCAACTTTGAATTCCCTGTGTTCAGAGCTGAAGAGGAGGATGACGAAGAGATTCCTGTTGAGATTTCCCGTTTGCTTGAGCATGATGAGAAGATCATTCAACCGTTTGAAGAACCTGTGGAGTTGGTCAATTTGGGTGATGAAGAAGATAGAAAGGAAGTCAAAGTCGGAGCATTGCTTATCCCGGAAGTTAAAGAGAAGATGTTGGAGCTTCTCAAAGAGTATGTTGATGTGTTTGCTTGGTCCTACCAAGATATGCCGGGTTTGGACAACGATATTGTGGAGCATCGTTTACCGTTGAGACCTGAATGTCCGCCGATCAAACAGAAGCTGAGAAGGACTCGTCCCGATATGGCTGATAAGATTAAAGAGGAGGTTCAGAAACAGATTAATGCAGGTTTCCTCGTTACATCGGTCTACCCTCAATGGTTAGCCAACATAGTGCCTGTTGCTAAGAAAGATGGAAAAGTTCGGATGTGTGTAGACTATCGAGATCTGAATAGAGCTAGTCCAAAGGATGACTTCCCATTACCTCACATTGACGTATTGGTCGACAGTACCGCCAAGTTCAAAGTCTTTTCTTTCATGGACGGTTTCTCTGGTTACAATCAAATCAAGATGGCACCAGAAGATATGGAGAAGACCGCTTTCATTACTCCTTGGGGAACTTTCTGTTATCGGGTTATGCCGTTTGGTTTGAGGAATGCTGGTGCAACATACCAAAGGGCCATGACTGCTTTGTTCCATGACATGATGCATAAGGAGATAGAAGTGTATGTGGATGATATGATTGCCAAATCGCAGACTGAGGAAGATCACTTGGAGCATTTGTTGAAGTTATTCCAGCGTTTGAGGAAGTACAAACTCCATCTGAATCCCAACAAGTGCACTTTTGGTGTTCGTTCTGGAAGACTTCTGGGTTTCATTGTCAGTCAGAAAGGTATTGAGGTAGATCTTGATAAAGTCAAAGCTATTCGAGAAATGCCCGCACCCAAGACGGAAAAGCAAGTAAGAGGATTCCTTGGGAGACTGAACTATATTTCTAGGTTTATATCTCATATGACTGCTACCTGTGGGCCAATTTTCAAGCTTCTCCGAAAGAACCAAGGATGTGTGTGGACAGAAGTTTGTCAGAGAGCTTTTGATAGCATCAAAGAATATTTGCTTGAACCTCCGATTTTGATTCCTCCGGTGGAAGGGAGACCTTTGATTATGTACCTGACTATATTGGAAGATTCCATGGGATGTGTGCTCGGTCAACAAGATGAGACTGGAAGAAAGGAGCATGCTGTATATTATCTGAGTAAGAAATTCACAGACTGTGAGTCTCGATACTCATTGCTTGAGAAAACCTGTTGTGCTTTAGCTTGGGCTGCTCGCCGTCTGCGCCAGTATATGATTAACCACACCACTTGGTTGATCTCCAAAATGGATCCGATCAAGTATATCTTTGAGAAACCCGCCTTATCTGGAAGAATAGCCCGTTGGCAGATGTTGTTATCTGAATATGACATTGAGTATCACACTCAGAAAGCAATCAAAGGGAGTGTTTTAGCCGATCATTTGGCTCACCAACCAATTGACGATTATCAATCCATCAAGTTTGATTTCCCAGATGAAGATGTTATGTACTTGAAAGCTAAAGATTGTGAAGAGCCGTTACCTGAAGAAGGACCCGATCCTAAATCGCATTGGGGTTTAATATTTGACGGAGCTGTGAATTCCTATGGAAATGGAATTGGGGCAATCGTCGTCACTCCTCGAGGTAATCATATCCCGTTCACGGCGAGATTGAGGTTTGACTGCACGAACAACATGGCGGAATATGAGGCATGTATTATGGGTCTCGAAGAAGCAGTGGATCTAAGGATTAAGATTCTTGATATTTATGGAGATTCGGCATTGGTGATTAATCAAATCAAAGGAGAATGGGAGACTCGTCATCCTGGTTTGATCCCTTACAGAGACTATGCTAGAAGATTGTTAACCTTCTTCAACAAAGTGGAGTTACATCATATCCCTAGAGATGAGAACCAAATGGCTGATGCTTTAGCTACTTTGTCTTCGATGTTTCAAGTGAATGGTTGGAACGATGTGCCTACAATCCGGGTTATGCGCCTCGACAGACCTGCTCATGTGTTCTCAGTAGAAGAGGTTACCGACGACAAACCGTGGTTCTATGACATTAAGCGTGTTCTTCAAACTCAAGAGTATCCGCCCGGGGCATCCAATAAAGATAGGAAGACGTTGAGAAGATTAGAAAGCAGTTTCTTCCTCAATGAAGAAGTTTTGTATAAGAGGAATTACGACATGGTCTTGCTCAGATGTGTAGACAGACGTGAAGCAGACATGCTGATGCAAGAAGTACATGAAGGATCCTTTGGCACTCAGGCCAACGGACATGCAATGGCTAGAAAGATGTTGAGAGCTGGTTACTATTGGATGACAATGGAATCTGATTGCTGCAAATATGTGAAGAAGTGTCATAAATGTCAGATTTATGCGGACAAGATGCACGTGCCGCCGACCCTCCTCAACGTTATCTCTTCACCTTGGCCTTTCTCTATGTGGGGCATTGATATGATTGGAATGATTGAACCCAAAGCTTCAAATGATCATCGTTTCATCTTGGTAGCGATCGATTATTTTACTAAATGGGTGGAAGCAGCATCTTATGCTAATGTAACCAGACAAGTGGTAGTCAGATTTATCAAGAATCAGATCATTTGTCGATACGGTATCCCGAGCAAGATCATTACTGTTAATGGTTCGAATTTGAATAACAAGATGATGAGAGAGCTTTGTGAAGAGTTCAAGATCGAACATCATAATTCTTCTCCTTACAGACCAAAGATGAATGGGGCTGTTGAAGCTGCTAACAAGAATATCAAGAAGATTGTCCATAAGATGGTGGTAACTTATAAAGATTGGCATGAGATGCTTCTGTTTGCTTTACACGGGTACCGTACTTCAGTTCGAACTTCAATCGGTGCAACTCCATTTTCCCTGGTTTATGGTATGGAAGCCGTACTCCCCGTGGAGGTTGAGATTCCGTCTTTGAGAGTGTTGATGGAAGCTAAACTTTCTGAGGCTGAATGGTGTCAAAGTAGATATGATCAATTGAATTTAATTGAAGAGAAGAGATTGACAGCGTTGTGTCACGGTCAATTATATCAGCAGAGAATGAAGAAGGCTTTTGATAAGAAGGTTCGACCACGCGAGTTCAGAGAAGGTGACCTGGTGCTCAAGAAGATATTATCTTTCCAACCTGATTCTAGGGGCAAGTGGGCTCCGAATTATGAAGGACCGTATGTCGTTAAGAAGGTTTTCTCTGGAGGTGCTTTGATTCTCACCAATATGGACGGTGAAGAACTCCCGCGTCCCATGAACGCCGATGCAGTCAAGAAGTATTTCGCTTAGGCAGGCTTTTGGTCAGACCAGTCTTGGCATTTGAGAACATTTTGGAATTCGAAGTTGTTAGGGAGAATAGCGATCATTGTTTTTGTGTAACCTTTTTATTTCATGAACTATTTCCCAAACTTTTGTAAACCGTTGGAGTCGCATTGTTAGCAAACTACCATATTATTAATGAAATTTGAGCATTTACCTTTTGTGGGCAAAATTTTAATTTTTGTGGAAATACTTGAAACAAATTTACTTAAAGTATTCTTATTTTAAAAAAAAATGTGTCGTGAATAACGAAAGGAGTATTAACAGTTGTTCCGAGGATGGTCAAGCCATGAAATGCAAAACAGTACAGTAATTTATCCTTGCATGATGAGCTTGTTTTCTTTTAAAACCGTCATGAGGTGTTGGTTATGTACACTCTTGGTTCTAGTGGTGCTAAGTTTGGTGACTCCCCAAGTGTTCCAGTTAAGATTTGTTTCAGCTATCTTTGTTTGGGAGATTTCGGAAGTGTGGTACGTTTTGTTTCTTGCCAGTGGTCTTTTGGTTTTGTAAGATTGGATTTGAGTGCTTTTCTCCTCAGAAGATTTGAGCCTTGTGGCGTGATACGCTCCGACGTTGCTGTGTGGTTCCAGTTCCAGTTATTTTCCGTCTTTTTCAAGATTGGCCGAGTATCTATCTTTTTGTGACATCTTATCATCTTCAGGATATTCCTTCTGTTCGTTTTGTCAGCATAACATTCATTTATTCATTTACACTCATATCACGCATACATATTCACATTTGCCATCGATTTTGGTTTGCACTTTGTTTCTTTCCAAGTAGAAGGTTAGCTTAGGCAGAAAATGTGCTTCCTTTCTAAATTTGCCAACTGAGCTAATCCTCATGGATGATTTTTGATTTAGCTCACCTTGTCCATTTCTGGATAGGATGAATTCCCCAATCGAGTTGCTTTCTCATTGGGTGGAGTCTTGTTTGACTGTTTTCTCTTTAGTTATTCCTGGATGAAGTTGTTGTATCTTGCGTAGGCTATCTCATTGATTTTCCCCAGTGAAATCGCGACCTAGACAGATGGTGCATTTATTTTGCACATTTATATGTGATCTCCTCGGGAATGGACTGATTCATGATTCTCTTTGACGAAGATTTTATTCTCTGCCAGTGTCATCGCAACTTCTTTCTGAGTTACTCTTCGGAAAACGACAAGCGGCAGCTCTTCACGAGCAACTTGTACGTATATTATCATCGTTGGAAAACGACAAGCGGCAGCTCTTCACGAGCAACTTGTACGTTATAGACATCGTCAGAAAACGACAAGCGGCAGCTCTTCACGAGCAACTTACGTTACAGACATCGTTGGAAAACGACAAGCGGCAGCTCTTCACGAGCAACTTGTACGTTATTATTATTTTCGAAAAACGACAAGCGGCAGCTCTTCACGAGCAACTTGCGCGTTATTATTATTTTTGGAAAACGATAAGCGGCAGCTCTTCACGAGCAACTTGCGCGTTATTATTATTTTTGGAAAACGACAAGCGGAAGCTCTTCACGAGCAACTTGTACGTCATTTTTATCTTGTGGAAAGCGGCAAGCGACAGTCTCTTTATTTGAGCAACTTGTATGTTATTATTTTTTTGGATTACAGCAAGCGGCAACCTCTTTATTTGAGCAGCTTGTATGTTATTGGTATTTTCTTTGGACGACAGCAAGTGGCAGCCTCTTTATTTGAGCAGCTTGTATGTTATTGGTATTTTCTTTGGACGACAGCAAGTGGCAGCCTCTTTATTTGAGCAACTTGTACGTTATCGGTATTTTCTTTGGACGACAGCAAGTGGCCGCTTCTTTATTTGAGCGACTTGCACATCTACAACCATGTTATCTCAGCATTAATGAGTATATCTCCGGAAATCTCGCAGAGAAGCTTGTCATGAATCATTACCTTCAAAAGTCGGTAATCCATCATCAGCAAGATTGTTTGCTTTTCGTCTATCTTCGACCTTGAGTTGTGAACTCACTGTTTTGGGTCAATAATCTGTTTCTTGGCCTATGCAAGATGCCTTCTTCGCTAGGGTCAGAGGTCGTATTCCCTCAATTTTATTCGCCGTCAGGAGTCTGTCGTTTGAGATCGATGGCTCGTTTCCCTAGTAGTGTATGATCCACGTCTCTTTGTTTTGTTGGTGTTTGACTCCTCCAGCATCGTCTTGTTTCATACAATATCTTTCTCTGTGAATTCAATCACTGCATTCATATCAAACATGATGGTGGCATCTTAGGACAAAATTTGCGTATTATGTATTTAAGTACCTTCAATCTCGTCGAAACGAAGACTTTAATCTTCATATCTCCGGATAGAAGAAACTTAAATAGGGGCAGCTGTTGTACCCCAAATTTTGACCTAAGATACCATCTCCCATCTGCATCATTACATTGCAAGCGTTTTGATCTATTGATTTTTAAAAATTCATAACTTTTTCAGGCCGAGAGCTGTTTATTTTTGAACGCTGAATTTATTAATCGATCAATGATCAAACAATGTTTATGAATTATTTATCATCTTAAATTTAAATAATTGGAATCTATTTTCGGTTATTATATAATTTAAAGATTTATGAATAATGAAATAAACATTTGGAAAGAGGTTTATTAATTGGTCAACAATGATTATTTAATTATTTATCCTTTCTAAGTTAAATAATTGAAATTCTATTTTTAATTATTATAATTTAGAAAATTATGAATAATGAATTAAATAATTGAAAATATTAATTGATCAATGATGTTTATTTATTTGTTTATTATTCGGAATTTAAGTAATTGAAATTGATTTTTTAATTATTATAATTTAAAGAATTATAAACAATAAATAAATAATTGGAAAGAAAAAGAATTAATTGGGAAATAATAGAATTTTATTCACTTTATTCTATTTATTACAATTGTTATTTAAATATTGTATTATTTACAAAATATTTATAATGACAATTACATAAAGAGTTTAAAGTAAAATAAAAACTATCTTCCTAAATTCTAAATCTTCATCTTCTATCCAATGCCTTTTTGTCTGCTCATTTAATTTTACCTGCAAAAATAATTAAAAGAAAAAGTTAGAAATAAACAAATAATTAAAAGCAGAAAATTATTTATTAGTGTTCATCATTAAAAGCAAACGGCTGGAATCAGTTTATCCTTTTTTGCAAATCACGGGATTTCTCCCGGTTCACAAAAAGGGAGGAATTTTTATTTTCATAAATGAATGCACAATTTAAAACATGCACAAATTCATTTTTATTTTTCAAAACTGCATTGCATTTTAAAAAAAAAAGGGCCAAATGCATATTTCAAAAAAATATACACAGCATACAAAATCCACAGCATATGCATAAACAAATGACATGTTCAAATTGCAACGTAAACCATGCAACCATATAAGAAGAAGCCAAAAAACATAGGCTCCACACTGTACCACATGGTTGACAAAAAGAAGCATGCATTTTAAAACCAATTTGCAAGCAAGGCATATTTCCCATTTCATCATTTTCCAGCATGTTTACTCTTTCAGAACAGTTAGTACATAGCATCATTTTATGCATCAAATGTACTTAAGAGAGAGAAGAGAGATAGAAAGATGATTTTTACAGGTTTTGGTTTAGGCAGAAGGAGTTATAAAACAAAGCTACATCAGTAACTCAGTAGGAAAAAGAAGCATGAAAGAGGAATAAAAAAAAACCATATGAAGCAGATGTGCAGAAGGCCAAGAGAATATTGTAAAATATTTAAACCTAAGCCTGTAACGTAAACCAAGCAAGCAGTTGTTATAACAAGCACAAAACCCCCTTTCAAATAGAGGAGTTGAACCTGTCTAAAGAACCTTGAAGCCTCCAACACAAAGATTGTCAAAAACCATTTTCAAAACCTACTGTCAAACCAAAGGTTAAACCTGCTATAACATAAATCACATCAGAGCCATTTTAACCTGTTATCTCATAAATCTTCATGGCCTAAAACCAGTAAGAACCTGCATAAACCATTCCTACTGTCTAAACCATCAAACCTTCATGGCCTAAAACCAGTAAGAACCTGCATAAACCATTCCTACTGTCTAAACCAAAACCATATGGCCTAAACAATGGAACCTGCATACACCATTCAAAACCTACTGTCATAAACCAAAAATTCCATAAAACCATAAACAAAACAAAAACCATGGCCTACTGCAAAAAAACCAATAAAACCAATTTCCATCAAACACCATAAAAACCAGTAAAACCATAGCCATTACCAAAAACCTTCCATCTACTGTCCAACAAACACCATCACCATTTCAAAACCAACAAAGCATAAACCATTGAGACCAATGTCCAATACCGAAAACCTCAGCATATCATCATAGGTCACGTTCAAGGCAATGAAGCATTAACAAAAGCGTACAGAATCACAGTGAAGAAGAAGAGAGAAAATCAAAGGTATTCAGAAGCGTTCAAAGCATCTAGGGCAACAGTAGCAAGGCAATAGAGGAAGAGAAAAGACAGGGTACCAGGATACTAAGCAGTAGCTAACGCGCCTCCGCCTCTCCGTCCTCCCTTGGCCTCCGTAGCAACCACAACCTCCTCCTCCGTCTCCAGGTAACATGTCCCATTTCTCTTTCTTTCAAAACCTCAAACAAACATTAAAAAACTTGAAGTTAGAATCAACGGATTAGACAATCACAACATGCACAATCGTAACAAACCCTAACGAATTAAAAATTGGAATTGTTACCTAATTCTGTCGCCTTAACGCTGTCGTCGGAGGGAAGAGGAAATGGAGGAAGCTGGTGGCCTTGGGCTGAGGAAACGCAGAGGCATGCATGAGGAAGACGAAGAAGAACACATGAGGAAGCGAACGGCGCCGTCGCTGTTAAACCAAGAACCTAATCCCTTTCTCAATTGAAACCCTTTGCTTAACCCCTAAAACAAATTAAAATGTGAATGGACCCGGTTCCCTGCCTAAGCCCAACGAATTTTACATAATACCCCCCCATACCTTTTTTGCTACCCCTGTTTAGGCCCTCTTGAAACCTTTTGGCCCATACATTATCAACTCACCCTTTTATTTTCTTGATACCTTTTTTATTTTATTTATTTTGTTTTCTTTAGCCATTTTTAGAGTTTTTATTAATATTAATTAGACTTAATTAATAAGAGGTATATTTTAATTAAAACATTTTAATAATTGATCAATTTTATTAGTTTAACTTTTAGGATTTAATTTGATAATTTTAGTATCCTTTTTTAATTAGACTTAAGTTAGAAGTTTTTTTTTAGTTTTAATTTAGTTTAAAAATCATTCAATAACTCTTAAAAATAATATTTTTATATTAATACAAATCATATAAAAAGTAGAAACATATAAAAAACATTTTATTTTTCATTAATTCTCATTACTTTTATCCATATTAAAAATGCGTAAAAAATGAAAAATTATTAAAACATTTTCTTTTCGTTAATATTAAACAAAAATACAAAAATGCATGTTTACACCATTTAGTCTTTTATTTAATTGTTGCTTATCCGCATAATTTTTCTGTTTAATTATTTCATATTTACTTGTTTATTCTGTTTACGTTTAAATCCAAGGGAAAAACGATTAAATTTGTCGACTTCATGTCCTCAAGTCTAATCGCGCGAACATTCGCATTTCATTAAAACTTAGGATAATTTTTCCTCAAATATTCAATCTTTTCAAAACTTATACCCTTTAAGCAAAAACTTCGACGTTAGGTCGTCGTATCTTCAAAAACCCGTCCGTACCCCTTTTTCGGCCAAAACAATTTATTTTCTTCAATCAAACGAACAATTTTAATAAACAGATATTTCAAAAGGTTCCTATAGAGTACTATAGATACATTGGGTGCTAGTACCTTCCCATTGTATAACCAACCCCCGAACCATAGATCTCTTTCAAAAAACGCCTTGTATTTTTATTACTTTTAAAAGTATTATTTACATTGCATATTTAGGGTTTTATTTCGCTCTTTCCCCTTTCCCTTGGAAACAATAAAGCGCGGTGGCGACTCTTGCTTTTGTGAGACGAATTAATCAATAATTCGATCTCCGATTTACCCCGTTACATTTTTTATCGCTACAGTAGACCAGTAGTACCCCGCCCGTAGGATCATTTTAGCCATCGTGTTCCCACTAGAATGGGTGCCAAAAGTTCCTTCATGTAGATCACCCATGATCTTGTCTGCCTCACTCTTGTCTATGCAACGAAGCAAAGTAGAGTCGTGGCTACGCTTGTAAAGAATGCCATTACTGAGGAAGAACTCAACAGAGAATCTTCTCAAGAACTTCTTATGATTGACTGAAGCTCCCTCCGGATACTCTTGGGCCTCGAGATACCTCTTAACTTCATGGAACCAAGGCTTGTCCACTACTTCTTTAGTATCGATCTCGTGATAGTAAGCTGGTTCATCCATCCGCTCAATGGTGATCTTGGGAGCCTCGTTATCCCACTTGATTTTAAACATGGATGACATAGTGGCTAGTGTGTCGTCTAGTTGATTTTCCTCTCGTGGAAAATGCTCAAAGGTAATTTCCTCAAAATATGGGATTAATGTCAACACATGTTCTTTGTAGGGGATGAGATTAGGGGGCTTCGTGTCCCAGTCTCCTTTGATATGACTGATGACTAAGGCTGAATCTCCAAATACCCTTAAGGACTTGATTCCCAAATCTATGGAGGCTTTGAGACCCATAATACACGATTCATATTCCGCCATATTATTGGTACAGTTGAAACAAAGTCTTGCAGTGAAGGGAGTATGACGTCCTTCAGGGGATATGATCACAACACCTATGCCATTGCCGAGTGCGTTGGAAGCTCCGTCAAAAACCAAGGTCCATCGGGATCCTTGTTTGGGTCTGTCATATGGTCTGAATTCTTCACAATTGTTTACCATCACGATTTCTTCATCTGGGAACTCGAATTTCATGGACTGGTAGTCATCCACAGCTTGATGAGCAAGGTGATCGACTAGCACACTGCCCTTTATTTCTTTTTGGGTAGTGTACTGAATGTCGTATTCAGTAATGATCATCTGCCATCTTGCTATTCTCCCAGAGAGGGCGGGCTTCTCGAATATGTATTTAATTGGATCCATCTTGGATATCAATAAGGTAGTATGGGTCAACATATACTGTCTTAGCCGGTGAGCAGCCCATGCCAGAGTGCAACAAGTTTTCTCGAGCCGTGAATATCTTGTTTCACAGTCGGTGAGCTTTTTGCTTAGGCAGTATATTGCATGCTCTTTTCGGCCAGACTCGTCTTGCTGCCCCATCACACACCCTATTGATTTTTCCAAGACAGTTAGATACATGATCAAAGGTCTTCCCTCGACTGGCAGCATCAAAATAGGAGGTTCTTGAAGGTACTCTTTGATCCTGTCGAAGGCAGCCTGGCAGTCGTCGTTCCAATCCAACACTTGATCTTTCTTCAGTAATTTGAAGATTGGTTCATAAATAGCGGTTATGTGAGAAATGAATCTGGCGATGTAGTTTAGCCGTCCTAAGAATCCTCTAAATTCCTTCTCGGTGCGAGGAGCAGGCATTTCTTGTATTTCTTTTACCTTTGCAGGGTCCACTTCGATACCTTTACTGCTGACGATGAAGCCTAGGAGTTTACCGGACCTCACTCCAAATGTGCATTTACTCGGGTTCAACCTTAGCTTGTATTTCTTCAGTCTTTCAAATAGTTTCTGCAAATGGTCAAGGTGTTCCTCTTCAGTTTGAGATATGGCTATCATGTCATCCACACAGACTTCTATTTCATGATGGATCATGTCATGAAATAGAGCTACCATGGCGCACTGATAAGTTGCCCCAACATTTTTCAACCCGAATGGCATAACTTTGTAAAAGAACGTGCCCCACTATCTGACGAAGGTCGTTTTCTCCATGTCCTCAGGTGCCATTTTGATTTGATTATAGCCTGAGAAACCATCCATAAATGAGAACAATTTATGTTATGCGGTATTGTCAACCAGAATATCGATATGGGGAAGAGGGAAATCATCCTTAGGGCTTGCCCTATTCAAATCTCTGTAATCCACACACATGCGTACTGTACCGTCCTTTTTAGGCACTGGAAAAACATTGGCGACCCACTGTGGATAGGAGGTGACGGATAAGAATCCGGTGTTGAATTGTTTCATGACTTTAGTCTTGATCTTCTCTGACATGTTTGGCCGCATGCGACAGACTTTCTGTTTTACTGGAGGGCAGTCTTCTTTTGTTGATAGACAATGGACGATGATATCAACGTCAAGTCCTGGCGTGTCTTCGTATTACCAAGCAAAGACCTCAACATAGTCATGTAGTAACTGAGTTAAGCGCTTCTTGACACTAGGTTCCAGATTGGAACCTACCTTGACTTCATTCTTGTCCTCTTCGGTACCTAAGTTAACTGTGTCAACCGGTTCTTCGCGGGGTTGTATGGTCCTTTCTTCCTGTTGTAATAACCTGGCTAGTTACCCTGTCACTTCACAATCTTTCTCACCTTCATCTTCATCTTGGTAGATCGGATTTTCAAAGTCACAATAGGCCATAGCAGAATCGTTACCCAAGGGATCCTGAGTAGATGTGGATCTGCATTTTTATATATGAGTGTGTGTAAGAGCATAGCTATATTTGAAAAAATAAAAATGTATAAAAAGAAGAACAAAGAGCATAAAATTTGCATGCAAAAATGTCCATGATTCATTGATGACATATGAAAATGAAGTAACAACCCTTACAAATGGACCGTTGTGCCTCGGGTAAGACACAAGGTTTTAAAAGTCTAAATTGTTTAATTATTACAAGTTCGACAAAAATTTAAAGACAATTACTGTTGGATAAAATTAATAGGGACAAATTCTTTGGCTTCCCAGTTGTTGAGTCCTCCGCTGATAGTTGGAAAAATCCATTCTTCCAGGTCACAACTATCATCACTATCCTCCACTGTGTTGACTCCATGGTTGCTGATCCACAAAGGTGGTTCCCCGGCACGAGCACGACGAACAACTTTCTGGGCTCCTGAATTAAAACCCAAACCAAATTTGTCAGACTTGTAGGGAATATCCGAGAGTTGGCCCCAAATAGTACACCCACCTTATTCGACTACTGCCTTGGTATCTTTCAGAGAGACCATCTTCAGCGGAGGTCTGGTAATCTTCAGAACTTTGGAAATAGTCTTGGTTTCCGCAACTGTTTGGGGGACTTCCTCGAAATGATGACACAAAGTTTCGATGAATTCACCATCCATTTCCACATACCTGAAGGAGTTCTGGTGACTGACCATATATTCCTCCTCTCCATGGATAGTGATGATTTTTCCCTTGATTGGGTATTTCAATATCTAATGTAATGTAGAGGTGACGGCACCAGCATTATAAATCCAAGTTCGGCCCAATAAACAGGAATAGGAAGGGCGAACATCCATCACGTAGAAAGTTGAATCAAAGGTCTGAGTTCCAACTTTAATGGGGATGTTGACCTCCCCGTGCACCATTCTCTTTGAACTGTCGAAGGCCCTTACCACTATGTTGTTGGGTTTTAAGGTCAAACCTTCACAGTCTAGCCTATCCAGAGCCTTCTTAGGCAGCACATTCAATGATGAACCAGTATCTACCAGGACATGGGCCAAAGTAGTGCCCCTGCATTCGACAGAGACATGCAAAGCCTCATTGTGTTTCCTCCTTCTAGGTGTCAAATCAACATCAGAAAAGCCCAAACCTTTATCAGCAGTCAAACTGGCCACACAATCTTTGAATTGGTCAGCAGAGGTTTCTTGTGGCACATGGGCAGTTTTAAGAAATTTCACCAAAGCCTTCGCACGAGCTTCTGAGCACAACAATAAAGCTATCATAGAAATCTTTGAAGGGGTCTGCCCCAGCTGTTCGACTACATTGTAGTCGTTTCTCTATATAATTTTCAGAATTTATTCCATCTCCTTCTTGGAAGCCTCTGGGATAGATACTGATTGCGCCTTCATTCAGACAGGTTCAACCAAAATGCCTTTGCCCCAAGTCTCAGTCGAATCAGCGATAGGGGTGTAAACAGGGGTAACCACAGGAACTGTAGTAGTAGTATCAGCAGGAACAAAAGCAGGAATGATCATAAGACCGGTAACAGTTTTCGGAGGAGCAATCTCATGGGAGAATACTCTTCCACTTCTAATTATTTTGCTGGTTCCCACAATGTTGTCGATGTCTGGGTCATCCCTCTAAAAAACCGAGTCTTGATCAGCCAGCCAATCTTGCTTGACATCGTGGTAGTAGATGTAACAGCCCGAGCCTTCAGCGTTCCCGGCACTATCACCTCACGATCTTCTCTACCCCCCTCACTAGTAGAGTTTTTGCCTTTCGTGGGAATCAAACCCTGTACCCTGGGGTTCAAGTACATGCTCAATGCATTCCCACTACCAATTGAGCTACTAGCTCAATTGGTAGTGGGAATGCATTGAGCATGTACTTGAACCCCAGGGTACAGGGTTCAATTCCCATGAAAGGCAAAAACTATACTAGTGAAGGGGGGGGGGGGGGTAGAGAAGATCATGAGGTAATAGTGTCGTGAACGCTGAAGGCTTGGGCTGTTACATAAAAAGGCGCCTTTTTATGTAACAGCCTGAGCGTTCAGCGTTCCCGGCACTATTACCTCACGATCTTCTCTACCCCCCTCACTAGTAGAGTTTTTGCCTTTCGTGGGAATTGAACCCTGTACCCTGGGGTTCAAGTACATGCTCAATGCATTCCCACTACCAATTAAGCTACTAGCTCAATTGGTAGTGGGAATGCATTGAGCATGTACTTGAACCCGAGGGTACAGGGTTCAATTCTCACGAAAGGCAAAAACTCTACTAGTGAGGGGGGTAGAGAAGATCGTGAGGTAATAGTGCCGGGAACGCTGAAGGCTCGGGATGTTACAGTAGACGTCACCCCTATAGTTCCAGGGGACAGTTTTATCTGAGGAGTACGAGATCGGACCTGGCATAGTAATTATTAGTGGAGTCACTTTCGGAACAGATGTAATCCTAACAGGTCTTTTTGGTGGAGAGCCTGGGAGGATTGGCGAAAATGGTTACTATTGAAACATCTTTGTAAGCAATGGTTGGAACGGGAGTCTCTTCAAACAAAATCTCCTTGTCATCCATCAAGCACTGGACACCTGCCTTCAATAAATGACAACCAGTCGGTAGGGATAAATAGAGGTGGCAGCCTTTGCCACAACCCGAAAATAAATCGGCCTTCAACAGGTTCCTTTTGACGGTTAGGAGAGGAGTAACAAGTTCATCAACAACAGCAACAAACACATCATCTTCAACAACATTAACACCACGGCTGTGCTTGGGCATAGGAGCGGTGATAACATCTGGGATCTCAGGAACGTCAAATTCAATTTATTTTTCCTTGAGAAGGTCTTGCACCTTGTTTTTCAAAACCCAGCAGTCGTTTGTATCATGACCTGGACTTTCTGAATGGTAAGCACAACAGGCATTTGGGTTGTAATTGGGAGAGGCAGTGTTGGGATTCTTCGGAGCTTGCCGCAAGGTTACCAGATTAGATCTCAACAAATATGGCAAGACTTGAGACAACATCATATTTATTCGGGTAAATTGTCTTACCGGTCTTTCTATTCTCGGCTGACTATTCCTTTGTTGAGTAGGTGCAGGCTTAGAGATCATGACGGCCCCTATCGTTGGACGATGTTCAGTTCTGTCCTGATTCCTTTGATGGTACACAACACCAACCTCTTTCTTCCCAGCAAATGGTTTATTCAACGCGCTCGAGGATGCATCCTTTTGAATTTTGCCACTTCTTATACCCGTTTCTACTTGTTCTCTAGTCATGATTAATTCAATAAATCCAGCCGAGGAGCTTCCGATCAAGTGTTTGAAGAATGGACCAGACAGCGTGCCTAAGAACATATCCACCAATTCCCGATCAGATAGAGGGGGTTGGACTCTTCCTGCGAGATCTTGCCATTTTTAAGCATAGGTTTTGAAACCTTCACCTGCACCCATGGACATGCCTTGCAGCTGTGTCTGAGTTGGAGCTAAGTCAACATTATACTGGTATTGTTTTATAAAAGGCGGTAGCCAAGTCTTCCCAATTACGAATATTGGTCCCTTCCAATTGATAGAACCAATCCAACTGCAAAAATGTGATCAAAGACTTGAAAATTGACATGAGCTATCTTGAGGGTCTATAATGATTCATGAAAGTCATATGAGGCATTAAGAGTTAAATTATCCTTGTGCAATCTTAAACCCTAATTTAAGTCATTAATGCTTAAGGAGGTGTCTTGAGCTAATCAACCCTAGTGCAGTCCTGAACCAAAGGAGATCTTGTGAGAAAATTACTTGATAAATGAGAGGGAAAATTTTGGGGTACAACAGCTTCCTACTGGATCTAATATATTAGGCCAGCGCTTTTGTGTCGTCATTGACACGGGTGGATTGGGCCAGCCGCAGGCCCAATCCAGAACATGAGTCCCCCTAAGTCCTTGCTTATGGGAATAAGAGTAGGGACTTAGAGTCAGACCGTGTGTCAAGGATGAGCGAGGGGCTCTGCATGACGTGATCCCTCAACTAGGGTTTATAATTGCAAGAATGTATGGCCGTTGATTGTGCCCGCCACTGGCGCTTCTCGGTTGCGAGTTTATGCACACGAGGATGATATCTTATTTGTGATGCGTCAGTGTTTACTTGTGAGGAAGGAACGTTGTACATGGATTGTGGCCGACTGTTTTAAAAGGTGTTTGCATCGAGTGTTTTTTTCTCTCGTGATATTTTCTTGCCGCTCGTAGATTTATTAAGAGATTTTCTCGAGGCAGTGCTCGTGATATGACCCGAAAGTTTGTCATTTGTGCTCGACGTCTGAGTAACCGAAAGGTTTATGGAGTTTGAAAAGACGACACGCCGCTTCCCCTCGAGCCACGCGTCATATTAAATGCATAATGATGGCTACTGAGTAGGGTTAATGATGAGCCGAAAATAGTGACACGTTCCCCTAAGCATTGGCACACAAGTATATGCCCTGAAAATGGCTTATAAATAGGGAAATAGGGGGAACATTTGCAAAGTTTCCCCTATTCTTTCCTTTACTTTATCTCAGCTTCTTAGAACTCCGCCACTCTCACCGCAGTTGCAGTTGTTGCCGGACCGCCTCCAACCAACACCTCTTCTCTGTTAATCAAGTAAGTCCTTAACTTCCCCTTGATTTTTCTTTTTAAATTAGTCTGAATGCTAGTTTATGCTCTATTTTGGTCTTAGTTCCGGTGAGTGTTGTAACACCCCACTTTCCCAATTATATAATTATAATAAAATATACGAAAATATATCAGAGTACACGAATTGGATGTTACATCTTTCAAAAACTCATAAAATATCAAATCATTTTATTACTTCATTTCTCATAAAATAATTATTTACACAACAAAAGTATCAAATATTCATTTTCAAAGCACTACGACTTAAATAACAACATTCTCCACAAAACTCGTGGTTCAACATAAATATAGAGGTAAGATACGTAACAAATGAAACAACGTAAAATATAGCAAATTCCTGAATCCTGTACTCAATCAACCATCTCATACTCCAAGCACTACTCAGATATCTGATTATCTGTACTCCTAGAGGAGCATAAACACAATAACAGAAAAGGGGTGAGAACTAAATTCAATAAATAACAGTGAAATATAACATGCTAAGGAGTAGTAATTCACATAATTCATATAATCCACATAATACAAAAAATACATATTTCACACAATACTTTGCAAAACAATCCGTTCATACGTTTAAAGATAGGTATTTTATGATCAAGCATCATTCGTCTGCGGCCATTGATTATGTGTTTAACCATGAGCTTATCAATGAGGAAAACAAGAGTGTGTTCCTTAACGAGCGAAGGAAAGAGAAGAAGTGCCTGGTCCAAAGGTTCTGCTTTCATTGGAGTTATGACCACTTTAAACAGGGTACATATTACTATACTACCAAGCTGAACTAGTTGGATTCTAAGAACCAAGTTGTTTATAACAAGCTCGTGCCGTTTGTTGATAGTTTTACTCCTTCCCGGTGCGCTACTATGAGAGGGGAGATTGTTTATGACGAGCAGGGTAAGCCTATGTTCGAGGCTTGATTAATTAACACCAAAGAGCTCCTCGAGTGTGGTACATTCAAGGAGGCTTTTTCAATTTTAGGTAGTTTCTCTTTTGACTTGTTTGTATGCTTATATTTCCCTGGTATACTAACCCGTGCTCGTTGTTTGTCACAGGTAAGATGTCGAGCCTTGAGGATCGCGTCATTAAGATGGCAGCAGCGAATTGAGCGAAATTGCCAAGAAGATAACTAATTGTTGTTTATCTGAAATCTCAGCCCATCCACCTACTGGACCAGGAACCTATTACTCTTCTCAAACTGGCGAGCAATCTTCTCAACGATAGGTCACTCTGATTAAGAAACAACCTCGCGTGGAGGTCGAGCAGATAGATCTCATCGAGGATGCTGCCGAGGATAAGTTCGAGTTGCCCCTACTTTCTCAACAATGGGTTCTTTGAGGGGGAAATCTCTAGACGTGCATCGGGCTGAGTCCCTGCACATCTAGGGTCTCAATGCGGCACACAAGAGGAAAATGTTGTCCTAAGATGTAGCCTCCTTAATGAGGGTTCTGGAAATGAAGTGGTCTACATAGAGGTTGAGACTTGCCCTCCTAAAGAGCTAAAAAATGCACGGGCAACCAACATAGAGTTCGAAGTGAAGATGCTCAAGTTGGAGTCCAACTTTGACGATTACAAGGATAGACACCGGATGTAGATCGGGATTATCACCAAGATACGCGAATAGAAGGTGGAGCCGGACAGGATGACTTGGAACATGGCTAATTTAGCACTTTCTTATGCTATCAATAATAAGAGTGAAATTCTGGTATCAGATATGTGATGTCGAAGGAAATGTCACGACACAAATATCCGAGGAAAATATAAAATGCAACAATATTAAAAGCATAAAAAACACAAAGAATTGTTAACCCAGTTCGGTGTACAATAACACCTACTCAGGGGGCTACCAAGCCAGGGACAAGTCCACTAAATAGTATCAATTCATAGACCCTCAGTAAATAACCAGTTTATGATCTAATCACTTAATCACCACCCGTGCTATACTTCTACCTAAGATACACCTAGGTATGAGGCCCTCCTCAAATCCCTTCAATCACTAACAGTGAAAAAAAACATAATTATTAAGTTTGAAAAACCTCAATCATTCAATACTTAAAAGCTTATGAATGATCCATAATTCACAACTCAAATTACAACTCAAGTATTGAAACAATACTAGAGTGTATTACAATTAAAAGACCCGGACTTCTAAAACACACAGAGTATATTTTTCTTCAATTGTTGCAATAGTACGAATAAGGATGCAAGTCCTTATAAAGGCGCATCAGCTTCTTTATGGGCTTGGGCTGAAAAACCAATATTAAAATATATTGAATCCCTTAAAAATCTCCATGAAAGTAGGCCAAGATATAAACCATAAATATGAGACAAATAAAAAATATTCCTCCATATTTTTCGCAAGTTATAACCCACAAAAACTGAATAAGGCGTGCTTAAAAACAGGAAACAGAAAATCCGAAAACACGTTCAGATCAGTAGGCAGAAGTTAAGACATCTGCTTTGACATCATTCAAAATCAGTTGAGATGATTTACTTCAGATGTCAAGACATTAAGCAAAACATTACCAAAGCAGTGTTTTATCAAAATTGCTGCCAACAAATACTTACAAACTCCCCCTTTGGCAAATTTTTGCTAAAACAATATTTGAGCACATTATCAGAGCAACAGCAAAAAAAACCAGTTAGCAGTTTACAGTGGAAGATGTCGGCATATCTTCTGATACATGAAGCTCCCCCTCAAACAATTAAGCCCCCCCCCCCCCCCCCCCCCTCAAACTTAGTAGTCAGTCAATTTCTCAGTCAGTTTCTCTCCCCTTTTTAGACACAATATGCCAAATAAAACATGCATTCAAGAGAGTAGTAGAAAAAGTAGTACATACCAGAATATCCAAGTATCAAGCACATAAAAGTTCCAAAAATAACATAGGGATTAAAAAAATAAAAGAACACAAAAAAAAAGAAGGCACTAGCACAGAGTCTAACTGTCTTCAGGACCAGTAGACTTGGTAGTTTTAGAACTTCCTTCATTATCAGAATCTCCTCCTTCAGTACCCACACTGTTATCCTTCTGCAGATCCTTAATCAAATTTTAGCTTCCTTGCTGAGCTAACTCTGATTACCTCATCAAGTTCTTTGCAGGCTTCCATCAACTCAGTAATCATATCATCCTTATTTGAGGTCTTCTTTTCAGAGGATGAAAATGTCAAAACAATGTCTGGGATATGTTTACCTGAAAATAACTTGAAATTAAGGGACATGGAAGACTCCCTTTTGCAAACTGCATCAGTGCCACACAAAATTCCAGGGTATTGATTTAGAATAAATCCACAAATGATAGATGGAAAGGAAATATGCATCTTGATAGCACAGGTTCCTGTATGCTTTACAGTCTGTTCAAAAATGTAAGCACCATAATCAAACAGTTTCTTATTTCCAACAACATAGATAAATTTTCCTAAGCCAACTGTAATAGTTGAGGTATGATTGATAGGGACCCAGTTAACATCTCCAATTCTATGCAGGATAGAATATTTCACACTTAACTTACTAACACGAAGCTTATTCTTTATGGGCCAATCACTCACTTGGTTTGCAGTGATGGATTTGCACACTTGATTACCAGTCCCTTCCAACTCATAGTAATCATCTTTAGACCTGCCCAAATATCTATTGATGATAGCAGAGGAAAATTCAACACATCTACCTCTAACAAAAACCTTCCTATATTCCTTACTTATGTGATCAGCATAATCTATAGGAATATTAATAATATATTCCTTAACAAGAGTCTCATAACATTTTTCAAACCTGGTGAGAGTCTTCATCAAGCCAACAAAAGAAATCAGCTCCATAATCTCTTTTCACTCCAGTGCATCTGCTCCCAACTCTCTTTCGAGAGCAATCCTTCTTTGGAAGACATATTTCCATTTATTAGCATTGCCAACAGAATGGAAGGAAATGTTGTCAAGATGAGCATCAGGCTCCCTGACAGAAAGCTTCTTGCTTGGAGACTTCTTCACATGAGAGATGTCCTTGATAACATCCTCATCATTATCTGAGGAGCTATCAGGTCTAACTTTTCTTTTGTTGGAGGGAGAAACCACTTTACTCCAGGGCTTTAGGGGACCATACATAGTTTTCTTCTTGATACTCTTGGTAGGGGGTGTGACATCCATAATTTTCACTTTTCTAGATTTGAGCCTTTTAGAAATTCTAGGCACCACATTGGTAATAAGATCATTGTCAGACAACTCATCAACATTCACCACATTCTCAACATTTGGATTCTTTGCAGTTTTGGAGCCAACAACATCTTCCTTAGCAGAAGAGTCCTTCTCAGGAGATGATGTCTCAACATCTTGTTCAATATAAGCTTGCACTTCTTCTAGAACAGATGTAGCAAACATGCCAAGTTCACATTCAACAACATCTTTCTTTAAGGTAGATGATTCAACAGCATTTTGAGGATCAGTACCTTTGTTAGCTTGATTAGGCATTCGAGCAAGAGGAGTAGAAATCCTAGGCACAAAAAAACCCTCATTTAACACCCTATCTTCCAGCCATCTAATACTCCTGTCAATATTAACAATGTCTTCTTCTGACCTATCATTAATAGTATTAGGAGCATTACCTGTAAAAGTGTCAAACTCGTCTTGTGATTTCTTTGCATGTGACGATCTCGGTTTCTTGAACTTCTTCTCAAGAGGTGGAATAGTTATTAGAGGAGCGACGACCAAGACTTTATCAAGGGAGAGATCCTCAGGATGGTTTAATGACTTTGATCTAGAAGCCTTGGCTTCACCAAAAGAGCACTTTGAGGGAGACGAAGCATGATGTTGCGACATCTTTAAATATTTTTGAACAGTGAGATGGAAAATAGCAAGGGTTCTTTTTCTGTAAAGGAGAACGAAGAGGTTGTGAAAATAGAATGAGGTAATGTCGTAGCGTGTGAAAGAGTATTTGAGATAATCCTGAAATGATTGCTTAAGATATTTGATTTCTTGTAAACATAATAAATGATATAATATCACTTTAATGATATTCCAACACACCCTTAATTGCTACAAACCCTCATATATGCAAATCCCTATTTTTCCTCTTAAGTTCTCAAACTGGTTTACATCCAAAGCCTTAGTGAAAATTTCAGCCAGTTGTAATTCAGTAGCCACATGTTCTAAGGCAACAATATTTTCCTCAACAAGCACTCTTATGAAGTGATGATGGATATCAATGTGTTTGATCCTGCTGTGTTAAATATGATTTTTTGATATATTTATGGAACTTAGATTGTCACGGAATAATGTCATGACTTCTTGTTTGACATTATATTCTGTCAACATTTGTTTCATCCAAACCAATTGAGAACAACTGCTTCCTACAACAATATACTCAGCCTCAACAGTGAACAGAGGCACATAATTTTGTTTCTTACTGAACCAAGATATGAGATTATTTCCCAAAAATAAACATCCTCCTGATGTACTTTTTCTATCATCAGCACTCCCCGTCCTATCAGCATCACAATACCCAATTAAAGCAGAGCTAGATCCATGAGAATATAGCATACCATAGTCACTTGTCCCATTCACATATTTAAGAATTATCTTCACATGGTTGGCATGGCTAACTTTAGGATCAAATTGATATCTAGCATACACCCCTATAGCAAAGGCAATGTCAGGTCTACTAGCTGTGAGATATAAAAGACTGCATACCATACTTCTGTAAAGACTTTGATCCACACTTACTCCTTTTTCATCTTTAGACAACTTCAAATGTGTGGGAGCAGGTGCTCTTTTGTGACTGGAATTTTCCATCCCAAATTTCTTTACTATATTCTTTGCATATTTTCTCTGAGATAAGAATATGGAATCTTCCATTTGTTTAACTTGCTGACCAAGAAAGCAGGTTAACTCACCAACAAGGCTCATCTCAAATTCTGACTGCATTTTCTTGACAAAATGTTGAACCATCTCATTTGACATTACGCCAAACAGAATATCATCAACATAAACATGTGCAATCATGATCTTCCCTTCTTCTTCCTTGACAAAAAGAGTTTTGTCTATGTCGCCTTTCCTATATCCATTCTCACCAAGAAATTTTGTCAATCTCTCATACCAAGTTCTTGGAGCCTACTTTAATCCACACATAGATTTCTTTAGTTTGTACACATGGTTAGGAAAGCTTGGATCAACAAATCCCTTAGGTTGTTCCACATAAACTTCCTCATTCACATAGCCATTTAAGAAGGCACTCTTTACATCCATTTGAAACAACTTAAATCTCAGAATACAAGCAACTCCTAAGAGTAGTCTGATTGATTCAAGTCTGGCCACAGGGGTAAAGGTTTCATCAAAATCCACTTATTAAATTTGAGTGTACCCTTGTACAACTAATATTGTCTTATTTCTAGTTACCACCCCTTTTTCATTGGATTTATTCTTGTACACCCATTTAATGTCAATCATATTTGTCTCTTCAAGTCTTGGAACCAGATCCCAAACTTCATTTCTTCTAAATTGTTCTAGTTCTTCTTGCATAGCATTAATCCATAACTCATCAATTAAGGCTTCTTTGACATTCTTAGGCTCAATTTTTGAAACAAAGCAAGAGTTTTACATTCCTTCTCTTGATCTAGTAGTAACTCCTTTATTTAGATCTCCTATAATAAGATCCTTAGGATGATCTCTCTGAATTCTGATTAAAGGCCCTTTATTGAGTTGTCTGGGCTCAGGATCTTCTTGAGTTGGATTAATATCAGTACTTCTACCATTAGATTCTATTGGAATGTATGACAAAGTTTTTCCAACATCTTCTAAGACATCTTCTTCATCATTCCACCCTCTATCATCAATAATAACATTTATGGATTCCATCATAACCTTAGTTCTAGAATTAAATACTCTGTAAGCTCTGCTATTTGCAGAGTAACCCAGGAATATTCCCTCATCACTCTTGGGATCCATCTTCCTTCTCTGTTCACGATCAGCTAAGATGTAACATTTACTTCCAAAAACATGAAAGTATTTGACAATAGGTTTTCTTCCCTTCCATATTTCATACAAGGTGACTGAGGTGCCTTTTCTTAGAGTTACTGTTATGGATATAACATGCAGTATTCATAGCTTCATCCCAAAAGTGGTAGGGTAACTTCTTAGCATGAATCATAGCTCTATCCAATTCCTGAATAGTTCTGTTTTTGCGTTCCACAATCCCATTTTTCTAAGGACTAATGGGAGAGGAAAATTCATGATTGATTCCTTCAAAAGAATAAAAATCAGCAAATTTATTGTTCTCAAATTCCTTTCCATGATTACTTCTAATTTTGATGACATGACTATCCTTTTATCTTTGAAGTTTTTGACATAGATCTTTGAAGACTTCAAAAGTTTCTAATTTTTCTCTAATAAAACTTATCCATGTGTACCTAGAGAAGTCATCTACAACAACATAGGCATACTTCTTTCCACAAAGACTTTCAACCTGCATAGGTCCCATCAAGTCCATGTGAAGAAGTTCTAAAACTTTTGATATGGTGAGATGTTGGATCTTCTGATGTGACATATTAGTTTGTTTTACAATTTGGAATTAACCACATACTCTCCCTTCTTCTATCTTGAGCTTAGGAATCCCTCTCACGGCTTCTATAAATATGATTCTCTTCATTCCTTTCAGATGCAAATGTCCCAGTTTTTGATGCCACAATTTAACTTCATTTTCTTTGGCTAAAGCACATGTTGAGGAGAAGTTCAACTCTTGGGGAACCCATAAATAACCGTTGTCTTTAGATTTGATTCCTTTTATAATAACTTCATTCTTCTCATTGCAAACGAGACATTATGTCTTGGTGAAGTTTACTTTGAACCCTTGATCACATAGTTTACTTATACTTATTAAGTTAGCTGTTAACCCTTTAACAAGTAATACATTATAAAGTTTTGGGAATCCTAAACATTCAAGCTTTCCAACTCCTTTGATTTCACCTTTGGCTCCATCACCAAAAGTCACATAACTGGTGGAGTGAGATTTGATATCTACCAACAGATTCTTAACACCTTTCATGTGCCTAGAACAACCACTGTTAAAGTACCAGTCATATTTGGTTGAGACTCTGAGAGAGGTGTGAGCTATGAGACTAGCAACAATAGTCTTGGGAACCCAATGTTTCTTCTTTTTGCTATTTTGAGAGATCTGACCAGTCTTGGGAGGTGGGGCATTTTTAGGGTACCCATACATCTTTGGTTGATAAAGGTTCTTCTGTATAAGGTTCCTTTTTATCATTAAACCCTAGACCACTCTTGTCTCCTGTCAGTCTTCCCACTTGAAGAATTTCATCTAATGTGTCAGACCCATTATTCAGCATCTTGAGTGATTTAACCATTCTGTCAAGATTTGAATTCAGAGAAGTCACTTCACTTTCCAGACTGGAGATAATTTTCAGGTGTTCTTTCCTTTCTACCTTCAACTGTGTTATGAGATCTTTCTGTTTCTCCCCTTCTTGGTAAACTTTTGGACTTCTGAGACATAGTTCTCTGTACGAGGCAACTAACTCATCAAAGGTTAGTTCACAATCACTAGACTCTTCATCAGAAACATATTTTCCTGTCAATGATTTAACATACTTAGAAGATTCCTCTTCAAGATCACTCTCAGAGTCCTCTTCAGACCATGTAACGTGACCAAAACCTTCACATCCATGTCACTGTATTCCCTTCCCTTGAATGGATTTTTCTTCAGCCCTTTTTCTTCCAAACTCATTTGACTTATGGATGTCAGATGATATGTTCTTGACGTTTGATCTTGGGTTCCTATCCATCTTCTTTATCACTTTGTTAAACTATCTTCCAAATAGAACTAAAGCATTAGATATTCCTTCATATGTATCCAGATCACAATCCTCCTCTTCATATTTAGTATTGGTAACAAAAGTTATGCTTCTGTTCTTCTTTTCAGATATTTCATTGATGCTTAATTCAAATGTCTGAAGGGATCCAACAAGTTCATCCACTCTCATCTTATCAATATCTTGTGCTTCTTTTATGACAGTAACTTTCATATTAAATCTCTTGGGAAGAGACCTAAGCATCTTTCTCACCAATTTTTCTTCGGTTATTTTTTCTCCTAGAGCATTGAATGCATTAGCAATCTCAAGAATGTTCATATGGAAGTCTTTAATACTTTCATCATCCTTCATTATTAGATTTTCAAATCAGGTGGTGAGTAACTGAAGTCTTGACATCTTAACTTTGGATGTGCCTTCATGGGTAGATTGAAAAATTCCCCAGGCATCCTTATCTACTTCACATGTGTTTACTAATCTAAAAATGTTCTTGTCAATTCCATTGAATATAGCATTCAAGGCTTTAGAATTTCCAAGTGCAATTTCATCTGATTCTTTAGACCAGTCTTCTTCTGGCTTTAGCACAGAAGTAGGTTCTCCATCTTCTCCCAATTTAACAGGGTGTTTCCATCCTTTTAAGACAGCTTTCCAAGCCCTGTTGTCTAGATATTTCAGAAAGGCTACCATGCGTTGTTTTCAATAGTCATAATTTCTTCCATCTAGAATGGGTGGTTTATTCACAAATCCTCCTTCCTTGTCCATAGTACCAGAAAGTATCTTCTCTAGATCTCACCCAGATACAAAGCAGGATGCCTGCTCTGATACCAATTGAAATTCTGGTATCAGATATGTGATGTCGAAGGAGATGTCACGACACAAATATCTGAGGACAATATAAAATGCAACAATATTAAAAGTGTAGGATCAAGCGCTTACCACTGAGCTAAAAGCAATTGCTTGTAGCCAAGGTGCTACTCTATTTCCTTATAGAGAATCTAACAAGGGGCCTACCTGGCCCACCTAACTCACTTGTGTAGGCGCCCACGGTGGTATGTTAAGCCCTTTGAATCCCTAAGGTTGACGCTGGATATTTTAATCCAACAATCTCCCCCCCAGTGTCAGCCGGGGGCATTCGAACCCATGAGCTTGCTCTGATACCACTTATAGGATCAAGCGCTTACCACTGAGCTAAAAGCAATTACTTGTAGCCAAGGTGCTACTCTATTTCCTTATAGAGAATCTAACAAGGGGCCTACCTGGCCAACCTAACACACATGTGTAGGCGCCCATGGGGGGATGTTAACCCTTCGAATCCCTAAGGTTGATGTTGGATATCTTAATCTAACAAAAAGTAGTAAAAACACAAGGGATTGTTAAACCCAGTTCGGTGTACTACAACACCTACTCTGGGGGTTACCAAGTCAGGGACAAGTCCACTAAATAGTATAAATTCATAGACCCTCAGTAAACAACCATTTTACGATATAATCAATTAATCACTAGCTGTGCTATACTTCTACCTAAGACACACCTAGGTATGAGGCCCTCCTTAAATCCCTTCAATCACTAATAGTGAAAAACAACAAAATTATTAAGTTTGAAAAACCTCAATCATTCAATACATAAAAGTTTATGAATGATCCACAATTCATAACTCAAATTATAACTCAAGTATTGAAACAATACTAGAGTGTATTACAATTAAAAGACTCAGACTTCTAAAAGATACAAAGTATATTTTTCTTCAATTGTTGCAGTAGTACGAATAAGGATGCAAGTTCTTATAAAGGCGCGACTGTTTATTTATGGGCTTGGGCTGAAAAACCAATATTACAATATATTGAATCCTTTAAAAATCTCCATGAAAGTAGGCCAAGATATAAATCATAAAGATGAGACAAATCGAAATATATTTCTCCATATTTTTCGTAAGTTATAACCCACAAAAACTGAATAAGGCACGCTTAAAGTCAAGAAACAGAAAATCTGAAAACACGTCTGGATCAGTAGGCAGATGTTGAGACATATGCGTTGACATCATTCAAAATCAGTTGAGATGATTTACTTCAGATGTCAAGACATTAAGAAAAACATTACCAAAGCAGTGTTTTACCAAAATTGCTGCCAACAAACACTTACAAAGAGTATTATGGACAAGGTTTCCTCCTTGAGGATTGTCGCAACTCCTGTTGAGGACAAGGATGACAAGGTGAAAGCCTTGAGGACTCGTTCCGAGCTAGTTTCCAAGATTTAGATCCTCGAGAAGGATTGTGAGGAGGTCGTCGCGATGGGTGCAATGGCTTAACTCCAAGTGGTGAATCTTGGCCTCGAGCTTGTCACTGAGGGGACTGGTTTCTAAACAAGGTGCTTGACAATCATATAGTCGTTTATGGCGGTTTCCCTTGTGACGGGGATAAAGAGGAAGGGGAAGGGTAACTTAGTGAGCATATACTTGATGATTGATTAAGTTTTTATTTGTTTTTTGTGTTTGTTCGGCCTGGTACCCTTTTCTTATAATATTTGGGTAATGGGCTTTGCCCAGATGATGTAATATTTTAACATCTCCATCCTTTGTGGTTGTAAATTTAATTGCACTTTTATTTCTTTATTTCCTTCCCATGTATGTCATATATTTTATTTATTTTTTTAAGTTATGCCCATGTATATGCTCGTCGACTTGAGCGTTTTATTTCTCAAATCAATTTTGCTAAGTACTTTTGGGGTTTCCTCGACAACATTAATGCTTGGCAGTGTGGGGAACTTGTGGAGTGTCCTGAGTTGGGTTTTAAGCAAGTAGAAGGACTTAGATATCAATTGGTGTTTTATCCCCATGGTGTGAACTTCCCATCGTGAGCTGGGTGTTCTGCCATCATGGTACGATGATGGCGGAGCTCGATTGAGGTTTCTCTGTCGGGTCAAGAGTCTGCTCGTTAAAGAGTGAGACTTGCCGTTTTGTTTAACTTTTTGACGATGTGCTTGTACCTGAGCACACCTCCGTGTTCAGGTTGTACCTTGTCGTCGTTGAACAGGATGTACTGACTATTGAGCCTACCTGTAAGATTGTTTCAGCTTCTCTGTATTCCATGGTCGAGCAAGTTCTTCCCCGTGTAAATTTTCGAGGTAGTAGGCCCCATTTCCCGTTTTCGCTCAAGCGCTTTGTGACGAGTTTTCCCTCGCGAGAGTCTTTGTGATTTCTCCTTAAGACTAATAGAACAGGATTCATTTATGCATATAATCTCTAGTTTTGATGATAACAATACATATATTTTTTATGTAACAATTTTGTTATATAATGATTTATTGAGTGTGAAAATATTATATTCTATTTGGGTCTAGATAAGATCATTAGAATCTCTTATGGCACGCCTCAAATAGTACTATTGTATCCAATTTTAAAAGAAACATTAGTAGTTCTGAAGAATGTTGAATGTTTTCTAGAAAAGGATCTCCAAGTGCTGATAAGATATCAAGCCAAGATCAGAAATCAAGCTTATGCTTTAAAGATTAAAAGTCAAGCTTATGCTTTAAAGACCAGAAATATGCCCATGTGTCAAAGCTCATAAATTGAGATGACGTGCTTCTCAGATAAGCTTTTGCTTCTAGCTCATAAATCAAGATTTGTTTATCAAATAAGTTGTTGCTCCAAGTCTGAAGACATGGTTCTGATTCTGAAGACTCTGATACTTTTGGGAACAATACAATGAAATGTATTCTAGATTATTTATAATTTCTTTTCAGAAATACTCCATCAGAAGATTAAGAATAAAAACATGATATCTTCCTCACTCTCTTCCCTACTTCAAATCAGAAGTATCTCATCAGAAGAAAAGATCAGAAACTTGCACAAGAATAATATAGTAGAATAATACAAGACCTATTTCACTATGGTGAAGACTACATTATAGGACCAAAGGAATTTGTCTCCCATGATTTGATGCTACCGTTTTAGCAGCTCACAAATGAAAGTGACGTTTTGTTTTATCTAACAGTCTACTTTCTAAGCTTATAAAAAGAGAACTACTTCTTTTAAGAACAAAAAGGATATACAATGGTTGGACAAGAATCAAGATGTTGAAGACCAAATGATAAATACTTTTGAAGACAAGGTTCTGCTTAACGAGTTATGAAAACTACTTAAGACTTAGGTTTTGAAGACTCTGAAGACAAAGTGCTAAGAAGACAAGGTTTTTCTGAACAAAGTTCTGAACATTTCTGAAGACTTTAGGTCTAAATATTCTGATCCAAGTTTGATCCTTCTAATACATGCTTCATCAACTATTATCTGAAGCCTCTGAAGATTATAAAGTTCAAATTGGTTAACGTTAATGAGTGTACAAAATTATAATTCACAATGCCTCCTCTACTTTGGCTTTATAGAGAAAAGACAATACTTATGTACTATTTTATCTACCACTTTGGTACTATTTGTTGAAGATAAACTACTGTCATTGAAAAAAAATCTTTTAACCTTCCCAATGTCTATTTTTGAAGGATATATAAGAAGATCAATGTTTCATTGTGTAGTACCCCAAAATTTGCTTTATCTTTTCTCAATGCATTTCTCACAAGATCTTCAATGGCTCAAAATTGCACAAGTGTTGACTAGGTCAAACCATCTCCTAAACACCGATGCCTCAAATTAGAGTTTTGATTTTAACAAGGATAATTGGACTTATAATGTCTCAAACTACCTTCATGGATCATTATATACCTCCAAGAATACTCATGTCAAGTTTCAAGTCTCGAATCACAATTTTGCACAGTCAATTGACTATATGACTGAAAATTAACTGTATTGGGTAAAAAGTAAATTGTGGTCAACCTACAGTCAAACTTCATGATTTTTGGCCAACATCAACATTTTAAAGTCCTATTCATCATTTGATCAAGTATTGATCACAATCCCTCAAAAAAAGCACTCAATTAACCAAAAGGGCAAAATGGTCAAAATTAGGGTTTTAACTGTAATTGACTAATCAGTGACTTTTGACCTAATACATGATCTAATGGCTTGAATCATATTCTCAAGGATTCAAGTACAACATGTTGACCTAATTTCATGGTTCAAAATCTTCCTCAAGATCAATAGATTGATAGTTGAAATTTGATCAACTGATGAAAAGTCAACTGATACACAAAAAGTCAAACTTTGACTTTTTGGTTAAAATTCAACTTCAAAGATCACAATTCATCAAGATAATAAAAAATATGAATCTTGATCATCAAGAAATCATGAAAGTCAAAAGTCAAACTTTTCAAGACTTGGAAATTTTTTCTAAGTGTTTTTATACATGATAATTTCATTACTTCATGCCAATCTTTCACCAAGATGCAAGATGATTCAAAGAAAACTCTCAACGCGAAAGTTGTAGATCTTGATGAGATCTATAACTTTACTTTACTGATCAAGTCCTATAAATTATTGGATTTTGAGTTATAAATTCCTAAAGTCATGAAATTTTTCATAAAACACTTAGAGAAATTTTCAACAAGTTTTGGTCATTTTTTATCTCAACTTCTTGGCCAATTTTCATAAAGTTCCAATTTGATTTATCCAAAATGGTCAACATAAAAGTTATAGACAATGTTTCAAGATTTCCAAAACATCCAAGAGCATGAATTTATCATACTTGAGCTGGGAGATTCAAAGGCATGAAGTTGAACATCCATTCTTGAATTATGAATCATTTTTGGTGAAGAACACATAATCCAATCTACATGCTATGCTGCATAATTTTGTGTTGCAGGCCTTTTAACTTGCAAGTCTCACCATAATTTAATGATTACATAAAATTTTGAGCTATGGACCATTTGATTTAAGCATTGTCCAAATGATCTTTCCATTTTTGGCACAAAGTTAACACTGCCATTCATGTAAAGTAGCTTTAATCACAAAGTCAGCTCTTCTTGAGCCTCTAACTTGTTCCTTCTACACGCACTCAACACACAAAATCAGATGAGCATGCTTAAAGTGTCCAACAAATCTATGCAACAAAGTACAAAGCATTGGAACTATGATCTTCAAGCTTGCTTCATTGACAATCCAACCTAGCCACAACATGTGATCTTGCAAAATCTGATCAACCTTTATCCCAAAACGTTTGCCTATAAATAGAGAGATCAATTGTAAGAGATAAAGGTAAAAAAAAGAGGGAACAAGCATTTAAACTCCCTCAAACTCACTCAAACTCCCTAAAACTCAGAATTGCACACAAACCTCCATTGTTGTCATTTATGGCCAAAAAACTCCAATCTCATAATCCACTCAGCACCACAGTTGGACTTCTCTAGAAAGTTCAAGCACCCTAAACTCAAACTAAGCATTGAATTAACTTCCTAGAGGCTCAAGGAAGCTAACCTAATCACTGCAGCACCTTGAAACAAGCTCAAACTCAAAACACGATCTCCACTTGCAAGAAAAATGTTAGAGGTAAAAAATGCAGTATGAGTCAATACATATCTTATATGAGTCGACTCATATTAGTTAAAAAACAGGGAATGAATCGATACAATGCATTATGTATCAATACATACTATTATCAAGACATATTAGAGAGAGAGAGAGAGACAAAATGTGCATGAGTCGATGCAAAATACGAATGTGTCGAAGCAAACAAGAAATGAGTCGATGCAAACCATTATGTATCAATACATACAAAGTTGGTTTTGATTACCAAAAAAAACAAGAAGTGATATGTATCAATGCACAAGTGCATGTGTTGATGCATAAAAGTTTTTTTAAAACAATTTTCCTTTTGTGATACAGTGGGAAAGAACTGACTGTTTTTTGGAATGCTGGTTTGCATTTTGCATTTGTTTTCGCAAAATGTCGCGGTAAGCAAGAGTCACCACCGACTTTCATTTTATCCAACAAGGAAAGGAAAAAAGCACAAAAATTCCTTTTTTGAGATATTTCTCGGGTTTGGGGGGTAGATTATAGAAAGGGAAGGTGTTAGCACCCTTTCTATCCGTGGTTATCCACAGGATCTTAGGTACTTGCTCATTTGTTTTCAAAATTTCTTTCTTTATGCTTGTGGGTTTGAAAGAGTTTTTATTTTGAAACTTCGTTTGAAAAGTGTAAGTGTGAAAAGTTTTTTTTTTTTAAAGAGCAAGTACTTAAGAACCATCTACCTACTTGAAAAGGGAATCGTTCTATGCTATTTTCCTTTAGACAATGCTATCCCACTATGAATGAGTGGGTAGCACCGTCGTTGGAGTTTAAGGGTCAATTCGAATAAGGGACATGCGGTCACTAAAGCAACGTTAGGACGCCTTAGCGGTAACCTTAATAACTTAGATCATTTTATCCGAGGCAACGGTTTCGAGGCAACTATGATATTTGGACAAGAGGGCGACCTCTAAAAATTCCTATACTCACTGACCGTGTACAAAGCCAACCAAGTGGGGTGTACCCTAAGAGCGCGCATGTGCGAGTGTGTTGTTTTCAGTTATTTTTATCTTTGTACATGTTAATGGTGATCTAGGTTGATTTTAGGTTTAAATGTTCAATCTTGTCATGCATCCCCTATTATCAAACATCTAACAGTTTATAAGTTGCAGAAATTAAATTGCGGAAATTTAACTAACTATTATAAGGCGTCGGGTATTTACATCGCCAAAAGCAACCCTTTGAAATTTAAATGCGGGAAAATAAATAAAGTGATAAAATAATTAAAGTCCTATTAAGCTATTACATTCCGGAAAAAAATACAATATTGAATAAATGGATCGCGTGCGGGAAAATTAAATCGAGCGCAAATGGGGTTTTGACCCTTTGTTATGTAAAGAAAATATTTTTTTGTTGTTTTTAATTTTAAGAAGCAAACTATCCTAAATTAATTATCAAATTAAATTAATTAAACTAATTAATGAAAATAAATATTTTTGGATTTTTTTGTTATTTAAGGAAAGAAATAAAATTGATCAATGTTAATAAAAACCTAATTATATCTAAGTTAATTTTAATTATTAAAAAATATATTAAAGTTATTCCTAATTAATGGCCTAAATTAATTAAATTAATATTTGTTAATAAAAAATTTAAATTTGATTTTGTGAAAAAAATATTTTTTGGTTTTAATTTTATAAAGAAAAAGATTTGATTGGTTAGTTAATAATAAAAATAATAACAAAACAATAAAATATAAAATATAAAATAAAGAGAGATATGATGGTTTGGGCCTGAATAGGACGCCAGAGTAGCAATTCCATGGCCCATTTGGCGCAGGCCTGGCTGACTTTCTAAATTCCCTATGCGCCTTTTGACTTGGTCCCATGGTGGACCATCATCTCTGGATCACCAGATTTGGCCTTGGGCCATCTGGCGCTTTGATACTTGCGGGACGTAAGATAGGCATCATGCTTGGAGATACACAGGATTACCTGGAAAATAAAGATAACAAAGAAGTGAAGGACCTGGGATTCGAACCCAGGTCCTGTGGATGCTTGGATCACTCGCTTACCACTCAGCCATCGCGTTTCAATTGTTAATTATATATAAAATAATGATAATAAAAGAAAATACGTTAACAACCAGAAAAAACAAAATGCGCGAAAATTGGTTTAAATTGGCCAATGGGAGAACGACAGCTTGTCGTCTCCTACCTCAGAAACCTGTACATGTTACCTGCGGATTTGGATCCACAGCTGAATGTGTAAGTTCACTCTAAAATCCATTCCAGTCCATGAAAATCAATTCCAAGCACATGGCTGAGTTCGTCCGGGCTTTATGATTAACCACATGCCCTTCTTGAGTGTTGATTTCTCCTGAAACAGAAAACCCTAAAACACGAACGAAGAACCCTAGCTATGGGGGTTCTTCATCTAGGCCAGAAAAACGCAGTTGGCTAATGTAGAAAGTTTGGAAACTTGATGAGGATCATGAATATGCAAATAGTTTATACAAAAGATGCAGGAATCAAGATTTGAGAATTCAAAAGAAGAGCGGTTTTTTGAGATACTTACAGAGCTTTTGAGCGTGTATGGGAGCTTGCTAGGGATTGGTTCTGACTCACTGAACCTCCAGCAATCGATTGGTGTCAAGCTTTGCTTCTGAAAATGCCTCCAAGTAGGATTTTGGTTTCACACTTTTTTGTGAATTTTGCAAGTTTTTCTTTGCTTCTTTCTGCAGCCTCTAGCCCTTAATTTCGTGCATTTGCCTTCTATATGTATCATGGAATGTATTAGGTCAAGAATTATGGTCCAAATCTTCTCCCATCATTGCTTGCATATTTGATTTGATTTCCATTTAAAAACTTGCCAAATTGGTTAAATATCCATCTTTTTGTACATGATATGCTTGATAAGGATTTTGATGATGATTATGATGATAATTAAGACCTGAAACAATCAAAACATATCATGTAATCAAAGCTTTGGATTTTTTTATGATTTAATTTGATTTAAAATGAAATAATTCAATAAAAAATCAAATAAAATGATAAAATTGATAAATGGACACATGGCTGAAGCTAGGACACGTGGACTATGATGCAAGCTTAAATCAAGTGGAAAAGAATGGGCCCATTTGACAAAATTTGAAGTTTTGGGGATAGTTGAATTTTGGCAATTTTGCAAAAATGCTCAACTTCAACAATGCATAACTTCTTCAATTTTGAACTTTTGGAAGTGTTCTTTGACTTTTTAGAAAGATTGAGATGTACTATAACCAACACTTTTGGTCTCATCTCATTTTGATATTCCATTCTCAAGTTATAAGCTTTGGTAAAAAAGGTGTTTTTGTTGACTTTCAAAAATGACCTATAATGTCCAAATTTATAACTTCTTGTGAGTGCATTTTATGATCTTGGGGTATGAAGATGGATTGTAGGAAATTGCATCCTATTAAAAATGAGCTTTGGATGGGTCATTTCTAATAAAGTATGAGAAAGTTATGCTTGGTCAAAGTTGGTTTGACTTTTCCTACAAAACCCTAATTTAGCAACTTTTGAGTTTTGATGAATTCTGAGCAATCCTTGATGAATCATGATCAACCCTTGATAAAATGATGAAATATCCTTAAAAATGATAATGTTGACAAAAAATCTTGAAGTTTGACTGTATTTGGGTCACAGTTGACTTTTGCCCTAGCACAATCGATTTTTGGACCCTTTGAGCAATTGACTGAGCAAACTTCCTCTGCAAGGCTTGAAATTTTACATGGATGACCTTGAGAACATATTAGGACATTAGAGAGAATTTGAGGTCATTTGGACTCAAGGATCTTGATGCAACACAAAACCCTAATTTGGGGTTGACTGCCTTAGGAGATGATTTGTCTGACCCACTCTTGAGCAAACTTGAGCAACTTGGAGATTTTTTCTTGCAATGTTTTGAGAAATATGAGAGGGAAAATTTTGGGGTACAACAGCTGCCCCTGTTCAATCTTCTTAAACCTGAGGATATAGATTGGCTTTCGTGCCTTTCGTGATTCGAAGGTGGAAGATGATTGAACACTAGAGTGCCCAGAAATTTGCACTCGTATGAAGTGGTGTCAGCCTGGTGATGTCGGGAATGGGCTTACAGATGCCATTTGGAGATTGTTGGTAGGAGGTCTGAACTCGATTTTAACATAAAACGGATTAGAATAAACCGTTGAGAGATTTATCTGAACCAGTGAAAAAGTCTTGGAGTACCTTCGACTGGAATAGGAATCAGGGAGATCTTAGCGTCGATCTGACTGAACCAGAGAAGGTCTTAGATAAACTTTGAATGGATAAGAATCAGAAAAATCTTAGAATCGATTTAACTGAACCAGACGAAAGTCGGAATATCTTCAACTGGAATAAGAATCAGGGAGATCTTAGCGTCGATCTGATTGAACCAAAGAAGGTCTTGGATTAACTTTGACTGGATAAGAATCAGAAAAATCTTAGGATCGATTTAACTGAACTAGATGAAAGTCTTGGAATATCTTCAACTGGAGTAAGAATCAGAGAGATCTTAGCGTTGATCTGACTGAACCAGAGAAGGTCTTGGATTAACTTTGACTGGATAAGAATCAGAAAAATCTTAGAATCGATTTAACTGAACCAGACGAAAGTCTTGGAATATCTTCAACTGGAATAAGAATCAGGGAGATCTTAGCATCGATCTGACTGAACCCGAGAAGGTCTTGGATTAACTTTGACTGGATAAGAATTAGAAAAATCTTAGAATCGATTTGATTGAACTAGACGAAAGTCTTGGAATATCTTTCTGAGGAATCCGCTGAAACAACCCTCAATAGATGTAGCTTTTGAGGGGACTACCAGGTCATATAAGTAGTCAACGGTGTTTATTGATTCGTCTTTCCCTGAAAAGGTAAAGAGTTAGTCATATGCAATGTCATGATGTATGAAATGCATGATATATATCAAGCAATGATGCTCTCAAAATAAATGAGATTGTGTGGTATGATGCGTATATGCCTGTATCATGATGTATGGAAATGTAATGTTTCTAGTTGGGGAAAATAAATCCCGGATAGCTGCTGAAGAATAGAGATGGATTCTTCGTTTCTATTGGGGATGGTGAACGAAGAGAATAAATCTGCAGGAGAGGATGACTCCGTTGGGGGAATAAACTGATGAGGAGATTACTCTGTGGGGATGGGATGTTCTTCTGAAGATTCCACTGATAAATTCCGTCGGGATGAATTATCGTTGCTGGTGATATTGAATCCTATTGGGGATTGAATTCCTGTTTGTGAAGGAAAGAATTCCGCTGGGGATGACCTTCGGTTGCGACTTCTCTGGGAATAACCTTTTAGACTCTTATGTGGATAATCCTTTGAGTTCTGCTGGGAATGATCCTTTGGACTCGGATGGGGAGATTTATTTTTGTACTCCACTGGGGATAAACTTCCAGAGTCTACTGGGGATGATTCTCCCAACTCTGTTGGGGAAGCTTTTTCAGACTGCGCTGGGAAAATTTTAACTCCACTAGGTATATCTTGTACCCTTCCGGGGAGCATTCTTATACTCCATTGGGGAATATTAAGATTGCCGGGGATATCAAGCCTTTTTAGTGTTGATGGTAGATAAACTCCGCTTGGGGAGAATATTACCGATTCATTCACAGTTGCAAGTCTCAGTTGGGGAGAGCTATCATTACTGTCTTACTCTGCGGGGAGTGAAGATATCTTAGCCATATTCTTCAGCTGAAACTACCTTTGTGTATGGTGGACAAAGAAACTGTATAGTTTGGATAATTTTTATTGCCCTTGTTTCTGATATTACGCGTAATCGTCTTTTGTTTCACATATGAGCAGCAATTAATGTTAAATGCATATATCAATAAATGAACATTGGACGTTCTTTGCAAATCAAAACAGATAAAGAAAAAACAGTTTGAAATTTCTTTGAAAATGAATTGTATCGATTTTGAAGTTTGGCCTGTAAATAGGCGTTTTTGTACAAGAGGCTGGCGTCCTAGTAAGAGAACGCCGCCGAACAAATAGTTTTTACATTTTGTGAAAAGAAAAAAAAACAGCCATGTGAATAATCGCACTGGGTTCCAACTCTGCTATTGCCTTTATGTCCTTGAGCATCTCATCACTTGGCTACTTGGTTGAAGGTAGATCGGATTGATTAGTGCCGTCGAGCTTGATAGTCGATACCGAAGTCTGGATGCAATGTGATCCAATGAGACATAGTGTTACGCTTTGATCCCTAATTTTTGCCTGGATCGCCCTTTCGGGTTTTCAGTCCACCGGGATACCCTTTTTTGCCCAAGTCGCCTTTTCAGGTTTTCGACTTTCCGGGTGTACAGATGTTTTCATTTTCATCCCTTATTTTTGCCCGAACCCTTTTGGTTCGCCAGGAAGCCCTTATTTTTGCCTAGGCCAGTCGACCTAGCGGGTCTTTGATTATGTGTAGTATTTTTTCACTATGTCTGCATTGACGGGGTGAGGAAGGTCGTCTTCATCCATGGTGGTTAGAATCATAGCTCCTCCTGAGAAAATGTGCTTAACCACAAATGGCCCTTCGTAAGTAGGGGTCCACTTGCCCCTGGGATCACCTTGAGGTAAGATAATGCGCTTGATTACCAGATCCCCAACTTGATACTCTTGTCGTCTGACTTTCTTGTTAAATGCCTTGATCATCCGTTTTTGGTACGTCTGACCATGACAAATAGCAGTAAGTCTCTTTTTGTCGATTAGGTTCAGCTGATCAAGCCGGGTCTGAATCCAGTCATCTTCACTCAAACCTGCATCCTTCATGATTCAGAGAGAGGGTATCTGAACTTCGATGGGCAAGAAAACCTCCATACCATATACCAAGGAACAAGGTGTTGCCCCTGTTGACGTTCGCGCTGAGGTACGGTACCCATGAAGAGCAAATGGTAACATCTCGTGCCAGTCTTTGTATGTCATTATCATCTTCTGCACAATCTTCTTAATGTTCTTATTAGCCGCTTCAACAGCCCCATTCAACTTCGGCCGGTAAGGAGAAGAGTTGTGATGATGTATCTTGAACTGCTTGCAGAGCTCAGTGATAATCTTGTTGTTGAGATTGGCACCATTGTCCGTAATGATCCTCTCTGGTACACCGTATCGACAGATCAGATCATGCCGAATGAACCGTGCCACGACGTTCTTGGTTACAGTAGCAAAGGAAGCTGCTTCCACCCACTTCGTAAAGTAATCAATAGCCACCAGGATGAAACGATGCCCGTTGGATGCTGTAGGTCTGATCTCGCCGATCATATCAATGCCCCACATTGCGAAAGGCCACGGAGCTGTCAAAACATTCAGAGGAACTGGAGGTATGTGCACCTTATCAGCATAAACTTGGCACTTGTGACATATCCGAGAATGCTGATAACAGTCGGCTTCCATAGTGGACCAATAATATCTTGCCCGAAGGATTTTCTTTGCCATAGTGTGCCCACTGGAATGAGTTCCGAAAGTACCTTCATGTAGATCTACCATGATTCTTTCTGCCTCGTTCTTATCTACACATCTCAGTAAGGTTGAATCATGGTTACGCTTGTAGAGAATACCATTGCTGATGAAGAACTTCATCGCGAACCTCCTCAGAAACTTCTTGTCATTAGCAGATGCACCCTCGGGGTACTCCTGAGCCTCAAGATACCTTTTTACTTCATGAAACCAGGGCTTTTCTGTTACCTCTTCAGTCTCAATATCACAGCAATGTGCAGGTTCGTCCAATCTTTCAATGATAATCCGGGGAGCCTCGTTGTCCCAATTGACTTTGAACATAGAAGACATCGTAGCTAGCGCGTCCGCCAACTGATTCTCCTCTCGTGGGAAGTGTTCAAAGGTTATCTCCTCAAAGTGGGAAAGCAATGTCAACACATACTCCTTGTAAGGAATAAGATTTGGGTGTTTCGTATCCCACTCACCTTTGATCTGACTGATCACGAGAGCGGAATCTCCGAAAACACTCAAGAACTTAATCCTTAGGTCAATTGCTGCTCGAAGACCCATGATGCACGCTTCATACTCCGCCATATTGTTGGTGCAGTTGAAACATAGCCGGGCGGTAAATAGAGTACGAGAGCCTTTAGGAGATATGATCATGGCGCCAATGCCATTGCCCAAGGCGTTCGAAGCTCCATCAAAGTACATAGACCATCAGGATCCCTCCTCAGGTCTTTCATCCGGTCCAGGTGTCTCACAGTCAGTTACTATCATGATATTCTCATCCGGAAATTCGAAGTTCATAGACTGGTAATTATCCACTGCTTGATGTGCCAAATGGTCTGCTAACACACTCCCCTTGATTGCTTTTTGGGTCGTGTATTGGATGTCATACTCAGTCAAGATCTTATGCCATCTTGCTATTCTTCTGGACAAGGCAGGCTTCTCGAAGACATACTTGATTGGATCCATCTTTGATATCAATAGAGTAGTATGATTCAGCATATACTATCTCAGCCAGCGAGCAACCCATGCCAAAGTGCAGCAAGTTTTCTCTAGCAATGAGTATCGGGTCTCACAGTCGGTAAAATTTTTGCTAAGGTAATAAATAGCATGCTCTTTTCGGCCAGACTCGTCATGCTAACCCAGCACACACCCATTGAGTTGTCGAGTACTATCAAGTATAAGATCAGAGGTCTCCCTTCAACTGGAGGCATCAGAATGGGTGGCTCTTGGAGATACTCTTTGATCCTTTCGAAAGCATCCCGACATTCATCGTTCCAACATACTACTTGATGTTTCTTCAGTAACTTGAAGATTGGTTCACAAGTAGCGGTCAGGTGTGAGATGAATCGGACAATGTAGTTTAGTCGTCCCAGGAAGCCTCTGACTTCTTTCTCTATTTAGGGAGCTGGCATCTCTTGTATGGCCTTCACCTTTGCCGGATCCACTTGAATACCTTTATCGCTTACGATGAAACCCAACAACTTACCAGATCTCACCCCGAAGGTGCACTTGTTCGGGTTTAACCTCAACTTGTACAACTTCAACCTATCAAACAGCTTCTGAAGGTGGTCAAGATGTTCTTCCTCCGTCTGGGATCTTGCAATCATGTCGTCGACGTATACCTCAATCTCATGATGGATCATGTCGTGGAATAAGGAGACCATGGCGCACTGATACGTTTCCCCAACATTCTTCAGTCCAAAAGGCATGACCTTGTAGAAAAGGTACCCCACTGAGTAACAAAAGTTGTCTTCTCCATGTCTTCGGGAGCCATCTTAATCTGATTATAACTGGAGAAACCATCCATAAAGGAGAATACCTTGTGTTGAGCGGTGTTGTCAACCAGAACGTCGATATGAGGTAGAGGAAAATCATCCTTGGGACTCGCCCTGTTCAGATCCCTATAGTCAACACACACTCGAACCTTACCATCCTTCTTCGGTACAGGAACCACGTTGGCCACCCACTTAGGGTAAGAAATAACTGCTAGAAAACCGGCGTCAAACTGTTTCATAACTTCAGCCTCGATTTTCTCAGACATTTCCGGGTGCATCCGACGGACTTTCTGTTTCACTGGAGGATAGTCTTCCTTGGTAGGTAATCGGTGAACTACAATATCGGTATCCAACCCAGGCATATCTTCATAAGACCAAGCAAAGATCTCAACATAGTCACGCAGCATCTGAATCAACCGTTGCTTCACACTAGCTTCCAGATTTGCACCGATCCTGACCTCTTTCTTGTCTATCTCTGTACCCAGATTCACTGATTCCACCGGCTCTTCGTGCAGCTGAATAACCCTCTCTTCCTGAAGTAACAGTCTAGCAAGTTCACTAGGCACTTCACAATCATCTTCACCTTCGTCTTCGACTAAGTTGATCAGACTTTCAAAGTCATAACTGGCAGTAGCAGAGTCGTTATCAGTGAGATCCAGAATGGATGTAGACCTGTATATGTGAGTGTGTGTAAAATAGCTGTTTTGCAATATGTAATAAAAGAAAACCAAGGAGCGCAAAATTTGAAATGCAAGAAACATCCAATGCTTTTATTAATGATATATGTAAATGACACACATAAAGCCCTCACAAATGAAGCCACGGTGCCCCGGGTAAGACACCGGGCCGTAAAGTTTAAAACATTATCTGTTACAAATTCAAAATAAAAGTCTCATTACTGGGTAACAAAAGAAATTGGAATGAAGTCTTTTGTGGTCCAGTTGCTTAGTCCTCCATCAGTAGTAGGATAGATCCAATTGTCGAACTCAGACTCTTCAACATCGTCTTCAATGGCATTTACTTCTGAATTGCTGATGAATAGGGGAGATCTTCCGATCTGTGCATTCCGAACAACCTTTTGAGCTTCTGCAGTGAAACACAAACCAAACTTGTTAGTCTTCTGTGCAAAATCAGGGAGTTGGCCCCAATTTGCACACCCACCTTTCTCGACAATAGCCCGGGCATCCTTGAAGGAAGCCATCTTCATAGGAGGATCTTCAACAACAGTCTCAATTGATGCCAGCGTCTGGGGAACCTCTTCAAAATGCTGAAATGGGGTCTCAATGAACTCACCATCCATTTCTACATATTGGAAAGAGTTGAGGTGGCTCACCATGTACTCCTCCTCTCCTTGTACTGTCACAATTTTCCCTTTCACCGGGTATTTCAGCTTCTGGTGGAGCGTAGACGTTACTGCCCCAGCTTTATGGATCCATGGACGACCCAGCAAACATGAATAAGATGGCCGAATGTCCATCACATAGAATGTAGAGGCGAAAACCTGAGAACCAACCTTAATCGGAATATCCACTTCTCCATGCACCATCCTCTTAGACCCATCAAAGGCCCTAATGACAATGTTGCTTGGTTTCAGCTCCAACCCTTCACAGTCCAACTGGTTAGAGCTTTCTTAGGCAAGAAGTTCAATGAGGAACTAGTATCCACCCATACATGAGCAAGAGTTGTGCCCCTGCATTCAATGGAGACATGCAGGGCATCATTGTGATTCTTCCCCTTAGAGGTCAAGTCGGCGTCAGAGAAACCCAACCCATTATCAGCAGTCAGACTAGCCACGCAATCTTTAAACTGATCGGCGGATGTTTCTTGTGGTATGTGCGCAGTCTTCAGGAAGGCAATCAAAGCCTTGGCATGGGCTTCTGAGCATAGCAACAGAGATAACATAAAAATATTAGACGGGGGTGCCCCAGCTGTTCAACTACATTGTAGTCACTCTTTTTGATGATCTTTAAAATCTCTTCCATCTGTTGTCTAGAAGCTTCAACAGTAATTGTCTTTGGTGCCTCCGTCCGGGCAGGCTCACCGGTGGTCTCTTTGCCTCGAGTGTCAGATGACTCAGCGACAGGGGTAAGAATAGGAACTTGAATAGGAATAGCAGTAGGTACACTGGCAGGTGTAATAACAACAGGTTTCCAAACAGTTGGTGGAGAGATATCAGGGGAGAAAAGTCTTCCGCCGCGGGTGACTTTAGCAGGTCCAACAATATTGCTGACGTCAGTACCAGCATCCAACTCTTGTTTAACTCCATGAAAATAAACATCAGCCCCGTAGTGCCAAGGGATATCTTTATTAGATGTATAGGGGATAGGCCCCGGAACAGTGATGATCAATGGTGCGATTCTTGGAACAGATGTAATTCTAATAAGCTTTCTCGAGGAAGCCTTGGAAGAATTATCGAGAATGGTGATAATAGAAACTTCTTCAGTATGAACTAAAGGAATAACAGTCTTCTCAAACAGAATTTCTTTACTATTCATCAGGCATTGGACACCTGATTTCAAAAGATGGAAACCGGTTGGTATGGCAGAACACATACGGCAACCTTCATCACAACCCGGAAATAAACCGGCTGACAAAAGATTCTTCTTCACAGTCATCAAGGGAGTAGCAATATCTTTCACCGAAACCACAAACGAGTCTTCCTTCTACAACATTCACTCCATGCTTGGGCATAGGAGCAGTCACAACATTAGGTCTTTCGGGCGCCTCGAACTCAATCTCCTTAGCATCAATTGAGTCTTGTATTTTTTTCTTCAAAGCCCAACAATCATCTGTATCATGTCCCGGGCTATCAGAGTGAAAATCACAGTGGGCATTAGGGTTGTACTTAGGCGATGCAGTGTTGGGATTCTGCGGAGCCTCCCTTGGAGTTACTAGATTAGTTTTCAATAACTGCGGCAGAATCTGAGACAAAGTCATGTTGAGATGGGTGAATTGCCTTCGAGGTCTCTCGGCCTTTTGTTTACGCTGAGGAGCACCAGCAAGTCTTGAAGCACCCTTTTATATCTTACCAGACTTAATACCAGCCTCAATCCTTTCACCGGTCATAATTAGCTCTGTAAACCCAGATGAAGAGCTTCCAATCAGATGGTTGAAAAACGAACCAGACAAGGTCCCCAGAAACATATCCACTAGCTCCCTATCAGCCAAGGGTGGTTGCACTCTTCCAGCGAGATCCCTCCACTTCTGAGCATAATCTTTGAAACCTTCACCCGTTCCCATAGACATACCCTGGAGTTGGGTACGCGTGGGAGCGAGGTCGGAATTGTATTGGTACTGCCTGTAGAAAGCAACAACCAAATCTTCCCAAGTGCGGATACTGGCTCCTTCTAACTGGTAAAACCATTCAAGTTGAGTCCCTGAGAGACTGTCTTGAAAGAAGTGGATCCATAGGTTCTTATCAGCGGTGTACGGCTGAATCTTCCTAACATACGACCAGAGGTGCAACTTCGGACAAGAAACTCCGTCGTATTTAGCAAAGGTTGGTGCTTTGAACTTGTGGGGAATCACCATCCCAGATGACAGAACCAGATCACCAAAGTCTAGACCAGGCACTTTCTGAACTTCCATCGCACTCAACCGGTCTTCCAGTTGCTTGTATCTATCCTCAGCCGGAGGATACTGGTCTTCGTCGAAGTCCGTCTCATTGTCTGAAACCACAAGGCTAGGAGCCCTCCTTTCTTCCTGGCTATATTTCCCTCCAGATGAGGTGGTCAAATCAACTTCATCTCACAAATTGTTTCCGAATCTGCGACCCATGTTGAACAGGACCGTCTTCTTCTTCTTCTTCTTCTTCTTCTTCTTCTTCTTCTTCTTCTCTTTCAGAATAAGGGTCTTCAGATCTTGCTGACCCTTAGCTAGATTCATGAACACTTCTTGGAACTGGGCGTTTTGAGCCTGTAGAGCCTTGATTGCTTGCTCAGTTGATGGTTCAGAAGACATGATGTTGAAATAAACAACGAAGAAGATAAGAGACCTGTAAGGGTACCTATTATGAGGTGGATGGGATGAAATGCGCATGATATGATTTCAAAGACATCAAGAGATTCAAATTCGTAAACAAAAAATGAAACACACTTTTATTAGATAAACTTTGAAATTCAAATTGTTCAACAAATTACCCTTAAGACGTTACAAGAAAGGAAATACTGAAAAATAAATAAAAACTGGAAAGGAAATAATCAAAGGACAATCAATGCTCCCATGGTCGCTTCTTGTCGGTGCGAACATAGTCACTGAGGATCCGCTCATTCTCCAATTTCCTAGTCAACTTCTGACTATTTTGCTCTTGCTCATTAAACTTTTCTCGGTAAGTATCCCGCTCTTCTCTCAGCTGCATCCAAGACCTTTTCAGTTCCCCAATGTCAGTGGGCATGTGAGGATGGAGGATGGTAGGAGGAACCCCTTCTTCATCAGCAACTTTAACAATGATAGGCAAGACGGCTTCATACGACATTCCCAACTTTTGGGCACGAATGCGAACCCATCTGAGATATGGCTCTATCGGAAGAGAAGTCTTTGGACCCAGCTCGTGTGGATCAGATCTGTGAACTCTATCCCAAGCCCTTATGAATCTGCGGCGTTGCTCGTCACTATCCTCTTGAAAATCAAAGATGATACTAGGCATTAGCAATTCATGAGGTCCTTCCCTTCTGGCTCGCCCAAACTGATGTAAGGCCAAGCATGGATTGTAAGTGATCCCTCCATTGGTTCCTATCAGTGGAACATTGGGGTATTCCCCACAGCGATCAATAATGGCCACCTCGTCCATACCCTTGATAGTCCAGATGATGTCATTATGAGAGAGAGACATAACCCTATAAGCCCAGCCCATGCCTTCCTTGTTCTTTAAAACTGATTTGGGAAGGTGAGAAATAAACCACCTTGCCAACAATGGAGCACAGCACATCAGGGTTCCTCGCTTTCGAGCGGTATGGGCATAAAGCTGATGAAGAATGTCACCCACAAGAGTGGGTACAAGATTACCAGAGATGAAGATTTTTACCGCATTCACATCAACAAAGGAGTCAGAGTTCAAAAACAATACCAAGCCATATATCAGAAGAGCCAGAATATCTTCGAATTCCTGGAAGTCTAGACTATCCCAGAAATGATTAGCCTTACCAACCAAGAACTTAGCCAAAAATCCATTTTCTTCGCTTCTAGTCTCCCAATTAGACATCACTTCAGCCTTTGTCAGGTGGAGGGCTGAAGCAATCTCTTCCGGCCTAAGGATCTTCTCCCAACCTGTGAACGGGGTCTGCTCCAGAATAGGGATACCCAACAGATTAGAGAACTCCTCTAAGGTAGGGACCAACTGGTAGTCCTGAAAAGTAAAGCAATGGTAAAATGGATCATAGAATTGGACCAAGACACTCATCATCTGCTCGTCCAATTTGGAAGTGACCAAACTGAGGAGATGCCCATGTCTTCTGATGAAGGAGGTAGTATCAGACATCTTTGCAACCAATTCTTTAAGCATAGTGGGAACCTGGACGAAGTTGATCCGGATGGTGTTCCTACGCATGGGTATCATGACCTACAAAACAGAACAAATATGAATCCCACCTGTCTTTGAAATAGGTTAGTCCAATGCAAGATGCATGCAATGTTATGATGTCATGATAGAAAGCACACCACAAGTATCCACAAATAGCAAACATGGTAAAGGCACCCAAGTCACATAGAGAGCCCTTAGATTTCAGGCTGGCAAGGAGCTTAGGTACTACCCTCTTTCAGTTCAGTTGGTTCAAACTTGTCCTAAAAATAGTAACCGGGTTCTAGAGGATCTCAATATCACTGACTACCCTTGATCGGTCATAATTCCATTTTAGCAACCTTTTCTTGCGGCCGAAATCATCGCGAGAGTTTAGTCTCAATGAGTGTAGCATACTGCTACTGTTCTATGGCCAAGTTGGTCAATTTAAAGGTTCTAAGGTCAGTTGGTGCTTAATGACCCCTTAGAAGACCCATATTCTCCTCGTTCCAACACAAGGGATATCGGTACAAACTAAAGTGCCACACCAACGTAGCTACTGCTTCAACCGTATCGGTCTACGCGGTACAATTCCCTCACAATTTATTTCTACTTACCTAAAGGGTATCCCCCAGATCCGAGTTAGGATCTATAGTAACTCCGATACAAGCCTACAAATATAAAGCATACAAAGCAAACAATTGAAAACACAATGATCTAATCCTAAGGTACACCCTACTTATTAGCGTCCCTAGCAGAGTCGCCAGTTCTGTGATATGGTGGGAAAGAACTGACTGTTTTTTGGAATGCTGGTTTGCGTTTTGCGTTTGTTTTTGCAAAATGTCGCAGTAAGCAAGAGTCTCCACCGACTTTTATTTTATCCAACAAGGAAAGGAAAAAAGCACAGAAAAATTCCTTTTTCGAGATATTTCTCGGGTTCGGGGGGTAGATTATAGAAAGGGAAAGTGTTAGCACCCTTTCTATCCGTGGTTATCCACGGGCTCTTAGGTACTTGCTCATTTTTTTTTCAAAATTGCTTTCTTTATGCTTGTGGGTTTGAAAGAGTTTTTGTTTTGAAACATCGTTTGAAAAGTGTAAGTGTGAAAAGTTTTTGTTTTTTGTTTTGAAAGAGCAAGTTATTAAGAACCATCTACCTACTCGAAAAGGGAATCTTTCTATGCTATTTTCCTTTAGACAATACTATCCCACTATGAATGAGTGGGTAGCACCTTCGTTTGAGTTTAAGGGTCAATTCGAATAAGGGACATGCGGTCCCTAAAGCAACGTTAGGACGCCTTAGCGATAACCCTAATGTCTTAGATCACTTTATCCGAGGCAACCGTTTTGAGGCAACTATGATCTTTGGACAAGAGGGCGACCTCTAAAACTTCCTATACTCAATGACCGTGTACAAAGGCAACCAAGTGGGGTGTACCCTAAGAGTGTGCATGTGCGAGTGTGTTGTTTTCAGTTAATTTTATCTTTGTACATGTTAATGGTGATCTAGGTTGATTTTAGGTTTAAATGTTCAATCTTGTCATGCATCCCCGATTATCAAACATCTAACAGTTTATAAGTTGCAGAAATTAAATTGTGGAAATTTAACTAACTATTACAAGGCGTCGGGTATTTACATCGCCAAAAGCAACCCTTTGAAATTTAAATGCGGGAAAATAAATAAAGCGATAAAATAATTAAAGTCCTATTAAGCTATTACATTTCGGAAACAAATACAATATTGAATAAATGGATCGCGTGCGGGAAAATTAAATCGAGCGCAAATAGGGTTTTGACCCTTTGTTATGTAAAGAAAAGATTTTTTTGTTGTTTTTAATTTTAAGAAGCAAACTATCCTAAAATAATTATCAAATTAAATTAATTAAACTAATTAATGATAATAAATATTTTTGGATTTTTTTGTTATTTAAGGAAAGAAATAAAATTGATCAATGTTAATAAAAACCTAATTATATCTAAGTTAATTTTAATTATTGAAAAATATATTAAAGTTATTCCTAATTAATGGCCTAAATTAATTAAATTAATATTTGTTAATAAAAAATTAAAATTTGATTTTGTGAAAAAAATATTTTTTGGTTTTAATTTTATAAAGAAAAAGATTTGATTGGTTAGTTAATAATAAAAATAATAACAAAACAATAAAATAAAAAATATAAAATAAAGAGAGATAGGAGGGTTTGGGCCTAAATAGGAGGTCAGAGTAGCAATTCCATGGCCCATTTGGCGCAGGCATGGCTGACTTTCTGGATTCCCTATGCGCCTTTTGACTTGGTCCCATGGTGGACCATCATCTCTGGATCACCAGATTTAGCCTTGGGCCATCTGGCGCTTTGATACTTGAGGACGTATGATAGGCATCATGCTTGGAGATACACAGGATTACCTGGAAAATAAAGATAACAAAGAAGTGAAGGACCTGGGATTCGAACCCAGGTCCTGTGGATGCTTGGATCACTCGCTTACCACTCAGCCATCGCGTTTCGATTGTTAATTATATATAAAATAATGATAATAAAAGAAAACATGTTAACAACCAGAAAAATCAAAATGCACAAAAATTGGTTTAAATTGGCCAATGGGAGAACGACAGCTTGTCGTCTCCTACCTCGGAAACCTGTACATGTTACCTGCGGATTTGGATCCGCAGCTGAATGCGTAAGTTCACTCTAAAATCCATTCCATTCCATGAAAATAAATTCCAAGCACATGGCTGAGTTCGTCTAGGCTTTATGATTAACCACATGCCCTTCTTGAGTCTTGATTTCTCCTGAAAAAGAAAACCCTAAAACACGAACGAAGAACCCTAGCTATGGGGGTTCTTCATCTAGGCCAGAAAAACGCAATTGGCTAATGCAGAAAGTTTGGAAACTTGATGAGGATCATGAATATGCAAATAGTTTATACAAAAGATGCAGGAATCAAGATTTGCAAATTCAAAAGAAGAGCGGTTTTTTGAGATACTTACAGAGCTTTTGAGCGTGTATGGGAGCTTGCTAGGGATTGGTTCTGACTCAGTGAACCTCCAGCAATCGATTGGTGTCAAGCTTTGCTTCTGAAAACGCCTCCAAGTAGGATTTTGGTTTCACACTTTTTTGTGAATTTTGCAAGTTTTGCTTTGCTTCTTTCTGCAGCCTCTAGCCCTTAATTTCGTGCCTTTGCCTTCTATATGTATCATGGAATGTATTAGGTCAAGAATTATGGTCCAAATCTTCTCCCATCATGGCTTGCATATTTGATTTGATTTCCATTTAAAAACTTGCCAAATTGGTTAAATCTCTATCTTTTTGTACATGATATGCTTGATACGAATTTTGATGATGATTATGATGATAATTAAGACCTGAAACAATCAAAAGATATCATGTAATCAAAGCTTTGGATTTTTTTATGATTTAATTTGATTTAAAATGAAATGATTCAATAAAAAATCAAATAAAATAATAAAATTGATAAATGGACACATGGCTGAAGCTAGGACACGTGGACAATGATGCAAGCTCAGAATCAAGTGGAAAAGAATGGGCCCATTTGACAAAATTTGAAGTTTTGGGGATAGTTAACTTTTGTCAATTTTGTAAAAATGCTCAACTTCAAAAATGCATAACTTCTTAAATTTTTAACTTTTAGAAGTGTTCTTTGACTTTTTAGAAAGCTTGATATGTCATCTAACCAACCCTTTTGGTCTCATCTCATTTTGATATTCCATACTCAAGTTAAAAGCTTTGGCAAAAAAGGTGTTTTTGTTGACTTTCAAAAATGACCTATAATGTCCAAATTTATTACTTCTTGTGAGTGCATTTTATGATCTTGGGGTATGAATATGGATTGTAGGAAATTGCATCCTCTTAAAAATGAGCTTTGGATGGGTCATTTCTCATAAAGTATGAGAAAGTTATGCTTGGTCAAAGTTGGTTTGACTTTTCCTACAAAACCCTAATTTAGCAACTTTTGAGTCTTGATGAATTTTGAGCAATCCTTGATGAATCATGATCAACCCTTGATCAAATGATGAAATATCCTTCAAAATGAGAATGTTGACAAAAATATTGAAGTTTGACTGTATTTGGGTCCCAGTTGACTTTTGCCCTAGCACAGTCAATTTTTGGACCCTTTGAGCAATTGACTGAGCAAACTTCCACTGCAAGGCTTGAAATTTGACATGGATGACCTTGAGAACATATTAGGACATTAGGAAGCATTTGAGGTCATTTGTACGCAAGGATCTTGATGCAACACAAAACCCTAATTTGGGGTTGACTGCCTTAGGAGATGATTTGTCTGACCCACTCTTGAGCAAACTTGAGCAACTTGGAGATTTTTTCTTGCAATGTTTTGAGAAATATGAGAGGGAAAATTTTGGGGTACAACACCTTTCTTTTTACATTATTTTTATATTTTTATATATTTTTATTCATTATTCAATATGGTTGTAATAGTAATTAGGTTTTAATTGCTTTCACTCCCCATTTGTGATTTGTATCCCCATCCCCAAAAAATGTAATTGCACCTCTAGGGTTAACCTACACTTGTTTCCTTAGAATAAAAAAGTCATGTCCCTCGAATGTGAGATACTTTAGCAATGACCCTCGATTACAAAATCATAGTCCCTCGACGACCCTTCGATGTTGCCTTCGGTAAACGATCTTAGACCCTTATGACAAATTTCTAAGGTATCCTATAATGTTTCCTCTATGACTGTACAACGACCCACGCCTGTCCCTTCACATCCAATGATATGGTTTATTACTAACTAATGGTAAGATAACACTATCTAAAGGAGGAGGAGAAGAATAATGAATTTTTGAGTAGGTAGAAGGCTCGTAGTTGCTTGTTCATAAATAAAATCATCTTCACACTTAAACTTTCAAAACATCTTTCCGAAAACAAACATATCTTTGAACTATTTTTCAAAACCAACACTTTGTATACATTCTCGCCGAAACGAGAATCATTACAAATTTTTCTGAAACAAAGGCGTTTTCAAAATATTTTTAAACTTACACCAGACACAAACACATTTACAAACATTTAAAAGTGAGCTAGCAACTAAGAGCCCGTAGATAACTACATATGAAAAGGGTGCTAGCACCTTCCCTTTTCAAAACCTACCCCCCGAACTCCAGAAAATTCTCAAAAGATCTTTCTTGTTCTTTTCACCCTTTCCTTTATTGGATAAAAGAAAAGTCATTGGCGACTCTTGCTATCCACAACAATTGTGATCAAACGCAAAACACCCAAGTTAGTTCTCCCACCGTATTACAGAACTGGCAACTCTGTTGGGGATAACTTAAAAGTGGGGTTACCTTAGAGACTAGATCACCTTTAAATGCTTTCATTGTTTGACTTGTTTGCTTTATATTTTGGGTCCTTGCTTGGGTTTTGTATTGATCATCTACCCGGATCTGGGAACATTATTAGGTAAGTAGCAAAGATTGTGAAGACTGTACGGTGTAGACCGATATGGTTCAAGCAATAGCTACGTTAGTGGCACACATTTGTGGGTACCGATATCCTTTGCTTTGAATCAAAGAGAATACGGGGCCGCCGTGTGGTGTCATGAAAAACTAACTGACCATAGAACCTTTAGTTGAAAAACTTGACCATTAGGAAGTAGTGAGATAGCCGACTTTGGTGCAAAGCTGCGATTAGTTGATACTCGACACTACGCTCATTGAGATCATAATTTCGGGATATTTTGGTTGCAAGAAAAGATTGATTATGCTAAAATAATGCCTGATGAAGAAATATCAATGATATTGAGATTCCCTAGAACCCGATTACTTTCTAGGACAGGTTAAACCAACTAAACTTTAAGAGGGTACTTACCTATGAAACCCATGCAATCCTAAACCTAAGGTCCTTGTGAGCTTCGTTTGTGAGTATTATTCATGACATCATAAACATCATAACATGATAAGCATTCTTAGTAACCATTTCAAGGATTTAGGAATTTATCTTTGTTATGTTTTATAGGACATGGCTTCCACTCGTAGAAATACCATCTGAGTCAGCTTCGTGAGAGTGCCTCCTCAAATTCAAGTGTTAGCATCAAGGGTGCCTGGAGATTCTCCCTTTACCAAGAAATATGTTCGACTTCTCAAATTGGCTTCCTCAAATTTCCTAGAAGAAATGATGTGTGTGCTCTTCCAATTCTTTGATCCTATGCATCATTGCTTCACATTTTCCGACTACCAATTTGGGCCTACATTAGAAGAATTCTCTCAACTGCTAGGGGTGCCTGTGCTTGATCAAATTTCATTCACCGGTTTAGAGAAAACTCCAAAGCCTGAGGTTATTTCCAAAGCCTTACATTTGAAGAGATCCTACGTTGTGGAAAATTGGGAAGCAAGGAGTAGAGTTAAGGGTTTCTTAGCCAAATTCCTGTTGGAAAAGGCTCGTTTGTTTTGGGAAGATATGGATTTTCAAGCGTTTGAGGATGTCTTGGCCCTTCTAATCTATGGTTTGGTTCTATTTCCCAATCCGGACCAACTCATATATATGAATGCAGTTAAGGTTTTTCTCTCTCGTAATCCCGTGCCTATGTTACTTGGAGATATCCTACATTGTTTTCACATTCGCAGGATGAAGAAGAGAGGGACTCTTTTGTGTTGCATTCTGTTGCTGTCTAGGTGGTTTATTTCGCACCTACCTCGATCAATATTGAAGAATGAGCAAGGCTGGACATGGTCTCAAAGGATAATCTCGCTCTCACACTCGAATATTCATTGGTGTTCCCGATCTTGGGAGGATATTACCATCATTGACCGTTGTGGGGAGTTCCCTAATATTCCACTCTTAAGCATTAGTGGAGATATTACCTATAACCCTTCTCTTGCATTACGACAGTTTGGGTATGCGCGAAGAGATGGTCCCCATGATGCGCTCTTCCAAGGTTTGGTATTCGACTACGAGGGCGACGTCCAAGGCTATCATCAAAGGTTCATACGAGCTTGGAGAATGGTAAACAAAGTGGATAGCAAGACTTTGAGGCATAAAAATTCCATCCCTCTTGAGCCTTACCTCAAGTGGGTATTGTAGCGATAAAAAATGTAGCGGGGTAAATCAGAGATCGAATTATTGATTAATTCGTCTCACAAAAGCAAGAGTCGCCACCGCGCTTTATTGTTTCCAAGGGAAAAGGGGAAAGAGCGAAATAAAACCCTAAATATGCAATGTAAATAATACCTTTTAAAAGTAATAAAAATACAAGGCATTTTTTGAAAAGAGATCTATGGTTCGGGGGTTGGTTATACAATGGGAAGGTATTAGCACCCAAGGTATCTATAGTACTCTATAGGAACCTTTTGAAATATCTGTTTTATTAAAATTGTTCGTTTGATTGAAAAATAAATTGTTTTGGCCGAAAAAGGGGTACGGACGGGTTTTTGAAGAGACGACGACCTAATGTCGAAGTTTTTGCTTAAAAGGTATAAGTTTTGAAAAGATTGAATATTTGAGGAAAAATTATCCTAAGTTTTAATGAAATGCGAATGTTCGCGTGATTAGATTTGAGGACATGAAGTCGACAGATTTAATCGTTTTTTCCCTTGGATTTAAACGTAAACAGAATAATTAAGTAAACAGAAAAAATTATGATAAATAAATGATATACAACAATTTAAATAAAAGACTAAGTGGTGTAAATATGCATTTTTGGATTTTTGTTAATATTAATAACGCAAGAGAGTCAACTTAAAGATAAAATGTTTTAAATCTTAAATTCTATTTTTTATATTTTTGTATTAGTATTAATTAAAACGAGTGAATTAATTAAAAGAAATAAAATGTTTTTTAAGTTTTTATTTTTTATATGTTTCTAAATTTAATATTAATAAAAGGGTACTATTTAAGAATTATTAAATAACTCTAAACCAAGTTAAGAAAAATTAAAAGGGGTTATTAACTTAAATCTAATAAAAAAAAGAATACTAAAATTATTAAATTAAACCTAAAATTTAATGAAAAATTGGTCACCTTATTAAAATGTTTAATTAAATCAAACTCTATTTTGATTAAGTTAATAATTAAACTAAATTATAATAGTTCTAAAAAGCTAAGGAAATCAAAATGGAAACAAAAGTAACAAGAGTCAAAGGGGGGGGGGGGGGGGGGGGGGGGGTAAATAATAATGCGCATGGGCTAAAGGTTCCTAAAGGGCCTAATCAAAACTAAAACAGGGGGGGGGGGTGCACAAGGAGGACGCTGGGCTTTAGGCAGGAAGCAGGGCTAAGTCCAATATGCATTTCATAATTCTTGTTTTAGGGTTAAACGCGTTTGGTTAATTGAATTAGGGATTAGGTTTTGCAACAACGGCGCCGCTCGCTTGTACCGTCTTCTTCGTTCTCATCTTTCTTTGCCTTTTGCTTCTGAGTCCCTGAGTTTCGCTTCCGAGCTATTTGCCACGGCCACCAGCAGTCTTCAACCTCCTCTTCCCTCCGGTCAAGGCGTTAGGGCGATAGTTACGGATTCACGGTACGAACGTTATCTTTCAATTTATTAGGTTTTGGTTACGATTGCGTGTTTGTGATTTTGATTCTGTTTTGATTCTTACTTCGTGTTTCACATGATTATTAAGGAATTGAAAGGAAAGAAGAACGACCGTTACCTGGAGATGGAGGAGGGTTGAGGGCGATACGCTTAGGAGGCCGGGACGACGAGGGATACGCACGGTGTTGCTTCGGACTACTGGTACTTCGTTCTTAAACGTTTGATGATATGTAAACTGAAAACTTGTGCAATATATTTCTTCTCTTCTGCCTTTTACCTTGCTTTGCCTAAACTATGACCTTCGAATACTTTCTCTCTTCTTCTTTACTGCTTCTGTATGCTTTTTGTTTCCTGGATGCCTTGAATGCTATGTTGCCTTGGGTACCATTGTTGGAATGCTATTGTTTTGATTAGCTTGCCCTTTTCTTCCTTCTGCTACTGTTGCTTCAGTTGCCCTTTTGGATTTTTGGCCTATGATGACGTATCTGAGGTCTTGACGGTATTGGACACGTTATTGTTTATGCTTCGTGGTTATGGTTGATGGTGTTGGAGGCTTTTACAGGTTTCTTAGGCCATTATGCTTGACTATGCCATTTTGTTTGGTTGAGGCTAGAAGTGGGTTATTGGTGGTTATTGATGGTTAATGGTTTTATGGATATGTTGGTTTGTATGGTTTTAGGACATGTTCTTGGTTTATGCTGGTTTGGCAGGTTTGTATGGTGTATGTTTGACAGTAGGGATGGTTTTAGGACATGGTTATGGATGGTACTGGTTTGGTGGTATTATGCAGTAGGAAGGGTTTTGGAATGGTTTAGGCCATGCTGTTGTTTATGGTTATGTGCAGGTTTGACAGGTTATACTGGTTCCTTGTTTTTAGACTTGGAGCAAAATGGTTTTTGCTTTGATAGTTTTTGTGTAGAAGGGTCTTTGCAGGTTATGAACTCTTCTCATTTTTGAAGAGGTTTGTGTTATGTTATACAGTTTTGCTTGGCATCTTATGGCTCAGGTTTGAATACTTTTATTATATCCTTGGTAATTCTGCACTCTTACTGTTACAGCAGTTTTGTTTGATATCATATTTCATGCTTCTTTCCTCTTACTGTGTTACTGCTGTAGTTTTGTTTTGTAACTCCTTCTGCCTAAACCAAAACCTGTAAAACCCAACTCTTCCTCTCTTCTCTCTCTTAAGTACCATTTGATATCAAAATGATGTGTACTTTAACTGTTCTGAAAAAGTAAACATGCTGGAAAATGATGAAAAATGGGAAATATGCTTTGCTTGCAAATTGGTTTTTAAAATGCATATCCTCTTTGTCTCCCAATGTAACAGTAGAAGAGCCTCATGTTTTGGCCTATTCCTATGTTGTATGGCATAGTTTACGTTGGCTTTTGGTGGGAAGCTTGCATATGCTGTTGATTTTTGTATGCTGTGTATATTTTTTTGAAATATGCAGTTTTTGACAAAAAGAAATTATGCATATTTGAAATATGCAGTTGGCTTTTTTTTAATCATGCAGTTTTGAAAACAAAAATGAATTTGTGCATTTTTAAATTGTGCATTCATTTTGAAAAATAAAAATCCATCCCTTTTTGTGAACCGGGAGAAATACCGCGATTTGCAAAAAGGGTAAAAACTGATTCCAGCCGTTCGCTTTTAATGATGAACACTAAAAAAATAATTTTTGCTTTTAATTATTTATTTAATTCTGACTTTTCTTTTAATTGTTTTTGCAGGTAAAATTAAATGAGCAGACAAAGAAGCCTTGGATAGAAGACTTAGAATTTAGGAAAAAAAATTAGAATAGTTTTTTTTATTTCATTTCAAACTTTGTAAAAATTATTATTGTAAATACGTTGCAAATAAATATAGTATTTACACAACAATTGTACATTTAGAATAAAATGAATAAAATTCCAATATTTGCCAATTAATTCTTTCCTTCTCTCTAATTATTTATTTTATCGTTTATAATTCTTTAAATTATATAATAATCAAAAATAAATTTCAATTACTTAAATTTAGAATAATAAACAATTAAATAACCATCATTTGATCAATAAATTTTCTTCAATCTATTTCATTATTTATAATTCTCTAAATTATAATAACCGAAAAAATAAATTTCAACTATTAAACTTAGGATAATAAATAATTAAATAACATTGTTGATCAATTAATGAACTTCCTTTCACATATTTATTATATTATTTATAAATCTTTAAATTATATAATAACTGAAAATAAATTCCAATTATTTAAATTTAAGATAATAAATAATAAATAAACACTGTCTGAACGATTAATATGCCTCCTTTCAAATATTTACTTTATTATTTATAGATCTTTGAATTATATAATAACTGAAAATAGATTCCAATTATTTAAATTTAAGATGATAAATAATTAGTAAACATCATTTAAGTCTTGATCAGTTAATAAATTTAGCGTTCAAAAAAATAAACAACTCTCGACTCGAAAAAGTTATGAATTTTAAACCGCTTTGAAAAAATAAAAAAGGTCAAAACACTTGCAACGTAATGATGCAGATGGGAGATGGTATCTTAGGTCAAAATTTGGGGTACAACAGCTGCCCCTATTTAAGTTTCTTCTATCCGGAGATATGAAGATTAAAATCTTCGTTTCGACGAGATTGAAGGTACTTAAATACATAATACGCAAATTTTGTCCTAAGATGCCGCCCTTATGTTTGATATGAATGCAGTGATTGAATTCACAGAGAAAGATATTGTATGAAACAAGACAATGCTGGAGGAATCAAACACCAACAAAACACAGAGACGTGGATTATACACTACTGGGGAAACGAGCCATCAATTTCAAATGACAGACTCTTGACGGCGAATAAAATTGAGGGAACACGACCTCTGATCCTAACAAAAAAGGCATCTTGCATAGGCCATAAAACAGATTATTGACCCAAAACAGTGAGTTCATAACTCCAGGTCAAAGATAGACAGAGTATCAATCTTGCTGATGATGGATTACCGACTTCTGAAGGTAAAGATTCATAACAAACTTCTCTGCGAGATTTCCGGAGATATACTCATTAATGCTGATATAATAATATTGTAGATACGCAAGTTGTTCAAATAAAGAAACTGCCACTTGCTGTCTTGCCAAAAAAATATTATGACATACAAGCTACTCAAATAAAGAGGCTGCCACTTGCTGTCATCCAAAAACTATGACATACAAGCTGCTCAAATAAAGAGGCTGCCACTTGCTCTCTTCCAAAGAAAATACCAATAACATACAAGCTGCTCAAATAAAGAAGTTGCCGCTTGCTGTAATCCAGAAAAATAATAACGTACAAGTTGCTCAAATAAAGAGACTGCCGCTTGCCGTTTTCCAAAATAATAACGCACAAGTTGCTCGTGAAGAGCTGCCGCTTGTCGTTTTCCAAAAATAATGATAACGCACAAGTTGCTCGTGAAGAGCTGCCGCTTGTCGTTTTCCAAAAATAATGATGACGCACAAGTTGCTCGTGAAGAGCTGCCGCTTATCGTTTTCCGATGTCTATAACGTACAAGCTTCTCGTGAAGAGCTGCCGCTTGTCGTTTTCCAAAAATAATAATAACGCACAAGTTGCTCGTGAAGAGCTGCCGCTTGTCGTTTTCCAAAAATAATAATAACGCACAAGTTGCTCGTGAAGAGCTGCCGCTTGTCGTTTTCCGAAATAACTCAGAAGGAAATTGCGATGACACTGGCAGAGAATAAAAATCTTCGTCAAAGAGAATCATGAATCAGTCCATTCCCGAGGAAATCACATATAAATGTGCAAAATAAATGCACCATACGTCTAGGTCGCGACTTCACTGGGGAAAATCATGAGATAGCCTACGCAAGAGACAACAACTTCATCCAGGAATAACTAGAGAGAAAACAGTCAAGCAAGACTCAACCCAATGAGAAAGCAATTCGATTGGGGAATTCATCCTATCCAGAAATGGACAAGGTGAGCTAAATCAAAAATCATCCATGAGGATTAGCTCAGTTGGCGAACTTAGAAAGGAAGCACATTTTCTGCCTAAGCTAACCTTCTACTTGGAAAGAAACATGTACGTTATTTGAATAAACAAATTACAACCCAAAATCGATGGCAAATGTGAATATGTATGCGTGATATAAGTGTAAATGAATAAATGAATGTTATGCTGACAAAACGAATAGATGGAATATCTTGAAGACGATAAGATGTCACGACAAGATAGATACTCGGCCAATCTTAAAAGGACGGAAGATAACTGGAATTGGAAACACAAAGCAACGGTCGGAGCGTATCACGCCATAAGGCTCAAGTCTTCTAAGGAGAAAAGCATTCAAATCCAGTCTTACAATACCAATAGACCACTGGCATGAGACGAAGCATACCACACTTTCGAAATCTCCCAAATAAAGCTAACTGAAACAAATCTTAACTGGAACACTTGGGGAGTCACCAAACTTAGTACCACCAGAAACACGAGCTTACACAACTAACACCTCATGATGATTTGAAATGAAACATGTTCATCATGCAAGGATAAATTACTGTATTGTTTTGCATTTCATGGCTTGACCATCCTCGGAACAACTATTAATATTCCTTTCGTTATTCACGACACATTTTTAAAATAAGAATACTTAAAGTAAATTTGTTTCAAGTATTTCCATAAAAATTAAAATTTTGCCCACAAAAGGTAAATACTCAAATTTCATTAATAATATGGTAGTTCGCTAACAATGCGACTCCAACGGTTTACAAAAGTTTGGGAAATAGTACATGATGTAAAACGGTTACACAAAAACAATGATCACTATTCTCCCTAACAACTTCGAATTCCAAAATATGCTCAAATGCCACAGCCGGGATGACCAAAAGCTTGCCTAAGCCGCCCCTTCGGGTTTTCAATTTATCAAACTGTCAACTCAAACCTAAGCGAAATACTTCTTGACTGCGTCGGTGTTCATGGGACGCGGGAGCTCTTCACCGTCCATATTGGTGAGAATCAAAGCACCTCCAGATAAAACTTTCTTAACGACATACGGTCCTTCATAATTCGGAGCCCACTTGCCCCTAGAATCAGGTTGGAAAGATAATATCTTCTTGAGCACAAGGTCACCTTCTCTGAACTCGCGTGGTCGAACCTTCTTATCAAAAGCCTTCTTCATTCTCTGCTGATACAATTGACCGTGACACAAAGCTGTCAATCTCTTCTCTTCAATTAAATTCAAATGATCATACCTACTTTGACACCGTTCAGCCTCAGAAAGTTTAGCCTCCATTAACACTCTCAGAGACGGAATCTCAACCTCCACGGGGAGTACTGCTTCCATACCATAAACTAGGGAAAATGGGGTTGCGCCTGTTGATGTTTGAACTGAAGTACGGTATCCATGTAAAGCAAACGGAAGCATTTCATGCCAATCTTTATAAGTTACCACCATCTTTTGGACAATCTATTTGATGTTCTTGTTAGCAGCTTCAACAGCCCCATTCATCTTCGGTCTGTAAGGAGAAGAATTATGATGTTCGATCTTGAACTCTTCACAAAGCTCTCTCATCATCTTGTTATTCAAATTCGAACCATTAGCAGTGATAATCTTGCTCGGGATACCGTATCGACAAATGATCTGATTCTTGATAAATCTGACTACCACCTGTCTGGTTACATTAGCATAAGATGCTGCTTCCACCCATTTAGTAAAATAATCGATCACTACCAAGATGAAACGATGACCATTTGAAGCTTTGGGTTCAATCATTCCAATCATATCAATGCCCCACATAGAGAAAGGCCAAGGTGAAGAGATAACATTGAGGAGGGTCGGCGGCACGTGCATCTTGTCCGCATAAATCTGGCATTTATGACACTTCTTCACATACTTACAGCAATCAGATTCCATGGTCATCCAATAGTAACCCGCTCTCAACATCTTTCTAGCCATTGCATGTCCATTGGCATGAGTGCCAAAGGATCCTTCATGTACTTCTTGCATCAGCATGTCTGCTTCACGTCTGTCTACACATCTGAGCAAGACCATGTCATAATTCCTCTTATACAAAATTTCTTCATTGAGAAAGAAACTGCTTGCTAATCTTCTCAACGTCTTCCTATCTTTATTAGATGCCCCAGGCGGGTATTCTTGAGTTTGAAGAACACGTTTAATGTCATAGAACCACGTTTTGTCGTCGGTGACCTCTTCTACTGAGAACACATGAGCAGGTCTGTCAAGGCGCATAACCCGGATTGTAGGCACATCGTTCCAACCATTCACTTGAAACATTGAAGACAAAGTAGCCAAAGCATCAGCCATTTGGTTCTCATCTCTAGGGATATGATGTAATTCCACCTTATTGAAGAAAGTCAACAATCTTCTAGCATAGTCTCTGTAAGGGATCAAACCAGGATGACGAGTCTCCCATTCTCCTTTGATTTGATTAATCACCAATGCTGAATCTCCGTAAATATCAAGAATCTTAATCCTTAGATCCGCCGCCTCTTCGAGACCCATAATACATGCCTCATATTCAGCCATGTTGTTCGTGCAGTCAAACTTCAATCTCGCCGTGAACGGGATGTGAGTACCTCGGGGAGTGACAATGATTGCCCCAATTCCATTTCCATAAGAGTTCATAGCTCCGTCAAATATCAAACCCCAATGGGATTCAGGATCAGGTCCTTCTTCAGGTAACGGCTCTTCACAATCTTTAGCTTTCAAGTACATAACATCCTCATCTGGGAAATCAAACTTGATGGATTGATAATCGTCAATTGGTTGGTGAGCCAAATGATCGGCTAAAATACTCCCTTTGATTGCTTTCTGAGTGTGATACTCAATGTCATATTCAGATAACAACATCTGCCAGCGGGCTATTCTTCCAGATAAGGCGGGTTTCTCAAAGATATACTTGATCGGGTCCATTTTGGAGATCAGCCAAGTGGTATGGTTAATCATATACTGGCGCAGACGGTGAGCAGCCCAAGCTAAAGCGCAACAAGTTTTCTCAAGCAATGAGTACCGAGACTCACAGTCTGTGAATTTCTTACTCAGATAGTATACGGCATGTTCCTTTCTTCCAGTCTCATCTTGTTGACCAAGCACACATCCCATGGAATCTTCCAATATAGTCAGGTACATAATCAAAGGTCTTCCTTCCACCGGAGGAATCAAAATGGGAGGTTCAAGCAAATATTCTTTGATGCTATCAAAATCTCTCTGACAATCTTCTGTCCACACACATCCTTGGTTCTTTCGGAGAAGCTTGAAAATCGGCCCACAGGTAGCAGTCATATGAGATATAAATCTAGAGATATAGTTCAGTCTCCCTAGGAATCCTCTTACTTGTTTTTCCGTCTTGGGTGCGGGCATTTCTCGAATAGCTTTGACTTTATCAGGATCTACCTCAATACCTTTCTGACTGACAATGAACCCCAGAAGTCTTCCAGAACGAACACCAAAAGTGCACTTGTTGGGATTCAGACGGAGTTTGTACTTTCTCAAACGCTGGAATAACTTCGACAAATGCTCCAAGTGATCTTCCTCAGTTTGTGATTTGGAAATCATGTCATCCACATACACTTCTATCTCCTTATGCATCATGTCATGGAACAAAGCAGTCATGGCCCTTTGGTATGTTGCGCCAGCATTCCTCAAACCAAACGGCATAACCCGATAGCAAAAAGTTCCCCACGGTGTAATGAAAGCTGTCTTCTCCATATCTTCTGGTGCCATCTTGATTTGATTGTAACCAGAGAAGCCATCCATGAAAGAAAATACTTTGAACTTGGCGGTACTGTCGACCAATACGTCAATATGAGGTAATGGGAAGTCGTCCTTCGGACTAGCTCTATTCAGATCTCTATAGTCTACACACATCCGAACTTTGCCATCTTTCTTAGCAACAGGCACTATGTTGGCTAACCACTGAGGATAGACCGATGTAACGAGGAAACCTGCATTAATCTGCTTCTGAACCTCCTCTTTGATCTTGTCAGCCATATCGGGACGAGTCCTTCTCAGCTTCTGCTTGATCGGTGGACATTCAGGTCTCAACGGTGAACGATGCTCCACAATATCATTGTCCAAACCCGGCATATCTTGGTAGGACCAAGCGAACACATCAACATACTCTTTGAGAAGCTCCAACATTTTCTCCTTAACTTCCGGGATAAGCAATGCTCCGACTTTGACTTCCTTTCTATCTTCTTCATCACCCAAATTGACTAACTCTACAGGTTCTTCAAACGGTTAAATGATCTTCTCATCATGCTCAAGCAAACGAGAAATTTCAACAGGAATCTCTTCATCATCCTCTTCTTCGGCTCTGAACACAGGGAATTCAAAGTTGGGAGAGGGCATAGGATCATTGTTTTCGATGGTTAAGTCATGGATTAATCTGCACATATGATTATGCTTTATTTTAGAAATTGATTTGTGCAAATAAAACAAAAGGTTATTATATTTCCTATTACTACCAATTAATTTTCATTGCTATTTCCCAGAAAAAGTGAAAAATAAAACAGTAGTGGACAAAATAACATTTTTATTCGTTGAAGGGAAATACTTGAAACAAAGGGCCCAGACATTTCTCTTTTGCCTTGGGCAGAGCAAAAGGAATTATTTTTCATAGCCCGACACAAAATACTTTTCGCCTTGGGAAGAGCGAGTTTTTTCAAAGAAAAACAAAATAAAACATTACTCGGAAATGTGCATAATAATAGGAACATCAACAGCTATCCAGTTTTGGCAAGCCAATCCAGGCGTCACAAAATCGGGCAAATCTTCCTCGGAATCGTCCTCTATGATAGCATCAACCTCAGGATGTATAAACCCTGCACTTCGGAAAACCTCTTGAATCGGACGAACAACCACTTCTTGCTTGACTCTCGCAGACCCGGGACGAAAACTAAGACCTTCCCCAGACTTGTTCTCGGGCAAAGTCAACACTTGGCCCCATCCTTCGGCCGAACCACTTTCCACCACTCTTCGCGCATCCTCAAAAGAAGAAATGGATGCCCCTTGCCTCTTCACTGCATTCTTGGCAACAGAAAGACCTTGGAACTGGGTTCCAACATCCTCGTCAGCATCAATAAAAGAGAATGATAATAAATGGCTTACCACCATAGCCTGCTCTCCCCCAATCATCACTAGCTTCCCATGCCTCACAAACTTCAGTCTCTGATGGAGCATGGAAGTGACTGCCCCTGCATCATGGATCCATGGACGACCCAATAAGCAACTGTAGGCAGCACGAATATCCATCACTTGGAAAGTGATTTGAAAAGTATGGGGACCAATTACTATAGGAAGATCCACTTCACCAATGACTGTCTTCCTAGAACCATCAAACGCTTTGACAATTACTCCACTAGGTCTCATGGGAGCACCTGGATACGAGAGCCGAGATAACGTAGTTTTGGGCATCACATTCAACGACAAACCTGTATCTACCAACACGCTTGATAAGGTATCATTTCCACAACTTACTGAGATATGCAAAGCCATATTATGGTTTCTCCCCTCCTCCGGGAGCTCTTCATCACTGAAACCAAGATTGTTACACGAAGTAATATTTCCCACAATCCCATCAAACTGGTCAACCGTCACATCATGATCCACGAACGCCTGGTCCAAGACTTTCATCAAAGCCTCTCTATGGGCACCAAAATCTCTCAGTAAAGCAAGCAAAGAAATCTTGGAAGGAGTTTGCAAAAGTTGGTCCACAATCTTATATTCACTTCTCTTGATAAGCTTCAGAGTCTCATCATCCTCAGGGCGAGGGATAGGTTCACTGGATCGGCCTATCTCAACCCTTGGTTCAACATTTCTCACTGGAACTTCTGCAGGTATGGGTCTCCTGACTTGAACTTCTGGTCTCTTCAAAGGTACTGCTGCAAAAACACGTCCACTTCTCGTAACTCTACTCACATCAGCAATGTTAACAAAAGACGGTCTTGTTGGTATAGGGACTTCTACCTCATTCTCAATCATTGTGGCATTATACTTATACGGTACAGCTTGGTCTGAGTTGTAAGGCACAGGACCAGGTGGGTAAATAATCAAAGGATCAACAGGTGCAGTCTGACTATCGTAAGCGATCTCTACTGATTCAGGCAAATTGAATTGTGGTATGATAACATTCACTTCATCCTCCGGATCTCTGTCATATGTAATAGTGATATCTTTTTGGTCTAACAACTTCTGAATATCCTCCTTCACAATAGGACAATCAACCTCTCTTGAACAAAATTCACAAACATCATAATCATGCTGATGCTTAACAAAGGCAAGTCTTCTCAAACTCTGATGTAACCTGATCAACGATTCTCTTATGTGTTCAACTTGAAAAACTCGAAACTTTCCCGGACAACCTTCCACCATATTCACTGATGCTGCCCCATGTCGAGGCAAAGGATTATCTCTAACATTTGGATTAACATCCTTGAAAGACAAGATACCATTCTTAATCAATCTATGCACGTTCGCCTTCAAAGAAAATCAATTCTCAAGGTTGTGCCCCGGCGACCCTTGATGATATTCACAAAACTGGTCCGCCTTGTACCACGGAGAAGTATTGTTCGGTGCGATAGGAGGAGGCTTTGTCGTTATGAGATTCTTTCTGATAAGAGCAGGGAACAATTCAGTATAAGTCATAGGAATGGCATCGAACTGCGGTTTTCTTGGTGAACGGTTCTGATTGTTGAATGGATAAGCCTGTTGTCGAGGCTGCTGCTGAAATGGCCGTTGTTGAGTTGGTGGGGTTTGATGAGCTGGGGTCATCAAAGCTGGGCAGACAGCCGGAGTGACTGCCGCAACGTGAGAGTAACCTCTCCTTGGTCTACCTGGGAATAATGCGCTGACATCCTGCTCTTTTCTTTTCGGGAAAACACTTCCAAACTTCTTAGTACTGCTAGACGAACTTCCTTCTTTAACCAAACGCCCTTCACGAATCCCTTCCTCTAACCGCATGCCCATGCTTACCATTTCGGTGAAGTCACTGGGTGCGCTGGCGATCATTCTTTCATAGTAAAAGGAACCTAAAGTCTTCAAAAATATCTTAGTCATCTCTTTCTCCTTAAGAGGTGGATAGATTTGAGCAGCAATTTCACGCCACCTTTGGGCGTATTCCTTAAAAGATTCTCTGTCTCTCTGGGACATCGCCCTGAGTTGATCCCTGTCCGGTGCCATGTCAACGTTGTACTTATACTGGTGGACAAAAGCTTCGCTAAGATCGTTGAAGTTGTGGATCCGAATACTGTCTAAACCCATATACCACTTTAGAGCAGCACCCGTCAAACTATCTTGAAAATAATGAATCAACAAGTCATGATCATCGGAATACGTAGACATCTTTCTCACGTACATAGTCAAATGACTTCTAGGACACGAATCACCCTTATATCTTTCAAAGTCTGGCACTTTGAATTTTGCTGGAATCTTGACATTCGGAACTAGACAAAGGTCATGCGTGTTCTTCCCAAACAAATCCTTCCCCTTTAACGCTCTAAGCTCCTTCTGCATTTCCTGGAACTGATCTTGAATTCTTCCATTCTATCAAAAAGACCCAAACTTTCAGCAGGCTCGGCAGGATAAGTAGGTTCATTCAAGTATGGCACGGAGTGGACCACAGGAGCGACAATTGTCATAATCGGTTGCGGAAACGGTGTCACAGACGGAATCACTGGCGGCATGGCAGTTGTCTCTGGCTGAGGAAGAGACAAAGCAGGTTGAAACAAAGGTTGTACGGCAGGCTGATACCCCTCTGGCACAAAGTTGTAAGGAATTCCCCACGGAAAACCTTTCGGCATCTGATGTTGAAGCGGAGAGTTGATTTGAGTCACAGATGTTGGAACGGTGACAATCTCGGAAACCACTGGAGTTGAAGTTTGAGTCTCAGCAACTGTAGTCGATGGCTGATTCTAAACAGCCACCAAACTTTCCACTAACGCAGTTAACTTTTCCATCTCGATACGAAGGGTAGCAACTTCCCCACGAAGCTCATGATTTTCCTGTTCCAGATCTTCCATTTTCCTCTGACGATTGGCTCGAGTGTCGTATCGGTGAGACAGCTTGACAACCTTTGGAGTGGAAAAAGAAACAAGGATAAGACTCTAGAAAACATGTGAAGTGAAATGCTGAATGATGCATGATGTGTGATGCAAATGATGATTCATTTTAATAGTTTTTCAAGGAACTTCGATAATTTTGCATACATCAATGGTAAAGGAATTTGGAACAACAAAAACTCAATCCATTAATCAAAAACAGTAAATTACAACTTACAACTTGGAATAACAAAACAATAAATTACAACTTTGGGATAACAACCCAATAATAAAAGCAGTAAATTACATCTTCGAAACATGAAATCCATAATAAAGCGATAAATTACAACTTTGGAGCATTAAAGCCCTTAATAAAGCAATAAATTACAACTTTGGGACATGAAGTCCATAATAAAAGCAGTAAATTACAACTTCGGAACATGAAGCCCATAATAAAGTTTTACAAAATGACATCAATAAAATAAAACTAAAAGCTAAAGATCACTCTGAAACATCGGATGAAGGACCAAACACCAACTGTAACCGGAGCTTCTTGATCTTCTCTTCATAAAAGTCTTCCATCTCTTTCTTCTCAGCTACCAGTCGATCAATGATTTCCTTCTGCGGATTAGGAACAAGAGCAACGCTTACCGAACCTTCCTTCTTTATCTTCCTCTCACTAGCATACTTCTTCAATAAAGCATCCTTTTGACGAAGCTTCTCATCATGATCAACGAACCAGCCGTCTTGAATAAAGAGTAAATCCTCCTTTTCCTTTAGTTGTCGAGTCAGGACCCAATTCTCATATTCAGACATATTGTACTTTTCTTTCCAAGCATCCCTCTCGGACTTCATCCTAGCCAGATTTCCTTGGTATTCTCCTATATTCGCGATAGGGACAACAACAGATGACGATGCAACGGTAGGGAATAAAGGTTTCTCAAGTTTATAGGGCATCTTGAGAGCACAAGCCCTAGCACAGACCCACTGTAGGTAAGGCTCCAAAGAAACGACACCTTTATGTCCTAACATATCTCTCCCTTTCCTATGGATGTGGCGCCAAGCTCCTTCGATCTCCCTCTTAGCTGCCTGATGATCTTGTCCTTCTTGTAGAAAGAAACCACTCACATGGATGTTGTTTGGCTTATCTCTCATCGGGTACCCAAACTGACGGCGCGCAAGAACAGGGTTATAGTTAATTCCACCTCTCGTACCGAGAAGAGGCACGTTAGGAAAAGCATCACAGCTATCGATAATCTTCACGTCGTAGTAAACTCGATTATACCAATCAATGTCGAAATGAGTGAGAGCCATAATCTTTGGCGCCCATCGCGGTTCCTTCTCGAGATCCCAGAAAACATCAGACCCAGGTAGATGAGAAACATACCACTGATACAGCAACGGTGCACAACAAATAATCATCCCTCCTTGATAAGAGTTTCGAAGATGAATAGAGTAGTAAGTATCTCCGAGCAGCGTAGGGACCGGATTTCCAATCAAGAAAATTCTGATGGCGTTGATATCCACAAACTTATCAACATTAGGGAACAAGAAAAGGCCATAAGCGAGTAAAGCAAATACGTCTTCAAAGGCAATAGTATCTTTTATCTCAGCAAAATGACGAGCTTTCCTCAACAAAAACTGCGCAGACAAGCCTCGGATTCCCCCTCTTGTAGTCATGTTCTCCTCTATCTCTGACTTCTTCAAGTGGGTGATGGTCGCTATCTCGTGAGATTTGGGCTCCTCTTCTAATCCAGAAAAAGGAACACAGTCGATGATCGGCAAACCAAGTATGTAGGAATACTCTTCTAAGGTGGGCATCAACTGGTAATCCGGAAAGGTGAAACATCGGTACAAAGGATTGTAGAATTGAACCAACGTATTGAGGATGCCTTCCTTCATCTTGCGCTTCATGAGAGGTATAATGGACCCATACTTCTTCTGAAAATCCGTCGGGTTCTCGATCTTCGAAATCAAACTCTTCAGTTCTTCAATCTCGGGCTCCTTAAAACTAAAGCTTCGAGTGTTTCTCCTTCCAAATTCCATAATATCCTGAGATGTCTGCAAAAATCATTTCGAAGTTCCTTGAAAAACAAGTTTTTCACAAAGAATGTCGATGAATGCATGAATGAATGATAATGCAACAGTTACACACAAGTTTGCAAACATGGGGTTCAAAGGTTCAACGTTCAGCATGGAGTCGAGGGTAAAGCCCACCCCAAGGTATGTACTAATGGTTCAAACACACCTGTAAGACAAGGTTCTAAGAGTTCCCAGAGTCTACATTCCTCCTTCGGATATTACCAACGTCTTGATTACTCAATAATTAGCAATATTCTCAAGAGAAACTCGTCCGAGCGTAGCATCGCGTAACAACTACTTCCGAATTACTCCGTTATAGTCTCCGCGCTACACCTAAAAAGGCCAAGATGGGTTAGGGTTCTACGGTCCTCAACTTCTCGGGCTCCTAGGTCGAAAATAATAATGTCTTCCCGATTACTCGGTAAACAAATATTAAGTTCAAGAGGGCCTTCCATTGAGTGGGGGATCTCATGCCTCCTTCTTCGGGATTACTCCCTCAAAGTTAACATGACTATACCGCCCGTCCTATTCCTTAAGTGTTACTTAATCCGGGTATAGGATTCGTCCTTTGCAAAAAACCCAAACACCCCAATTTGAACACATAATCAAACAAATCAAATAATAATAAACAGATAAGACAAAATAGGCTTAACCCACTTAGGGATGGACCAGCAAGAGGTCAATCTTTCCCCAGCAGAGTCGCCAATTCTGTAGCGATAAAAAATGTAGCGGGGTAAATCGGAGATCGAATTATTGATTAATTCATCTCACAAAAGCAAGAGTCGCCACCACGCTTTATTGTTTCCAAGGGAAAAGGGGAAAGAGCGAAATAAAACCCTAAATATGCAATGTAAATAATACCTTTTAAAAGTAATAAAAATACAAGGCATTTTTTGAAAAGAGATCTATGGTTCGGGGGTTGGTTATACAATGGGAAGGTATTAGCACCCAAGGTATCTATAGTACTCTATATGAACCTTTTGAAATATCTGTTTTATTAAAATTGTTCGTTTGATTGAAAAATAAATTGTTTTGGCCGAAAAAGGGGTACGGACGGGTTTTTGAAGAGACGACGACCTAATGTCGAAGTTTTTGCTTAAAAGGTATAAGTTTTGAAAAGATTGAATATTTGAGGAAAAATTATCCTAAGTTTTAATGAAATGCGAATGTTCGCGCGATTAGATTTGAGGACATGAAGTCGACAGATTTAATCGTTTTTTCCCTTGGATTTAAACGTAAACAGAATAATTAAGTAAACAGAAAAAATTATGATAAATAAATGATATACAACAATTTAAATAAAAGACTAAGTGGTGTAAATATGCATTTTTGGATTTTTGTTAATATTAATAACGCAAGAGAGTCAACTTAAAGATGAAATGTTTTAAATCTTAAATTCTATTTTTTATATTTTTGTATTAGTATTAATTAAAACGAGTGAATTAATTAAAAGAAATAAAATGTTTTTTAAGTTTTTATTTTTTATATGTTTCTAAATTTAATATTAATAAAAGGGTACTATTTAAGAATTATTAAATAACTCTAAACCAAGTTAAGAAAAATTAAAAGGGGTTATTAACTTAAATCTAATAAAAAAAAGAATACTAAAATTATTAAATTAAACCTAAAATTTAATGAAAAATTGGTCACCTTATTAAAATGTTTAATTAAATCAAACTCTATTTTGATTAAGTTAATAATTAAACTAAATTATAATAGTTCTAAAAAGCTAAGGAAATCAAAATGGAAACAAAAGTAACAAGAGTCAAAGGGGGGGGGGGGGTAAATAATAATGCGCATGGGCTAAAGGTTCCTAAAGGGCCTAATCAAAACTAAAACAGGGGGGGTGCACAAGGAGGACGCTGGGCTTTAGGCAGGAAGCAGGGCTAAGTCCAATATGCATTTCATAATTCTTGTTTTAGGGTTAAACGTGTTTGGTTAATTGAATTAGGGATTAGGTTTTGCAACAACGGCGCCGCTCGCTTGTACCTTCTTCTTCGTTCTCATCTTTCTTCGCCTTTTGCTTCTGAGTCCCTGAGTTTCGCTTCCGAGCTCTTTGCCACGGCCACCAGCGGTCTTCAACCTCCTCTTCCCTCCGGTCAAGGCGTTAGGGCGATAGTTACAGATTCACGGTACGAACGTTATCTTTCAATTCATTAGGTTTTGGTTACGATTGCGTGTTTGTGATTTTGATTCTGTTTTGATTCTTACTTCGTGTTTCACATGATTATTGAGGTATTGAAAGGAAAGAAGAACGACCGTTACCTGGAGATGGAGGAGGGTTGAGGGCGATACGCTTAGGAGGCCGGGACGGCGAGGGATACGCACGGTGTTGCTTCGGACTACTGGTACTTCGTTCTTAAACGTTTGATGATGAGTAAACTGAAAACTTGTGCAATATATTTCTTCTCTTCTGCCTTTTACCTTGCTTTGCCTAAACTGTGACCTTCGAATACTTTCTCTCTTCTTCTTTACTGCTTCTGTATGCTTTTTGTTGCCTGGATGCCTTGAATGTTATGTTGCCTTGGGTACCATTGTTGGAATGCTATTGTTTTGATTAGCTTGCCCTTTTCTTCCTTCTGCTACTGTTGCTTCAGTTGCCCTTTTGGATTTTTGGCCTATGATGACGTATCTGAGGTCTTGACGGTATTGGACATGTTATTGTTTATGCTTCGTGGTTATGGTTGATGGTGTTGGATGCTTTTACAGGTTTCTTAGGCCATTATGCTTGACTATGCCATTTTTTTTGGTTGAGGCTAGAAGTGGGTTATTGGTGGTTATTGATGGTTAATGGTTTTATGGATATGTTGGTTTGTATGGTTTTAGGACATGTTCTTGGTTTATGCTGGTTTGACAGGTTTGTATGGTGTATGTTTGACAGTAGGGATGGTTTTAGGACATGGTTATGGATGGTACTGGTTTGGTGGTATTATGCAGTAGGAAGGGTTTTGGAATGGTTTAGGCCATGCTGTTGTTTATGGTTATGTGCAGGTTTGACAGGTTATACTGGTTCCTTGTTTTTAGACTTGGAGCAAAATGGTTTTTGCTTTGATAGTTTTTGTGTAGAAGGGTCTTTGCAGGTTATGAACTCTTCTCGTTTTTGAAGAGGTTTGTGTTATGTTATACAGTTTTGCTTGGCATCTTATGGCTCAGGTTTGAATACTTTTATTATATCCTTGGTAATTCTGCACTCTTACTGTTACAGCAGTTTTGTTTGATATCTTATTTCATGCTTCTTTCCTCTTACTGTGTTACTGCTGTAGTTTTGTTTTGTAACTCCTTCTGCCTAAACCAAAACCTGTAAAACCCAACTCTTCCTCTCTTCTCTCTCTTAAGTACCATTTGATATCAAAATGATGTATACTTTAACTGTTCTGAAAAAGTAAACATGCTGGAAAATGATGAAAAATGGGAAATATGCTTTGCTTGCAAATTGGTTTTTAAAATGCATATCCTCTTTGTCTCCCAATGTAACAGTAGAAGAGCCTCATGTTTTGGCCTCTTCCTATGTTGTATGGCATAGTTTACGTTGACTTTTGGTGGGAAGCTTGCATATGCTGTTGATTTTTGTATGCTGTGTATATTTTTTTGAAATATGCAGTTTTTGACAAAAAGAAATTATGCATATTTGAAATATGCAGTTGGCTTTTTTTTAATCATGCAGTTTTGAAAACAAAAATGAATTTGTGCATTTTTAAATTATGCATTCATTTTGAAAAATAAAAATCCATCCCTTTTTGTGAACCGGGAGAAATCCCGCGATTTGCAAAAAGGGTAAAAACTGATTCCAGCCGTTCGCTTTTAATGATGAACACTAAAAAAATAATTTTTGCTTTTAATTATTTATTTAATTCTGACTTTTCTTTTAATTGTTTTTGCAGGTAAAATTAAATGAGCAGACAAAGAAGCCTTGGATAGAAGACTTAGAATTTAGGAAAAAAAATTAGAATAGTTTTTTTTATTTCATTTCAAACTTTGTAAAAATTATTATTGTAAATACGTTGCAAATAAATACAGTATTTACACAATAATTGTACATTTAGAATAAAATGAATAAAATTCCAATATTTGCCAATTAATTCTTTCCTTCTCTCTAATTATTTATTTTATCGTTTATAATTCTTTAAATTATATAATAATCGAAAATAAATTTCAATTACTTAAATTCAGAATAATAAACAATTAAATAACCATCATTTGATCAATAAATTTTTTTCAATCTATTTCATTATTTATAATTCTCTAAATTATAATAACCGAAAAAATAAATTTCAACTATTAAACTTAGGATAATAAATAATTAAATAACATTGTTGATCAATTAATGAACTTCCTTTCACATATTTATTATATTATTTATAAATCTTTAAATTATATAATAACTGAAAATAAATTCCAATTATTTAAATTTAAGATAATAAATAATAAATAAACACTGTCTGAACGATTAATATGTCTCCTTTCAAATTTTACTTTATTATTTATAGATCTTTGAATTATATAATAACTGAAAATAGATTCCAATTATTTAAATTTAAGATGATAAATAATTAGTAAACATCATTTAAGTCTTGATCAGTTAATAAATTTAGCGTTCAAAAAAATAAACAGCTCTCGACTCGAAAAAGTTATGAATTTTAAACCGCTTTGAAAAAATAAAAAAGGTCAAAACACTTGCAACGTAATGATGCAGATGGGAGATGGTATCTTAGGTCAAAATTTGGGGTACAACAGGTATGAACCCGTGCTCAAAGTCTCATGATGCCTTACCCCACCATCCTACCTGTGATTATGTAGCCCGTTTTTGAGGGAGACACCCCTTACGCTCTTCTTCACCCTGACATGCCTACCGACTTCGAGGAATTGCAAAGATCATGGATTCAACTCAAAGGGGAACGAGATACATTTGAAGCACATCTCTACGCAAGCGAGAAGAAGGTTTTGGAGCTCATGAGGCAACTTCATGAAGAGCGAAGCCTGAATGCCTACATTTCACCAAAGAGGATGCGCCCATGAGAAACTTGAGCCTTTCTTTTTTGTTTTAGGAGTTTATTTTGTAACATTTGTAAGTCCAAGAGGAATTTCTAATTCATGAACTTATTAATACAACTAATGTTTGTTATTTTCTCTTTGTCTAGCAAATTAAAATTCCATAGAATCCTTGAAAACATTGCATTCACATAACATGCATCATATCATAAGCAAGTTTTCTGACACATGTTTCCTCATATTTCTACTGCTTAATTTAGTATAAGATGGATCTCGAGCAGACTATGAAGCCCTTGCAGACACAAAACTCCCAGTTTCAAGAAACTTTGCTTAACTTAGCAAAGGGGCAGCAAGAACTGATGGCATTTCTGGTTACAAAGAAAAAGACCAAGAAGAAGGTCGTGATCAACATGGGGAAGAGATTCAAGGGCCCCGTCTGACAAGTTCAAGTGGAAGAAGACTCCTCCGAGGAGGATGAAAATCAGGATGAAGATGCAAGGAGCACCCGTGTTAGGGGTGGAAATAATCCAATCTCTGAGGATGAGGACTACTTTGACGAACAATATCCATCGGCCAAAGACAAATATAATCAACTAGAGGACATATGGAAGGCAGTGGAAATTCAAGTTGTTCCTGGCTTGGACTTCAGTGACTTGGGTTTGGTTCCTGGGGTAGTCATTCCCTATAAATTCAAGATCCCCGCTTTTGCCAAGTACGATGGTATCTCATGCCCGAAGCTTCACCTAAGATCTTATGTCTGCAAAATTCAGCCGCATACCATTGATAAGAAACTGTGGGTGCACTTTTTTTAAGAAAGTCTCTCTAGGACGTAGTTGGAGTGGTTTTACCAATTGGAAGGAACTAACATCCATATTTTGGAGGATTTGGCCACTGCATTTTACCGCCAATATTAATATAACACTAATCTTGCGCCAACTAGGGTGCAATTGCAAGGAATGACCATGGGATCAAATGAGGGCTTCAAAGAATACGCTAAAAAATGGAGAGACTTGGCTGGTAGGGTGCGGCCACCTTTAACTGATAGAGAGTTGGTAGATATGTTTATGGGAACATTGACTGTACCATATTTCAACTTATTGGTTGGAAGTTCATCATCGAGATTCACTGAATTGATCTTGACTGGTGAGAGGGTTGAAAGCGGGATTAAAAGCAGGAAAATACCAAGGGCCTCCACCTATGATGTTGTGAAAAAACCATTTGCTAGCAAAAAATAGACTAATGCTGTATATGGCTCAAGAATCCGTACTAAGAATGACCGCCATCATTCAGTAGGGGAAGTATTAATTTCCAATCCTACACCTACTCAACAACAACAAGGGAATAGGCGTAGGACTAAGTTTCAAGAAAGGATGTATACTAAGATCAATATGTCATTGTCTCAAGCTTTCCAACACCTACTAAAAGTTGAGCTGGTTGCATTAAGGGATCCTCCCTAAAGCCCTGATACCTCCTCTCCTAAATACAATCCCAACGCAAAATAAGCTTACCATTCAAACAATCCCAGACATGATACCAATTATTGTTGGTCTATAAAGAACAAAATCCAAGACCTAATTGATAACAAGACAATTGAATTCGACCCTCCACCAACTCCCAACATAATCACTGCACCCATGACAAATCATGGTAAAGGTGTCAATGCTATTGAAGATTCCTCTTTTGTTTCCTCCATCAAAGATTTGACCACCCCTTTGAAGATTGTTAAAAAGAATTTGTTGAAATCCGGGATATTCCCTGGATGCTTTGAAGATTTGTTGCTATGCTGTACAAATTAATGGTTATGAATGGCTGAAGAAAGGTGTCCAACACCTGATAGATAGCCATGAGATTCTATTTGATAGAACTCCATCTGTAAAAAGTTTGACCGAAGTTGTATCTCAAGAATTTGAAGACGTGTCCATCATTACTATCTCAAACAAACCTATTAGGATCACCTCAAAATGTCCTATTAGGATTCCCATTAAACCAAGAATAGCTCCACTAATTATCACCACACCGGGGCGAGTCCCCTACTCTTCTGATAAGGTTGTGCCCTGAAATTATGGGGCGATAGTGTACTACCATGGTATCAAACAAGGTTCCTGGATTGATGAAGAGGAAACTGCTGACATTACAAACATTGTTGGATCAAGTCAAGTTACTAGAACATGGAGGATCTTCTCTCCATAAATTTCACCTCCGACAAACACTACTACACCCATTCATATTACTGCTGTTAAACCTATTGCTGATACCCGAGGAAAGGAAAAAATGATTGAGCTTACCCTGACAAAGGCGCCCGCAAAAGATATTACCATTGAGGACCCATCTACCCAAGAGATGGAGGAAATTCTAAAAATCATTAGAAAAAGTGATTACAAGATAGTGGAACAGTTGGGGAAGACACCCTCAAAGATTTATATGATGTCTTTGTTGATATGTTCCTAAAAAATGCACATGTCCCACAAGAAACTATGGCCGACCAAATTGAAAACTCTATAGCAAGCTTGACTGCCGATAATGGATTAGGGTTCTCTGATGCAAATCTGATCCCGACGGGGAAGAATCACAACAAAGCTCTCCACGTCTCCATAGAATGCAAGGGCACTACCATGGAAAATGTATTAGTGGATATTGGATCTTCTCTCAATGTCTTACCTAAAGGAGCGTTGGATAGACTAGACTGTGATGGACCGGTGTTGAAACCTAGCGACATTGTAGGAAGGGCTTTCAATGGTTCTAAGAGGATGGTCCATGGAGAGGTTGATCTCCCTATCAAGGTTGGGTCTAAAGTCTTCAACTCAAAATTCTATGTGATGGATATCCATCCTGCTTATTCTTGCCTTCTTGGACGGCCATGGATACATGGGGCTGCTGCGGTGATTTCCACACTATATCAAAAGTTGAAATATCCGGTCAAGGGGAAAATTGTTACCGTCTGTGGTGAAGAAGAGTTTATGATTAGTCATATAAATTCATTCAAATATTTTGAAATGGATGGCGAGTTTTTTAAAACTCCTTGTCAAGCCTTTGAAGTGGTCTCTCCCATGGTTGTTATTGCCAAGGCCATTCCTGACACTCCAAAAGTTGCTAAAGATACACCAAAGATGGCTTCTCTCAAAGATGCCCGTGCTGTTATTGAAGAAGGAGGTTGTACCATTTGGGGAAAACTTCCTGATTTCCCTTTCAAGTCAGACAAATTTGGATTGAGCTTCAGTTCCAAGGCTCAAAAGGAGGTTTGACGTGCTCGCATAGGGAATCACCTCTCCGCATTAGTAACCATGAGATTAATGCCCTTGAAGACTCTGATGTTGATTGTGACTTTGATGATTGGATCTACCCGACTGCTGACAGAAGGCTCGACAACTGGTAGACCAAGGACTTCATTCCAATCTCCTACAGCCAAGAGTAATTGCCATTTTCTATTTATATTACTTTGAGAACTTTGTGTGTAATTTCCATTAAAATAGTGTCTTTAAGCCATATGCATTTCCTGGGGCACAATGGTCTATTTGTTAAGGGTTTGTCATTATCATATGCCATATGCTCATTTTAATGAAAAATATTGGACTATTTTGGCATTCAAATTTTGTGCTCTTTTCCATTCTTTACTTTATTGCATTTTAAAAAATAGCCATGTGACCTTACATGCGCGCACACACACACACACACACACACACACACACACACACACACACACACATATTTTCAGATCCACTTCCACTCTGGATCTCATTAACAACGAATCTGCTATTGCCATCTATGACTTTGAACATCCAATATACCAAGTCGAAGATGAAGGCGAGGAAGATTGTGAAATACATGGGGAACTCGCCAGACTTATGATGCAAGAGGAAAAGGACATTCAACCACACAAATTACCAGTTAAAGTGATAAACCTGGGTACTGAGGTAGGCAAAAAGGAAGTCAAGATCGGCACCAACTTGGAAGACTGTGTCAAGAGAAGATTGGTCCAGATGTTGCATGACTATGTAGAGGTGTTCGCTTGGTCATATGAAGATATACCGGGACTTGATACTGATATTATAGTTCATCGTATTCCAATAAAGGAAGATTATCCTCTGGTCAAGCAAAAATCTTCGTCGCATGCGGCCAGACATGTCTGAGAAAATAAAAGTTGAGGTAATGAAACAGTTCGATGCGTGTTTCCTGGAAGTGACGTCATATCCCCAATGGGTGGAAAATGTTGTTTCGGTTTCGAAGAAGGATGGAAAAGTCCGTATGTGCGTAGACTATAGGTATTTGAATAAGGCAAGCCCTAAAGATGATTTTCCACTACCGCATATTGATGTCTTGGTCGACAATAATGCTCAACATAAAGTGTTCTCCTTTATGGATGGCTTCTCCGGTTACAATCAAATCAAAATGGCTCCCGAAGACATGGAGAAGACCATTTTTGTCACATAGTGGGGCACCTTCTATTACAAGGTAATGCCTTTCAGTTTGAAGAATGCAGGGGCAACCTATCAACGAGCTATGGTAACTCTATTTCATGATATGATCCATCATGAGATAGAAGTCTATGTTGATGACATGATTGCAAGATCACAAATCGAGGAACAATACCTTGATCATCTGCACAAGCTGTTTGAGAGGTTGAAGAAATACAAGCTAAGGCTGAATCCCAATAAATGCACCTTTGGAGTAAGGTCAGGAAAACTCTTAGGGTTCGTTATTAGTGGAAAAGGTATTGAGGTCGACCGTGCAAAACTCAAATCCATACAAGAAATGCAAACTCCCTACACTGAGAAGGAGGTCAGGGGTTTCTTAGGTCGACTCAACTATATTTCTCGATTCATATCTCACTTAACTGCTATCTGTGAGCCGATTTTCAAACTGTTGAAAAAAGATCAAGTAGTTAGATGGAACGATGACTGTCAAGCAACTTTTGACAAGATTAAAGAGTACTTACAAGAACCTTCAATCATGATGCCTCCAGTTGAAGGAAGACCTCCGATTATGTACTTAAATGTATTAGAGAATTCAATGGGGTGTGTGTTGGGTCAACATGACGTGTCTGGCTGAAAAGAGCATGCAATATACTACCTTAGCAAAAAGTTTAACGACTGTGAAACCATATATTCACTGCTCAAGAAAACTTGCTGCGCTTTGGCATGGGATGCTCTCCGGCTAAGACAATATATGTTGACTCATACTACCTTATTGATTTCAAATATGGATCCCATCAAGTATATCTTCGAGAAACCAACCCTTTCCGGATGAATAGCTAGATGGCAAATGATTTTGACTGAATACGATATCCAGTACAATACATAAAAAGCAATCAAGGGAAGTGTGCTGGCGGATCATTTGGCCCATAAAGTTGTTGATGACTACCAATCCATGAACTTTGAGTTCCCAGACGAGAATATCATGCTGATAACTGATTATGAAAAGCCTGGACTGTGTGAAGGACCTGAACAAGGATCCTGATGGACTATGCTTTTTGATGGAGCTTCCAACACTTTGGGTAACAGAATTGGTGATGTGATCATTTCTCCGGAAGGCTGTCATACACCTTTCACTTCCAGATTGTGCTTCGACTGTACGAACAACATGGCCGAGTGAGAAGCGAGAATCTTGGGTCTAAAAGCTGCCATTGACCTAAGAATTAAATTCTTAAGCGTATACGGAGTTAAAGGAGAATGGGACACCAAACATCCTAATTTGATCCCTTACAAAGAGATTATGTTAAACTTGATCCCTTACTTCTAGGAGATCACCTTTGAACACTTTACAAGGGAAGAAAATCAGTTGGTCGATGCTTTAGCAACTATGTCGTCTATGTTCAAGGTCAATTGGGACAACGAATCTCCCATAATTACTATAGAAAGATTTGACGAACCTGCATACTGTTATGAGATTGACACTGATGAAGAGAAACCTTGGTATCATGAAGTGAGGAGGTACCTTGAAGCACAAGAGTATCCTGGAGGAGCCTCAATCAACAAAAGGAAATTCCTGCGAAGGTTCTCAGCCAAATTCTTCCTAAGCAATGGGGTCCTATACAAGCGCAACTATGATTCTACCCTACTCCGTTGTATGGACAAGAAAGAAGCATAAAAGATCATGGAAGACATGCATGAAGGTATCTTTAGAACTCACTCTAGCGGACACACTATGGACAAGAAGATTCTGAGAGCTGGTTACTATTGGTCGACTATAGAAACTGATTGTCACCATCACTTGAGGACTTGCCATAAGTGTCAAATCTATGCCGACAAGGTTCATGTGCCTTCAGTTCCTTTGAATGTCATGCCTGCTCCGTGGCTATTTTCAATATGGGGCATTGGCATGATTATAGAGATCAAGCCCATTGCCTCTAATGGACATCATTTCATCCTCACCGCCATTGATTACTTTACAAAACGGGTCAAAGCAACTTAATTTGCCTCAATCACTAAGAATGTTATAGCCAAGTTTATCAAGCATAACCTCATTTGTCGGTACAACATCCGTGAAAGGATTATCACTGACAATGGAACCAACCTCTACAATGTCATGATCACTTAACTTTGCACGTAGTTCAAAATTAAGCATCACAATTCTTCTCCATATAGACCTAAGATGAATGGCGCAGTGGAGGCTGCCAACAAAAACATAAAGAAGATTATACAAAAGATGGTGGTGACCTATAAAGACTGGCATGAGATGCTACCATTTTCTCTTCATGGCTAGCGTACTTTGGCTCAAACATCAGTTGGGGCAACCCCTTTATCTTTAGTCTATGGCATGGAAGCTGTCTTTCTTGTTGAAGTTCAGATTCCATCTCTGAGGATCATGAAAGAAGCAGGCTTAGGCGAAGATGAATGGATTCAAACAAGATTGGATCAGTTGAATTTGATCGATGAGAAGAGATTGGCTTCTAGCTGTCATGGTCAAATGTATCAAAAGCATATGATCAAGGCATTCAACAAACATATCAAACCTCGAGTATACTAGGTTGGCGACTTGGTAATAAAGCGCATCATTTTACCATAAGGAGATCCCAAGGGTAAATGGACTCCCATTTACGAAGGGCCATTTGTTGTTAAGAAATTATTCTCTGGTGGTGCTATGATGCTAACTACTATGGACAGTGAAGATTTCCCGCATCATGTGAATGTGGACATAGTAAAAAAATACTACGCATAAAGAATGACCTACTAGGTTGACATACCTAGGTAAAAATAAGGGTATCCCGGCGAACCAAAACGTTCGAGAAAAAGTTAGGGATACATACAAAAGATTGTACACCCGGCAAGTCGAAAACCTAAAAGGGCGGCTTGGGCAAAAAAGGGTATCCTGGTGGACTGAAAACCTGAAAGGGCGGTCCAGGAAAAGTTAAGGATTAAAGCGTACGACTATGTCCCATCGGATCACTAACAGACAACTCTATTATCAAGGTCAAAAGTTCAAATGGTACGAGATCAATCCAATCAACTTCTTTCAACGGCGAGGGATGATATTCGAAGACATAGGGGCAATAGCGGAGTTGGAACCCAATGAGATCACTTCCACATGGCTATACATTTTATTTTCGCTTTGTATTCTTTTCATTTTTCTAATATGTTGTACCCCAAATATTTCCTTCTCTTTATCAAGACATTCATCACAAAGGATCTCCAATGCTCAAGGATTCTCAAGAATTGATCAGACAAAATCACCTCCGAAACACTGAGACCACAAATTAGGGTTTTGACTAAGAACGATTGATCATATACTTTTTGACCTAATACATGATCTAATGGCTTAAAGTACAATCTCAAGGATTCAAATACAACATGTTGACCTAATTTAATGGCTCAAAACACTTTTCAAGATCACTGGATTGATAGATGAAATTTGGTCAACTGATGGAAAAGTCAACTATAAACTGAAAAGTCAAACTTTTGAATTTTTGGTCAACATTAAGTTTCAAAGATCAAAATTCATCAATACATTCAAGAATATAAAGCTTAATCATCAAGAAGTCAAAAGTCAATTTGAAAATTCAAAACTTTTCAAGATTTAGAAATTTTTCTAAGTGTTTTATACATGTTTATTTCATAACTTCATGCCAATTTTTCACCATGATGTAAAATGATTCAAAGAAAACTTTCAACATGAAATTTGTAGATCTTGATGAATTCTATAACTTTGTATTAGAGGTTTGATGTCCAAAATACGCTTAGGTTTGAAGATATAAGCCCATGAAGTCATGACATTTTCATCAAACACTTAGAGAAATTTTCGATTTTTTTAATTAATAACCATGTATTAAAATAATATTTCGCAAAAAACCGGTGTTGTACCCCAAAATTTGCCCTCCCATATTCTTCAAAGTTTTGCTAGGATCATGCTTCAAAATCTCTCAAGGGTTGCACAGTCCAATTGCCTCCTAATAGTCAAAAATTAGGGTTTTGGTTCTGGCAAAGAAATTGAAGTTTCCAAGGGTCCAAACAAGTCCCACATGCTTATAAACATTGTCAAACATCCACATGCCAAGTTTCAAGACTCACAACATCAAATTGCACAGTCAAAAACCCTAATTGCTTCACAGTCAACTGTAGGGGCAAAATGGTCATTTGACAGTCAAAAGTCAAAATTTTTGGTCAACATCTTATTTTGAAGCCACAAACATCATTTGATCAATTCTTGATCATGATTCTCAAAGCATGGCTCAAAAAGTCTCAAGATGCAAAAGTTTTTATTTCTGGACAGTTGTAAAAGTCAACTGCAAATTGACCAAGGCATAACTTCCACATGGTTTATCAGAAAAATTCCATCCAAAGCTCATTTTGAAGAGAATGACATTTCCTACAACTCATCTTCACACTTCAAGTCCAAGAACTGCTCTCACAAAAAGTTATCAATTTCAACATTATAGGTCATTTTCAAAAGTCAACAAAAAGGCACTTTAAGTCAAAGACCATAACTTGAGATTGGTAAATCAAAATGGCATGGGACCAAAGAAATTGGTTAGAGGACTTCAAAAACTTTCCAAAATGTCCAAGAACATGATCAAAGCTTAAATATTGAGCAAGATATGCCTTGTGGAAGTTGAGAAATTTTTGGGAATTTTGAAAAGTCAACTTTGCTTCAAATGCCTCAAAATTGCTAATGGGCCTCAATTTCTTCCATGAATCATCACCCAAAGGCCATGCACGACCCATTGACTTTAAAGGGAGTTATTTTCTTATTTTTAATTAATTAATTGAGTTTTTAATCCTATTAATTCATTTAATTAAAATTAAATATGAGAAAAATACTAAATAATGATTTTAAATCTTTTTGATGCAGAAAATCCTTCCATCATGATCTGAATATTTCGTGTACCAATCTCAAGAGGCAAATCTTCCAAAATAGGCAAGTTTTCATGGCAAAAAGGATTGAAAAATATCATGGAAAATCAAATATTGAAAAGCATTAAAACAATGGATTTTGGGCTGACTTTTAACCTATTTCTATTCACACATATATGCACAACTAAAACCTAAGGCATAAGGACACAGCTGCTGCGCCAAAAACACAAGAACACTTTGCACTTTTTTCACAAAAATCTCAAAACTGAAAACCTATCTAGAGGTTGTTTCAAGGCCTAAAAACTATTCCACTTCACTCCTGACACTACCAGGAAGCTTTTGCAATTGAAATCAAGTCTCCACGCACAAGGAATTGGTAGATTAAAGTCTCACTTTTCATAAAATCATTCATAATCGTGTTTTAAATTCCATGCATTATTTGTGATTTTTAATTGTTGATTTGTACTAATATGAGTGTTCTGAAGCTAATGGCATGCTTGGATTGAACTATTAAGCCCTGTAAGGGAATCCACCATGAAAGCTTTTTAGGGTTTCTGAAGTTTGAATTTAGGGCTTTACACGTCTAGAAAAATCAGGCCATGAAACCAACACCATTGGAATCGTGACATCCAAACAATTTGAAATCACCCATCGCGCCCTTTTTATGCTTGCTTAAATCCTAATCGCTATTTTACAGGGTTGAGTTTAGTGGGGGTTTAAAACCCCCGCTATCTATTCTATATTTTCAGGCAAAAACGAAGAAGCAAGGGAGAAGACGCTGAGCTGTTGGCCTGTGGTTGGATGGTTTAAACATTGGCGCGTTTTATTTTAATCCATCATAACGCTTGTTTTTTCACATATAATAATCATTGTCCACTAACTATACAAAGTAACGCGTTAGTTGAGTTGGCTTGTGCGTTGTCCTACAGGCATTGGGATCTGGCTTCGATTCCCAGGTCCCCCATATTTCTTCATAATTTTGTTTGTAACATGATCAGGTGATACTTCGCTCTAGTGGTCCACCAAACATCCTTGCCTGCTTGCCTGCCAAGTGTCCAGGGGTCTCAATCCAAAGGCTATCACATGAACTCCATCATACGCGCTAGTCAAACACTCCATACACAATCACAAAAAGTCAACAAAGGCCTGGATTGCAGTGGGCCTGATTACTTCAAAGACCTCCATTTGGGTCCAGACACCCCCAGGGTTTGCTCAATCTTTTTATTCTTTTTCTTTTATTATTTTTTCCCTTTTATTCTTTTTAATTTGTTTTATTGTTTTAATTAATTCACCAAAATAATTTTCATAAAACCAAAAAATCAGAAATCAAGAAAAATAAAAAATGTTTATTTAATATTTAATGCATTAATATTTTTTGTAAATAAATTCTAATAATCAATTTAGTTTAATTTTAGGTTTAATTTTAATGTCTTTTCTTAAATAACTAAAATACATAAAAATTAGGTTTTTAGCATTTTTATTCTTTTTCTCAATAAATAAATTATTCTTATTATTATTATTATTAACTATTAATTATTTTGTAAATAAACATGTAATTAAATAATTAGTATAAATTAGGTTAAAACTTTAATCTTTTTTCCTTAAATAATTAAAAAATATTTAGAATTAGGGTTTCTTTAATTAATTCTCTTTGTTTCCATTAAATACAAAAAACATAAAAAAATAACTTCCTTCCTTATTGAATAATTAATTAATTTTCAATTTCAATTTAATTTCTTTAAAGGGTCCAACGCCCTCGAACTTTCGTTTCTAATTTATTTTCGCGCGTTTGTTTCTATTTTTAATTTTTAATATTATGTAATTGCCCCAAAGCCTTGTAATAGTGGTTAGGAAACTTATTTATTTTCCGCATTTTATTAAAAAAACGGGTCTTTGTTAATTTGGCGATGTATAGACCCGCGCCTTGTAATAGCGTAGGACTTTATTTTTCCGCACTTTAATTTCCGCACCTTTTTAACTGCTAATCACATGAAAGAATGAATGGCCCAAATAAAATCAAAGCGTAGCTCACCCAATGCATGACAAGATAAAACATAACTGAACATGACACACAATTCACACACCACCCCTAGGGTACGCCTCATTGTTGCCTTGCCCCTCGAAAAGTGGTCGTCGAGTATAGGACGTTTTAGCAAGTCCTCATGTCCATGAACATGGCATGGGGGTAGCTTCTAAGGTGTCCTACTGTTGCTCTGGTGACCACATTGTCCCTACAAACGAATTGACCCGAACACCTCCAACGGTGGTGCTACCTACCTCTCAATGGTGGGATGGCACTACCTTAAGGACATTTACACAGCCTAATTCCTTAGGGTAGGTGGATGACTCATAGATACTTGCTCTAATATAAAACAAATCAAAACTTCTTTTCACACCGACACTTTCAAAAAGCTTTCAAAAACAACTTTTCAAACACTCTTGAGGACTGATACAAGAGTCGATTTGAAACTTTAAACGAAACTTTTTCAAACCCACTCACGATTGAAAAGCAAACAAACATTTTTGAAAACACAAATGAGCAAGTATCTAAGAGCCCATGGATAACCATGGATAGAAAGGGTGCTAACACCTTCCCTTTCTATAAATCTACCTCCCGAACCGAGAGACAATCTCATAAGGAATTTTTCGGTGCTTTTGTCCTTTCCATGTTGGAGAAAATAAAAGACGGTGGCGACTCTTGCTTCCGCGACATTTCGCGAACCAATGTTAAACAGTCAGTTCCAGATCCACCGATCACAACCGGGTTTCGGAAAAAATTACGCAAATAACCATGTTTCAGATGACTCCCCAAAGGAGGAGCCATCTCACTTGGCGCCTCCACCTAGGGTTTTGCCCTAGGCGCCATCTCACTCGGTGCCTCCCTTGGCTTTTAGCCAAGTGAGATGGCGCATGCTCCTTAAAAGTGAGAGGAGGCGCCATCTCACTTGGCTCCTAGGGCAAAATGCTGTTTTATAAATAATTCGTCCGTTTCTCCGAAATTTCTCACACTTTCTTGCACTGTATTTTTATTTTATACTCTGGTATTTGCGTCATGACGTCGCCTATGATTTTTAGCAGAGATGGTTATGTTATCTTCTCCGCCACGAAACCTGCGATGAAAATGAAATTCTAGCACATTCACTCCATGGAGCGTCTGAAGCGGGAGTTGATGCGATGGCTAGATGGAGACATTGCGGAGGGGGAAAAATTCGAAGGATCCAGCGAAAACGAACAACAACCTCATATGCGACAGGAAGACCTAATGTGTGGTTGGAGGAAGTCAAAACAGACAGCGATGTAATGTTGATGATGCATGGGTTAGATGAAATTGTGTTAACAGTTGTAATTTCGTAGATGGAATATCGTTAGTTATTTCTGTACGCGTTTTATTAATTGTAGAAAAATCTGTTAATGGAAAACCCAAATGTTTACAACACAATTATGAAAAGATTTTATGTATTACTATATTTATGTGGTCGAGCCAGACGCCCGATTCAGACAGTTTTTGCGATTGTGTCCGACCTGACGGCATAAACCACATTTTCTTTCCAACCTGTCAAGATCGTCCATTTCTGTTATGATGCGCTTACTTTTGGGACGACCCTTCTTATTCCTTCGCATTTGGTCATTGTGCCACACTATTTCGCCGTCGTATGCAGGCCAATAATCTGGTTTTGCTACCAAAGGAAAGTTGTTGTTGTAAACATTGAGCAACATTTCAGATTTGTAAATGTTTGACAGAAGTTGCAGTGCGTCTTGATGGGTATGAGCATAGGCGGCAATGACATGAGAGCAAGGCATACGAAATGCTTGAAACCTGCCACAATCGCACCATTGAGAAGGTAAAATGACCCTATATTCTTGTCTTGGCAGGCCTTCATTATGGTCGATTGTCTCTTTCATAATGAAGTTGTGCATGTGTCGGTCAAACCGTATAACCATGTGAGTGTTGGATTTAGCACTTTCATCCTTAATGTATTTCATGCAGCTTTCACTCCATAGTTATCCAGATTGCAACACCGCATTCCACGTTTCACCTCTTTTTGCAAATAATGCAGCCATCCTAAAATACGTAGATTTTACCAAGGCAGTGATTGGGAGGTTTCGTATGCCTTTGAATACCCCATTCATTGATTCAATAAGATTCGTTGTCATATGCCCCCATCTTTGGCCATTGTCGTATGACCTAGTCCATTTTTCCACCGGAATATTGTCGATCCACCTACCGGCTTCCAGATTAGACAAACGGATCTCGTTGCGGTAATATTTGAATGTGGGTTGTGTCAATGCATATCCTGCATTCATAACCGCTTTCCTCAATGTTTTGTCCTTGACCTCCCTCGAGAAATTCTGGACGATATGCCTAACGCAATAGACATGCGTAGAAGGAGGGTCATGCCAACCATTTGCTGGATTATTGTAGGCACTTTCAATGGAGGCATGTCTGTCCGAGATCAAACAGAGATCTAGTTGAGGAGCCACGTGTGTTCGCAGATTTTTGAGGAGCCATGCATGTCTGCACCTACACATTTATTTTGTAAGTCTCCTCCCATAAACTCCAATGGGCTTACATGCACTAATGCAAGGAATCCCAAAGGCTGTCACATAGCCTGAGCCTAGGCTGCAACAAAGGACACCTCTTATTCTCCAATTGGGGTGGCGACACCATTCATTTTTGTACTCTTTCGCCAAGTCCAATGGCGCCTCCCTTACTGTCCAATCGTGATACATGCATGGGCTGCCACCTAGCCTGCAATAGTGACACATTTCATTTTTTGTACATGCATGCATGCATATGTGTAACCCCCTAGGATGCCACCTAACCTGCAAATGTGACACTTCGCAGGCATGCAAGCACAAGCAACCACTATATCAAATTTATTTGCCTATAAATACATACCATATGATACATCTCTCACACCCACACAAGTCTCACTCTCTGCTACGAAATATTTCATAAGTCTATCATACTCTCTATCTCTTCCTAAGTCTTTCATACTCTTAAGCATTTTAAACAATTGCTCTTCTAACAATGGGCGATACTCACAGAGGCACAAGGGAAAACATTGTCGCATTTGTAAGTTTCTTTTTTGGTTATACATTTTTCATACTTCAAATAACGCGTTGTTCATCTTAATTAATCTTACACATGTTACATTATGAACTCAGGACACAAAAAGATTCAGAATCCGTTCGCATAACTACCTGGCTCCCGACCCATTTATCGTCCCATATCTGGAATACGCAGGTTTTGGACATGTCATAAAGATCTCCAACTGCACCATTGACTCGAAGTTCATTCTTGCAATGTTGGAAAGGTGGAGACCGGATACCCATACATTCCACCTACCAATAGGTGAATGTACCATCACGCTAGAGGATGTGTACATGCTACTAGGTCTCCCTGTCGACGGTAAGGTCGTGAACGGTTCAGTTCAACAACCCAACTCTCAGTGTGAAGAACTGTTGGGCAGGGATATGGTAGAAGGTGGTGGTGTGAGAGGGCAGGGAATACTACTCACTGAGCTGAAAAGTCACTATGCAAGTTTGGAATTAAATGAAAATTCCTCCGAGAATGACAGGGTAGTAAAAGCCAGAACTTATCTTATGATACTTTTTGGTACATTTTTATTTCCCGAAAGTACGGGAAATAGTGTAAATTTTATGTATTTACATTTACTAAGAAATTTTGAAAAAACAAGAAAATATAGTTGGGGTTCTGCAGTTTCAGCCCACCTATACAGTTCCTTGTGCTAAAACGCAGTCAAGGAAAAATGTACATTTTATGGGTGCGCTTTTTTACTACAAGCCTGGGGTTGGTGGAGGATGGAGTCCTTAAACCCCGTCAACAACAACACTTTCGGTTTCCCGTATGCAACATAGTAAGTCATCAAGTTATAGCATTTATAACTATTCATCTCTTCACCAAATATATTCTAAGAATAAAATGTTTCTCATTTCCTTTAGGTACTGCGTGAGGGGTATGGATTACGGCAAGAATCCAAGATTCAATGTCGCACTCTACCGCAATCTGTTGGATCACTTAGGCCCGGATGACGTACGTCATAGCTTTTAACTTTTGCTCAATTAAATTATTTATACATTACTTTTGCGTTAACCTGATTTAAATTTTATCGCAGTTCGTCTGGAGACCATATTTGGGTTTGGCCATGATCCAAACCCGGAGGATGCAGCAACTTGGACCGCGAAGACTGCAATCATTCGGTTCAACATTGTGGAGATGCACCACAGCGACCGTGTGAAGATGCAGTTCGGAATGCATCAAGAGATACCAAGTGATCCAACTTGTTTGTCCCCATGGCATCTTAAAAGGGTCGACGCCCAGTGGGGTCTTACCAACTAGAAAGACTTTGCTCCGGAGTGATGTAAGATGTGGCAGAGGCGTCACCGCATGTCTTGCAATTCCCAGTTTTCCTAATTCAAGGTAATATGCGACACTCGGATCAATATTTGTGTTGGTACAGGTCAGTTAGTAACCCTGAAAGTGTCTCATCCAAGGTACTTGGTTGACCCACGCACATAATGGGCACAACCCTCGGTTCCCCAACAACAAACCCAAAACCCATCAACCTCCCACCAACCCCCAAGAAGAAACAGACCCACAAACACCCAACCACAGTCCCCACTACAACACAACTACACTAAAATGCCACACAACCAACCACAATCACCACCACACTACCAATACCCCGATATGCCTCACACTCAACCACAATACCAATCCCAATACCAGCACACCCGCATACCCCACACACAATTTCAGTCTTCCACATATCCCAATATGGGCCCCTCAACATCCAGCCTTAGCCCTGATATGGGAATGTCGGAAGATTACGAACAAACCGACCCAACCTACCATCAACCACAATATCACCAAACCACCCAACATCCTCAATACCAAACACCCCAAGATCCATTTCCTTTATACCCACCGTACTCAGACGATCAATGCTACAGACCCATTATGGAACCCCACCCACCGCCAACACGACCAAACTTTGAGGGTATGGGTAACCGACTGTACCTAATCGGATCTTTTAGAAATGGAGATCTGACTGATTTTATGGATCCGGACCGCATTGACTTCGCTGGGCCATCGACCTTGCCGCAGTAGGAAACGCGACGACACCCAGCACGAGAAAGGCGAGGACGGGGATGCGGAACCGGGGGTCATTACCGGGTTCCGGGGGATCACTGATTTATCTGTTTTTTTTTCCTGTATTTTTTTATCCATTTTTTTAATCTGTTTTTTTATCTGTTATTTTAATGTAATACAGTTGGATGTAATTATTTTTTTTTTAATAAAAAGTCCATTTAGTTGATCCTCTGTCCAACACGCAACGCACCGAACAAAAAAAAATAATCAATTTTTGCCCTAAAAATACACCTAGGCGCCATCTCACTTGGCTTAGGGCTTGCCCTAAGCACATAGGCGTTAAGTGAGATGGCGCCTCCCCTTAAAATATAGGTGCATGCGCCATTTCAGATGGCTCCTCCTTTGGGGAGTCATCTGAAACATGGTTATTTGCGTATTTTTTTCCGAAACGCGGTTATTTGCGAAATATTATTTTAATAATTGGTTATTAATAAAAAAAATTCGAAATTTTCAACAGATTTTGGTCAGGATTTTATCCCAACTTCTTGGCATTTTTTCAGATAGTTCCAAGATGATTTTGTCAGAATGGCCAGCATAAAAGTTATAGAGGATGTTTCAAGCTTTCCAAAACATCCAAGATCATAAATTTATCATACTTGAGCTAGGAGATTCATGGGCATGAAGTTGGGCATCCATTCTTAAATTGCAAGTCATTTTGTTGAAGAACATATAACAAAGTCCTTATGCCATGCTGCATAATCTTACTTTGCAGGCCTTTTAACTTTAAAATCTATCCATAATCAGATGTTTACACAATTGATTGAACCATTATCCAAGTGATTTAAGTATTGTCCATTGCATCATTCCATTTATAGCACAAAGGCACCATTGCCATTCACATAAAGCATGCTTTATACAAAGTCAGCTCTCCTTGAGCCTGTCAACTGTTTTTTCTGCACACACAATGTCAAAGCAAGAAATAACATGCCTAAAAACTCCTATCCACTTCAGACCCCTTTTGTACCATGCATTGGGACATCAAATTTCACATAACTTGGTTATTTCATCTCAACCAAACCAGAATTTTGACAACTTGTAAAAAAAACCCTCTCATCCTCTTAAACCTCCTCTATAAATAGAGAGGCCATTTTCAAGCTAAAGGGCAGACTTTTTTTTGTGTAGATAAGTTTCTCAAAACCCTTCATACTCTCAAAAAACCATAACTGTCCATAAAACCTCCACTTTTGAGCTTTGAAGTCCAAATCTTTGAACCTCTCACACCTTACAAGTTCTATCCAAACAAACTATCCAAACACTCCATATACATCATATAGAAGTTGTCTAAACTCAAGAATAACTTCTGTAACATCACTATTTTCTAAACTCAAAAAATAGCCACCTGCAACTTGACTTCTCCAACTCAAAATTAAAACACAAATTTTTGTTTCAAGGTAAGTTTTCTTGACTTTGAACTCTTCATACAAACATCATTAGTGGTTAATTTGTGAAGATAAAATGTAGATATCATTTCCTTGAAGCTAACCATATGCTTGCTTTTCATTTTCACTAACCATGTGTTGAGAACTGACTCATATATGCAGCAGAAAATGTTGGAAGTAAAAAACAAAGTATGAGCCGATGCATAACTCTATGTGTCGACACATATTAGGTAAAAAAGAGGTTATGAGTCGATAGAAAACACGAGTGAGTCGACACATAACAGAAATGAGTCGATACAAACCTTTATGTGTCGACTCATACTGAGTTGTTTTTGACTTCCAGGAGCAAAGAAATGATATGTATCGATACATAAGTGCATGTGTCGATGCAAAACAAGTTATGAGCCGACACAATCCTTTATGTATCGACTCATACTGAGTTGGTTTTGATTTCCAGGAGCAAGGAATGATATGTATCAATGCATAAGTGCATGTGTCGATACAAAATAGACATGAGCCAATGCATAAGTACATGCGTCAATGCATAAAAGTTTTCGTATCAATGCGTAAGTGTATGTGTCAATACATAAAAGTTTTTGTTAAAACAATTGTTTTTTACATTATATTTATGTTTCTTTATATTTTTATTATTATTAATTATTCAATATGGTTGTAATAGTAATTAGGTTCTAATTGCTTTCATTCCCCATTTGTAAATTTGTATCCATCATCCCCTAAACGTTGTAATAGCGTAGGACTTTAAAATTCCGCAATTTACCGCTTTCGAATATAAATACTAGTAATTAGGATGCGTATGGAAAGACTAAAAATCAAACAATAGAGAACCCTATTTTCAAGACGAAAAAGCATGAAAAACAAACACTTTTCACACTTGCACCTCTAGGGTTAATCTCACTTGTTTCCTTGAGAAAAATAGTCATGTCCCTCGAACGTGAGATACTTTAGCAAAGACCCTCGAATATAAGATCGTAGTCCCTCGGTGACCCTTTGATGTTGCCGTCGGTAAACGAACTTAGACCCTTACAAAAAATTGCTAAGGTATCCTACAATGTTGCCTTCTATGACTATACGACGACCCACGCCCGTCCCTTCACATCTAATGATAGGGCTTCTTATCAATCAATGGTAAGATAGCAATATCTAAAGGAGGAGGAAATGAACAAAGACTTTTTCAGTATGTAGAACGCTCGTAGTTGCTTGCTCACAACATTTCAAAACATCTTTCAAATTCACCAACACTTTTCCATGAAATATTTTCAAAATTCAACACTTTGTATGCATTTTTATAGAAACGAGAATCATTACAAAGTTCGCCTAAACAAAGGCACTTTTCAAAAATACTTTCAAAACATCACAAACACATTTTAAATAAAGAATTTAAAAGTGAGATAGAAATTAAGATCCCTTAGATAACTATGGATGAAAAGGGTGCTAACACCTTCCCTTTTCATAACCTACCCCCGAACTCAAGAAAATTCTCCAAAGGTCTTTCCTGTTTTTTTCACCCTTTCCTCTATTGGATAAAATAAAAGCCGGCGGCGACTCTTACTATCCGCAAGAATTATGATCAAACGCAAAACACCCAATTCAGTTGTCCCACCGTATTATAGAACTAGCACTCTGTTGGGGACATACTTAAAAGTGGGGTTACCTTAGAGACTAGATCACATTTAAAAGCTTTAATTTGTTTGATTTGTGTGCTTTACATTTTTGGGTCCTTGTTTGGGTTTGTATTGATCCTCTACCCGGATCTGGGAACATTATTAGGTAAGTAGCAAATATTATGGAGACTGTAAGGCGTAGACTGATATGGTTGAGACAATAGCTAGGTTAGTGTGACACATTTGTTGGTACCAGCATCCCTTGAGTCCAGTCAAGGAGAATACGGGGCCGCTGTATGGTGTCAAGAAGCACTAACTGACCGTAGAACCTTTAATTGAACAACTTGGCCATTAGGAAGTAGTGAGATAGCCGGTTTTGGTGCAGTCTGAAGTTGGTTGATACTCGATGCTACGCTCATTAAGATTGGACTTTCGGGATATTTCGGTCGCAAATAAAGACGCTTGCGCTGAAACAATGTCCAATGAAGAAAGATCAGTGATATTGAGATTCCCTAGAACCCGATTACTTTCTAGGACAGGTTGAACCAACTAAACTTCAAGAGGGTACTTACCTATAAAGCCCATGCAAGCCTAAACCTAAGGACTTGTTTGTATGCTTGTATATGATTATTTGTACATAACATCATGACATCATGCCATAGAATTTTTAATAACCATTTCAAGGGTATCAAGGGTTTGTGATGCAGGGTTATCAAGAGGCAAGATGATTTAATTTCCTCGAGCCAAATGATGTCAAAAACCAAAGCACGGTAACTTGAGTCAAGGGCTATGACCCACTTGACATGGTGAGCTTGATTCTCGTGGTAGGGCATTCAACGATACGAAGTTCTTCAAAGCTATAATCAAAGTTCAACTTCTGACATTTTCTTATATTTACCCAACGAGACCCTTGAAAACATTGCATTTTACATATCATGCATGTCATTGCATAACAGGTATTCTCATGACAGGTTTCTCATTTTCTCACTGTTTATTTCAATAAGAAATTGGCTCTAGAGGAAACAGTTAAAGATCTCCAAGCTCAGAACGCCCAGTTCCAATAAATGTTCCTGAACTTAGCCAAGGGGCAGGAAGATATGAAAGTACTCTTCACCTAAGGGAGCAAGATGAAGGAAAAGAAACGAGTTGGCATCCTAAACACGGGGAAGACGTTTAAAGGGCCCATCGAACAAGCCCAAGTTGAAGAAGATTCCTCCGAAGAGAATGAAAATCAAGATGAAGATGCTAGGAGCACCCGTGATAGGGGTGGAAACAATCAAATCTCTAAAGACGAGGATTATTCTAATGGGCAATATCCGCCGTTCGACGACATATATAAGCAACTAGAAGATAGACTGAAAGATGTGGAGATCTAAGTTGTGCCTGGCTTGGACTTTGAAGACTTGGGTTTGGTGCTTGGGGGTAGTTATTCCCCATAAATTCAAGATTATAATCTTTTCCAAGTACGACGGTTATCGTAACCCAAATTTGTCCTACCCCGATGATTTTATCTTCCAAGATTAGAATGATAAAGAAGCATTTAACTAAGGATGGTACAACAATATCTGATGGTCCAATCTTATTATTTAAGTCAATCAGGGGTGTATTTTAATTCAGGAGAATGGGGCTATCTGAATCAGAAAGACTCATGTATCCGTGAATCCATTCGCAAGGCATGTTGGCCATTTTCCCATGCGATTCGTAAATGGAAATTATTGGAGTAACTATAAAGTACTAAATGATTAAATTAATATTAGTAAAAGGGAGGTTGAAATTAAGTTAAGCCCACTCAATTTTAAATTGCGTAACTTTATTTAGGTTAAGTAAAAACAGGGGGATGGCCCAAAGGAATTGAAAGCATTGAGATGGCCCATTTTTGTTTAAGCAAGAAAGGGAGGTGTATGTCTTCTTAAGCCCATTTTGATCTATTTTGAAAATCGTCCCATTTTGTTTAAACATTACTTTGCGGCTTATTTATTCAAAATGGGTCCATTAGTCTTACTGGGATATGATTGATATTAAGACTATTTATTTCTTTTTTATATAAAAGATAAATAATTAAAATATATTTCTTAAAAAGAAAAAACGTAATATATTACTACTTTTTTTATTTTTACAGTAGTAATTAGTTATATTCTAAGTGAGGTGTACCTTAGGACTAAGATCACTATGTTTTCAATTGCTTTGACTTGTTTGCTTTAATATTGTGGGACTGTCTTGGGAGTTACATAGATCCTAACCCGGATCAGGGGATACCCTGTTAGGTACCATAAGCTGTGAGGGACCTGTCCGGCGTAGACCGACATGGGTGAAGCAGTGGCTACGTTGGTGTGGCACCTTGGTCTGTACCGATATCCCTTGTGTTGCAACGAGGAGAATATGGGTCTTCTGAGGAGTCATTAAGCACCAACTGACCTTAGAACCTTAAATGACACAACTTGGCCAATAGAACAGTAGCAGTATGCTACGCCCATTGAGGCTAAACTCTCGTGATGGTTCTGGCCGCAAGAAAAGATTGCGATGCTGGAGTTATGACCGATTGAGGGTAGTCAGTGATATTGGGATCCTCTAGAACCCGGTTACTTCTGATAGGACAGGGATGAACCAACAAACTGAAAGAGGGTAATACCTGGACCCCATGCTGGCCTAAACTCTAAGGGCTTGTCTTGTGTGACTTGTGTGCCTTATCATGTTTGCCTTTGTAAATACTTGTGGTGTGCTTTATCATAACATCATGCCATCATAAACATTGCATGCATCCTGCATAAGGACTGACCATTTCAAAGACAAAAGGGTTTCACCTTTGCTCTGTTTTGTAGGACATCATAATGCCTATGCGAAGGAATACTATCCGGTTCAACTTTGTTCACCCACCTGAGTTGCTTGAAGAGTTGGTTAGCAGAATTCCAAATACTACTTCCTTCATCCAGATGCATGGTTCTCTTCTCAGTTTAGTCACGGCAAAGTGGGACCAACAACTGATGAGTGTCCTGACCCGGTTCTATGACCCTCTGTACCAGTGCTTCACCTTTCAAGACTTCCAGCTGGTCCCTAGCCTGGAAGAGTTCTCTGATTTGCTTGGTATCCATATCTTGGATCAGACTCCCTACACTGGCTGGGAAAAGACTCTTAGGCTTCAAGAGGTTGTTGCAGCTCTTCCCTTGACCCACCAAAAAGTAATGGACAACTGGGTGACTAGAAGCGGAGTTAAGGGTTTCTTGGCCAAGTTCCTGGTTGGTAAAGCTAACAGTTTCTGGAATGACTTGGATTTTAGGGCATATGAAGACATCCTGGCTCTCTTAATCTATGGTCTAGTCTTGTTCCCTAATCCTGACAACTTCATTAATGTCACTGCCATAAGGATCTTCATGTCTCGCAACCCTGTGCCCACTCTCTTGGGTGACATCCTACAACAACTCTATGCTCGTACTGCCCGAAGACGAGGAACTATGTGGTGTTGCATCCCTTTGTTAGTGAGGTGGTTTATTTCGCACCTCCCTAAGTTCGTGCTGAAGAACAAAGAAGGAAGAGGTTGGGCTCATAGGTTAATGTCTCTCACTGATAAGGACATCATTTGGACTTTCAGGGGTTTGGATGAGGTAGCTGTTATTGATCGTTGCGGAGAATACCCCAATGTTCCTCTGATTGGTATCCAAGGAGGAATCTCTTATAATCCATGTCTAGCTCTCCGTCAGTTTGGAAGAGCCAGAAGAGCAGGACCTCATGAGATGTTGGTGCCTCACATCAGTTTTGAGTTTCAGGTGGATAGTGACGAGTTGCGTCGTAGGTTCATCAAGGCTTGGGACAGAATTCACAAAGCTGACCCACAAGAGTTAGGACCAAAGACCTCTCTACCTATGGAAGCTTACTACAAATGGGTCCGCATCCGTGCTCAGAAGTTAGGTATGCCGTACGAATCTGTCAGACCCATCATTCTTGAGTATCCTGACAAAGACGGGGCTTCTCCAACTGTCCTCCCTCCTCAGATACCTACTGATTATGAGACATTAAAGAAGTCTTGGGCGCAACTGCGAGAAGAACGGGATTCTTACCGGGAAAATTTCAACGAGCAGGAACTGAAGATCCAGAAGCTGACAAAGCAGTTGGAGAATGAGCGGGCTCTGAATGACTACATCCGTACTGAGAAGAGGAGACCATGGGATCAATGAGGAGATTTGGATTTTCTTTTACAGTTTTGTTTCCCTTTTCAGTATTTCCATTTTCTATGTAACGCCTAAGGGCAACCTGTTGAACAATTTAAATTTCAAAGTTGAATCTAATGAAGTGTGTTCCTTTTTGTTTACAAAGTTGATTCCCGATTGTCTTTGAAAACATAAATCATACGCATTCCATTCATCATGTGCATAGCAGGTACTCTTCTTTTCAGGTTGCTTACTGTTCTTCGCTGTTTATTTCAGCATCATGAACCCTGAATCATCTACCGAGCTGTCTATCAAGGTCCTTCAGGCCTAGAACGCGCAATTTCAGGAGCTGATCATGGGTTTGGCTCAAGGTCAAGAAGAGCTGAAGGCTTTGCTCCTGAAGAAGGAGAAGAAGAAGAAGAGAACTGTTCTATTCAACACGGGCCGTAGATTTGGTAACACACTGCAGAATGAGGAAGCTGGTTCTTCTGTAGGCAAAGACAGTCCCCAGGGGGGAAGGGCTCCAAGTCCGGTGGTCTCTGACAACGAGATTGATTTTAATGAGGAACAGTATCCTCCAGCTGAAGACCAGTACAAGCAGTTGGAAGACCGTCTGAACGCCATGGAAATTCAACAAGTTCCTGGCTTTGATTTCGGAGACTTGGGTTTATCTTCTGGTGTGATCATCCCTCACAAGTTTAAAGCACCATCTTTCACCAAGTATGACGGGGCGTCCTGCCTTAAGTTACACCTCAGATCTTATGTGCAGAAGATTCAGCCGTATACAGTGGATAAGAACTTGTGGATCCACTTCTTCCAAGAGAGTCTTTCAGGGACTCATCTCGAATGGTTCTATCAGCTGGATGGAACCAAGGTTCGTAACTGGGAGGAGTTGGCTACTGCTTTTTACAAGCAGTATTAATATAATGCCGACCTTGCTCCTACACGTACCCAACTCCAGGGTATGTCGCTAGGATCAGGCGAAGGTTTTAAAGAGTATGCGCAGAAGTGGAGGGATCTGGCTGGCAGGGTGCAGCCTCTATTAACAGACCGGGAGTTGGTAGATATGTTCTTGGGGACCCTATCCGGGCCATTCTTCAATCATCTTATCGGTAATTCATCTGCAGGGTTCACACACCTTATTCTGACTGGGGAAAGGATAGAGGCTGGCATGAAGTCAGGAAAGATTCAGAAAGGTGCATCTTCAAGTTCTGAGAAGAAACTTTTTAAGAAGGAGGCCAGTGCTGTGTATGGGCCTAGGAGGCAAGACAAACCAGAGCGCCGCCAATCTGTCAACGCGGTAGTGATTGCAAAGCCTGTTGCCGCTCCTCGGCAAACTAATCAACCGTGGGCTGAAAGACCCATAAGAGAATTTACCTGGCTGAGTATGACCTTGTCACAAATCTTACCGCAATTGCTATCAACCAACTTGGTGACTGTCAGAGAGGCTCCAAAGGTTGTGAATACTGCATCCCCCAAGTATAATCCAAATTCCCGCTGTGCTTATCACTCCGATAGCCCGGGGCATTCTACTGATGACTGCTGGGCCCTGAGGAATAAGGTGCATGACCTTATTGATGCGAAGGAGATACAATTTGAGGCGCATGAGAGGCCAAATGTTGTGACTGCTCCAATGCCCCAGCATGGAGTAAATGCCGTTGATGAAGACTTGTATGACGTTTCTGTGAATGATGTAGCTACTCCTCTGTTGACTGTTAAGAGGAACCTGCTGCTGGCCGGTTTATTTCCGGGTTGTAGTGAAGGTTGCCTTTTGTGTGTTGTTTCCCTTACTGGTTGTCCGTTGCTGAAGTTAGGCATCCAAAGCCTGATGGACAACAAAGAGATTCTGTTCAAGAAGACCGCTGTTCCTTTTGTTCCTGTGGAAGAAGTATCTGTCGTTACAATTTTCAACAATCCAATCAAGGCTCCCCCGAGGAAGCCAGTTAAAATCATGACCGTTGCACCCATTATTATTACTGTTCCGGGGCCTCTCCCCTACGAATCTGATAAGGCTGTCCCCTGGCACTATGGGGCAGATGTATATGTACATGGTATAAAGCAAGAGTTCAACACTGGTACCAGCATCAGCAATATCACTGGTCCAACTAAAGTTACCCGCAGTGGCAGGCTCTTCTCGCCTGACATTGCGCCACCTGTTATCCGAAGACCTCTCATAATTACACCTGTAAGTGCGCCTGTTCCCACTTCTGATCAAGTTGCTTCCCCTGCTGCCGAGTCATCTAATGCTCGGGGTAAAGGGATTGATGATGAGCCTGCCCGGATGGAGGCACCAAAGTCTGTGAATGTTGAAGCCTCCCAGCAAGAGATGGAGGAAATTCTTAAAATAATCAAGAAGAGTGATTTTAATGTTGTTGAACAGTTGGGGCATACCCCCTCCAAAATCTCTATGCTCTCATTGCTGCTGTGCTCAGAGGCCCACGCTAAGGCCCTAATTTCATTTCTAAAGACGGCCCATGTGCCACAAGAGACCTCTGCAGATCAGTTTACTGATTGCGTAGCCAATTTGACAGCCGACAATGGTTTGGGTTTCTCGGATGCTGACCTTACCGCCAAGGGAAAGAACCACAATGATGCCCTGCATGTCTCCATAGAATGCAGGGGCACTACTCTTGCGCACGTGTTGGTGGACACCGGTTCTTCCCTGAATGTGTTGCCCAAAAAGGCCTTAGACCGGTTGGATTGTGAGGGCCTGGAGTTGAAACCTAGCAACATCATTGTTCGAGCCTTTGACGGATCGAAGAGGATGGTTCATGGAGAAGTAGACATTCCTATTCGTGTGGGTTCTCAAGTATTCGACTCAACTTTCTATGGGATGGATATTCGTCCATCTTATTCCTGTTTACTGGGTCGACCTTGGATTCACAAAGCTGGGGCAGTGACCTCTACCCTACACCAAAAGCTCAAGTACCCTGTCAGAGGGAAGATTGTCACTGTGCAGGGGGAGGAAGAATATATGGTGAGTCATCTGAATTCCTTCCGGTATATCGAGATGGACGGGGAGTTTATTGAAACCCCCTTTCAGTATTTTGAAGAGGTACCTCCAACATTGGCAGCAGCAGAAACAATGGTTGAAGAGGACTTTCCTTTGAAGATGGCTTCCTTGAAGGAAGCCCGGGCTGTAATCGAGAAAGAGGCTCAGAGGGCTGTGCGCAAAGCTAGGACCGGAAGACCTCCTGTGCTCATCACCAATCTAGGAGTGAATGCTATTGGGGATAAAGACGAAGTGGAAGAATCGGAGTTCGATAGCTGGATCTACCGATGACTGACGGTGGATTGAACAATTGGACCGCAAAAGATCATACACCTGTTACTTTTGTTACGCAGTAATGAATTCCTTTGTTTTTGTTATTTGTAATAAACAATGATTTGTAACTCTATGGCCCGGTGTCTTACCCGGGGCACCGTTGGCTTCATTTGTGAGGGCTTATAACTGTCATTTCCATATATCATGAATAAAGACCTTGGACGTATTTCGCATTTCAAATCTTGTGCTCCCTTTCTTTCTTTCTTTCTTTATATATTGCAAAACAGCTGTATTTACACACACTCACTCATACAGGTTTCAATCCACTCTGGATCTCACTGGTAACAACTCTGCTACTGCCAGTTATGACTTCGAAAATCCGATCAACTTAGCCGAAGACGAAGGTGAAGATGATTGCGAAGTGCCTGGCGAACTTGCAAGACTGTTATTCCAGGAAGAAAGGGCAATTCAACCACATGAAGAGCCAGTGGAAACGATAAATCTGGGTACTGAGACAGACCAAAAGGAAGTTAAGATTGGTGCCAACCTGGAGCTCAGCGTGAAGCAACGGTTGATTCAGATGTTACATGATTATGTGGAAATATTCGCCTGGTCCTACGAAGACATGCCTGGGTTGGACACTGACATTGTGGTCCATCATTTGCCGACCAAGGAAGACTGCCCTCCGGTTAAGAAAAAGGTCCGCCATATACGTCCAGAGATGTACGAGAAGATCAAAGCTGAGGTTATGAAGCAATTCGATGTCGGGTTTCTTGCAGTGACTTCTTACCCTCAGTGGGTTGCTAATGTGGTGCCGGTATCGAAGAAGGATGGTAAGGTCAGAATGTGTGTTGATTACAGGGATCTGAACAGGGCCAGCCCCAAGGATGACTTCCCCCTACCTCACATTGATGTTCTGGTTGATAATACTGCTCAGCATAAGGTGTTCTCTTTCATGGATGGTTTTTCAGGGTATAATCAGATCAAGATGGCTCCTGAAGACATGGAAAAGACTACCTTTGTTACTCAGTGGGGCACCTTCTGCTATAAGGTCATGCCATTCGGGTTGAAAAATGCTGGGGCAACCTATCAACGCGCCATGGTTGCTTTATTTCATGACATGATCCATCATGAGATTGAGGTATATGTCGACGACATGATTGCAAGGTCCCAAACTGAGGAGGAACACCTTGACCATCTACAAAAGCTGTTTGACTGTCTGAAGTTGTACAAGCTGAGGTTAAACTCGAACAAGTGCACCTTCGGGGTAAGATATGGGAAGTTGCTAGGCTTCGTCGTGAGTGACAAGGGTATTCAAGTGGACCCTGCCAAGGTTAAAGCCATTCAAGAGATGCCAGTTCCCAAGACAGAGAAAGAAGTCAGAGGCTTTCTAGGACGCTTGAATTATATTGCCCGGTTCATCTCGCATCTAACTGCTACCTGTGAGCCAATCTTCAAGCTGCTGAAGAAAGATCAGGTAGTACGTTGGAATGATGAATGTCAGGCCGCTTTTGACAGAATCAAAGAGTGTCTCCAAGAACCACCCATCCTTATGCCACTGGTTGAAGGGAGACCTCTGATACTATACCTGACAGTACTTGACAACTCAATGGGGTGTGTGCTGGGGCAACATGACGAGTCTGGCCGAAAAGAGCATGCCATTTATTACCTTAGCAAAAAGTTTATCGACTGTGAGACTCGATACTCACTGCTCGAGAAAACTTGTTGCGCTTTGGTATGGGCTGCTCGCCGGCTGAGACAGTATATGCTGACTCACACTACCTTGTTGATCTCAAAGATGGATCCAATAAAGTACATATTTGAAAAGCCTGCTCTGTCTGGGAGAATAGCAAGATGGCAAATGATCTTGACAGAATACGACATCCAGTACACGACTCAGAAAGCTATCAAAGGAAGTGTATTGGCAGACCACTTGGCACACCAGGCAGTAGATGACTATCAGTCAATGAACTTTGAGTTTCCTGACGAGAGCATCATGATAGTGACTGATTGTGAAGTACCTGGACCGGATGAAGGACCTGAGGAAGGATCCCGATGGTCTATGCACTTTGACGGAGGATCCAACGCTTTGGGTAACGGTATCGGCGCCGTGATCATATCTCCTCAAGGCACTCATACTCCACTCACTGTCCGGCTATGTTTCAACTGCACCAACAACATGGCAGAGTATGAGGCATGCATCATGGGTCTTCAAGCTGCGATTGACTTAAGGATTAAGTTTCTGAGTGTCTTCGAAGATTCCGCTCTCGTGATCAATCAGATCAAAGGCGAGTGGGATACGAAACATCCGAATCTTATTCCTTACAAAGAATGTGTGTTGACATTGATCCCCCATTTCACAGAGATAACTTTTGAACACTTTCTAAGAGAGGAGAATCAGTTGGCGGACGCATTGGCTACAATGTCTTCCATGTTCAAAGTCAAATGGGACAATGAGGCTCCCCGAGTCATTATCTGGAAACTGGACGAACCGACATACTGTTGTGATCTTGAGGCTGAGTTAGTGACTGAAAAACCTTGGTACCATGAGGTGAAAAGGTACTTGGAAGCTCAGGAATACCCTGAAGGTGCGTCTGTCAACGACAAGAAGTTTCTGAGAAGGTTCGCAGCAAAGTTCTTCCTCAGCAATGGCATTCTGTACAAGCGAAACCATGATTCGACCTTACTGTGTTGTGTGGATAAGACTGGAGCAGAAAGGATCATGGCAGAGCTACATGAAGGTACATTCGAGACACACTCCAGTGGACACACCATGGCAAAGAAAATCCTCCGGGAAGGGTATTTCTAGTCCACAATGGAAGCCGACTGTTACCAACATTCTCGGACATGTCATAAATGCCAGATTTATGCAGACAAGGTGCATGTTCCTCCAGTCCCTCTGAATGTCCTGACTGCACCTTGGCCTTTTGCAATGTGGGGCATAAATATAATCGGCGAGATTAAACCTACGGCATCCAATGGGCATCGCTTTATCCTGGTAGCGATCGATTACTTTACGAAGTGGGTTGAAGCAGCTTCTTACGCCACTGTAACCAAGAATGTCGTGGCACGGTTCATTCGGCACAACTTGATCTGTCGATACGGCGTCCCAGGAAGAATCATTATAGACAACGGTACCAATCTTAATAACAAGATGATCACTGAGCTCTGCGAGCAATTCAAGATACAGCACCACAACTCTTCTCCCTACCGGCCGAAGATGAATGGGGCTGGAGAAGCAGCGAATAAGAATATCAAAAAAATTGTGCAGAAGATGACAGTGACCTATAAAGATTGGCACGAGATGTTACCGTTTGCTCTACATGGGTACCGTACCTCAGCAAGGACGTCAACCGGGGCAACTCCTTTCTCCTTGGTCTACGGCATGGAGGCAGTCTTACCGATCGAAGTGCAGATACCCTCTCTCCGGATAATGAAGGATGTAGATCTGAACGAAGATGATTGGATCCAGACACGACTTGATCAGCTAAATCTAATTGACGAAAAGAGACTCACTGCTATTTGTCATGGTCAGACGTACCAAAAACGGATGATCAGGGCATTTAACAAGAAAGTCAGACCACAAGAGTATCAAGTTGGGGATCTGGTAATCAAACGTATCATCCTTCCTCAGAGTGATCCCAGGGGCAAATGGACCCCTACATACGAAGGGCCATTTGTGGTTAAACATGTGTTCTCAGGAGGAGCCATGATTCTAACCACTATGGATGGTGACGAACTTCCTCACCCCGCCAATGCAGACATAGTAAAAAGATACTACGCATGATAAAAGACCCGCTAGGTTGACATACCTAGGCAAAAATTAGGGCTTCCCGGCGAACCAAAAGGGTTCGGGCAAAATGAGGGATGAAATGAAAAAAATCTGTACACCTGGCAAGTCGAAAACCTGAAAAGGCGGCTTGGGAAAAAATGGGTATCCCGGTGGACCAAAAACCCGAAAGGGCGGTCCAGGCAAAAGTTAGGGATAAAGCGTAATACTATGTCTCATCGGATCACTTTGCATCCAGAATCCGGTATCAGCTAGCAGGTTCAAAGGGCATCAATCAATCAGCTTCATCTTCAGCTAGGTTATCAAGTGATGAGACGCTCGAAGATATAAAGGCGATAGCAGAGTTGAAACCCATTGGGATTATTCTTTTCACATAGCTGTTTTGTTTTCCTTTGTACAAATTTGTATAAACTCTTTTGCTCGGCGGCGTTCTCTTACTAGGACGTCAGCCTCTTGTATATAAACGCCTATTTACAGGCAAATTCAAAGATCAATATAAATTCACTTTTCAGATCAATTGCCAATTGTTTTTCCTTTTTTCTGTTTTGTTTTGCGAAGAACGTCCAAGGTTCAATTTGTGATATATGCATTTGACAATAACTGCTAACTCATAAATGTCTGCATACGAAACAAAGGATTAATTACAGGTAACATTAGAAACAGGGGCAATAATGAGTGGTTTAAGCGATCTAATTGCTCTGTCCACCAAAGTACCAAGGTAGGTTCAGCTGAAGGACATAACCAAGATATCTTAACTCCCCAGAGAGCGAGCCAGCAAGTCAATGCACCCTCCCCAAGCAAAGTCTACAATCAGCCTTAAGGAAGTTGGGTATCCTCCAATAGATATCAACATTCCCCAACACAATATACGAACATTCTTAACAAGCATCCCCGGCAGTCTTGATCTAAGATTGTTCCCCGGCGGTATATCAGACATTCAGCGGAGCCACTTCCCCAATGTATCTCAAAAATTTCCCCAGGAGAGTCCAATCCAGATTTGCCCAGGAAAGTTTGAATCAATCTCCCCTGCAGGAAGCTTATCCCCAGTAGATTCTGGAAGCTTGCCACCTGTAGAGCACGAACGCGTCCCCCGGCTTTAGTCAAAGGTTATTTCCCTACCAGGGTATAACTGGGTTATCCTCAGCCAAAAGCCACGGAAAGACCATCCTCGGCAAAGTCTTCTTATCCCCAGTGGAGTCTATTAATCCCTTCAACATAACATAACAATGGTATCCCCAACGAAGTTATCTACCAACATCTCAACAGAATACCTCTCTTCCCACAAAGTTTTGTTCCCCAGCAAGATCGCTAGAGTAACTTTCTCCCCGCAGAGTAATCTATTCGCCAAGTTTATTCCCCAACGGAGTCATCTTCTCCTACCTGTATTCCTGCAACCATCACTCCCTAGTGGAAACAAAAGCTCTATATCAGCCCAGGATGTGACTTCCCGGCACCCGTCAAGGATTTATTTTTCTAAGACGAAAACATACATTCATAAACATCGCATTTTTACACACTACATCATGCATATACACATCATAAACATACAATCTCATCTCGCATGTCATACATCATGACATCGCATACAACTAACGTTTTTTCTTTTCAGGACAAAGGTTAATACAAAGATAATTACTATCAACAGTCGCAACTAAAGATCCGATTCTTGTATCTCGCCAGGGTGTATCTGTTGACGATCGATACCAGACCCGATTCCTGTATCTTGCCAGGGTGCGTCTGAAGAGTTTGAGGATCCGATTCCTGTATCTTGCCAGGGTGTATCCGTTGAAGACTAGCAGTACCGGACCTGATTCCTGTATCTTGCCAGGGTGCATCTGAAGAGTTTGAGGATCCGATGCCTGTATCTTGCCAGGGTGTATCTGTTGACGACTAGCATTACCAGACCCGATTCCTGTATCTTTCCAGGGTGTGTCTGAAGAGTTCGAGGATCTGATGCCTGTATCTTGCCAGGGTGTATCCATTGACGACTAACAATACCAGATCCGATTCCTGTATCTTGCCAGGGTGCGTCTGAAGAGTTCGAGGATCTGATTCCTGTATCTTGCCAGGGTGTATCTGTTGACGACTAGCATTACCAGACCCGATTCCTGTATCTTGCCAGGGTGCATCTGAAGAGTTCGAGGATCCGATTCCTGTATCTTGCCAGGGTGTATCTGTTGACGACTAGCATTACCAGACCCGATTCCTGTATCTTGCCAGGGTGCGTCTGAAGAGTTCGAAGATCCGATTCCTGTATCTTGCCAGAGTGTATCTATTGAGGACTATATTCTCCAAGACTCGATTCCTGTATCTCGCCAGGGCACGTCTGAAGAGTTTAAAGATCCGATCCCTGTAACCAGCCAGGGCGCATCTACATAAAAAGTTTGAAGATCAACTCCTGTAACAGGCCAGGTAATTATCTTTCTTTTTCAGGTACGCAAATTCTCGCTAAGGAAACTCTTACGCGATCGAAACCCAGATGGCATCTATAAGCCCATCCACCTATCCATCACCTCTCAACATGGCATCTGTAAGCCCATCTTCCTATCCATCAATCTCCAAATGGCATCTATAAGCCCATTCCCCGCATCATACTGCTAACATGTGAGCGCAAATTTCTGGGCACTCTAGTGTTCAATCATCTTCCACCTTCGGATTACGAAAGGCACGACAGCCAATCAACATCCTCAGGTTTAAGAAGATTGAACAGGGGCAACTGTTGTACCCCAAAATTTTCCCTCTCATATTCTTCAAAGTTTTGCTAGGATCATGCTTCAAAATCTCTCAAGGGTTGCACAGTCCAATTGCCTCATAACAGTCAAAAATTAGGGTTTTGGTTCTGGCAAAGAAATTGAAGTTTCCAAGGGTCCAAACAAGTCCCACATGCTTATAAACATTGTCAAACATCCACAAGCCAAGTTTCAAGACTCACAGCATCAAATTGCACAGTCAAAAACCCTAATTGCTTCATAGTCAAATGCAGGGGCAAAATGGTCATTTGACTGTCAAAAGTCAAAAATTTTGGTCAACATCTTATTTTGAAGCCACAAACATCATTTGATCAATTCTTGATCATGATTCTCAAAGCATGGCTCAAAAAGTCTCAAGATGCAAAAGTTTCTATTTCTGGACAGTTGTAAAAGTCAACTGCAAATTGACCAAGGCATAACTTCCACATGGTTTATCAGAAAAATTCCATCCAAAGCTCATTTTGAATAGAATGACATTTCCTACAACTCATCTTCACACTTCAAGTCCAAGAAATGCTCTCACAAAAAGTTATCAATTTCAACATTATAGGTCATTTTCAAAAGTCAACAAAAAGGCACTTTAAGTCAAAGACCATAACTTGAGATTGGTAAATCAAAATGGCATGGTACCAAAGACATTGGTTAGAGGACTTCAAAACCTTTCCAAAATGTCCAAGAACATGATCAAAGCTTAAAATTTGATCAAGATATGCCTTGTGGAAGTTGGGAAATTTTTGAGAATTTTGAAAACTCAACTTTGCTTCAAATGCCTCAAAATTGCTAATGGGCCTCAATTTCTTCCATGAATCATCACCCAAAGGCCATGCACGACCCATTGACTTTAAAGGGAGTTATTTTCTTATTTTTAATTAATTAATTGAGTTTTTAATCCTATTAATTCATTTAATTTAAATTAAATATGAGAAAAATACTAAATAATGATTTTAAATCTTTTTGATGCAGAAAATCCTTCCATCATGATCTGAATATTTCGTGTACCAATCTCAAGAGGAAAATCTTCCAAAATAGGCAAGTTTTCATGGCAAAAAGGATTGAAAAAGATCATGGAAAATCAAATATTGAAAAGCATTAAAACAATGGATTTTGGGCTGACTTTTAACCTAATTCTATTCACACATATATGCACAACTAAAACCTAAGGCATAAGGACACAGCTGCTGCGCCAAAAACACAAGAACACTTTGCACTTTTTTCACAAAAATCTCAAAACTGAAAACCGATCTAGAGGTTGTTTCAAGGCCTAAAAACTATTCCACTTCACTCCTGACACTACCAGGAAGCTTTTGCAATTGAAATCAAGTCTCCACGCACAAGGAATTGGTAGATTGAAGTCTCACTTTTCATAAAATCATTCATAATCGTTTTTTAAATTCCATGCATTATTTGTGATTTTTAATTGTTGATTTGTACTAATATGAGTGTTCTGAAGCTAATGGCATGCTTGGATTGAACTATTAAGCCCTGTACAAGAATCCACCATGAAAGCTTTTTAGGGTTTCTGAAGTTTGAATTTAGGGCTTTACACGTCTGGAAAAATCAGGCCATGAAACCAACACCATTTGAATCGTGACATCCAAACAATTTGAAATCACCCATCGCGCCCTTTTTATGCTTGCTTAAATCCTAATCGCTATTTTACAGGGTTGAGTTTAGTGGGAGTTTAAAACCCCCGCTATCTATTCTATATTTTCAGGCAAAAACGAAGAAGCAATGGAGAAGACGTTGAGCTGTTGGCTTGTGGTTGGATGGTTTAAACATTGGCGCGTTTTATTTTAATCCAACATAACGCTTGTTTTTTCACATATAATAATCATTGTCCACTAACTATACAAAGTAACGCGTTGGTTGAGTTGGCTTATGCGTTGTCCTACAGGAATTGGGACCTGGGTTCGATTCCCAGGTCCCCCATATTTCTTCATAATTTTGTTTGTAACATGATCAGGTGATACTTCGCTCCAGTGGTCCAACAAACATCCTTGCCTGCTTTCCTGCCAAGTGTCCAGGGGTCTCAATCCAAAGGCTATCACATGAACTCCATCATACGCGCTAGTCAAACACTCCATACACAATCACAAAAAGTCAACAAAGGCCTGGATTGCAGTGGGCCTGATTACTTCAAAGACCTCCCTTTGGGTCCAGACACCCCCAGGGTTTGCTCAATCTTTTTATTCTTTTTCTTTTATTATTTTTTCCCTTTTATTCTTTTTAATTTGTTTTATTGTTTTAATTAATTCACCAAAATAATTTTCATAAAACCAAAAAATCAGAAATCAAGAAAAATAAAAAATGTTTATTTAATATTTAATGCATTAATATATTTTGTAAATAAATTCTAATAATCAATTTAGTTTAATTTTAGGTTTAATTTTAATGTCTTTTCTTAAATAACTAAAATACATAAAAATTAGGTTTTTAGCATTTTTATTCTTTTTCTCAATAAATAAATTATTCTTATTATTATTATTATTAACTATTAATTATTTTGTAAATAAACATGTAATTAAATAATTAGGATAAATTAGGTTAAAACTTTAATCTTTTTTCCTTAAATAATTAAAAAATATTTAGAATTAGGGTTTCTTTAATTAATTCTCTTTGTTTCCATTAAATACAAAAAACATAAAAAAATAACTTCCTTCCTTATTGAATAATTAATTAATTTTCAATTTCAATTTAATTTCTTTAAAGGGTCCAACGCCCTCGAACTTTCGTTTCTAATTTCTTTTCGCGCGTTTGTTTCTATTTTTCATTTTTAATATTATGTAATTGCCCCAAAGCCTTGTAATAGTGGTTAGGAAACTTATTTATTTTCCGCATTTTATTAAAAAAACGGGTCTTTGTTAATTTGGCGATGTATAGACCCGCGCCTTGTAATAGCGTAGGAATTTATTTTTCCGCACTTTAATTTCCGCACCTTTTTAACTGCTAATCACATGAAAGAATGAATGGCCCAAATAAAATCAAAGCGTAGCTCACCCAATGCATGACAAGATAAAACATAATTGAACATGACACACAATTCACACACCACCCCTAGGGTACGCCTCATTGTTGCCTTGCCCCTCGAAAAGTGGTCGTCGAGTATAGGACGTTTTAGCAAGTCCTCATGTCCATGAACATGGCATGGGGGTATCTTCTAAGGTGTCCTACTGTTGGTCTGTTGACCACATTGTCCCTACAAACGAATTGACCCGAACACCTCCAACGGTGGTGCTACCTACCTCTCAATGGTGGGATGGCACTACCTTAAGGACATTTACACAGCCTAATTCCTTAGGGTAGGTGGATGACTCATAGATACTTGCTCTAATTCAAAACAAATCAAAACTTCTTTTCACACCGACACTTTCAAAAAGCTTTCAAAAACAACTTTTCAAACACTCTTGAGGACTGATACAAGAGTTGATTTGAAACTTTAAACGAAACTTTTTCAAACCCACTCACGATTGAAAAGCAAACAAACATTTTTGAAAACACAAATGAGCAAGTATTTAAGAGCCCATGGATAACCATGGATAGAAAGGGTGCTAACACCTTCCCTTTCTATAAATCTACCTCCCGAACCGAGAGACAATCTCATAAGGAATTTTTCTGTGCTTTTGTCCTTTCCATGTTGGAGAAAATAAAAGACGATGGCGACTCTTGCTTCCGCGACATTTCACGAACCAACGTTAAACAGTCAGTTCCAGATCCACCGATCACAACCGGGTTTCGGAAAAAAATTACGCAAATAACCATGTTTCAGATGACTCCCCAAAGGAGGAGCCATCTCACTTGGCGCCTCCACCTAGGGTTTTGCCCTAGGCGCCATCTCACTTGGCGCCTCCCTTGGCTTTTAGCCAAGTGAGATGGCGCATGCTCCTTAAAAGTGAGAGGAGGCGCCATCTCACTTGGCTCCTAGGGCAAAACTAGGGCAAAATGTTGTTTTATAAATAATTCGTCCGTTTCTCCGAAATTTCTCACACTTTCTCGCACTGTATTTTTATTTTGTACTCTGGTTTTTGCGTCATGACGTCGCCTATGATTTTTAGCAGAGATGGTTATGTTATCTTCTCCGCCACGAAACCTGCGATGAAAATGAAATTCTGGCACATTCACTCCATGGAGCGTCTGAAGCGGGAGTTGATGGGATGGCTAGATGGAGACATTGCGGAGGGGGAAAATTCGAAGGATCCAGCGAAAACGAACAACAACCTCATATGCGACAGGAAGACCTAATGTGTGGTTGGAGGAAGTCAAAACAGACAGCGATGTAATGTTGATGATGCATGGGTTAGATGAAATTGTGTTAACAGTTGTAATTTCGTAGATGGAATATCGTTAGTTATTTCTGTACGCGTTTTATTAATTGTAGCAAAATCTGTTAATGGAAAACCCAAATGTTTACAACACAATTATGAAAAGATTTTATGTATTACAATATTTATGTGGTCGAGCCAGACGCCCGATTCAGATAGTTTTTGCGATTGTGTCCGACTTGACGGCATAAACCAAATTTTCTCTACAACCTGTCAAGATCGTCCATTTCTGTTGTGATGCGCTTACTTTTGGGACGACCCTTCTTTTTCCTTCGCATTTGGTCATTGTGCCACACTATTTCGCCGTCGTATGCAGGCCAATAATCTGGTTTTGCTACCAAAGGAAAGTTGTTGTTGTAAACGTTGAGCAACGTTTCAGATTTGTAAATGTTTGACAGAAGTTGCAGTGCGTCTTGATGGGTATGAGCACAGGCGGCAATGACATGAGAGCAAGGCATACGAAATGCTTGAAACCTGCCACAATCGCACCATTGAGAAGGTAAAATGACCCTATATTCTTGTCTTGGCAGGCTTTCATTATGGTCGATTGTCTCTTTCACAATGAAGTTGTGCCTGTGTCGGTCAAACCGTATAACCATGTGAGTGTTGGCTTTAGCACTTTCATCCTTAATGTATTTCATGCAGCTTTCACTCCATAGTTGTCCAGATTGCAACACCGGATTCCATATTTCACCTCTTTTTGCAAATAATGCAGCCATCCTAAAATACGTAGATTTTACCAAGGCAGTGATTGGGAGGTTTCGTATGCCTTTGAATACCCCATTCATTGATTCAATAAGATTCGTTGTCATATGCCCCCATCTTTGGCCATTGTCGTATGACCTAGTCCATTTTTCCACCGGAATATTGTCGATCCACCTACCGGCTTCCGGATTAGACAAACAGATCTCGTTGCGGTAATATTTGAATGTGGGTTGTGTCAATGCATATCCTGCATTCATAACCGCTTTCCTCAATGTTTTGTCCTTGACCTCCCTCGAGAAATTCTGGACGATATGCCTAACGCAATAGACATGCGTAGAAGGAGGGTCATGCCAACCATTTGCTGGATTATTGTAGGCACTTTCAATGGAGGCATGTCTGTCCGAGATCAAACAGAGATCTGGTTGAGGAGCCACGTGTGTCCGCAGATTTTTGAGGAGCCATGCATGTCTGCACCTACACATTTATTTTAGTAAGTCTCCTCCCATAAACTCCAATGGGCTTACATGCACTAATGCAAGGAATCCCAAAGGTTGTCACGTAGCCTGAGCCTAGGCTGCAACAAAGGACACCTCTTATTCTCCAATTGGGGTGGCGACACCATTCATTTTTGTACTCTTTCGCCAAGTCCAATGGCGTCTCCCTTACTGTCCAATCGTGATACATGCATGGGCTGCCACCTAGCCTGCAATAGTGACACATTTCATTTTTTGTACATGCATGCATGCATATGTGTAACCCCCTAGGCTGCCACCTAGCCTGCAAATGTGACACTTCGCAGGCATGCAAGCACAAGCAACCACTATATCAAATTTATTTGCCTATAAATACATACCATATGATACATCTCTCACACCCACACAAGTCTCACTCTCTGCTACGAAATATTTCATAAGTCTATCATACTCTCTATCTCTTCCTAAGTCTTTCATACTCTTAAGCATTTTAAACAATGGCTCTTCTAACAATGGGCGATACTCACAGAGGCACAAGGGAAAACATTGTCGCATTTGTAAGTTTCTTTTTTGGTTATACATTTTTCATACTTCAAATAACGCATTGTTCATCTTAATTAATCTTACACATGTTAAATTATGAACTCGGGACACAAAAAGATTCAGAATCCGTTCGCACAACTACCTGGATCCTGACCCATTTATCGTCCCATATCTGGAATACGCAGGTTTTGGACATGTCATAAAGATCTCCAACTGCACCATTGACTCGAAGTTAATTCTTGCAATGTTGGAAAGGTGGAGACCAGATACCCATACATTCCACCTACCAATAGGTGAATGTACCATCACGCTAGAGGATGTGTACATGCTACTAGGTCTCCCTGTCGACGGTAAGGCCATGAATGGTTCAGTTCAACAACCCAACTCTCAGTGTGAAGAACTGTTGGGCAGGGATATGGTAGAAGGTGGTGGTGTGAGAGGGCAGGGAATACTACTCACTGAGCTGAAAAGTCACTATGCAAGTTTGGAATTAAATGAAAATTCCTCCGAGAATGACAGGGTAGTAAAAGCCAGAACTTATCTTATGATACTTTTTGGTACATTTTTATTTCCCGAAAGTACGGGAAATAGTGTAAATTTTATGTATTTACATTTACTAAGAAATTTTGAAAAAACAAGAAAATATAGTTGGGGTTCTGCAGTTTCAGCCCACCTATACAGTTCCTTGTGCTAAAACGCAGTCAAGGAAAAATGTACATATGGGTGCGCTTTTTTACTACAAGCCTGGGGTTGGTGGAGGATGGAGTCTTTAAACCCCGTCAACAACAACACTTTCGGTTTCTCGTATGCAACATAGTAAGTCATCAAGTTATAGCATTTATAACTATTCATCTCTTCACCAAATATATGCTAAGAATAAAATGTTTCTCATTTCCTTTAGGTACTGCGTGAGGGGTATGGATTACGGCAAGAATCCAAGATTCAATGTCGCACTCTACCGCAATCTGTTGGATCACTTAGGCCCGGATGACGTACGTCATAGCTTTTAACTTTTTCTCAATTAAATTATTTATACATTACTTTTGCGTTAACCTGATTTAAATTTTATCGCAGTTCGTCTGGAGACCATATTTGGGTTTGGCCATGATCCAAACCCGGAGGATGCAGCAACTTGGACCGCGAAGACTGCAATCATTCGGTTCAACATTATGGAGATGCACCACAGCGACCGTGTGAAGATGCAGTTCGGAATGCATCAAGAGATACCAAGTGATCCAACTTGTTTGTCCCCATGGCATCTTAAAAGGGTCGACGCCCAGTGGGGTCTTACCAACTGGAAAGACTTCGCTCCGGAGTGATGTAAGATGTGGCAGAGGCATCACCGCATGTCTTGCAATTCCCAGTTTTCCTAATTCAAGGTAATATGCGACACTCGGATCAATATTTGTGTTGGTACAGGTCAGTTAGTAACCTTGAAAGTGTCTCATCCAAGGTACTTGGTTGACCCACGCACATAATGGGCACAACCCTCGGTTCCCCAACAACAAACCCAAAACCCATCAACCTCCCACCAACCCCCAAGAAGAAACAGACCCACAAACACCCAACCACAGTCCCCACTACAACACAACTACACTAAAATGCCACACAACCAACCACAATCACCACCACACTACCAATACCCCGATATGCCTCACACTCAACCACAATACCAATCCCAATACCAGCACACCCGCATACCCCACACACAATTTCAGTCTTCCACATATCCCAATATGGGCCCCTCAACATCCAGCATTAGCCCTGATATGGGAATGTCGGAAGATTACGAACAAACCGACCCAACCTACCATCAACCACAATATCACCAAACCACCCAACATCCTCAATACCAAACACCCCAAGATCCATTTCCTTTATACCCACCGTACTCAGACGATCAATGCTACAGACCCACTATGGAACCCCACCCACCGCCAACACGACCAAACTTTGAGGGTATGGGTAACCGACTGTACCTAATCGGATCTTTTAGATATGAAGATCTGACTTATTTTATGGATCCGGACCGCATTGACTTCGCTGGGCCATCGACCTTGCCGCAGCAGGAAACGCGACGACACCTAGAACGAGAAAGGCGAGGACGGGGATGCGGAACCGGGGGTCATTACCGGGTTCCGGGGGATCACTGATTTATCTGTTTTTTTTTCCTGTATTTTTTTATCCATTTTTTTAATCTGTTTTTTTATCTGTTATTTTAATGTAATACAATTGGATGTAATTATTTTTTTTTAATAAAAATTCCATTTATTTGATCCTCTGTCCAACACGCAACGCACCGGACAAAAAAAAAAATCAATTTTTGCCCTAAAAATACACCTAGGCGCCATCTCACTTGGCTTAGGGCATGCCCTAAGCACATAGGCGTTAAGTGAGATGGCGCCTCCCCTTAAAATATAGGTGCATGCGCCATTTCAGATGGCTCCTCCTTTGGGGAGTCATCTGAAACATGGTTATTTGCGTATTTTTTTCCGAAACGCGGTTATTTGCGAAATATTATTTTAATAATTGGTTATTAATAAAAAAAATTCGAAATTTTCAACAGATTTTGGTCAGGATTTTATCCCAACTTCTTGGCATTTTTTCAGATAGTTCCAAGATGATTTTGTCAGAATGGCCAGCATAAAAGTTATAGAGGATGTTTCAAGCTTTCCAAAACATCCAAGATCATAAATTTATCATACTTGAGCTAGGAGATTCATGGGCATGAAGTTGGGCATCCATTCTTAAATTGCAAGTCATTTTGTTGAAGAACATATAACAAAGTCCTTATGCCATGCTGCATAATCTTACTTTGCAGGCCTTTTAACTTTAAAATCTATCCATAATCAGATGTTTACACAATTGATTGAACCATTATCCAAGTGATTTAAGTATTGTCCATTGCATCATTCCATTTATAGCACAAAGGCACCATTGCCATTCACATAAAGCATGCTTTATACAAAGTCAGCTCTCCTTGAGCCTGTCAACTATTTTTTCTGCACACACAATGTCAAAGCAAGAAATAACATGCCTAAAAACTCCTAGCCACTTCAGACCCCTTTTGTACCATGCATTGGGACATCAAATTTCACATAACTTGGTTATTTCATCTCAACCAAACCAGAATTTTGACAACTTGTAAAACAAACCCTCTCATCCTCTTAAACCTCCTCTATAAATAGAGAGGCCATTTTCAAGCTAAAGGGCAGACTTATTTTTGTGTAGATAAGTTTCTCAAAACCCTTTATACTCTCAAAAAACCATAACTGTCCATAAAACCTCCACTTTTGAGCTTTGAAGTCCAAATCTTTGAACCTCTCACACCTTACAAGTTCTATCCAAACAAACTATCCAAACACTCCATATACATCATATAGAAGTTGTCTAAACTCAAGAATAACTTCTGTAACATCACTATTTTCTAAACTCAAAAAATAGCCACCTGCAACTTGACTTCTCCAACTCAAAATTAAAACACAAATTTTTGTTTCAAGGTAAGTTTTCTTGACTTTGAACTCTTCATACAAACATCATTAGTGGTTCATTTGTGAAGATAAAATGTAGATATCATTTCCTTGAAGTTAACCATATGCTTGCTTTTCATTTTCACTAACCATGTGTTGAGAACTGACTCATATATGCAGCAGAAAATGTTGGAAGTAAAAAACAAAGTATGAGCCGATGCATAACTCTATGTGTCGACACATATTAGGTACAAAAGAGGTTATGAGTCGATAGAAAACACGAGTGAGTCGACACATAACAGAAATGAGTCGATACAAACCTTTATGTGTCGACTCATACTGAGTTGTTTTTGACTTCCAGGAGCAAAGAAATGATATGTATCGATACATAAGTGCATGTGTCGATGCAAAACAAGTTATGAGCCGACACAATCCTTTATGTATCGACTCATACTGAGTTGGTTTTGATTTCCAGGAGCAAGGAATGATATGTATCAATGCATAAGTGCATGTGTCGATACAAAACAGACATGAGCCAATGCATAAGTACATGCGTCAATGCATAAAAGTTTTCGTATCAATGCGTAAGTGTATGTGTCAATACATAAAAGTTTTTGTTAAAACAATTGTTTTTTACATTATATTTATGTTTCTTTATATTTTTATTATTATTAATTATTCAATATGGTTGTAATAGTAATTAGGTTCTAATTGCTTTCATTCCCCATTTGTAAATTTGTATCCACCATCCCCTAAACGATGTAATAGCGTAGGACTTTAAAATTCCGCAATTTATCGCTTTCGAATATAAATACTAGTAATTAGGATGCGTATGGAAAGACTAAAAATCAAACAATAGAGAACCCTAATTTCAAGACGAAAAAGCATGAAAAACAAACACTTTTCACACTTGCACCTCTAGGGTTAATCTCACTTGTTGCCTTGAGAAAAATAGTCATGTCCCTCGAATGTGAGATACTTTAGCAAAGACCCTCGAATATAAGATCGTAGTCCCTCGGTGACCCTTTGATGTTGCCGTCGGTAAACGAACTTAGACCCTTACAAAAAAATTCTAAGGTATCCTACAATGTTGCCTTCTATGACTATACGACGACCCACGCCCGTCCTTTCACATCTAATGATAGGGCTTCTTATCAATCAATGGTAAGATAGCAATATCTAAAGGAGGAGGAAATGAACAAAGACTTTTTCAGTATGTAGAACGCTCGTAGTTGCTTGCTCACAACATTTCAAAACATCTTTCAAATTCACCAACACTTTTCCATGAAATATTTTCAAAATTCAACACTTTGTATGCATTTTTATAGAAACGAGAATCATTACAAATTTCGCCTAAACAAAGGCACTTTTCAAAAATACTTTCAAAATATCACAAACACATTTTAAATAAAGAATTTAAAAGTGAGATAGCAATTAAGATCCCTTAGATAACTATGGATGAAAAGGGTGCTAACACCTTCCCTTTTCATAACCTACCCCCGAACTCAAGAAAATTCTCCAAAGGTCTTTCCTGTTTTTTTCACCCTTTCCTCTATTGGATAAAATAAAAGCCGGCGGCGACTCTTACTATCCGCAAGAATTGTAATCAAACGCAAAACACCCAATTCAGTTGTCCCACCGTATTATAGAACTAGCACTCTGTTGGGGACATACTTAAAAGTGGGGTTACCTTAGAGACTAGATCACATTTAAATGCTTTAATTTGTTTGATTTGTGTGCTTTACATTTTTGGGTCCTTTTTTGGGTTTGTATTGATCCTCTACCCGGATCTGGGAACATTATTAGGTAAGTAGCAAATATTGTGGAGACTGTAAGGCATAGACTGATATGGTTGAGACAATAGCTAGGTTAGTGTGACACATTTGTTGGTACCAGCATCCCTTGAGTCCAGTCAAGGAGAATACGGGGCCGCTGTATGGTGTCAAGAAGCACTAACTGACCGTAGAACCTTTAATTGAACAACTTGGCCATTAGGAAGTAGTGAGATAGCCAGTTTTGGTGCAGTCTGAAGTTGGTTGATACTCGATGCTACGCTCATTAAGATTGGACTTTCGGGATATTTCGGTCGCAAATAAAGACGCTTGCGCTGAAACAATGTCCAATGAAGAAAGATCAGTGATATTGAGATTCCCTAGAACCCGATTACTTTCTAGGACAGGTTGAACCAACTAAACTTCAAGAGGGTACTTACCTATAAAGCCCATGCAAGCCTAAACCTAAGGACTTGTTTGTATGCTTGTATATGATTATTTGTACATAACATCATGACATCATGCCATAGAATTTTTAATAACTATTTCAAGGGTATCAAGGGTTTGTGATGCAGGGTTATCAAGAGGCAAGATGATTTAATTTCCTCGAGCCAAATGCTGTCAAAAACCAAAGCACGGTAACTTGAGTCAAGGGCTATGACCCACTTGACATGGTGAGCTTGATTCTCGTGGTAGGGCATTTAACGATACGAATTTCTTCAAAGCTATAATCAAAGTTCAACTTCTGACATTTTCTTATATTTACCCAACGAGACCCTTGAAAACATTGCATTTTACATATCATGCATGTCATTGCATAACAGGTATTCTCATGACAGGTTTCTCATTTTCTCACTGTTTATTTCAATAAGAAATTTGCTCTAGAGGAAACAGTTAAAGATCTCCAAGCTCAGAACGCCCAATTCCAATAAATGTTCCTGAACTTAGCCAAGGGGCAGGAAGATATGAAAGTACTCTTCACCTAAGGGAGAAAGATGAAGGAAAAGAAACGAGTTGGCATCCTAAACACGGGGAAGACGTTTAAAGGGCCCATCGAACAAGCCCAAATTGAAGAAGGTTCCTTCGAAGAGAATGAAAATCAAGATGAAGATGCTAGGAGCACCCGTGATAGGGGTGGAAACAATCAAATCTCTAAAGACGAGGATTATTCTAATGAGCAATATCCGCCGTTCGACGACATATATAAGCAACTAGAAGATAGACTGAAAGATGTGGAGATCTAAGTTGTGCCTGGCTTGGACTTTGAAGACTTGGGTTTGGTGCTTGGGGGTAGTTATTCCCCATAAATTCAAGATTATAATCTTTTCCAAGTACGACGGTTGTCGTAACCCAAATTTGTCCTACCCCGATGATTTTATCTTCCAAGATTAGAATGATAAAGAAGCATTTAACTAAGGATGGTACAACAATATCTGATGGCCCAATCTTATTATTTAAGTCAATCAGGGGTGTATTTTAATTCAGGAGAATGGGGCTATCTGAATCAGAAAGACTCATGTATCTGTGAATCCATTCGCAAGGCATGTTGGCCATTTTCCCATGCGATTCGTAAATGGAAATTATTGGAGTAACTATAAAGTACTAAATGATTAAATTAATATTAGTAAAAGGGAGGTTGAAATTAAGTTAAGCCCACTCAATTTTAAATTGCGTAACTTTATTTAGGTTAAGTAAAAACAGGGGGATGGCCCAAAGGAATTGAAAGCATTGAGATGGCCCATTTTTGTTTAAGCAAGAAAGGGAGGTGTATGTCTTCTTAAGCCCATTTTGATCTATTTTGAAAATCGTCCCATTTTGTTTAAACATTACTTTGCGGCTTATTTATTCAAAATGGGTCCATTAGTCTTACTGGGATATGATTGATATTAAGACTATTTATTTCTTTTTTATATAAAAGATAAATAATTAAAATATATTTCTTAAAAAGAAAAAACGTAATATATTACTATTTTTTTTATTTTTATAGTAGTAATTAGTTATATTCTAGTTATTAAAGAAGGATGTTGGATCAAGTTTTTGGAGAAAAAAGTGAAAGCCCAAAATTTGAAGCGTTTGATGCAGGGCCCATATTTTCAAAAACACCTACTGTTCTAATCAGAAGAGATTTACGCACGTTTACTCCAAAAACCAATACTGTAGAAATCTAAAAGCCAAACTGAATCCAAACTTGCACATTACCAGCAATCAATCTCAGAATTTCAATAAATGATATCCATTATATTTAATACATTCAGATCTTAAAACCTAATCAGAATTCTATTACAAATCTCATATAACAGCAAATCCAGAAATTGCAAATCTGTACTGAATCTTTATTACATAATAACAAATCCAATATATTACAACTATAATCAAGTCTCATTATAGTATAGAATCAAATCACAGAATAACAAATATGGAAAAATCCAATTACATCCAATTACAATTAATAACGAATCAATTACAATCCCTAATTTCACTAAATCCCTAAGTCTAAGTTCTAACTGAAATTGAAAACCCTAAAAATACTAACTATAAATAAGCATAAAAGATACAGAAAATTGGGGCAATTTTTTTAACAGAAGAAGAACAGAGTGGGCGCGGTTCGTTGATAGAGACATAAAAACCATGGGGCGTTTTACAGAGACAGAAAAACAAGAAAGAAGGAAATTGAAGAAGAACCGAGACCTTAACGTTGAAAGAAGAAGCGATTAGAGTTTCCAGATCGGAAACCCTAATCGCTAGCCGTTGAAATAGCCATCGCTGCCGCCTCCCTTGCTCCGTCACTCCATCACCACCATCCTTAAGCACCATAACATGCGAAGCAAAGAAGAGCAAGGGATTAGATACCCAATTGAAAAGCAGAAACTCAAAATTCAGAATACAGAGACAAAAGGGGTGAGCTTAGCTTTATAGTTTTCTGATTATGGATTTGGGGAATTGTTGGATGGGTTTTATAGACGCCACCTGAGGTTATAGAGCACTAGTGTTTGGTGTTCGCGGTGGAGAGAAAGAAAAAAGGGAAGAAGATGAAATGTTGTGGTAAATTCTGTGAAATGAAATTGAAAATGAGTAAAAACAAATTCTCTTATCCGTTCGTATCCCATGCACCGCACCCACAGTAATAATCATGCTCCCGCGTTTATCATCCATGTGATTTTGATCAAACTGTCGTAAGGCCTAGCCACATGATAACTCCCATACTCCATCGCGCTCTCAATCATTCAAGGTTCCAAAAGAATATGTAGTGGGCCAAGCCCAAACGTTATCCACACCCCTCTCTGTATTTTTGCTAAACTAGTAAACAAACTGCACCCCCCTTCCCGGGCTCGTAATGGGCCTAACCCCAACTGTTTTTCACACCCCCCAACTCTTACTGCATAACTAGGCTTAAACCCAGATTTGCTTAAATAATTATTTTATTTATTTCTTTTATATTTTTTATATATTATATTTTATTTATATTATCATTATAAATTACTTATTTCCTTTTTATTAATAATTATAATTATAATTATTAATTTTTATTACCATATTTTAAATATTATTATTATTATTTATTATATGTAAGTATTACTATATGATCAAATAAATTATTTTCATGTTAAAATTGCATATATTATTTTCTATACTATTTGCATTAAATCCTTTCTAATCATGCATTAATCAAGATTTTTTTTACAATTAATACAATTAAAAAACACAAACAAATCTCAAAATATTTTTCGCAATAAACTGAACTAATCAACTGTTTTTGCAAATGGGTTTCAAGCTGGTTTTGGCTTACTGCGTTCTCAGTCAAAATCTCCGCAATCACTACTCCCGACTGAGTGCGAAGTGATTCAAAATATGCTTGCAAACTCCTAAAAAAACACCAACCCATATGAACTACAAATTGGGGCTCTGATTCCTCATAAGAGGATACGTAGGCACGCGATCTAAAATCGTGGCGAGTCTTGCTAATTAAAACTTAAAACCATGTTTATCCCAAACCTAAACCTAGAGCTTAATATCCTTGTGAACAAGGTGGATGAAAGGTTCCTAACACCTTCCTTTCGTCTAATTGAGTCCGAAACCTAGAATATCTGTCCACGAATTAGGGTTTTCTGTTAGGTTCCATTCCCTAGGATAAAAACTAATAGTGGCGAATCTTGATTAAAAAACCAGTTGTTACAGCTGGCGACTCTACTGGGGACTCTCCTTAACCCTAGGTTTTAGGTCTCTTTTGGGTTTTTATTTTTATTTATTTATTTGCATTAATTTATTTATTGAATTTTTTTTATTTTCTTGTCTATTTTTCCTTATTATTATATATTTACTATGTGGCGGATTTTTATTTCAAAAAAAAATATTATCAATAAACCTTAAAAAGAAGGTTCATCTATTAGCTTAGGGGGTACATCATCCCTGCGAGTTTATGTGACGACTTCGCCTAGAGTCGATGAACTTCGGAAAAAATAATACTTATCAAGAGATATCCTCTTGATGAGTAGGACTTTGGAAGGTCATTCATGACTCTTTGTAACAACCTTAACCCAAAATCTCATGACGAGACCTTTCACGACTTTGAGACGAAAGTTTCGGTCCGTAAAGAGGCTCCGCCTAAGGGAGGCCCTTGTGCCTTTTCCCTCTAGTGTTATTCATGACACCCTTAAGGAAGCCACCTTTTGGGAGGATAAACCAATCGTAGGTCAAAATTAAGGAGCATACCTTCTAGGGGTACTTATCACAAAAACCCTATAACGCCTGTAATTTAATTAATTATTTATTTAAATTATTTTTGGAATATTTGAGAATATGTGTTGTGATTAATTGGATTTAATTATTTTATTAAGTGGTGAAATAATATTAGAAGTATAATATTATTTGATGTGGGCTTGTTTTAAGGAATGAAAGTAGTAATAAGGGGGTGTATTAGTTTTAAGCCCAATAAGAAATAAAGAGAATAATAGGTTATTCTATTGTTGTTAGAAGGAATAGAAAGAAGAGGCAATAGAAGAATAAGGATTGAGAAGAAGAACGTGAAACTGATGGAAAAAGAGGAAAGAACGACAGAATGAGGTTTCGACCCGAAGTTATAAAGCGACCTTCAATCCAAGTTAAGGGTAGGGTTCTAACTCTATAATTGGGTTCATGATGATTGGTATGTGGGGTTAGAGGTGATTGTTGTCTTGTTCATGAATTGAATATTTATGATGTTGTATGACGTGAAATTGATGAATTATAGATGAATGATGATGTCCCAAAGTCGTTTAATTGACGTAGAATTATAGGATAATTGTAAGTGATGATTATCTATGATTAGATTAAGTTTTTAGGGCTTAAAGTATATAATCCATAGTGAAAACACCGAGAAGATCGCAAAATTTATGCAGGATTTAACAGGATGCGTCGACCTCACACATGATGTATCGATACATGAAGGTTTAGAGACTCAGGATGAGTCGACACGAAGAGGTTTTGCGTCGATACATGAGTGCTTTTAGACTCAGGATGAGTCGATCCATAGGAGCATGTGTCGATACATGCTGTGTGTTAGACCCAGGATGAGCCGATCCAAGAGAGGATGCGTCGACTCATGTTATGAATTCAGTGTAGTACGCGTCGATCCAAGGAGTTATGCGTCGACCCATGTTGTCTGGTTTTTGGTAGATTCAATTTGAAAATGTTGTAACTTGAGTTTTAGGATGCTGTTTGAGATGTCGTTTGAAGCGTTGAGTAGCTAACGCGATGAGCTTTATTCTTAAGGGTTAAAATGAAATAGAAAGGATAACCATAGTATTTTAATTAGTTCCCTTGTTGATTTTTATGTTGGTTATATGGAGAAGAATGACAATGAGATGCTTAGAAGTTGTTGTTTGGTTTGTAACAGTAGGACTAATAATAATAATAATGATGTAAAATTACATAATAGCAGTATGTAGATGTTTGATGACTTAGAAGTAATCCTTAGTTGATTAGCTAATTTCAGGTAATATCTAGTATAAGCCTATGGCCAACGTTGTGAAATTAATGAGTTACTATCGTATTAAAGTACAATTGAGTTATTGATGAGATGTTACTAACGAAGTTGTGTTTGATGAATAAATGATGTTTGATGAATAAATGATGTTTGATGAATAAATGATGTTTGATGAATTATTATTAATGATATGAGATGTTTGATGAAGAGATGTTGAGATGCTTTTGAGATGTAGGCCTTTGGCCAACGATGATGTTGTATTGAGATGTTGTTAATTATGGTGTTATTATTACATTCATGATTGTGTCGCATACATTGCATTTTGAGATGGAGCTTATGCTCGTTGAGATGGCCTGTATTGGAAAATATGAGATGAAGGCTTATTCCTTGTTGATGCCTCTATTAATTGGCAAATTTTTGAGATGGGAGTTCTTCTCCAATGGTACTACATGCATTTGCATAGTATTGAGTCGCATTATATGACTGCATAAAGAAGTGTGTATTGATGTGGTGAATGTGTATTATTATTGTTGATTTTGAGATGAGAAGTGGTGATGTTATGTGATTTATTTTAATATATTAATTATCATGCACTTTATTATATTGTTAAATATCTCACCCCTTCTGTTTGAATGTTTCCCTTATGTTGGTAACGCGCATGTAATCGAGAGTAAAGGTTGTATACCTTCAGTAGTTCAAGTCGGTGTCATTGCTCTGATATTGAACACTCGGGGGGATGAACGCTTATTGCTTTTGATTTTTGATTATTCATTTGTTGAACTTTAAGTTGATTATTATTAAATTGTGTTATTTTGAAGTTGTTGTAATGATAACAGAGATGTTATTAAGAATTTCCGCTGCGTAGATGTTGAATTAATTAACTAAAGATGTTATAATGATGGTTCATCCGATGTTTTAAAAGTGTTATGTATCCACGATGAATGAAATGAATTTTTATAGAAGAATTTGTGGCATCTGGATTAGTTTGCATGAATGATTTTTATAACTCTGATTTATTTATATAAATTGTCGGGGTAGAATTGGGGTGTTACAAAGTTGGTATCAAAGCAAAAGGTTGGTCCGACCTTTTCGTCGAGTCATAGTTGTCTAACAATCAAGTATTGTTAATTTGAGTTCTAACTGTTGTTTATGTTGTAGTGAGAAGTTGAGATGGTTGGAAGGAATGATGCTGCACTTGCTGCTGCTTTAGAAGCAATGACTCATGCGATCGAAAATTAGCTGAATGCTGACGGGAATGCTGGATCTCGTAGCTTGGCGACTTTCCAGAGAGAGAATCCACCTACGTTCAAGAGAAAGTATGATCCTAACGGAGCATTGGAGTGGTTGAAAGAGATTGAGAGAATCTTCCATGTGATGGACTGCACTCCAGCACAGAAGGTTCGGTATGGGAATCATATGCTAACAGTCGAGGCTAATAACTGGTGGCTAGAGACTTGTCAGAAGTTGGAAGCTACATGTGAGAATGTCACTTGGGCTGTGTTCCGAAGGGATTTTCTGAGGAAGCACTTTCTTGAAGATGTCCATGGTAAGAAGTAAATTGAGTTCCTTGAGCTGAAGCAAGGGAATATGTCAATTGTTGAGTATGCTGCCAAGTTTTCCGAGTTGGAAAAGTTTTATCCGCACTACGCTGAGGAAGATGCTGAGTTTTCGAAGTGTATCAAGTTTGAGAACGGGTTACGCCCGGAGATCAAGAAGGAAGTTAGATACCAGAAGATCTGTGTCTTTGCTGATTTGGTTGATAGTTGCAAGATTTATGAGGAGGATAATAATGCTCATTACAAGATTATCAGTGAGAAGAGGGGTAAGCACCAACAAAATCATGGTAAGCCTTATGATGCCCCAGCTGGTATAGGAGATGCTCCTGCTGGTGTAGTTTGCCTTAAGTGTGGAAAATTTGGGCACAAGAGTAATGTGTGCACTACTGAAGTGAAGAGGTGTTTCTGCTGTGGCAAGAATGGACATGTTGTATCTGAGTGTGAACATAAGAATGTAATTTGTTTCAATTATAGAGAAGAAGGGCATATTGGTAGTCAGTGTCTGAAACCGAAGAGGGCTCAGTCAAGTGGTAAAGTGTTTGCTTTGGTGGAGGATCAGACAGCTGTTGAGGACAGACTTATCAGAGGTACATGTTTCATTAATAGTACTCCTTTAATTTCTATTATTGATACCGGTGCTACGCATTGTTTTATTGTGGCTGATTATGTTGAAAGATTGGGTCTTGTGTTGTCTTCTATGAATGGAGAAATGGTCATCGATACTCCAGCCAAGGGGTCGGTGACTACTTCTTTTTTGTGTTTCAAGTGTCCCTTGTCGATCTTCAACAGAGACTTTGATGTTGATTTGGTTTGTTTACCATTAAGAGGTTTAGATGTGATTTTGGGTATGAACTGGTTAGAGCATAACTGTGTTCATATTAACTGTTATGACAAGTCGGTGAAGTTTTCTACTCCTGAAGCAGAAAAAGATAGTCTGTTGTCTGCTAGACAGTTGAGGAAGTTGATGCAAGAGGAAGCACAAATGTTATCGTTGATGGCGTCGCTATCTGTAGAGACTCAAGCTATAATTTAGGAATTGCAGGTGGTGTGTGAATTTCCTGAAGTTTTCCCTGATGAGATTCTTGATGCACCTCCGGAGAGGGAAGTTGAGTTTGCGATTAATCTTGTACCTGGTACCAGACTTGTGTCTATGTCACCATACAGGATGTCTGCATTTGAATTGTAAGAGTTAAAGAAGCAATTGGAGGAGTTACTTGAGAAGAAGTTTGTAAGACCAAGTGTATCTTCGTGGGGAGCTCCAGTGTTGTTAGTAAATAAGAAAGATGGAAGTATGAGGCTTTGTGTTGATTATAGACAGTTGAATAAAGTGACGATTAAGAACAAGTAACCGCTTCCAAGAATAGATGACTTGATGGACCAATTGGTGGATGCTCGTGTGTTTAGTAAGATTGATCTGAGGTCGGGTTACCATCAGATTAAAGTGAAGGATGAAGATATCCAGAAGACGGCTTTCAGAATGCGTTATGGACATTATGAGTATTCGGTGATGCCTTTCGGTGTTACTAATGCGCCGAGAGTATTCATGGAATACATGAATCATATCTTTCATACTTATTTGGATTAGTTCGTGGTGCTGTTCATTGATGATATTTTGATTTACTCTAAGTCAGAAAAAGAGAATGTTGAACACTTAAGAGTAATATTGCAAGTTTTGACAGAGAAAAAGTTGTATGCAAAGTTGTCCAAGTGTGAGTTTTGGTTAAAGGAGGTTAGTTTTCTTGGTCATGTGATTTCAGGTAGTGGCATTGTTGTAGATCCATCGAAGGTTGATGCTGTGTTGCAATGGGAAACTCCAAAGTCAGCTACTGATATTAGAAGCTTCTTGGGATTAGTTGGTTATTATAGAAGGTTTATCGAAGGTTTTTCCAAGTTAGAACTTCCATTTACTAAGTTTACTTGTAAAGGTAGAGCTTTTGTATGGGATGTTCAGTGCGGAGAAAGTTTTGTAGAATTGAAGAAGAGGTTGACATCGACTCCGATTTTGATGTTGCCTAATCCAGGAGAGCCTTTTGTGGTGTATTATGATGCTTCTATGATGGGTTTAGAAGGTGTGCTTATGCATAATGGTAAGGTAGTTTCTTATGCGTCAAGGCAGTTAAGGACTCATGAGAAGAACTATCCTATGCATGATTTAGAGCTTGTTGCAGTTGTTTTTGTGCTGAAGATTTGGAGGCATTATCTTTATGGTTCTAGATTTGAAGTGTTTAGTGACCATAAGAGTTTGAAGTATATTTTCGATCAGAAAGAGTTGAATATGAGGCAACGAAGATGGTTGGAATTGTTAAAGGATTATGATTTCAGGTTGAATTATCATCCAGGAAAAGAAAACATGGTAGCTGATGCGTTAAGTCGAAAGACTTTACATATGTCAGCAATGATGGTTCAAGACTTGGAAATAATTGAGCAGTTCAGAGATATGAGCTTAGTTTGCAAGGTTACTCCGTGAATTATTATGTTAGGTATGTTGAAGATTAATAATGAATTTCTAGACAGTATCAGAGAAGCTCAGAAGTTGGATGTTAAACTGGTAGATTCGATGGTTAGAATCGATCAGTCTGAGAATAATTATTTTAAGCTAGATGCGCAAGGTGTGTTGAGATTTTGTAACCGGATTTGTATTCCTGATGATGTTGAGATGAAGAAGGTGATACTTGAACAGAGTCATAGAATTAAGTTGAGTATTCATCCAGGAGCTACTAAGATGTATCAATATTTGAAAGGTCTATTTTGGTGGCATGGAATGAAGAGTGATGTGGCTCGATTTGTGTATGCATGTTTGACTTGTCAGAAGTCGAAAGTTGAGCATCAGAAGCCTGCAGGGTTGATGCAACCGTTAGAAGTTCCAGAATGGAAATGGGATAGAATTTCAATGGACTTTGTGACGCGGTTGCCTAATACCTTAAGAGGACATGATTCGATTTGGGTTATTATTGATAGGCTTACGAAGTCAGCTCATTTTATTCCTATTAACATCAGCTTTCCAGTGTCGAAGTTAGCTGAGATTTATACGAGTGTAATTGTGAAGCTGCATGGTGTTCCTTTGTGCATTGTGTCAGATAGAGATCCAAGATTCACTTCTGATTTTTGGAAGAGTTTGCAAGAAGCGTTGGGTTCTAAGTTGAGATTGAGTTCAGCGTATCATCCTCAGGCAGATGGTCAAACTAAACGGACGATTCAATCGTTGGAAGATTTGCTAAGGGCATGTGTTCTTGAGCAGGGAGGTTTAAGGGATGCTTATCTTCTGTTGATATAGTTCACTTATAATAACAGTTACCATCCCAGTATTGGGATGGCACCTTTTGAGGCGTTGTATGGTCGAAGATGTAGAACTCCATTATGTTGGCATGAATCTGGTGAAAGTGTAGTACTTGGACCTGAACTTGTTCGTGAAACTACTGGGAAGGTGAAGTTGATTCAAGAAAAGATGAAAGCTTCCCAAAGTAGGAATAAGAGTTATCATGACAAGCGAAGGAAGGATTTAGAATTTCAAGCTGGTGAGCATGTGTTTTTAAGAGTTACACTTGTGACTGGTGTTCAGCGAGCGTTGAAGTCTAAGAAGCTCACTTCTCATTTTATTGGACCATATCAGATTTCAGAGAGAGTGGGGAATGTTGCTTATAGAGTGGCTTTACCGCCTAATCTTTCGAATTTGCATGATGTGTTTCATATGTCGCAACTTCAGAAGTATATTTCAGATCCATCTCATGTGATTCATGTGGATGATATGCAAGTACGGGATAATCTTATGGTGGAGACGATGCCTGTACAGATCGCGGATCGTGAAATAAAGACTCTGAGGGGAAAAGAGATTGCTTTGGTTAAAGTGGTTTGGCTAGGAGCTACGGGAGAAAGCATGACCTGGGAGTTGGAGAGCAAGATGCGAGACTCCTACCCTGAGTTGTTTGATTGAGGTAAATTTTTGAGGACGAAAATATTCTAAGTGGGGGAGAGTTGTAACGCCCGTAATTTAATTAATTATTTAATTAAATTATTTTTGGAATATTTGAGAAGATGTGTTGTGATTAATTGGATTTAATTATTTTATTAAGTGGTGAAATAATATTAGAAGTATAATATTATTTGATGTGGGCTTGTTTTAAGGAATGGAAGTAGTAATAAGGGGGTGTATTAGTTTTAAGCCCAATAAGGAATAAAGAGAATAATAGGTTATTCTATTGTTGTTAGAAGGAATAGAAAGAAGAGGCAGTAGAAGAATAAGGATTGAGAAGAAGAACGTGAAACTGTTGGAAAAAGAGGAAAGAACGACAGAATGAGGTTTCGATCGGAAGTTATAGAGCGACCTTCAATCCAAGGTAAGGGTGGGGTTCTGACTCTTTAATTGAGTTTATGATGATTGGTATATGGGGTTAGAGGTGATTGTTGTCTTGTTCATGAATTGAATGTTTATGATGTTGTATGATGTGAAATTGATGAATTATAGATGAATGATGATGTCTCGAAGCTGTTTAATTGACGTAGAATTATAGGATAATTGTAAGTGATGATTATCTATGATTAGATTAAGTTTTTAGGGCTTAAAGTATAGAACCCATAGTGAAAACACAGAGAAGATCGCAAAATTTAGGCAGGATGTAACAGGATGCGTCGACCTCAAACATGATGTGTCGATACATGAAGGTTTAGAGACTCAGGATGAGTCAACACGAAGTGGTTTTGCGTCGATACATGAGTTCTTTTAGACTCAGGGTGAGTCGATCCATAGGAGCATGTGTCGATACATGCTATGTGTTAGACCCAGGATGAGTTGATCCAAGAGAGGATGCGTCGACTCATGTTGTGAATTCAGTGCAGTACGCATCGATCCAAGGAGTTATGTGTCGACCCATGTTGTCTAGTTTTTGGAAGATTCAGTTTGAAAATGTTGTAACTTGAGTTTTAGGATTCCGTTTGAGATGCCGTTCGAAGCGTTGAATAGCTAACGCGATGAGCTTTATTCTTAAGGGTTAAAATGAAATAGGAAGGATAACCATAGGATTTGAATTAGTTCCCGTGTTTATCGTTATGTTGGTTTTATGGAGAAGAATGACGATGAGATGCTTAGAAGTTGCTGTTTGGTTTAGAACAGTAGGACTAATAATAATAATGATGTAAGATTACAGAATAGCAGTATGTAGATGTTTGATGACTTAGAAGTAAGCCTTAGTTGATTAGTTAATTTCAGGTAATATCTAGTATAGGCCTATGGCCAACGTTGTGAAATTGATGAGTTGTTGTCGTATTAAAGTACAGCTGAGTTGTTGATGAGATGTTATTAATGAAGTTGTGTTTGATGAATAAATGATGTTTGATGAATAAATGATGTTTGATGAATTATTATGAATGATATGAGATTTTTGATGAAGAGGTGTTGAGATGCTTTTGAGATGTAGGCCTTTGGCAAACGATGATGTTGTATTGAGATGTTGTTAATTGTGGTGTTGTTATTACATTCATGATTGTGTTGCATACATTGCATTTTGAGATGGAGCTTATGCTCGTTGAGATGGCCTGTGTGATACGGTGACAGAACCGACTGTTAATACTCGTTTGTGTTTTACATTTTTTATTCGCAAAATGTCGCGGTAAGCAAGAGTCACCATCGACTTTTATTTTATCCAATCATGGAAAAGGAAAAAAGAACAGAAAAAACTTTTTTTCGAGATATTGAATACGGGGGTAGATTATAGAAAGGGAAGGTGTTAGCACCCTTTCTATCCATATTTATCTATGGGCTCTTATGCACTTGCTCATTTTTCAAATTGCTTGTGTGTGTTTGTCTGAAAATGCTTTACTTCATGATAACCCTTGTATCAGTCCTCAAGGATTTGACGAAGTTTGTTTGGAAAATTTGTTTTGAAAGGTGTTTGTGTGAAAGGTTTTTATTGAGAAAGTACTTAAAATTCTACCTACTCGAAAAAATATTGTTTGCTCTCGTTTCCTTTAGACAACACTATCCTACTATTAAGGAGTAGGTAGTACCGTCATTGGAGTTGTAAGGGACATTCGAAAGGGACAAATGCAATCACCAAAGCAACAGTTAGAAAACTTGACTAGTAACCCTAGAGTCTTAAGATCTTTCCAAGGCAACATTCGAATGGGACATTATGACCTCTTAGACAGGAGGGAAACCACTAAAATCTCATATGCTTAATGATTGTTTACCTAAGGCAACCGAAGTGAGGTAAACCCTAGGAGTGTATATGTGCATATGAATTGTTTCAGTTATTTAATCTTTGCACATTAGGTAATATACCATTTAAATTTCCAGATATTCTTGCCATACAATCCTATTAGCATACATCTAGACAGTTAAATATTTGCAGGAATTTAAAAGTGCGAGAAAATAAACCTAGCTATTACAAGGCTTCGGGGGATGGGGATTAATTACATAACCAAAGAATCGGGGATTAAAGCATTAAATAAAACCCTAGTTTAACTATTACAAACCATTGGCAGTTACAAAAATAATGGAAAAGAAATAATTAAATGCGCGGCGAATTAAATACGAGGGATGTTGAAAATTAACCTAAACTCCAATTGAAAAGAAAAAAACATTTTTGTATATTTTTATTGGAGAAAACAATGAAATTGCAATTTAAATAAAACCCTAATTTCTAATTGCTTTTTAATTATGAAAAAGTATTTAAGTTAACCTAATTGATTAAAATAAATATTTTAATGAAAAAATTATTTTGGTGTATTTTTAAAGAAAATTAATTAAATTATGTACAATTCAAATCCTAAGTCTAATTATTTTTAATTATAAAAGGAGATTAAATTTCCCTAAGTCAATTAAACTAAATTAATTAAGGAATAAAATGTTTTTATTAAAAAAAGATTTTATGTATTTTTTGGTTTTTTGATTTTGAAAAAAAAAGAAAATGTTTTTTGGGTTAATTAATTAAAACAAATAAAATAAATTAATTAAAGAAATTAAAAAAGAAAATAGAAAAGAAAATGCAAACTGGGCCTGTATGCTAGCAAATGGGGGGTGCCAATCTGAAATTTTCAAGCCCAAAAACACTCCAAGCCCAGTCAGCGCCTGATCTCTTGTAGCGTTGACTTGAGGGAGTATCATAGTCCCTCACCGCCTGTGCATTGGATTGAATGGATGATGAATCCATTGGCTGAGATTTATGGAGTATGGTGGACACCAGGATGAGAGATACGCTGGATCTGTTGAAATAAAATTAAACAAAGGAAACGTTGGGACCTGGGATCGAACCCAGGTCCTTATGCTGAATACCAATGCCTCATTGCTAGCTGCGCTGTGTGTGTTAATTGTTAGTATAATGAAAGCAGAATATAATATAAAGAAAATAAGCCACTGACTCCCACGCGCACGATACTTCAAATGGGCGAATAACTGGCTGACACATAACCTTCTTCTACCTTTCCCCGTCGCCTTATGTTTTTGTACCTTTACCTACAGACAACTTCCATGGATAAAAACCTGTGTAATTCAAAAATTCCCAAAACACAATATAAATGGAATTGAAGACCATGGTTCAACCGGTCATGATGTCCCAGTCATCCCAGTATCCAACTTGTGGTCTAATTTTCCTGTAGCCATAAACCCCAAAACGCATATGGAAACCCTAACAATGGCAAGTGCAGATATAGGCTTCAAAAATGCAATTAAATTATTCAGTTAGCTTGCAAACACGATGAGGATCAAAAACATATAACTTAAACAGGATAATGATGCAAGAAATTCAATAATCAATTTGGAAAACATAAGCAAACAGTGAGAGTAATTGCGTGCGTTTCTGGATGTTTCAAGCCTTGCAAATGCTTGCTACAGGTTCAGTGAGTGCTAGGGAGATGACTTGATCGTTAGAAACGCTTGAAATGGCCTATGGAGCAAGATTTTTGTACCTTTACCTACAGACAACTTCCATGGCTAAAAACCTGTGTAATTCAAAAATTCCCAAAACACAATATAAATGGAATTGAAGACCATGGTTCAACCGGTCATGATGTCCCTGTCATCCCAGTATCCAGCTTGTGGTCTAATTTTCCTGTAGCCATAAACCCCAAAACGCATATGGAAACCCTAACAATGGCAAGTGCAGATATAGGCTTCAAAAATCCAATTAAATTATTCAGTTAACTTGCAAACACGATGAGGATCAAAAACATATAACTTAAACAGGATAATGATGCAAGAAATTCAATAATCAATTTGGAAAACATAAGCAAACCATGAGAGTAATTGCGTGTGTTTCTGGATGTTTCAAGCCTTGCAAATGCTTGCTACAGGTTCAGTGAGTGCTAGGGAGATGACTTGATCGTTAGAAACGCTTGAAATGGCCTATGGAGCAAGATTGGATCTGCACTTTTCTTTGAAAATTACAAGTTTTGTTCTTCTTGTTCACGCCTGCAAAACCTTGTTCCATGCTTTGTTCTTGTCCAATATATATCTAGGGATGAATTAGGGTTACAAACTTGGATTGAATCTTTGCAATTATGAGAGATTTGATTTGATTTTCAAACTACATGTAAAATTGCTATTTTGAGCCAAATCATCCCTTTCTTGTACCAATTATGCTTGATTCGTTTTGGTCTTGATAACTCAGCATATTTGAATTGCCAACCTGTCCAAAAACCAAATCAAATCATATCTTTGCTATTATTCATCAATTATTTGATTTAATTCAATTTTTAATTAATAAAAAATCAAAATTTATTGAAAAATGAAGAAAATAATGGTTGGATGAATATTTGAGTCGTGGACCACATTATAAGTGAGGTGCAAGCATAAAAAGTTAGGCCCATTTAGCAAAAATGCATTTTTGAGCACATTTGACTTTTGGCAATTTTGCAAAAAAGCTCAACTTTGACAAGGCATATCTCCTCCTATTTTAACCCTAGAGAGGTGTTCTTGGACTTTTTAGAAAGCTTAGGATGTCCCCTAAGCAACCCGTTTGGTCTCATCTCAATTGAGTCTTCCATATTCATGTAAGAAGCTTTGACTCAAAAGGTGTTTTTGTTGACTTTTCAAAAGGACCCATAATGTAGAAATTCATATCTTTTTGTGGGTGCATATTTTGAACTTGTCGGATCAAGATGAGTTGTGTGGAATTGCCTCCTCTTCAAAATGGTCTTTGGATGTAAAATTTCTGATAAAGCATGTGGAAGTTATGCTTGGTCAAAGTTTGGTTGACTTTTACTGAGAAACCCTAATTTAACAACTTTTGGGTTTTGATGAATTTGGAGCATTCCTTGGGAAATCATGATGAACCCTTGATCAAATGATGAAATTCACTTCAAAATGTGGATGTTGACCAAAAATATTGAAGTTTTATTGTATGTGGGTCACAGTTGACTTTTGACCTAATACAGTCGATTCTCAAGCATTTGAGTAGTTGATTGAGAAAACTTCTTGTGCAAGGCATGAAACTTGACATGTAGAGTCTTGAGAACATATTAGGACCATGGATAGCATATGAGGCCTTTGTGTTTCACCCATCTTGATGACAATGGAAACCCTAATTTGAGGTACACTGCCTTAGGAGAGAGTTTGTCTGGTCAACTCTTGGGCAAGCTTGAGAAAATTGAGGATCTCTAGGAGTATGTATTGAGTAAAATGAGAGGGAAAATTTTGGGGTACAACAACTTCCCCTGTTCAATCTTCTTAAACCTGAGGATGTAGATTGCTTGTTCTGCCTTTCGTGACTTGAAGGTAGAAGATGATTGAACACTAGAGTGCCCAGAAATTTGCATTCGCATGAAGTGGCACTTAATTTATGATATCGGGAATGGGCTTACAAATGCCATTTGGAGGTCTATAATAGAAGATTGTCGGAGATGGGCTTAAAGATTCCATCCTGGAGGCGACGAATAATTGTCTGATATGGGCTTAAAGATGCCATCTAGGATGTGGCGGAATACTGTCGGGGATGGGCTTAAAGATGCCATCTAGAGGATGTTGATTTCCTGAGACATTCCTTCGATGAGAGTTCCTGTTGCAGTTGTTGATGAGGTATCTGCTGAGGAACATTGGTATCTGTCTTGGGAGAAATAGAATTTTATGAGCATCAGTTGTTTGGTAATCTACTGGGGAATTAACTCCAGCTTGAGGAAGCGGAAGTGAGCTGCATATCTGGTCAGGGTATATGTTTCACCCTGACTTACTGGGGGAATGCGAAACCAATCGTGTTTGATCAGGTCCAAGTCCTACAGTGTTGTGGATTGCTGTCTGGAGATAAGAGATAAGGAACCTAGATAGTAAGGTTATGAGAAGGAACCTGGATAGTAGGGTTACTTCGATATGAAAGCCTGGATAGTAGGGCTGTGAGAAGGAACCTGGATAGTAGGGTTACTTCGATATGAAAGCCTGGATAGTATGGCTGTGAGAAGGAACCTGGATAGTAGGGTTACTTAGATATGAAAGCATGGATAATAGGGTTGTGAGAAGGAACCTGGATAGTAGGGTTACTTCGATGTGAAAGCCTGGATAGTAGAGCTGTAAGAAGGAACCTGGATGGTAGGGTTACTTCGATATGAAAGCCTGGATAGTAGGGTTGTGAGAAGGAACCTGGATATTAGGGTTACTTCGATATGAAAGCCTGGATAGTAGGGCTGTGAAAAGGAACCTGGATAGTAAGGTTACTTCGATGTGAAAGCCTGGATAGTAGGGTTGTGAGAAGGAACCTGGATCGTAGGGTTTCTTCGAAATGAAAGCCTGGATAGTAGGGCTGTGAGAAGGAACCTGGGTCGTAGGGTTACTTCGATATAAAAGCCTGGATAGTAGGGCTGTGAGAGGGAACCTGGATAGTAGGCTTACTTCGATATGAAAGCCTGGATAGTAGGGCTTGTGAGAAGGAACCTGGGTCGTAGGGTTACTTCGATATGAAAGCCTGGATAGTTGGACTATGAGAAGGAACATGGATAGTAGGGTTACTTCGATATGAAAGCCTAGATAGTAGGGCTGTGAGAAGGAACCTGGGTCGTAGGGTTACTTTGATATGAAATCTTGGATAATAGGGTTTGTGGGAAGAAACCTGGGTAGTAGGGTTACTTCAATATGAAATCCTGGATAGTAGGGCTGTGAGAAGGAACCTAGATAGTAGGGTTACTTCGATATGAAAGCCTTGATAGTAGGGCTGTGAGAAGGAACCTAGATAGTAGGGTTACTTCGATATGAAAGCTTGGATAGTAGGGCTATGAGAAGGAACCTGGATAGTAGGGTTACTTCGATATGAAAAGCCTGGATAGTAGGGCTGTGAGAAGGAACTTGGATAGTAGGGTTGCTTCGATATGAAAGCCTGGATAGTAGGGTTGTGAGAAGGAACCTAGATAGTAGGGTTACTTCGAAATAAAAGCCTGGATAGTAGGGCTTGTGGGAAGAAACCTGGGTAGTAGGCTTACTTCGATATGAAAGCCTAGATTAGTTGACCCGTTTTGTTTCGGGAGCTGAGTTTTCGTTAGTCGTCTGCAGATGTGATTTGTTTACCCGCTGAATTTGTTGAAGCTAATCCTCTTTTCCTGAAAAGATATTAGGGTTAGTTATATGCGATGCATGAAATGCAGGGTGAGATGATATTCTCAAAATGAATGAGATTATGTTGTATATGATATGCATGTTTATGTCATGATGTATGTTTATGAAATGCTATCGGGGTATGCTCGTGTCTGGGAAAATAAATCCCTGACAGTTGCTGGAGATTTGTAAATACTCTGTCATGAAAAGATGCTGGAGAATAACTCTGTGGGGACCAAACATAGGGGGAGGAGATACTCTGTTGGTAGACCCGCTGATCTGGAGGAATAAACTTAGCTGGGGATGAAATTATGTTGCTGGAGATGATGAGCTCTGTTGAAGATTGAGCTTCTGTATCCGTAGAAATAAACTCCGCTTGGGGGATGAAATTTACCGACCCGCCCGCGATTATGAACCTCAGCTGGGGAGAGTGTTGTCTTGTTTCAGGAAAGCTGACATCAATGCCTTTGGATAATTTTACTTTATGGGGAGTTTATATACCAATAATTACGTTCCCAAGCTGGCTCTATCCCGGTACCTGTTGGGCAAAGTAACCGTCAGGTTTGGCACTTCTTGATTTTTCCCTATTTCTGGAATTACGAGTAATTGCCTTTGTTTCTTATGTAAATATTTATGATTAGCAATCATTTTCAAATGCATATATCAAAAATAAATCATTGGACGTTCGTGCAAAACAAAACAGAAAAAGAAAAATGAATTGAAGTTTCTTGTGAAAATGATTTGTATTGATTTTTGAAGTTGGCCTGTAATAGGCATTTTTGTACAAAGAGGCTGACGCGCTAGTAAGAGAACGCCGCCAAAATATAGAAATTATACAATTTGTATAAAAGAAATAAAAACAGCTATGTGAAACGACCCCATTGGGTTCCAACTTTGCTATTTCCTTTATATCTTCAAGTGTCTCATCACTTTGCTACTTGGCCGAAGATTGATCAGATTGGTTGGCGCCGTCTGAGCTTGATAGTCAATACCGAAGTCTGGTCGCAAGATGATCCAATGAGACATAGTGATACGCTTCAATCCCTAAATTTTTCCTGGATTTCCCTTTCGGGTTTTCAATCCACCAGGATACCCTTTTTTGCCCAAGCCTCCCTTTCGGGTTTTCGACTTCCCGGGTGTACACATTTTTTTTTCATTTTCATCCCTTACTTTTGCCCGAACCCTTTTGGTTTTCCAAGAAGCCCTTATTTTTTCCTAGGCCAGTCAACCTAGCGGGTCTTTGATTATGCGTTGTATCTTTTCACTATGTCTGCATTGACAAGGTGAGGAAGGTCGTCACCATCCATGGTGGTTAGAATCATAGCTTCTCCCGAGAAAATGTTCTTAACCACAAATGACCCTTCGTACGTGGGGGTCCATTTGCCCCTGGGATCAGCTTGCGGCAGTATGATGCGCTTGATTACTAGATCCCCGACTTGATATTCTTGATGCCTGACTTTCTTGTTAAAAGCCTTGATCATTCACTTTTGATATGTCTGACCATGGCAGATAGCAGTAAGTCTCTTTTCATTGATTAGATTTAGATGATCAAGTCGGGTTTGGATCCAGTCATCTTCGTTCAAACCCGCATCCTTCATAATCCTGAGAGAAGGTATCTGGACTTCGATGGGTAGGACTACCTCCATGCCATATACCAGGGAGTAGGGTGTTGCCCCTGTCGACGTCTGTACTGAGGTACAGTACCCATGAAGAGCAAATGGTAGCATCTCATGCCAGTCTTTATATGTCATTATCATCTTCTGTATAATCTTCTTGATGTTCTTGTTAGCGGCTTCAACAGCGCCATTCATCTTCAGTCGGTAGGGGGAAGAATTATGATGTTGTATCTTGAACTGTTTACAGAGCTTGGTGATCATTGTGTTGTTGAGATTCGTACCATTGTCAGTAATAATCCTCTATGGCACACCATATCGATAGATTAGGTTATGTCGGATAAATCGCGCCACGATGTTCTTGGTTACTGTAGCAAAGGAAGCTGCCTCAACCCACTTCGTGAAGTAATCAATGGCTACTAAGATGAAACGATGTCCATTGGAAGCGGTGGGCCTGATTTCTCCAATCATGTCGATGCCCCACATTGCAAAGGGCCACGGAGCTGTCAAAAAATTTAAGGGGACCGGAGGCACTTGCACCTTATCAGCATAGATTTGGCATTTATGACAAGTTCGAGAGTGCTGATAACAATCGGCTTCCATGGTGGACTAGTAATATCCTGCCTGTAGGATCTTCTTAGCCATGGTATGTCCACTAGAATGGGTTATGAAGGTGCCTTCATGTAGATCTGTCATGATCCTCTCTACTTTGCTCTTGTCTACACACCGTAGTAGTGTGGATTCATGGTTGCATTTATAGAGGATTCCATTACTGAGGAAGAACTTTGCAGCGAACCTTCTCAGAAACTTCTTATCATTGACAGATGCCCCTTCGGGATACTCCTGAACTTCGAGATACCTTTTGACTTCGTGAAACCAGGGTTTGCCTGCCACTTCTTCGGTATCAATCTCACAGCAGTGTGTTGGTTCATCCAACCTCTTAATGGTGATTTAGGGAGCTTCATTGTCCCACCTAACTTGAACATAGAAGACATGGTAGCTAGCACGTCCGCTAAATGGTTCTCCTCTCGTGGGAAATGTTCAAAGGTTACCTCCTCAAAATGTCGGAGCAATGTCAGTACATACTCTTTGTAAGGAATGAGATTCAGGTGCTTTGTATCCCACTCGCATTTGATCTGACTTATCACCAGAGCGGAATCCCCGAATACGCTTAAGAACTTGATCCTTAGGCCGATAGCAGCTCGAAGACCCATAATACATGCTTCATACTCCGCCATGTTGTTGGTGTAGTTGAAATATAATCGTGCAGTGAAAAAAGTATGACAGCCCTTGGGGGATATGATTACAGCGCCAATGCCGTTACCCAGGGCGTTCGAGGCTCCATCAAAATACATAGACAATCGGGATCCCTCCTCGGGTCCTTCATTCGATCCAGGTTCTTCGTAGTCAGTCACCAACATGATATTCTCATCTGGGAACTCAAAATTCATGGACTGGTAATCATCCACGATCTGATGAGACAAATGATCAGCAAATACACTCCCCTTTATTGATATTTGGGTTATGTATTATATGTCGTACTCAGTTAAGATCATTTGCGACCTTGTTATCCTTCCGGAGAGAGCGGGCTTCTCGAAAATATACTTGATCGGATCCATCTTCAATATCAACAAGGTAGTGTGAGTCAGCATATAATGTCTCAGTCGGCGAGGAGCCCATGCCAAAGCGCAGCAAGTTTTCTCGAGAAATGAGTATTGTGTCTCACAGTCGGTAAACTTTTTGCTAAGGTAATAAATTGCATGCTCTTTTCGACCAGACTCGTCATGCTGCCCCAACACACCCCCCATTGAATTGTCTAGCACAGTCAAGTATAATATCAAAGGTCTTCCTTCAACTGGAGGCATCAGAATTGGCGGTTCTTGAAGGTATTCCTTGATTCTTTTGAAAGCAATCTGACATTCATCATTCCACTTTACCACTTGATCCTTCTTCAGAAGCTTGAAGATTGGCTCACAAGTAGCAGTCAGATGTGAAATGAACCTGGCGATGTAATTCAGACGTCCCAGGAAACCCCTAACTTCCTTCTCTGTACGGGGAGCTGGAATTTCTTGTATGGCCTTTACCTTCGCAGGGTCTACCTGAATACCCTTGTCGCTGATGATAAAACCCAAAAGCTTACCCGATCTTACCCCGAAGGTGCACTTGTTCGGATTCAACCTCAGCTTGTATGTCTTCAACCTGTCGAACAGTTTCTGTAAATGATCAAGGTGTTCTTCCTCAGTCTGAGACTTGACTATCATGTCATCAACATAAACCTCTATATCATGGTGAATCATATCGTGGAACAAAGCGACCATAGCATGCTGATAGGTTTCCCCAGCGTTCTTCAACCCAAAAGGCATCACCTTGTAGTAGAAGGTGCCCCACTGTGTAACGAAGGTTGTCTTCTCCATGTCTTCAAGAGCCATTTTGATCTGGTTGTAGCCAGAGAAACCATTCGTGAAGGAAAAGATTTTGTGTTGTGCAGTGTTGTCGACCAGAACATCAATGTGAGGAAGTGGGAAGTCATCCTTGGGGCTTGCCCGGTTCAGATCTCTGTAATCAACACACATCCATACCTTACCATCCTTCTTAGGTATCAGAACGACATTGGCAACCCACTATGGATACAAAGTGACAACTAAGAACCCTGCGTCGAATTGTTTCATGACCTCTGCCTTGATCTTCTCTGACATTTCGGGGCACATACGACAGACATTCTGTTTAACCGGTGGACAGTCTTCTTTAGTAGGCAGCGATGTACCACAATATTAGTGTCCAAACCAGGCATGTCTTTATAGGACCATGCGAAGATCTCGACATGGTCGTGCAACATCTGTATCAACCTCTGTTTGAAGATAAGCTCCAGATTTGCACCTATTTTAACCTCTTTTCTGTCTTCCTTAGTACCCAAATTCACTATCTTAACCGGCTCTTCATGAGGTTGTATGGCCCTCTCTTCTTGCTGTAGTGGTCTAGCAAGTTCTCCAGGCACCTCACAATCATCCTCACCTTCGTCCTCGGCTTGGTTGATCAGATTTTTGAAGTCATAATTGGCAATAGCAGAGCTGTTATCAATGGGATCCAGAGTGGATATGGATATGCATTATGATACGTGAGTGTGTGTAAGAGAATAGCTGTTTTGATAAAGTGAAAACAGAAAAGAAAAACAGAGAGCGCAAAATTTGTATGCAAGAAATGTCCAATGCTTTATTAATGATATATGAAATGACAAATAATAGACCTCACAAGCGAAGCCAAGGTGCCTCGGGCAAGGCACCAAGTCGTAAAGTTTCAAATTGTTTATTACAAATATCAAAACAATTAAGTCAATTACTGCGAAATAAAAGAAACAAGTAAAAAGTCCCTAGCCGTCCAGTTACTGAGTCCAATGTTGGTAGTTGGGTAGATCCAGCTGTCGATGTCTGAGTCCTCTTCGCTGTCTTCAATGGCGTTAATTTCCCAATTGCTAATGTTTAGGGGAGGTCCTCCATCCCGAGCACGTCTAACAGCCCTTTGAGCCCCTGTAGTGAAGCCCAAACCAAATTTGTCAGTTTTCTGAGTGAAATCAGGGAGTTGGCCCCAATTGGCACACCCACCTTCTTCAACCACAACCCTGGCGTCCTTGAGATAAGCCATCTTCAAAGGAGGTTTGTTGGTATTAGTTTCAGTTGATGCCAAGATCTGAGGGAAGGAATTGAGGTGGCTCACCATATACTCTTCTTCACCCAGCACTGTGACAATCCTTCCTTTCACCGGATATTTCAGCATTTGGTGGAGTGTGGAAGTAACTTCCCCATCCTCGTGGATCCAAGGACGGCCCATCAAACAAGAATACGACGGCCTGATATCCATCACATAGAAGGTGGACCCAAAAGTCTGAGAACCCACTTTGACAAGGATATCCACCTCCCCGTGCACCATTCTCTTCGATCCGTCAAAAGCCCTTACCACAATGTTACTAGGCTTTAGAGTCAAACCCTCACAATCCAACCGGTCCAACACCTTCTTCGGAAGAACATTTAGTGAAGACCTAGTATCTACCAGTACATGAGCCATAGTGGTGCCCCTGCATTCAATCGATACATGCAGAGCATCATTATGCTTCCTTCCCTTTGGTGTCAAATTTGCATTTGAAAAAAACCCAGCCCATTATCAACAGTCAGGCTGGCCACACAATCTTTGAACTGATCAGCTGAAGTCTCCTACGGCACATGCGCAGTATTGAGAAATGCAATCAAAGCCTTCGCATGGGCATCAGAGCACAATAGCAGGGATAACATGGATATCTTTGATGGGGTCTGCCCCAACTGCTCGACCATATTGTAGTCGCTCTTCTTAATGATTTTCAGTATTTCCTCCATTTCTTGCTTAGAGGCTTCCACAACAATTTTCTTAGGCGTCTCTGTCCGGGCAAACTCACATATAATCTCCTTGCCGCAGGTATTAGACGATTCACCGACAGGGGTAATAACTGGAGTAAGAACAGGAACAACTTTTGATGTACTAGCAGGAACAGCAGATGGAATGACAATAGGCTTGTTGACAATCTTAGGGGAAATCTCGGGAGAGAAGACCCTTCCACTTCAGGTGATTTTGCTGGTTCCGACAATGTTACCAATATCGGTATCATCCTCTTCGTCTTTCAGATCTTGTTTGATGCCATGATAGTACATATCGGCACCATAATGTCATGGGACAGCTTTGTCCGAGACATACAGGACAGGACCAGGAACAGTGACTATCAGCGGAGCAATTCTTGGAGCAGATGTATTCCTAACAGGTCTTCTCGAGGAAACCTTGGAAGGATTGGCAGAAATGGTTATAATGGCAACGTCTTCAGATGGAACAATGGGAACAAAAGTTTTCTCAAACAGAATGTGGCAAATAGAAACAAACACATGTAGCAACCTTCACCACAACCCAGAAATAAACCGGCCAACAGCAAATTCTTCTTGACAGTCATGAGAGGAGTAGAAACTTCATCAACAGAGGTAACAAACAAATCAGTATCAACAAATTAACTCCACGACCGTGTTTAGGCATGGGAGCAGTTATGACATTTGGCTTCTCCGGAGCATCAAAATCCATTTCCTTGGCTTCAATCAAGTCTTATACTTTGTTTCTCAGAGCCCATCAGTCATTTTTATCGTGGCCAGGACTCTCAGCATGATAGGCACACCGGGCATTTGGATTATATCGGGGAGACATAGTATTTGGATTCTTGGGAGCCTCTTTCAAGGTTGCGAAGTTGGATCTCAGCAGGTGAGGTAGCACTTCAGCCAATGTCATGTTGATGCGGGTAAAATGCTGTTGCAGTCTTTCCACCCTTTGTTGATTGTTGCATTGTGCAGCACCTGCAGGCCTCGGTATCATTACGATACTTACTGTCTGATGAGGTTCAGCCCTGTTTTGGCCCCTCGGGCTATTGATGGCGATGGCTTCCTTCTTACCAGCAAAAGGCTTCTTTACTGAACTTGAAGAGGCATTCTTCTGTATTTTGTCGCTTCGAATCCCAGCTTCTACCCTCTCTCCAGTTAAAATCAGCTCGGTGAAACCAGCTGACGAGTTGTCGATAAAATGATTGAAAAATGGACCAGATAGCATCCCCAGAAACATATCAACCAACTCCCTATCAGACAACGGGGGTTGAACTCTCCCAGCCAAGTCTCTCCATTTCTGTGCATAGTCCTTAAAGCCTTCACTTGCATCCATGGACATACTCTGGAGTTGAGTACGAGTAGGAGCAAGGTCGGAGTTATATTGATACTGCTTGTAGAAAGCAGCAGCCAGATCTTCCCAGTTTCGGATATTGGCTCCCTCTAGCTTGTAGAACCATTCAAGCTGAGTCCCTGACAGACTATCTTGAAAGAAATGAACCCACAGATTTCTATCAGTGGTGTGGGGCTGGATTTTCCTGACGTAGGAACGGAGATAGAGCTTTGGGCAGGACACCCCATCATACTTGGAAAAAATTGGAGCTTTGAACTTCTGTGGGATGACCACTCCTGACACCAAACCCAATTCTTCAAAATCCAATCCAGGTATCCTCTGAACTTCCATGGCACTCAGACGATCTTCCAACTATTTGTATTTATCCTCAGCAGGAGGATATTGCTCATCATTGTAATCAGTATCATTGTCAGAAACTGTAGGACTGGGGTCCTTCTCTTCTTCCTGATTCTCTCCTTCCATAGATGAAGAGGTTAGATCGACTTGTCGCTTCAACCGCTCTCCAAACCTTCTGCCCATATTCAGAATATCAGCAGCCTTCTTCTTTTTCTTCTTCTCTTTCAGGATAAGGGCTTTCAGATCCTCCTACCCTTTTGCTAGACTTATGAACATTTGTTGGAACTGGGCATTCTATGCCTGAAGGTCCTTGATGGTTTGCTCAGAAGACATTTCTGCTGAAATAAACAGTGAAGAAGATGAGAAACCTGTAATGGTACCTGTAATGATTTGTATGATAATGGGATGCGTATGCAATGATTTCAGAGACTTCGAGAAATTTAAATTTGCAAACCAAAATAAACAAAGATTTTATTAGCTGAATTTGAAGGTTCAAAATGCCTTTTAGGCGTTACAATTAAAAATAAATCTAAAAATAGAAAAAAATCAAAATTCCCATGGATGCTTTCTCTTTGTGCCGAGATAATCATTGAGCCCTCTTTCTTTATACAGTTGCTTTGTGAGCTCTAAAACCTTCCTCTCCTGGGCATGGAATTGATCCCTGTAAGTATCCCGCTCCTTCATCAACTGAATCCAAGACCTCTGTAACTCTCCAATATCAGTGGGCATATAAGGATAGAGAACCATGTAAGGAATACCTTCTTCAGTAGTGGCCTCCACAATCATTGGTAAAATGGCCACATAGGGCATCATAAGCTTATGGGCACGAGCTTGTACCCATTGGAGGTAAGGTTCCATATGAATGGAAGTCTTTGGCCCCAAAGCCCTGGCGCCAGATCGGTTTACCATGCCCCAAGCTCGTATGAACCTCCGGCGATACTCATTAACATCATCCTCATAGTTGAATACAATGCCCTTGATAAGTAACTCATGGGAACCATCCCTTCGAGCGTAACCAAATTTTCGCAGAGCTAAACAAGGATTGTAGGTTATACCTCCTCTAATACCAAGTAATGGGACATTAGGGTACTCCCCGCAGGGGTCAATAATAGCAGTATTTTCCATAGCTCGAGAACACCAAAGAATATCCATGTAAGCGAGTGACATTATCCTTTGCGACCAACCTCAAACCTTCTTCATTCCTCAGTATGGACTTAGGGAGGTGAGAAATAAACTACCTCGACAGCAATGGCATGTAGCACATAATAATCCCTCTTCTCTTCATGGTACGAGTATGGAGAGTGTGCAAAATATCTCCGAGCAAGGTAGGCACAGGGTTGCGGGAGAGAAAGACCTTGATAGCATTCATATCTATGAATGAGTCTGGATTAGGGAATAGGACTTACCCATAGATTAGAAGAGCCAAGACCTCCTTAAAAGCCTGAAAATCCATATCATCCAAAAACAACTGGGCCTTGTCTATCAGAAACTTAGCTAGAAAACCCTTTATTATGCTTCTTGTTTCCCAATTGGATACCACGTCGGCCCGTTTCAGATGCAAAGCTGAGGAAATGACTTATGGATTAGGAACTTCTTCTAGGTCTGTGAAGGGTAACTGTTCAAGAATGGGTATATCCAACAGCTGAGAGAATTCTTCCAAGGTAGGTACCAACTGATAGTTTGGAAAGGTGAAGCAGTGGTGTTTGGGATCAAAGAACTGGAAGAGTACACTCATCATCTTTTCATCAAAGTTTGAAGTAACCAGGTTGAGAAGTCGACCATGTCTCTTAGTGAACGCAGAAGTTTTAGAAACCCTTGATGCTAGCTCTTTGAGTTGGGAAGGTATCTTCACAAAGCTAATTTAGATAGTGTTTCTGCGACCGGAAGCCATGATCTGCAAAACAGAACAAAGATAAATTCCCTTGGTCTTTGAAATGGTTAGTGCAATAAGAATGGATGTTATTTTATGATGCATGATGTCATGATAAACCATAGGCATATCAAACACATGTATAGCAAACACAGTCAAATCACATAAAGTCCTTAGGTTTAAGGCCTGCATGAGGTTAAAGGTAGTACCCTCTTGAAGTTTAGTTGGTTTCAAACCTGTCTTAAAAAGTAATCGGGTTCTAGAGGATCTCAATATCACTGACCATCCTTTATCGGGCATTGTCTCAGCTCAAGCAATCTTTTCTTGCGGCTGAAATATCCCAAAAGTCTGATCTCAATGAGTGTAGCATCGAGTATAAACCAATCCTCAACTCTACACCGAGGCCGTCTATCTCACTACTTTCTAATGGCCAAGTTTTTTCAAATAAGGTTCTAAGGTCCGTTAGTGCTTCACGACACCACGCGGTGGCCCCGTATTCTCCTCGTTTCCCCACAAAGGATACCAGTACCAACCAAAGTTCCACACCAACACAGCCATCGCTTAAACCATATCGGTCTATGATGTACAGTCTCCACGGTCTATTGCTGTTTACCTAATAAGTGCCCCCAGATCCGGGTGTAGGATCTATAGTAACCCCAAACAAACCATCAAAAGTAAAGCAATTAAGACAATCAAGAGAATCAATTTTAATGTCCTAGATCCTAAGGTATACCCCACTTATTTAATCCCCAGCAGAGTCGCCAGTTCTGTGATACGGTGGCAGAACCGACTGTTAATACTGGTTTGCGTTTTGCGTTTTTTGTTTGCAAAATGTCGCGGTAAGCAAGAGTCGCCACTGAATTTTATTTTATCCAATCATGGAAAAGGAAAAAAGAAAATAAAAAACCTTTTTTCGAGATATTCTGAGTACCGGGGGTAGATTATAGAAAGGGAAGGTGTTAGAACCCTTTCTATCTGTAGTTATCTACGGGCTCTTAGGTACTTACTCATTTTTCAAATTGCTTGTGTGTGTTTGTCTGAAAATGTTTTACTTCATGATAACCCTTGTATCAGTCCTCAAGGATGTGACGAAGTTTGTTTGGAAAATTTGTTTTGAAAGGTGTTTGTGTGAAAGGTTTTTATTGAGCAAGTACTTAAGATTCTACCTACTCGAAAAAAGATTGTTTATTCTCGTTTCCTTTAGACAGCGCTATCCTACTATTAAGGAGTAGGTAACACCGTCGTTGGAGTTGTAAGGGACATTCGAAAGGGACAAGTACAGTCACCAAAGCAATAGTTAGAAAACTTTAGTAGTAACCCTAGAGTCTTAAGATCTTTCTGAGGCAACATTTTCGAGGCAACATTCGAATGGGACATTTTGATCTCTTAGAAAGGAGGGCAACCACTAAAATATCCTATGATTAATGATTGTTTACCGAAGGCAATCGAAGTGAGGTAAACCCTAGGAGTGAATATGTGCATATGAATTGTTTTAGTTATTTAATCTTTGCACATTAGGTGATTTACCATTTAAATTTCCAGATATTCTTGCCATACAATCCTATTAGCATACATATAGACAGTTAAATATTTGCAGGAATTTAAAAGTGCGAGAAAATAAACCGAGCTATTAGAAGGCTTCGGGGGATGGGGATTAATTACGTAACCAAAGAATCAGGGATTAAAGCAGTAAATAAAACCCTACTTTAACTATTACAAACCATTGACAATTACAAAAATAATGGAAAAGAAATAATTAAATGTGCGACGAATTAAATACGAGGGATGTTAAAAAATAACCTAAACCCTAATTGAAAGGAAAAAATATTTTTGTATATTTTTATTGGAGAAAAAATGAAATTGAAATTTAAATAAAACCCTAATTTCTAATTGCTTTTTAATTATGAACAAGTATTTAAGTTAACCTAATTGATTAAAATAAATATTTTAATGAAAAAATGATTTTGGTGTATTTTTAAAGAAAATTAATTAAATTATGTACAATTCCAATCCTAAGTCTAATTATTTTTAATTATAAAAGGAGATTAAATTGCCCTAAGTCAATTAAACTAAATTAATTAAGGAATAAAATGTTTTTATTAAAAAAAGATTTTATTTATTTTTTGGTTTTTTGATTTTGAAAAAAAAAAGAAAATGATTTTTGGGTTAATTAATTAAAACAAATAAAAGAAATCAATTAAAGAAATTAAAAAAAGAAAATAGAAAAGAAAATGCAAACTGGGCCTGTATGCTAGCAAATGGGGGGTGCCAATCTGAAATTTTCAAGCCCAGAAACACTCCAAACCCAGTCAGCGCCTGATCTCTTGTAGTGTTGACTTCAGGGCGTATCATAGTCCCTCACTGCCCGTGCGTTGGATTGAATGGATGATGAATCCATTGGCTGAGATTGATGGAGTATGGTGGACACCAGGATGAGAGATGCGCTGGATCTACTGAAAGAAAATAAAACAAAGGAAACACTGGGACCTGGGATCGAACCCAGGTCCTTATGCTGAATACCAATGCCTCATTGCCAACTGTGTTATGTGTATTAATTGTTAGTATAATGAAAGCATAACATAATATAAAGAAAACAAGCCATTGACTCCCACGCACGCGAAACTTCAAATGGGCGAATGGCTGGCTGACACATAACCTTCTTCCACCTTTCCCCGTCGCCTTAGGTTTTTGTACCTTTACCTACAAACAACTTCCATGGCTAAAAACCCGTGTAATTCAAAAATTCACAAAATGTAATATAGATGGAATTGAAGACCATGGTTCAACCGGTCATGATGTCCCAGTCATCCCAGTATCCAGCTTGTGGTCTAATTTTACCTGTAGCCAAAAACCCCAAAACGCATATGGAAACCCTAACAATGGCAAGTGCAGATATAGGCTTCAAAAATGCAATTAAATTATTCAGTTAGCTTGCAAACACGATGAGGATCACAAACATATAACTTAAACATGCTAATGATGCAAGAAATTCAATAATCGATTTGAAAAACATAAGCAAACCGTGAGAGTAATTGCGTCCGTTTTTGGATGTTTCAAGCCTTACAAATGCTTGCTACAGGTTCAGTGAGTGCCTAGGGAGATGATTCAATCGTTAGAAACGCTTGGAACGGCCTATGGAGCAGGATTGGATCCGCACTTTTCTTTGAAAATTTCAAGTTTTGTTCTTCTTGTTCACGCCTGCAAAACCTTGTTCCATGCTTTGTTCTTGTCCAATATATATCTAGGGATGAATTAGGGTTACAAACTTGGATTGAATCTTTGCAATTATGAGAGATTTGATTTGATTTTCAAGCTACGTGTAAACTTGCTATTTTGAGCCAAATCACCCCCCTTTCTTGTACCAATTATGCTTGATTCGTTTTGGTCTTGATAACTCAGCATATTTTGATTGCCAACCTGTCCAAAAACCAAATCAAATCATATCTTTGCTATTATTCATCAATTATTTGATTTAATTCAATTTTTAATTAATAAAAAATCAAAATAAATTGAAAAATGAAGAAAATAATGGGTGGATGAATATTTGAGTCGTGGACCACATTATAAGTGAGGTGCAAGCATAAAAAGTTAGGCCCATTTAGCAAAAAATGCATTTTTGAGCACATCTGACTTTTGGAAATTTTACAAAAAAGGTCAACTTTGACAAGGCATATCTCCTCCAATTTTAACCCTAGAGAGGTGTTCTAAGACTTTTTAGAAATCTTATGATGTCCCCTAAGCAACCCTTTTGGTCTCATCTCAATTGAGTCTTCCATGTTCATGTAAGAAGCTTTGAGCCAAAAGGTGTTTTTGTTGACTTTTCAAAATGACCTAAAATTTAGAAATTCATATCTTTTTGTGGGTGCATATTTTGAACTTGTGGGATGAAGATGAGTTGTGGGGAATTTCCTCCTCTTAAAAATGAGCTTTGGATGGAAACTTTCTGATAAAGCATGTGGAAGTTATGCTTGGTCAAAGTTTGGTTGACTTTTACTAAGAAACCCTAATTTAACAACTTTTGGATTTTAATGAATTTGGAGCATTCCTTGGGGAATCATGATCAACCCTTGATCAAATGATGAAAATCACTTCAAAATGTGGATGTTGACCAAAAATCTTGAAGTTCGACTGTATGTGGGTCACAGTTGACTTTTGACCTAATATAGTCGATTCTCAAGCATCTGAGCAGTTGACTGAGCAAACTTCTTGTGCAAGGCATGAAACTTGACATGTAAAGTCTTGAGAACATATTAGGACCATGGAGAGCATATGAGTCCTTTGTGGTTCACCCATATTGATGACAATGGAAACCCTAATTTGAGGTACACTGCCTTAGGAGAGAATTTGTCTGGTCAACTCTTGGGCAAGCTTGAGCAAATTGAGGATCTCTAGGAGTATGTATTAAGTAAAATGAGAGGGAAAATTTTGGGATACAACATCCTGTATTGGCAAATATTGAGATGAATTCTTATTACTTGTTGATGCCTCTATTAATTAGTAAATTTTTAAGATGGGAGTTCTGCTCCAATGGTACCACATGCATTTGCATAGTATTAAGTCGCATTATATGACTGCATAAAGAAGTGTGTATTGATGTGGTGAATGTGTATTATTATTGTTTATTTTGAGATGAGAAGTGGTGTTGTTATGTGATCTAATTTAATATATTAATTATCATGCGCTTTATTATATTGTTAGATATCTCACCCCTTCTGTTTGAATGTTGCCCTTATGTTGGTAACGCGCGGGTAATCGAGAGTGAAGGTTGTATACCTTCAGTAGTTCGAGTCGGTGTTATTGCTCTGATATGTAACACCCGGGGGGATGAACGCTTGTTGCTTTTTATTGTTGATTATTCAGATGTTGAACTTTAAGTTGATTATTATTATTATATTGTGTTGTTTTGAAGTTGTTGTAATGATGACAGAGATTTTATTAAGAATTTCCGCTGCGTAGATGTTGAATTAATTAACTAAAGATGTTATGATGATGGTTCATCCGATGTTTTAAAAGTGTTATGTATCCACGATGAATGCAATGAATTTTGATAGAAGAATTTGTGGCATCCCGATTCGTTTGCATGAATGATTTTTATAACTCTAATTTATTTATATAAATTGCCGGGGTAGAATTGGGGTGTTACAAACCCCATCACTCAGCCTTACGCCCACACATTCATACATTTCATGCATTTCATATATTCGTCACCCTACATTTGTCTTATTCACGGGGTGCCAAAAAATAAACTCAAGATCTCAGTGAATGTCTTTAAAATGGATGCCAAGAGAAATAACTTGCCCGCGTCAACACGCCAAACATGTCTGGAATCAAGGCCACAAAAGGGAAATAACATGCTAGAGACTTTCTCAAGTTTTGTCCAGTAACAGCGGATGGTTTCAAAAGCAGATATCTGCAGGCGCGCCTAGAAGACTTATTTCCTTGCTGCCTGATTTCATGCAAATAAAGTTTTGGCTGAAGATTGTAATATTTTTCAATATCTGAATTACATTACCTTCAATAAAGGCGTTTTGTTTCCACACACCGTTTGCGTATCTATTTTAAAGATAGTCGTCAATTAAAATAATAAAGGATAAGCATGTACCAAGATGAATAAGACATTTAAAACATTAACCATTTCATATTCATACACATTCATTCGCACACATGCATTCACGAACACCTGCATATCATGTCAAAACTCATTTTTCAAAAACATCTCTCCAGTTGAACCATTGGTAGAAGAAGATCTCCACCTCCTTGGCCTCCATACCAAACAAGGGACTACCAACAAAAAGCAATGGAGCAAATAGAGGAAACGCATGCTGCATTCAAAGAGGACCTCGACCAAGTAAAGGGTGACGTCACTACAATGAAAGGAGATCTGAGTCAAGTTCTCCTAGCTTTAAAGCACATCATTGACAGGCAAGACCAGATTCCCAGGGAAGCTTTCGAAGAAGTAGCCCAGACTATTGGTGCATCATGCGATCACCAACTAACGAAAGAGCCAGAAGCAGGAATCCCAAAGTCGGTCATGGCCCAACAAGAAGCTGAAATTGAAGGGTTTGTCCTACCGCCACCAAAAGCAGGGGCATCTCATACTCTACGGATTCCAACCAATAATGCGGACTCCCGCTAGGACACAATAAAGCTTTCGAAAGAGCTCTACAAAGGCTATGGAATAAGGGGATAGTACAGTTCGAATAATACCCTAAAGAAAAATATAAAGCTGCTATGAAGGGCGAAGCACATTTTCCTCCAATCCAAGAGACTTTTGTCAACAATGGAGTAGTGCATGGCAGACATGGGGAAAAAATATTCAGCTAAGACAACACCAAAGGGGCAATTGAATTCATCTGAGAATACGCCCCAGAAGGAGAACTCAAAAGATGGTCCGTCGTGGAGATTCCTGAGATATTTTTCTTTCCTAATTAATTTTTCTTGTTTTCGAAAGAACCTATGTGAAGCCCGAGGCATAAGGGTTGCTTGTAAGGGTTCCCCCGTTTTGTTTTAGACAATATTTGTGATTAATAAAAGTTATATTTTATTTTCAATTAAGATCCCTTTCTTTCTCTTGCATTTATATCTCAAATTTAAAAATGGTAATACTTTCTCTGCATATGCATTTTCAAATTTCATCTACTAAATATGCACCAAAACATGATAAAGGTGCAAATTCATGCCCAAAACCACTGATAATGCTACTGCTACGATCCGATATAATTTTGATGCTCCTATCAACCAAGCTAAAGAGGAAGATGATAAAGATCTTGAACTCTCTGAGAAAATGGCGAGGGAAATAAAAAGAAAAGCTAATAATACGCAACCATATCAAGAGGCTGTTAAGGCCATCAATCTGAGCATAGGGGAAGACCCGGAAGAAACCAAGCTAAGGGGCAATGTAAAGAGTAGAGCCACAAAGAAGCTGATCAAGTTATTGCGCATATCTACAGAAATAGGCCAAGGTCAAAAATAGACACTGTTGTAAGAATAAGCAACTACGAAATACCAAGATCTGACGAAGAACCTGAGCCAGGGGCACGTTGGGTATCCACGTTCGACGAGGCTTCAAATGCACCGGGGCACGATATAGGGGCAAGACTGAATTCTTCAAAGAATTCTCACAAGCCATATACCAAGTCAATGGTGAACAGGATACTAAACATCCAAAACGGGTTCCATATCGGGATCATGTTTTAATACTGACTGAGGAATTCACGAAAATCATTTCCAGTCACGTCCCACGAAAAGGGAATCAAATGACAGACGCCTTTGCAACTATATCGTCTATATTCAAAGTAACTTGGTCAAACCACGAATCACACATCACAAACAGACGCTTCGAAGAGCCCACACATTGCCTTGCTATATAACAAGCCTTGGTTTCACGATATCCGGAAAATGCCTCTAGCATTGGCAAACAAACCTTACGAGAATTATTCGCGGAATTCTTTCAAAGTAACGGTATACTGTACAAGATGAACCACGACATGGTTTAGTACTCAAGAACATTCTGCTACCTCGCCTCGACTCACGTGGTAAATGGACCCCCAATTACGAGGGTCCGTACGTAGTAAAAACAACATCCCCCGGTGGTAATCTTGTCTCCACAATAATGGATGGGGAAGAACTACTGCACCCGGAAAATGCAGACATAGTAAAAAACATGATGTATAAGAATCTCGATAAGCTCAAACCTTAAACATGCGACTTAGGAAAAAAGGAGCGCCCCGGTGGATCGAAAATCCTAAAGGGCGATCCAGGGAAAAATTAGGGGCATATAGACAAAAAAATCACCCCGGTGGATTGAACACCCTAAAGGGCAATCCAGGAAAAAATTAGGGATCATTCAAAAAGAAATAAAGAACAAAAAGACAGCGATCTAAGAATTACGACTACGAACCACAGAGGGAGAGATAGATCTAAATCATACAACTCAGAAGAAAAGGAGATAAGATCATTAAACGGATATTGGGGAACAACAGTAGCAATTATCATTTTTATTGTCATTTACAGTTTTAAAACCTTCTGTAATTACCTCTTTCTAGGAATTGCATCTTGTACTCTCGCCTACACATAAGCATATTAATAAAACATTGGCTTTCTTTGCATTTTTCAAATTGCGTTATTTCTTTTCTCAGACTTGTTTACAAAATACTACGATTATTACTTGTGAATATTGTCTTGAAATCATTTCGGGGGATTAACAAAATAAAAGAATTTGACAAAACATCGAAAAAACATTTTTGTTAGAAAAATATCAAAAGAAAATCCACGTTTACATCCATGCACATGGCTACTCCTACGTCTTGAAAATCTATACACATGTCTACACATGTATCTATACATATCTACACTCACGATGCAAAAAGTCTACGCCCACACGTACATCTGCGCCTATGCTTGCACTCAACAATACCAACACCTATGCCTAACTTGCAACACGAGGTCTACGTTCGCACGCGTCCACACACATGTGTATTCCTGCCAATTCTACATACGTCTACGCTTATGCTTACGCCTATGACACACGAATCTACAAACGTCTACGCTTACGCCTGTTCCTATAACATACAACTCTACATATGTCTACGCTTATGCTTACACCTATGACACACGAATCTACATACGTTTATGCTTATGCCTGCGCTTACAACACCAAGACCATACATATGCCAATACATATGTCTACACATGCGCTTATAACATACAAATCTACGCATAGGCCATTATCTATGTCTACGTCTACGACCACGCCCGCAACACAAAATCAATGCTCAAATTTTGCTAACATTATCCACTGTGTTCAAGTTCAACAATACTACGACGACACAACATACAACGCCAGGAGTTGGTAACTCTGAGCCAATGGTTTAAAGGAGATAATGCTAGAAATAGTCTTCATAACATTTCAAGGCATACGCACATCTTACACACATTTCATACATACACTATGCATTCCTGCATGCAATATGCATATAGTCAGGGTTCTATATCAATGTCAAACATTATGTATTTTGCATATATACAAACATTCAATACACACACTCAGGGTTCCATCCTGGTACCAGGAAGCATACGCCTATATCACACAGCAAACAAACAACCTCACCCTCGATTCAATCGTCTAAGGGTCAATCAACAAAACACTTCTCCTACGATTCAACCCGTCATCTAAGTCTCCATGTCGTGAGGCGTTCAGCCCATCACCTAAGTCTCCAAGCAGTAATTAATGAAACTCGATACATTACCTCTAAGCCGTAATGTATTCTCAAAACTCGGTACATTGCCTCTAAGCCGCAATGTATTCTCAAAACTCAGTACATTGCCTCTAAGCCACAATGTATTCGTAAAACTCAGCATATTGCCTTTAAACCGCAATGTATTCTCAAAGCACGGTGCATTGCCTCTAAGATGCAATGTATTCTCAAAACTTGGTACATTGCCTCTAAGCCACAATGTATTCTCAAAACTCAGTACATTGCCTCTAAGCTGCAATGTATTCTAAAAACTCAATACATTGCCTCTAAGTTGCAATGTATTTGCAAAACTCAGTACATTTCCTCTAAGCCGCAATGTATTCTCAAAACTCGGTGCATTGGCTCTAAGCCGCAATGTGTTCTCAAAACTCAGTACATTTCCTCTAAGCCGCAATGTATTCACAAAACTCAGTACATTGCCTCTAAGCCGTAATGTATTCTCAAAACTCGATGCATTTCCTCTAAGCCGCAATGTGTTCTCAAAACTCAGTACATTGCCTCTAAGCCGCAATGTATTTGTAAAACTCAGTACATTTCCTCTAAGCCGCAATGTATTCTCAAAACTTGGTGCATTACCTCTAAGCCGTAGTGTATTCTCAAAACTCGGTACATTGCCTTTAAGACGCAATGTATTTGCAAAACTCAATACATTATCTCTAAGCCGCAATGTATTCGTAAAACTTAGTACATTGCCTCTAAGCCGCAATGTATTCTCAAAACTTGGTGCATTTCCTCTAAGCCTCGGTTTATTCTTAAAACTCGGTACATTGCCTCTAAGCCTCAATGTATTCGCAAAACTCAGTACATTGCCTCTAAGCCGTAATGTATTCGTAAAACTCGGTACATTGCCTCTAAGCCTCAATGTATTCTCCAAACTCGGTACATTGCCTCTAAGCCTCAATGTATTCTCCAAACTCGATACATTGCCTCTAAGCCTCAATGTATTCGCAAAACTCGGTAGATTTCCTCTAAGCCTCAATGTATTCTCCAAACTCGGTACATTGCCTCTAAGCCTCAATGTATTCTCCAAACTCGGTACATTGCCTCTAAGCCACAATGTATTCAAAAAACTTGGTACATTGCCTATAAGCCGTAGTGTATTCTGAAAACTAAGTACATTGCCTCTAAGCCTCAATGTATTCGCAAAACTCAGTACACTGCCTCTAAGTCGCAATGTATTCTCCAAACTCAGTACATTGCCTCTAAGCCTCAATGTATTCCCAAACTCGGTACATTGCCTCTAAGCCTCAATGTACTCTCCAAACTGAGTACATTGACTCTAAGCCTTAATGTATTCACAAAACTCGGTACATTGCCTCTAAGCCTCAATGTACTTTCCTCATACGCCGACTGCCTAAGACTTCGTGCAGCAGTGCGGTTCCTCGCGACGTAACATAGACCATTGCCTAAGACCTCTGGCAGCAATGTGCTTCTTTATTCTGCAACCCAAAAATCGCCTAAGTCGACGTGCAGCAATGTTCGAAAAAAAATTGGTACATTGCCTCTAAGCCTCAATGTACTCTCCTCAACATAACCCATTGCCTAAGACTTCATGCAGCAATGTGTTTCCTTATTCCGCGACACAGACCATTGCCTAAGACTTCATGCAGTAATGTTCGAAAACCAAATCTAGCCTATCGCCTTAAACTTCACACAGAGATTTGCAAACCTAACCCATTGCCTAAGTCTTCATGCAGCAGTGCGTTCCCTTATTCCGAGACACAGATCATCGCCTCAGACTTCATGCAGTGATGCTCGAAAACCAAAATCTATCTTATCGCCTCAGACTTCACGCTACGATTTGTGAACCTAATCCATTGTCTAAGTCTTCATGCAGCAGTGCATTCCCTTATTCCGCGACACAAATCATCGCCTCAGACTTCATGCAGCGATGCTCAAAAACCAAAATCTAGCTTATCGCCTCAGACTTCACACAACGATTTGCGAACCTAATCCATTTCCTAAGTCTTCATGCAGCAGTGTGTTCCCTTATTCCGCGACACAGGTAATCTCCTATGACTTCATGAAGTGATTATCGAAAACCAAAATCTAGCTTATCGCCTCAGACTTCACACAGCGATTTGCAAACCTAACTCATTGCTTAAGTCTTCATGCAGCAGTGTGTTCCCTTATTCTGCGACACATATCATCGCCTCAGACTTCATGCAGCGATGCTCGAAAAAATCAAATATAGCCTATCGCCTCAGACTTCATGCAGCGGTTTGCGAACCTAACCCATTGCCTAAGTCTTCATGCAGCAGTGCATTCCCTTATTCCATGACACAGATCATCGCCTCAGACTTCATGCAGCGATGCTCGAAAAATAAAAATCTAGCTTATGGCCTCAGACTTCACGCAGCGATTTGCGAACCAAACCCATTACCTAAGACTTCATGCAGTAATGTGTTTATTTATTATGTAACACAGATCATCACCTCAGAATTCATGCAGTGATGCTCGAGAGAAAAAAAGTTTAGCTGATCGCCTCAGACTTCATGCAGCGATGCTCGAAAATACAAAATCCAGCTTATCGCCTAAAGACATTATGTAGCGATCTGTGAGCATAACCCATAGCCTCAGTCTTCAAGCAGCCATGCATCATCAATCATTGATATACTCACCCTCCAAATAGGTGAATAAGCTAAGACATACATAATTGCGCTATCAGCCTCGTTATCAAACCCGGGTAAGCGGTATATCATCAGCTTTGCATACTTCCTTGAGACTTATAAGGGTATGCTACATCAGTATAACCTTATGTTTTTCGGACAAATTTTGGGATACTTCAAGTATTCAATAAACTTTCAATCAAAATGCGCAAGACTCGAGTTTTCTCACGCTATTCGATTGAAAGATAATTGAATAGGGGCATCTGCCGTAACCCAAATTTGTTCTACCCCGATGATTTTATCTTCCAAGATTAGAATAATAAAGAAGCGTTTAACTATGGATGGTACAACAATATCTGATGGCCCATTCTTAATATTTAAGTCAATCAGGGGTGTATTTTAATTCAGGAGAATGGGGCTATCTGAATCAGAGAGACTCATGTATCCGTGAATCCATTCGCAAGGCATGTTGGCCATTGGCCCATGCGATTCGTAAATGGAAATTATTGGAGTAACTATAAAGTACTAAATGATTAAATTATTATTAGTAAAAGGGAGGTTGAAATTAAGTTAAGCCCGCGCAAGTTTAAATTGCGTAAGTTTATTTAGGTTAAGTAAAAACAGGGGGTGGCCCAAAGGAATTGAAAGCATTGAGATGGCCCATTTTTGTTTAAGCAAGAAAGGGAGGTGTATGTCTTATTAAGCCCATTTTGATCTATTTTGAAAATCGTCCCATTTTGTTTAAACATTACTTTGCGGCTTATTTATTTAAAATGGGCCCATTGGTCTTACTGGGATATGATTGATATTAAGACTGTTTATTTCTTTTGTATATAAAAGATAAATAATTAAAAATATATTTCTTAAAAGAAAAAACGTAATATATTTCTACTTTTTTTATTTTTACAGTAGTAATTAGTTATATTCCAGTTATTAAAGAAGGATGTTGGATCAAGTTTTTGGAGAAAACAGTGAAAGCCCAAATTTTGAAGCGTTTGATGCAGGGCCCATATTTGCCAAAACACCTATTGTTCCAATCAAGAGAGATTTACGCACGTTTACTCCAAAAACCGGTACTCTAGAAATCTAAAAATCAAACTGAATCCAAACTTGCACATTACCAGCAATCAATCTCAGAATTTCAATAAATGATATCCAGAATATTTAATACATTCAGATCTTCAAACATAATCAGAATTCTATTACAAATCTCATATAACAGCAAATCTAGAAATTGCAAATCTGTACTGAATCTTTATTACATAATAACAAATCCAATATATTACAACTATATTCAAGTCTCATTACAGTACAGAATCAAATCACATAATAACAAATCTGGAAAAATCCAATTACATCAAATTACAATCAATAACGAATCAATTACAATCCCTAATTTCACCAAATCCCTAAGTCTAAGTTCTAACTGAAATTGAAAACCCTAAAAATACTAACTATAAATAAGCATAAAAGATACAGAAAATGGGGGCGATTTTTTTAACAGAAGAAAACAGAGTGGGCGCCGTTCGTTGACAAAGACAGAAAAACGGTGGCGTTTTACAAAGACAGAAAAACAAGAAAGAAGGAAATTGAAGAAGAATAGAGACCTTGACATTGAAAGAAGAAGCGATTATAGTTTCCGGATCGGAAACCCTAATCGCTAGCCGTTGAAATAGCCATCGTCGCTGCCTCCCTTGCTCCGTCACTCCATCACTGCCATCCTCAAGCACCATAACCTGCGGAGCAAAAAAGAGCAAGGGATTAGATACCCAATTGAAAAGCAGAAACTCGAAATTCAAAATACAGAGACAAAAGGGGTAAGCTTATCTTTATGGTTTTCTGATTGTGGATTTGGGGAATTGTTGGATGGGTTTTACAGCCGCCGTCGGAGGTTATAGAGCGTTAGGGTTTGGTGCTCACGGTGGAGAGAAAGAGAAAAGGGAAGAAGATGAAATGTTGTGGTAAATTCTATGAAATGAAATTGAAAATGAGTAAAAACAAATTCTCTTATCCGTTCGTATCCCATGCACCGCGCCCACAGTAATAATCATGCTCCCGCGTTTATCATCCACATGATTTTGATCAAACGGCCGTAAGGACGAGCCACATGATAACTTACATACTCCATTGCGCTCTCAATCATTCAGGGTTCCAAAAGAATATGTAGTGGGCCAAGCCCAAACATTATCCACACCCCTCTATGTATTTTTGCTAAACTAGTAAACAAACTGCACCCCCCTTCCTGGGCTCGTAATGGGCCTAACCCCAACTGTTTTTCACACCCCCCAACTCTTACTGCATAACTAGGCTTACACCCCCCAGATTTGCTTAAATAATAATTTTTTTATTCCTTATATATATATATATATTTTATATATTATATTTTATTTATATTATTATTATAAATTACTTATGTCCTTTTTATTAATAATTATAATTATTATTATTAATTTTTATTACCATTTTTTAAATACTATTATTATTTAATATATGTAAGTATTACTATATGATCAAATAAATTATTTTCATGTTAAAATTGCATATATTATTTTCTATACTATTTGCATTAAATCCTTTCTAATCATGCATTAATCAAGATTTTTTTTACAACTAATACAATTAAAAAACACAAACAAATCTCAATATTTTTCGCAATAAACTGAACTAATCAACTGTTTTTACAAATGGGTTTCAAGCTGGTTTTGGCTTACTGCGTTCTCAGTCAAAATATCCGCAATCACTACTCTCGGACGAGTGCGGAGTGATTCAAAATATGCTTGTAAACCCCTAAAAAACACCAACTCATACGAACTATGAATTGGGACTCTGATTCCTCATAAGAGGATACGTAGGCACGCGATCTAAAATCGTGGAGTCTTGCTAATTAAAACTTAAAACCCTGTTTATACTAAACCTAAACCTAGAGCTTAATATCCTTGTGAACAAGATGGATGAAAGGTGCCTAACACCTTCGTTTCGTCTAATTGAGTCCGAAACCTAGAATCTCTGTCTGTGAATTATGGTTTTTTGTTAGGTTCCCTTATCTAGGATAAAAACTAATAGTTATGACTCTTGATTAAAAAACTAGTTGCTACAACGGTGTCTTGTGCCATAAGCTTCACTTGAGATCTTATGTCCGTAAAATTCAACCGCATACCACTGATAAGAAGTTGTGGGTGCTCTTATTTCAAGAGAGTCTATTTGGGAGTCGATTGGAGTGGTTTTACCATTTAGAAGGTTCTAACATCCATACCTGGGAGGACTTAGCCACTGGCTTTTACCGTCAATATCAGTACAATACTGATCTGGCGCTAACTAGAGTGCAGTTACAAGGAATGACCATGGGTTCCAATGAGGGCTTCAAAGAATAAGCCCAAAAGTAGAGATATTAGGTTGGCAGGGTGCAGCCACCCTTAACTGACAGGGAGCTGGTTGATATCTTTATGGGAAGTTTGACAAGACCTTTCTTCAATCACCTAATTAGAAGTTCTTCAGCTAGATTCACCGAGATGATTCTAACTGAGGAAGGAGTTAAAGGTGGAATTAGAAGCGGAAAAATCCAGATGGCTGCATCTTTAAGTACTGAAAAGAAGACGTACATTGGAAAGAAAGAGTCCAACATTGTATATGGCCAATAGGGACATGCTAGAGGTAACCACAACCAATTTGTGGGAGCTATGTTAATCTCTAATCCTACGTCTGTGCAACAACATCAACAGGGGAATCGGCGTAAGGAGGTCGCACCTAAAAGAAAATTCACCAAAATCAACATGTCACTAGCTCAAGCGTTACAACACATGTTGAAGGCATAACTGATTATGTTAAAGGCTCCTCTTCGGAATCCTAATACTTCTGCTCCTAGTTACTATCCCAATGAAAAGTATGCATACCATTCCGATAGTCCTGTACATGATACGAATGGATGTTGGGTCCTGAAGAACAAAATTCAAGATATGATTGATGCTAAGGAGAATGAGTTTGACCCTCCTGAGACTCCCAATGTAATCACTGCTCCCATTCCAAATCGTTGAGAGCTTCCAGTTCATTTTGAATTTTCCATTGTAATTTCATTTGTTTGTTCGAACACTTATTTATCATGTCAAACTTTATTTCATTAATGCATTGCATATGTTTGTCTTGAATTAATCCACTCGTTTTCACTATATTTAAACTGTGCTTTTTACTCCCTTTTGTGATATTCAACTCTCATTAAAAGTTGTAAGCCTTTAGAGGGAGGATGACGAAAACAATACCATAATCTCATACAGGATGTGTGATAAAGTGGGAGAACTGACTTGAGGTTTTACGTTTGTGTTTGCAAATGTTTTGGTTTAGCAAGAGTCGCCACCGACTTTTTATTTTATCCTAAGGAAAGGTCAAAAAGCACAGGAAAGACCTTTGAGATGTTTTCTTGGGTTCGGGGAGTAGATTATGAAAAGGGAAGGTACAAGCACCCTTTTCATCCATGGTTATCCATGGGCTCTTAGTTACTTGTTTAGATCACTTGCTTTGCTTTTCAATTGTTTGAAATGGTGCTTTGTGTGTGGTTTTGAAAGATGTTTTTGAAAAGAGGCCATCGTTGTGGAAACCTATGTAATGATTCTTGTTTGAATGTATACAAAGGTGTTTTTGTCTTTTGAAAAGTTTTCAATGTTTGAAAGTTGGATTGTGTTGTGAAGTGTGTTTGAAAATAGCAAGGATGTTTTGCAAGCTTTTGATCAAGTAACTAAGAGCTATCTACCCTATTTTACTCAAAGATTTTTCTTATGTTTTTAACCCTTTTAACAGTGTTGTTTCACCATTGAATTTGGTGAACAACCTTGTGTTAGGATGTTAAACGGGACAAGCGCGGGTCATCGTATAGACCATGATAGCAATTGTGTCAAGTATTTTTGGCAATTTTCTTGAGGGACTTGATCATTTTTGTTTAGAAAACCAAGATAGCGTCATCGAGGGACTATGATCTTTTGTTTTGTTTTTGTTTTGCCAAAGTACTTAACATGCATACCATGGCCCATTTTTGAAGGCAACAAGTGGATTGTAACCCTAGGGGTGTAAGTGTGCATTGTGTTTGTTTTTCATGCATTTTTGTCTTTGATTAGGTCAAACTATTTGTTGGTTTTGATTTTGCATACAAACCCTAATTCTCTAATCATGGCATAATTGAAAGCGTTAAGTGCGAGATTTAAATTCTAAGCTATTACAACATGATTATGGGGATGAGGGTACAATTTTGGATAGGGGATTATTTTGCAAGAAATTTAAACCCTAAGTTATTACAACCAAATTGAATCTCAAATGCATCAATATTTAAATGTACAATATTTAAATAAACAAAATAAATAAATATAGAATAAAATGTATTATGCAAAAAAAAGAAGTTTTTATGTATGTAAAAATATTTTCAATGTAAAGAAATATAAAGAAATAAATAAATAAAAAAAGGATTAATTTTATTTATTTTAGGGTAAACCCTAATTTCTTTTTAAGATAAATATTATATATTATTTATATACAAAAATATATTAATATGTACAAAAATGAAATATATTTAAAAAAAGTGTTTTTTAGTATAAATAATAATAAAAATGAAAATGTAATATTTTTGTATTTTTATCTTAGGTTTTTTTTAATAAAATAAAAGTATATATGTATATGTATATATATTAAATATATTAAGTATGTATTAAATAAAATAAAATATTTACAAAAAATAAAATATACTCAAGAAAATATTTTCAGTATGAATAAATATAAGAAATAAAAATAAAAGAAATTCATCCACAAATGGAAGTGCTGAAAGAAATTCATCCATGAACATGCTGAAAAAACTAGGTCAGATTTCAACAGTAGTTTATTCCAAGGCTCAAGAGAAGCAATGTTGACATAAAGTTGCCTTTATGAAAATGGAAGTGCTACCTTTATGCCAAAAATGGATTTGTTCATTGTGCCAAGCTCTAATGGTCAGAATAACACCAATGTCCAATGAGTTTGCATTAAATTTTTGAGTGTTGAAGGGTTTAGAGACCTGTAATTAAGTACAAAGCTAGTTTGGACAGGTTTTGCAACTTGTATGAACATGTATTGGCCATGGATACAAAGTTAGTTTCTGCCAACTTCAAGCATTCGATTCTCCCTAACCACAAATGTGTTTGAGTAGTTCTTTGACAATTTTGAAAGCTTGCAACAAGTAATATAATCCATCTTTGAAATGAAACTTGATACTCCAAGTGGAACTATGTGAAAAATGGCCAAGAAGATGGGTCAAAATCCTGCCTAAACTAGGGCAAAATTTCTCTAAGTTAAAAATTTTAGGGACCCTTGTTCCAAAAATCATAACTTGAGATCCAAGCTTCTTTTGAGAAAACTTTGTGAATCAAAGTTGTAGAATTTGTGTAGGACTACAACTTTCATGTTGTAAGTTTTGTTTGAATCCATTTGCATCATGGTGAAAATGTGGGGCAAAGTTAGGAAATATTAAGAAAATTTCATAACTTAGAAAAATTCTAAGTTATGAAATTTTTCAATTTCAAACCCTAATTTTCAAATTTGGGTTTCTTGATGAACAAGTTTCATAATTTGACACATCTTGATGAAAAATGACCCTTGGCACTTGATTTTGACCAAAAAGTCAAAGTTTGACTTTTCAGTGTATAGTCAAAGTTTGATCAGTTGACTGAAAAATTCATCTGTCAATCCTATGCATTTGAGATCTTTTGAACTTGTTGAATAGTTCAAGATAATGTCATTGAGTCCTTGAGTCCATGATTGAGATTAATTTGCCATTGGCTAGGTCAAATAGTCAAAAATTGCCTTTGCACAGTCAAAACCCTAAAAATGACCATTTTGCCCTTTTAGTGATCTGATCAAATTTCTTGTGGATTTGTGGTCCAAACTTGATCAAATGGTTCATATAAGTTTATAATGTTGATGTGGGTCAAAATTCATGAGGTTTGACTGTAAATTGGTCACAGTTGACTTTTTCCCCAATACAACTGATTTCTAGGTCAGTTGTCCAATTGACTGGGCAAAAATTTGATTCAAGGCTTGAAACTTGGTATGGACCAACTTATGAGTCCAACATGAAGTATGAAAGTCAATTTGGGCATTGGAGGTCCAAAAATCCCTGTGCAAGCTCAAACCCTAATTTAGGTCAATAGTGCAAGGAGGTGTCTTGAGTAGAGCAAACCCTAGCTTGATCTTGAGTTCCAAGAGCCTTGTGATGAGAAATGTTGATAAAATGAGAGGGAAAATTTTAGGGTACAACAATTTCCCCTGTTCAATCTTCTTGAACCTGGAGAGTTAGATCGGCAAGTTTTGCCTTTCGTGACTCGAAGGTAAAAGAGGATTGGACACTAGAGTGCCCGTAAATTTGCACTCGTCGAAATATTGTTGAGGGAATGGGATTAAAGATGCCATTTGGAGATGGTAGAATCTTGCTGGAGATGGGCTTAAAGATGCCATCTAGGATTGGTTTGTTGAACATCAGAAGAATGAAAATCAGAATGGTATCCGTATTTGGAACATATCTGAGTTGTATCTGGAGATTGAGTTTATATGAGCAAGGGAATGGAATATGTGTCTAGAGCGCATCTGAGATCTAACTGTATTTAAATGGAGGACAGAGAAACATCTGTGTATGGAGCATCTAGGTGCTGGGGATAAGTTCTAAATGAGTGGCAGAATGGCAACCGTGTCCGGAGCGTATCTGGACTATATCTGAAGTTGAGATCTGTATGAGTAGCAGAATGACTTCCGTGTCTGGAGTGTATCTGAAACTGTAACTGGGATCTGAATAAGTGACAAAATGACTTCCGTGGCGACTACATTGGGGAGAATCAAACTTCCGGTGTAAGGGCCAGAATGGCATCCATGTTTTGAGTGTATTTGAACCTGAAGTTGACAGTTGAATCTGAATGAGAGATAAAATGGCCGCCGTGTCTGGGGCGTATCTAGTCTGTATCTGATTGCTGAAGTCTGAATGAATAGTAGAATGACCGCCGTGTCGGAGGTGTATCCACACTGCATTTTGACTTGAAATTCTGAATGAGTAAATAGAATGACGTCGTGTCTGGGGTGTATCCATACTGTATCTGAAATCTCTGAATAGTTGTTAATGATAGCTTTTTAATCTTATCCTGAAAAAGGGTAAAATGTTAGCTAAAACATAAAGTTATGTTGCATGATATGTATGATGCAATGAACTATGTTTCATCAATGTTTATGATATATGAATGTAATGGATGTGCATGTAAGCTGAGTAGCTGTCTTGCTAAGGAAAATAAATCCTTGATGGCTGGAGATAATGAAATCCTTGACTACTGTCGGGGAAAATAAACCCTTGACCGATGTCGGGGTTTCCAAAAATCTTTGATCGTTGAAGATGAGAGATCCTTGTTGACCGCTTGGGGATTAAATATCTTTGATTGTGGAGAAAGAGAAATCCTGGGACCACTGCTGGGGATTGAAAATCCTTAGCGATTTGTGGGGATTTAACAAGAGCTTTGACAATTTCTGCGGGGAATGACATTCCTGGGAAATAAGGAAAACTCTGAAGACTTCTACTGGGGGATGAGAACCTGGGAGGCTTCCAATGGAGAAACATGAACTAGAATCTTCGTTCTTGTTGGGAAATAACTCTGTGGGGAGAGTGTTTACTCTGCTGGGGAAATCAGGAGCTTGGGTTGTATGCCAATCTACTGGGGAAGTTGGGGAAAATTGAATGGTTCCTAATGGGGATTGATAGTTGGAAAATTGACTTCGCTGTGGAAGAATGTTTAGAATATTCTAGCTCCGTCGGGGGATAGGTATTTCAGGGTTTTCGGGCTCCACTGGGGATCAGGAGTTTGAACTCTGATGGGAACTTTGAAACTTAACTCCATTGGGGAATAAAGTTTAGAATACACTGGCTCCGTTGGGGATCTTGAAATTTAACTTCGCTAGGGATATATATACTCTGAGGTTTTAGTTTTATTGAGGATCTGAATGACATACTGCAGGGGATTTCTTTTGAAATAACACAAGGATATCTTCCTACACTTTCAACCTATCAGTAATTATCCTTTCTCAATTTCATTTTATTTGTAAGCAGTGATTATATTCAAATGCATATGCGTATTTAACAAAACATTGGACGTTTTCAAATAAAACATAAGTGTAAAAAAGAATGAAAGGCAAGCAAATTTCTGCACTTTGAAGTATCTTTGTATTAATTTTTGTAAGTATCTTTGTACAAAGGAGACAAACATCCTAGTAAGAGAATGTTGTCATAAAATTGAGAAAAAAATTATACAAAAGAAAGATGGCTATGTGTAACAATTCCATGGGGTTTCCATTCTGCTATAGCCTTCACAACTCTGAGTATCTATCCATTCGTTGCTTCGTTCGTCGATGATTGAATTGATCAGAAGCCTGGAACTTGTTGGTGAAAAGATTGTCCTTAAAGTGATCCGACGAGACATAGTCATATGCTTTAATTCCCTAATTTTTGCCTGGACCGCCCTTTCGGGTTTTCAGTCCACCGGGAAACCCTTTTTTGCCCAAGTCGCCCTTTCGGGTTTTCAACTTGCCGGGTGTATGGATTTTTTATTTATCCCTGATTTTCGCCTGAACCGCCCTTTCGGGTTTTCGATTCACCGGGATGCCCATTTTTGCCTTAGTCGCCCTTTCGGGTTTTCAACTTGTCGAGTCGTTTTATGCGTAGTATCTTTTGACTATGTATGCGTTCGCAGGGTGTGGCAAGTCGTCACCGTCCATGGTGGTCAGAATCATTTCCCCACCAGAAAAGATGTTCTTGATCACAAATGGTCCTTCGTAAGTAGGAGTCCACTTGCCCCTGAGATCACTTTGCGGCAAGATGATCCGCTTGATTACAAGATCTCCGACTTGATATACTTGACGTCTGAATTTCTTGTTGAAAGCCTTGATCATCCATTTCTGATACGTCTGACCATGACAAACAGCAGTAAGTCGCTTCTCGTCGATCAAGTTAAGTTGATCAAGCCGGGTCTGAACCCAATCGTATTCACTTAAACTGGCATCCTTCACGATCCTTAAGGAAGGAATCTGAACTTCCATAGGTAAAACAGCTTCCATGCCATATACCAAAGAAAAGGGGGTTTCCCCTGTTGAAGTACGTGCCATGGTACGATATCCGTGTAGAGCAAACGGTAACATCTTATGCCAGTCCTTGTAGGTGACTGTCATCTTTTGAATGATCTTCTTGATATTTTTGTTCGCGACTTCAACAGCACCGTTCATCTTTGGCCGATAGGGAGATGAATTGTGATGATAAATCTTGAACTGCTCGCACAGAGCAGTGATTATAGTGTTGTTCAGATTTGTATCGTTGTCCGTAATAATCATGTCAGGGATACCATACCGGCATATGAGGTTCTGCTTGATGAAGCGGGCAACCACATTCTTTGTAACAGAGGCGTAGGAAGCTGCTTCGACCCACTTGGTAAAATAATCAATAACGACCAAGATGAAGCGATGTCCATTGGATGCCGTAGGCTTGATCTCTCCAATCATGTCAATGCCCCACATTGTGAATGGCCAAGGAGTTGTCAGAACGTTGAGAGGAACAGGAGGAATATGTACCTTGTCAGCATAGACTCGGCATTTGTGACAAGTACAGGAATATTGATGACAATCAGCTTCCATGGTAGACCAGTAGTAGCCTGCCCTTAGAATCTTCTTAGCCATCGTATGTCCGCTTAAGTGGGTGCCAAATGTGCCACTGTGTATTTCGATCATGATCAACTCAGCTTCAACCTTGTCCACACAACGAAGTAGAACACAATCATGGTTGCGCTTATAAAGGATGCCATTGCTTAGGAAGAACTTGGTAGCAAATCTCCTTAAGAACTTTTTGTCATTGACGGAAGCTCCTTCAGGGTATTCTCGAGTCTGGAGATACCTTTTGATTTCATGAAACCAAGGTTGTTCCACTACTTCTTCGGTATTAATCTCATGACAGTGCGCAGGTTCGTCCATTTGCTCGATGGTGATTTGGGGAGACTCGTTATCCCAGTTGAGTTTAAACATGGAAGACATTGTAGCCAGAGCATCTGCTAGCTGATTTTCTTCTCGCGGGAAGTGTTCGAAAGTAATCTGCTCGAAATGAGGCAACAATGTCAAGACATGTTCTTTGTATGGGATAAGATTAGGATGTTTAGTGTCCCACTCTCCTTTGAATTGACTGATAACCAAAGCCGAGTCCCCAAATACGACCAAAGATTTGATTCCCAAGTCTATAGCAGCCTTAAGACCAAAGATGCAAGCTTCATATTCAGCCATGTTGTTGGTACAGCTGAAGCAAAGTCGGGCAGTGAAGGGTGTATGGCAACCTTCCGGAGAAATGAGTATCGCACCGATACCGTTGCCAAGTGCATTTGAAGCACTATCAAAGTACAGGGTCCATCGGGATCCTTGTTCAGGTCCTTCATACGGTCCGTTATCTTCAATGTTGTCCAATGTCATGATGTCCTCGTCAGGGAAGTCGAATCTCATAGATTGGTAATCTTCGACGGCTTGATGAGCTAGATGGTCAGCTTGTACACTCCCTTTTATAGCTTTTTGGGTAGTATACTGGATATCATACTCAGTCAAGATCATTTTCCATCTAGCGATTCTTCGAGATAAAGTAGGCTTCTTGAAGATATACTTAATCAGATCCATCTTGGAAATCAGCAAACTGGTATGAGTCAACATATACTGCCTTAGCCGGCGAGCAGCCCATACCAAAGTGCAGCAAGTTTTCTCGAGCAGTGAGTAGCGAGTCTCACAGTCGGTAAACTTTTTGCTAAGGTAATAAATGGCATGCTCTTTTCGGCCAGACTTGTCATGTTGGCCCAGTACGTACCCCATTGAGTTATCCAAAACAGACAGATACATGATCAACGGCCTTCCTTCGACGGGTGGCATCAAAATAGGAGGTTCCATCAAATACTCCTTGATCTTATCAAAAGCAACTTGACAATCATTGTTCCATTAACTACCTGATATTTCTTCAACAGCTTAAAGATTGGCTCACAGGTAGATGTCCGGTGAGAGATGAACCTTGCGATATAGTTTAAGCGTCCCAAGAAACCTCTAACCTCCTTTTCGGTGCGGGGGGGCAGGCATTTCTTGTATAGCTTTGACTTTAGCAGGATCAACCTCAATGCCTTTGTTGATGACGATAAATCCCAAAAGTTTACCAGACCTAACTCCAAAAGTGCACTTGCTCAGGTTTAGTCTGAGCTTATACTCCTTCAATCTGACAAACAGCTTCTGCAGATGATCGAGGTGTTCTTCCTCTATCTGTGAACGGGATATCATGTCGTCTACGTAGACTTCAATCTCATGATGTATCATGTCATGAAATAAAGCTACCATGGCGCGTTGATAGGTTGCCACGACATTCTTCAGTCTGAATGGCATCACTTTGTAGCAGAAAGTACCCCACTACGTGACAAAAGTAGTCTTCTCCATGTCTTCGGGGGCCATTTTGATATGGTTGTATCCCGAGAATCCATCCGTGAAGGAAAAAACCTTGTGTTGAGCTGTATTGTCAACCAAGATGTCGATGTGTGGTAGTGGAAAATCGTCTTTAGGGCTAGCCCTGTTTAAATCCCTGTAGTCCACACACATTCTGAATTTGCCGTCCTTTTTAGGCATGGCCACAATGTTAGCAACCCATTATGGATAGGAAGTAACAACCAGAAATCCAGTGTTGAATTGCTTCATTACCTCAGCTTTGATCTTCTTAGACATGTCGGGCCTCATTCGACGGACCTTTTGTTTGATCGGTGGACAGTCTTCTCTTATAGGGAGACGGTGAACCACGATATCTGTATCTAATCCCGGCATGTCTTCATAGGACCAGGAAAAGATCTCAACATATCCGTTCAACAACTGCACTAAGCGCTCTTTGACACTTGGTTCCAGGTTGGCACCCACCTTTACCTCTTTCTTGTCTTCCTCTGTTCCTAAGTTGATGGTCTCTAGCAACTCTTCGTGGGGCAGAATAGCCCTTTCTTCTTGTTGCAGAAGTCTGGCTAACTCTCCAGACACTTCACAGTCTTCATCACCTTCGTACTCGGCATGATTGACCAAATCTTCAGAGTCACCGAAGGCTAAAGAAGAATAGTCACCCATGGAATCCGGAGTGGATGGGTACCTGCATTTTATGAGTGTGGGTGTGTGTAAGGGATATCCATCCTTAAACAAAACAAAATGTAAAAGGAAAGAAAATGAACACAACAGTTTATAGATGAAAACGTCCAATGATTCATTAAACATGGCATATGATAATGAAAAAAACCAAGCCCTTACAAACGGACCTATATGCCCCGGGTAAGGCATAAGGTGAAAATAGTGTATGAATTGTTTAGTTATTACATACCAAAATAGGAAATTGTTCAAAGATAAATTACTGGTTGATGAAAGTGATGGGAATAAAGTCCTTCGCTTCCCAGTTGCTTAATCCTCCTTCGACGGTTGGAAAGATCCAATCTTCAAAGTTGTCTTCTTCTTCATCATCTTCTAAGGCATTAATTCCATGGTGAGTGATTTTAAAGGGTGGTCCTCCGGCCCGGGAGCGACGCACAACTTTCTGGCCAGTAGCAGTAAAACCTAGTCCGAACTTGTCTGTCTTATGAGGAAAATCAGGCAGTTGCCCCCACACTGTACTCCTTCCTTCTTTTATTACAGCCTCTGCATCCTTGAGAGATGCCATCCTAGACACAGGCTTGAAAATGATAGGCACATCAGTCATTGACTTCGCAACTACGACTTCAAGAGGAACCTCTTCAAAATGTTGGAAAGGAGTTTCTATGAATTCTCCATCCAACTCCACATATCGAAAGGAGTTGAGGTGACTTATCATGTACTCTTCCTCACCGTGCACCGTTATAATCTTACCCTGAACAGGATACTTTAGCATTTGGTGTAAAGAGGAAGTAACTGCCCCAGCATAGTGGATCCATGGCCTTCCCAACAAACACGAATATGAAGGACGAATGTCCATCACATAAAAGGTAGAGTTGAAGGTCTCAGTGCCCACTTTGATAGGAATGTCCACTTCTCCATGAACCATCCTCTTAGAACCATCGAAGGCTCTAACAACGATATTACTGGGCTTCAGGGTCAAACCTTCACAGTCCAGTCTATCCAACGCCTTCTTCGTCAGCATATTCAAAGATGAACCAGTATCAACTAGGACATGGGCAAGGGTGGTTCCCCTGCATTCTACTGAGACATGCAGCGCGTCGTTGTGCTTCCTTACCTTGGGGGTCAAATCAGCATCAGAAAAACCAAGACCATTATCAGCAATAAGGCTAGCCACGCACTCTTGAAACTGGTCAGCCAAAGTTTCTTGAGGCACGTGTGCTGTCTTTGAAAATTTGATTAAGGCCTTAACATGAGCCTCAGAGCAGAGTAGAAGAGCCAACATGGATATTTTGGAAGGGGTCTACCCTAGCTGCTCCACGACGTCGTAGTCGCTCTTTTTGATTATCTTTAAGATTTCTTCCATCTCTTTCTGGGTGGTTTCGGGGATTACCACAGTCTGAGCCTTCATCCTGACAGGCACTTCTAGTATCCCCTTACCCTTATCGGTAGTATCAACAGAGGGTCTAACTTCAGGAGTATCCAATTCTTCAATTATCGGGCTTTGCACAGATGGCTTAACAGGCACAGAAGCTTTCGAGGGTCCGAAGACTGCTCGTGGAGGAGCAATCTCCAGAGATAAGATCCTTCCGCTGCGAGTTATCTTGCTTGTTCCCGCAATGTTCCCTATATCAGGGGTTTCATCATCGGAATTCTCTTGGACTGATTCAATCAATTTGATACCATGATAGAATATTTCTCCTCCGTAGTTCCATGGTATCGTTTTGTTAGATTCCTACGGGACAGGCCCCAGCATGGTGATTTTCAACAGCACAAACTTAGGATCAGGCTTAATCTTGACAGGCCTTTTCTAAGCCTTGGGAAGATTGTCGGAGATGGTTATTATTGCAATGTCATTGGTTGAAGTAACAAAGGTAGCAGGAGTAACAGGAGTGAAGGTATCAACAAGAGTCTTTTGAAATAGTATCTCTTGGGTATCCATCAGGCGTTGGATGCCTGATTTCAACAGTGGGAAGTCAACTCGTATGTTTAAAAAAAAGTAACAGTCTTTTCCACAGCCTGGGAATATCCCGGCTCTTATCAAATTCACTTTAATCACTGGTAAGGGAGTCAAAAGGTCAGCAACATTGGTAACATGAAGATCTTCCATAACGGCATGAACATTATGACCGTGCTTGGGCATTGGGGCAGAAATCACATTTGGATTTTCGGGCGCATCGAATTCTACCTCCTTGGCGTCGATCAGGTCTTGGATTTTGTTCTTAAGAGCCCAACAGTTTTTGGTATCATGCCCTACACTGTCAGAGTGGTATGCACATTTTGCATTGGAGTGGTAATAAGGAGAAGAGGTATTAGGGTTCTTCGGCGCTTCTTTCAAATTGGTGAGATTCAACTTTAACAAATGAGGGAGTACTTGAGCCGGTGTCATGTTGATTTGGGTGAACTGCCGTTGTGGCCTTTCTACCCTTTGCTGACTAGATCTTGGCTGATTACTGCGAGGTTGGTCGGTTGAAGAGTTTTGAATCATCACAACCCCCACCGTTGGTCGGCACTCGGTTCTTCCTTGGCCTTTCTGAGAATAAACAACAGAAGCTTCCTTTTTAGCTGGGAAGGTCTTCTTAATAGCAGTGGACGTGGAGGTATCTTTCTAAATCTTACCACTTTTAATGCCAGCCTCGACCCTTTCACCGGTCAGAATTAATTCAGTGAATCCTGCAGATGAACTCCTGATTAAATGATTGAAGAATGGGCCAGACAGGGTCCCCAGAAACATGTCAACCAGCTCTCTATCCGACAATGGTGGTTGCACCCTTCCAGCCAAATCCCGCCACTTCTGGGCGTACTCCTTAAATCCCTCATTAGAAGCCATACTCATACTTTGTATTTGAGTACGAGTAGGTGATAAATCAGCGTTGTATTGGTATTGTTGGTAGAAAGCAGCAGCTAAATCTTCCCAATTATGAACCTCATACCTCTCATGTTGATAGAACCAGTCCAATTGTGTGCCTGACATACTATCTTGGAAAAAATGGACCCAAAGATCTTTATCAGAAGAGTGAGGTTGGATCTTTCTGATGTAGGATCTCAGATGCATCTTTGGACATGACAAACCGTCATACTTAGCAAATGTAGGAACTTTGAACTTGGGAGGAATGACGATCCCAGCGACCAACTCTAGTTCTTCGAAATCTAAACCAGGTACCCTTTGCAACTCCATGGCTGCCAACCGATCCTTAAGATTTTTAAATTTATCATCCGCCGGGGATATTGCTGTTCGGAGTAATCTTCGTCTTCTTCCTCTTCTTCTTAAACTTCAGATTCATAAGGTATCGCAGCTCCTTTTCCTTTACCAGCCCCTTCATCAGACGTCGAGGGGAACTCGAGAACTTTTCTAGCATGGCTTTCAAACCTTCTTCCCATAGTGGCCACACCAGGCCTTTTCTTCTTTTTCTCTTTATCTTTCTCGAACAGTGCTTTAAGGTCCTCTTGACCCTTTGCTAAGGTCATGAGGAGTTGCTGGAATCGAGAGTTCTGTGCTTGCAGATCCTTAACCGTCTGCTCTAAATCCATCTTGCTGAAATAAACAGTAGAAAGATAAGGAAACCTGGCTTGAAGACCTGTTTATGCATATGATGAATGATATGTTATTCATGTAATGCATTCAAGGATTCAGAAATTCAAATTTGTTGCAAACAAAACGAACACATGTCATATTAAGAAGAAATTTGTTAGTACATAAGTTCCCCATGGGCAAAATATTACAAAATTCTTAATGTAAAAAGACATTGCGCATCCTCTTTGGTGCGATGTAAGTGTTGAGAGTTTCCTCCTCATGAAGTCGGCGGGTAAGCTCCAAAACCTTCTTCTCACTGGCATAGAAGCTGGCTTCAAAAGTATTCTGTTCTTCTTTGAGTTGGATCCAACTCTTTTGCAATTCTTCTAATGATGTTGGCATGTCTGGATGTAGGAGGGTGTATGGAACCTCTCCTTCCATAACAAGCTCTTTGATCACGGGGAGAATGTGAGGGTATGGAATCATAAGATTCTGGGTGTGGATTCGTACCCACTTGAGATAAGGCTCAGGGGGGATGGAATTCTTGTGCCCTAGTGCCTTACTATCCACTTTGTTGGGCATCCTCCAAGCTCTGATGAACCTTTGTCGAAGTTCTTGCGCATTGTTGTAGAAGTCAAAAACTAGGTCAGGGATCAACATATCATGAGGGCCATCCCTCTGAGCGTATCCAAACTGTCTTAGAGCTAAACAGGGGTTGTAGGTTATGCCTCCCCTAATGCCAAGTAGTGGGACATTAGGGAATTCCCCAGAATGATCAATGATGATAACATTTTCTCTGGACCGAGAACACCAATGAACATCAGAATGTGTGAGGGTCATCAATCATTGTGACCACCTTAAACCCTGCTCATTCTTCAAAACTGATTGTGGAAGGTGAGAAATAAACCACCTTGCTAGAAGGGGAGTACAACACATGAGAACACCCCTTTTCCTCATTGTTCGTGTGTAAAATGAGTGTAGGATGTCCCCAAGCAATGTAGGCACAGGATTCCGAGATATGAAAATCTTGTCAGCATTCACATCTATAAGTTGATCAGGGTTTGGGAACAAGACCAACCCATAGATGAGGAGTGCCACAATCTCTTCAAAAGCTTGTAGATCTAGAGAATTCCAGCAGTCTTGTGCCTTCTCAAACAGAAACTTTGCCAAGAAACCCCTGACACCACTTCTGGTTTCCCAATGTCCTTTGATATCAGATGGTTGCAAGTGTAATGCTTGAGCAACATCTTCAGGCTTTGGTTCTTTTTCCGTACCTTTGTAGGGTAGTTGATGAAGAATAGGAATTCTCACGAGTTGAGAAAATTCCTCCAAAGTAGGTACTAGTTGGTAATTAGGGAATGTGAAACAGTGGTGTAGGGGGTCAAAGAACTAGAAGAGAACTTTCACCATGTCTTCTTCAATGTTGGAGTTGACCAAGTTGAGAAGTCTACCATGTCTTTCACTGAAGAGAGAATTCTCTAGAATCTTGGAAGTAAGCTCCTTGAGTTGAGGAGGGATTCTTACAAGGTTGAATTGTATTGTTTTCCTGCGAAGAGATTCCATGACCTACAAAACAAGAACAAAGATGAAGATCCAAACCCTTGAAATGGTTAGTGGATACATATGATGCTTTATGATGTTCATGATGTATGCACAAGCACATGTACAAACAAGTCACACAAGATCCTAGTTTCAGGCTTGCATGAGGTTTCATAGGTAAGTACCCTCTTGAAGTTAGTTGGCTCAAACCTGTCCTATAAATAGTAACCGGGTTCTAAGGAGCTCAATATCACTGGATTATTTTGTGTTCATTGTTTTGGTTTAGCCACTTAACTGGAGACCAAAATATTCCAAGAAAACAACCCTCAATGAGTGTAGTATCGAGTATCTACCAACTTTGGACTGCACCAACGCTGGTCATCTCACTACCCCTAAAAAAAGGCCAAGATGGTCAAGTAAGGTTCTAAGAGTTCATTAGTGCTTCATGACATCACTCAGTGGCCCCGTATTCTCTTTGATTGACTCAAAGGCTACCGGTACTCACAAATATGTCGCACTAATATAGCTATTGCTTCAACCATGTCGGTATACCCCGCACAGTTTCCACAATGTATTGCAATTTACCTATGAATGTTTCCCAAATCCGGGTAGAGGATTTCAAGCCCAAACAAGAGAATCAAATGTAAAGCAATCAAAGCAATCAAGATAAGCATGCAAATGTGATCTAAACCCTAAGGTTACTCCACTTTTAGAATTAATCCCCAACAGAGTCGCCAGTTCTGTGATACGGTGGGAGAACTGACTTGAGGTTTTGCGTTTGTGTTTGCAAATGTTTCGGTTTAGCAAGAGTTGCCACCGACTTTTTATTTTATCCTAAGGAAACGTCAAAAAGCACAGGAAAGACCTTTGAGATGTTTTCTTGGGTTCGGGGAGTAGATTATGAAAAGGGAAGGTACAAGCACCCTTTTCATCCATGGTTATCCATGGGCTCTTAGTTACTTGTTTAGATCACTTGCTTTGCTTTTCAATTGTTTGAAATGGTGCTTTGTGTGTGGTTTTGAAAGATGTTTTTGAAAAGAGGCCATCGTTGTGGAAACCTTTGTAATGATTCTTGTTTGAATGTATACAAAGGTGTTTTTGTCTTTTGAAAAGTTTTCAATGTTTGAAAGTTGGATTGTGTTGTGAAGTGTGTTTGAAAATAGCAAGGATGTTTTGCAAGCTTTTGATCAAGTAACTAAGAGCTATCTACCCTATTTTACTCAAAGATTTTTCTTATGTTTTTAACCCTTTTAACAGTGTTGTTTCACCATTGAATTTGGTGAACAACCTTGTGTTAGGATGTTAAACGAGACAGGCACGGGTCATCGTATAGACCATGATAGCAATTGTGTCAAGTATTTTTGGAAATTTTCTTGAGGGACTTGATCATTTTTGTTTAGGCAACCAAGATAGCGTCATCGAGGGACTATGATCTTTTGTTTTGTTTTTGTTTTGCCAAAGTACTTAACATGCATACCATGGCCCATTTTTGAAGGCAACAAGTGGATTGTAACCCTAGGGGTGTAAGTCTGCATTGTGTTTGTTTTTCATGCATTTTTGTCTTTGATTAGGTCAAACTATTTGTTGGTTTTGATTTTGCATACAAACCCTAATTCTCTAATCATGGCATAATTGAAAGCGTTAAGTGCGAGAATTTAAATTCTAAGCTATTACAACATGATTATGGGGATGGGGGTACAATTTTGGATAGTGGATTATTTTGCAAGAAATTTAAACCCTAAGTTATTACAACCAAATTGAATCTCAAATGCATCAATATTTAAATGTACAATATTTAAATAAACAAAATAAATAAATATATAATAAAATGTATTATGCAAAAAAAAGAAGTTTTTATGTATGTAAAAATATTTTCAATGTAAAGAAATATAAATAAATAAATAAATAAATAAATAAATAAATAAAAGGATTAATTTTCTTTATTTTAGGGTAAACCCTAATTTCTTTTTAAGAAGATAAATATTATATATTATTTATATACAAAAATATATTAATATGTACAAAAATGAAATATATTTAAAAAAAGTGTTTTTTAGTATAAATAATAATAAAAATGAAAATGTAATATTTTTGTATTTTTATCTTAGGTTTTTTTTAATAAAATAAAAGTATATATGTATATGTATATATATTAAATATATTAAGTATGTATTAAATAAAATAAAATATTTACAAAAAATAAAATATACTCAAGAAAATATTTTCAGTATGAATAAAAATAAAAGTATCATTTACATTCTTTTTAAATTTAAACAAATGATATAAAGTATTTAAATTGTTTTTATGTTAGAAAAATAAAAATAAAATACCTAATAAATGTAAAAAAATGTGAAAATATTTTTAAGCATTTTTTATGTTTGAAAATAAAATATCAAAGTCAGAAAAGAAAACGAAAATTCAAAAATGCAAAAATATGAGAAATTGGGTCAGGGGGTGCAATAAGGAAAGAGGGGGGTGTTAGAAGCAAGAAGGCCAGGCCCAGCCCAGACTTCATCTTTAACCTCCAGAACTTTGAAAATACACGAGCGCATGTACAAACTGCTAACTCCTGTATTTGTGATCTTTTGCCAAAACTCAAAACATGAAACTTGTAGAGCATTAAACCATGATTCTAACCATATAAAAAACTTAATCTAACTCTCAAAGACCAGAGAGAATTTCTCTGGCCCTAAAATCTGACCTAGTTTTTTCAGCATGTTCATGGATGAAATTCTCTTAGCACGCTTAATATAAATGAAAACTGAGCATATGTACAGCTTCATGGCATTGAATACTACATTTTTCATTCACAAACCTAAGGCTAAATGTTCCTAAATAGAGAGATAGAAGTTTGAGAAATACCTGTTTCAGTCAAGCTCGAGTATGGAAATGCAGTAGCTTTCAGTGAGGCCCGAGGTTCCTTTGAGCTTGCTTGATGTTCCCTGGACCTTTCCCAATGCTTAGTTTGCTTTGAAATGGTCTGAATCTCTCTATAGAACTCAACCTGCAAAGCTTCAAAACAGAAATGGTGAACACTGTAAATGGAGTTACAGTTGGCAATTGAGGTTTGGGATAGTTTGAGTGAGTTGAATGGAAGGTATTGGAACTGGTTTGGGGCAAAACGCGCGAGGGATTTGTGTGATGGATGTGAATCAGCAGGGAGTACCCTGTTTTGCAAAAAGAATGTGACTTGGTGTTTTGGAAGGCTTGAGGGTTCAACAACTCGTGTTTCTGGCTCAAGGAAATGCACAAAACTTGTTTGGATTGTTGGCTAAAGTTGATTATATCAGATGCTCCAGTTATGTCCTTTTGGCAAGTTGACTTGTTTTGAAAGAAAAGTGTGAAGTGAAATGAGGTAGGCCTGTACAGGCTATCTCCAAGCATTCACAAGTTTCTTGTACCTTTGCATGAGTTTGTGGAACTTTTTTGCTGCAAAGAAAGAGGTCCAAGGCTCAAGAGAAGCAATGTTGACATAAAGTTGCCTTTATGAAAATGGAAGTGCTACCTTTATGCCAAAAATGGATTTGTTCATTGTGCCAAGCTCTAATGGTCAGAATAACACCAATGTGCAATGAGTTTGCATTCAAGTTTTGAGTGTTGAAGGGTTTAGAGACCTGTAATTAAGTACAAAGCTAGTTTGGACAGGTTTTGCAACTTGTATGAACATGTATTTTCCATGGATATAAAGTGAGTTTTTGCCAACTTCAAACATTCGATTCTCCCTAACCACAAATGTGTTTGAGGAGTTCTTGGACAATTTATAAAGCTTGAAACAAGTAATATAATCCATATTTGAAATGCAACTAGAGACTCCAAGTGTAACTATGTGAAAAATGGCCAAGAAGATGGGTCAAAATCCTGCCTAAACTAGGGCAAAATTTCTCTAAGTTAAAAATTTTAGGGACCCTTGTTCCAAAAATCATAACTTGAGATCCAAGCTACTTTTGAGAAAACTTTGTAAATCAAAGTTATAGAATTTGTGGAGGAATACAACTTTCATGTTGTAAGTTTTGTTTGAATCCATTTGCATTATGGTGAAAATGTGGGGCAAAGTTAGGAAAAATTAAGAAAATTTCATAACTTAGAAAAATTATAAGTTATGAAATTTTTCAATTTCAAACCCTAATTTGCAATTTTGGGTTTCTTGATGAAAAAGTTTCATAATTTGACACATATTGATGAAAAATGACCCGTGGCACTTGATTTTGACCAAAAAGTCAAAGTTTGACTTTTCAGTGTACAGTCAAATTTTGATCAGTTGACTGAAAAATTCATCTGTCAATCCTATGCATTTGAGATCTTTTGAACTTGTTGAATAGGTCAAGATAATGTCATTGAGTCCTTGAGTCCATGATTGAGCTTAATTTGCCATTGGCTAGGTCAAACAGTCAAAAATTGCCTTTGCACAGTCAAAACCCTAAAAATGACCATTTTACCCTTTTAGTGATCTGATCAAATTTCTTGTGGATTTGTGGTCCAAACTTGATAAAATGGTTCATATAAGTCTATAATGTTGATGTGGGTCAAAATTCATGAGGTTTGACTGTAAATTGGCCACAATTGACTTTTTCCCCAATACAGCTAATTTCTTGGTCAATTGTCCAATTGACTGGGCAAAAATTTGATTCAAGGCTTGAAACTTGGTATGGGCCAACTTATGAGTCCAACATGAAGTATGAAAGTCAATTTGGGCATTGGAGGTCCAAAAATCTCTGTGCAAGCTCAAACCCTAATTTAGGTCAACAGTGCAAGGAGGTGTCTTGAGCAGAGCAAACCCTAGCTTGATCTTGAGTTCCAAGAGCCTTGTGATGAGAAATGTTGATAAAATGAGAGGGAAAATTTTGGGGTACAACAGGATGCTTTTGGACAGACCTTGCTAACGATGTACATGTGTTGCTTCAAATCCTAAAAAATGGAGTTATAAAGAAGATAATCCCTAGTCAACCCCTTTGAGCTTAAGAAGTAGGAGTTTTATTTTTCACACAAATTGAAACCTTTAATCATAACCTAGGGTAGGGTAGTTTCTCAGTTAATTCAAATTCACATTCAAATGCAAGCTATATCTTCATACATGACAAATAGTGTCGAAGATGCTCTTATAAATCAAAAGATGGTAGCGCTTTCCATGTATTCATTAAAACAGGCAGTCATTATCTCTCAAAAGAAAAGCCTGCTAAGTCAAAACCTATGAAGGAGAGTTAAGAAAAACTGGGGCATCCCGCTGATTGTAATCTCAAAACAGTCAGGCAAAAATTAAGGACAATAAATCAAAAAAAGAGGTCATTACAAATCCTTAACAACGGAAAAATGTTGCAAAAATGACTGCCTTCTCCAATAAACTTAACTTATCCGAACCATCACCAAAATATCATTCCAAATTCAATAGGAATTCAAACGCACAATTAACTGAGTTTAGTATTGTGGGACATCATGAAGAACGGGTGGGTACAAATCAACTTTGAGACTTATCCTTTGTTTCTTAAACCGTGAACCAGGCCACATTACAACCCCTTAAAAGTCCTAATTGAAGCATGGGTTAGTTAGAAAGCATATTGTTACAAAAGGTATCCTGACTCCTGTAAGGCTTATTGGAAATATTGAGTTGAATTCATATTCTTACAAAATTCTTTTATCTGCTAAAAATTCATTTTCAAAACTTCAAGACAAACATAAACTTTGCATTGTTTGAATACCGCTATTTGCATATGGCCAATTGGTCAACAACAGAGAAATTCGTACGACGAATATCCAATGAACATAAATTCTCTCAAGAAATAGAATCACTTTAAATTGGAAGAAACTTCCAATGACAAATCTCCCATAATAAAGGGGGCATGACATGTTATTTTCCAACTCATCAATGACAGTCAAGTCAAGATTCCAAGAAATCTCTTATAAAGTCCTGAATAGCCAGGGGCAGATATCCATCGGGATCACTTAGGGAATTGAACATGAATTCCAGTAAAGGGTCACGTACGACCAAGCAAACATTTTCTGGCAGTACTACAACACTTACTACTATGGAAAATGACAAATCCCCACAAAGTCCCTTTCATAAGGTGATCCCCAATGAAGTCGCTAGAGCCACCTCTATAAGGTTATCCCCACAGAATAATCTTCACGGATAAGGGTACAATCCTCCACAAGGTTGTCCCCAACAAGCGCAAAAGCATCTTCAAAAAAAATTGGGGCATCCTCCAGCCGATGACATAGTCAAACTCACCAGCATATATAGGAGTTTGATCCTCTCCCAACGAATGCACACATCATGCCAGTTCCCAAATGGATGGAAATTTCTGGCAGTTTATCATCTTCTAGATACAATGCAGATGTAGTCTAAATACAGATTTATTCTGACATTCATTCCAGACCCTGCTACGGATACAATTCAGATACGATGTAGATATTGATGTCATTATGATACTCGTTCAATATCTCCTCAGATACAATCAAGGCTCGAATTCATTCTGACATTCCCCAGCTGAGTTGGTCTTAACTGAAAAAAGAAACCTTGCGGAGTTCTCCCCAAAAGAATTCATCTCCCCGATAAGGTCTTCAAAATATTCTCGTCAATAGGGTTTATTTCCCCAACAAACTATAGATTCCCCAAGACGAGTCTTTTCTCAGACTATTACAAATCAACAGACAAAACCCCTTGTCCCCAGCAAAGTTGATACTATCCCCAGTAAGTTGCTGCAAAGCCTGGAATCCGACCAGATAACAGTTAACTTCATTTAACCTCAGAAAGTTAATGCGAAGCCTGGAATCCGACCAGATAACCGTTAACTTCATCCTCCCCAGAAAGTTGTCGTAAAGCTTGGATTTCGACCAGATACCTGTCAACTACCCTCTCCAAGATAAAAGTTTAATCATCTCTTTTATCTCTAGTCATGGTAAATAAGAATTAAATTCCTCAGTAAAGTAATGGACAACCAAGGTTCCTGAACTCTATCCCTTAAATAGAAATCAGCACATCCCCAATGGAGTTTCTTCAAACAAATAAGAAAAACTCCCCAGCAGCAGTCAGGAATTTATTTTCCCAGATAAAGATACACTTCAACCACACTTCACATTTCATACATCATAGCATTTACATACGAAACGCATATAGAATTCTCATTCGTTTTGAGAGCATCATTACGCAATACATACATCATGCCCTTGCATGAAACTAACTTTATCTTTTCAGGCCGGTTCCCGAACTGATAGATCTCGTCAACAGCCTATCATCTATCAAATACAATTAGCCAAAGACTCTCTTCTAGAAACAGTTCAGATACGATCTAGAGACGAATGACATTCTGATACTTATTCCATATTCTCTTCTAGAAACAGTTTAGATACGATCCAAAGACGAATGACATTCTGATACTTATTCCAGATTCTCTTCTAGAAACAGTTTAGATATGATCCAAAGAAGGATGACATTCTGATACTTATTCCAGATTTTCCCCTCGATACATTTCAGATATGATCCAGATACGGATGTTATTCTGACACTTATTCCAGATTCACTCTAGAAACGGTTCAGATACGATCCATATACGAATATCATTCTGACACTCATTCAATACATCTTTCAAATAAAGTTCAAATACGATCCAGATACGGATGTTATTCTGACACTCATTCAATACATATTTTAAATACAGTTCAGACACAATCCATATACGAATATGATTCTGAAACTCATTCAATACATCTTCCAAATACAGTTCAGATACGATCTAGATACAGATGTCATTCTGACACTCATTTAATAAATCTTTCAAATATAGTTTAGATACGATCCAGATGCGGATATCATTCTGACACTCACTCAATACATGTTTCAAATACAATTCAAATACGATCCAGATACAGATGTCATTCTGACACTCATTCAATACATTTCTCAAATACAGTTCAGATACGATCCAGATACGGATGTCATTCTGACACTCATTCAATACATCTTTCAAATACGATTCAGATATGATCCAGATATGAATATCATTCTGACACTTATTCAATACATCTTTCAAATACATTTCAGATACGATCCAGATACAGATGTCATTCTGATACTCATTTAATACATATTTCAAATACAGTTCAGATACGATCCAGATGCGGATATCATTTTGAAACTCATTCAATACATCTTTCAAATACAGTTTAGATATGATCTAGATACGGATGTCATTCTGACACTCGTTCAATACATCTTTCAAATTCAGTTCAGATACGATCCAGATGCGGATATCATTCTGACACTCATTCAATATATCTTTCAAATACAGTTCATATACGATCCAGATACGGATGTCATTCTGACACTCATTCAGTACATTTCTCAAATACAGTTCAGATGCAATCCAGATAAGGATGTCATTCTGACACTCATTCAGTACATTTCTCATATACAGTTCAGATACGATCCAGATACGGATGTCGTTCTAACACTCATTCAATACATCTTTCATATATGAGTCAGATATGATCCAGCTATGGATGTTATTCTGATACTCATTCCACTATATCTTCCAACTCAGATTAAATCGACCAAAGATTTATTCTGATACTTCTCCCAATTACAATCAAATTTAGACTTAGTCTAATTTCTATCAACAATCACCTTTGGATGGCATCTATAAGCCCATCTTCGATAAACTCTTTATCACTTCTCCAAATGGAATCTTTAAGCCCATTCTTGACACAATCAACTAACACATAGCCGAGTTCAAATTTCTGGGTACTCTAGTGTTCAATCATCTTCCACCTTCAAGTCACAAATGGCTGACCCGCCAATCTAACTCTTCAGATTTAAGAAGATTGAACAGGGGCATCTGTTGTACCCCAAAATTATCCCTCTCTTTCTCAAGACATTCCTCATAAAGGATCTCCAATACTCAAGGATTCTCAAGAATTGATCAGACAAAATGACCTCCGAAACACTGAGACCATAAATTAGGGTTTTGACTAAGAACGGCTTATCATTGACTTTTTGACCAAATATATGATCTAATGGCTTAAAGTATAATCTCAAGGATTCAAATACAACATGTTGACCTAATTTCATGGCTCAAAACATTTCTCAAGATCAGTGGATTGATAGATGAAATTTGGTCAACTGATGGAAAAGTCAATTGTACACTGATCAAAATTCAAACTTTGACTTTTTGGTTAACATTAAGTTTCAAAGATCAAAATTCATCAAGACATTCAAGAATATCAAGCTTGATCATCAAGAAGTCAAGAAAGTCAAAAGTCAATTTGAAAAGTCAAAACTTTTCAAGACTTAGAAATTTTTCTAAGTGTTTCATACATGTTTATTTCATAACTTCATACCAATTTTTCACCATGATACAAAATGATTCAAAGGAAACTTTCAACATGAAAGTTGTATATCTTGATTAATTCTACAACTTTTTGATAGAGGGTTTATGTCCAAAAAACACTTATATTTGAAGATATAAGCCCATGAAGTCATGACATTTTCATGTAACACTTAGAGAATTTTTCAACAAATTTTGGTCAGGAATTTATCCCAACTTCTTAGCATTTTTTCACATAGTCCAAGATGATTTTGTCAAAATGGCCAACACGAAAATGATATAGGATGTTTCAAGCTTTCCAAAACATCCAAGAGCATGAATTTATCATACTTGAGCTAGGAGATTCAAGGGCATGAAGTTAGGCATCCATTCTTGAATTACAAGTCATTTTGTTGAAGAACAAATAACAAATTTCTAATGCCATGCTGCATAATCTTACTTTTCAGGCCTTTTGACTTGAAAATCTATCCATAATAAGATGTTTACACAATTGATTGAACCATTATCCAAGTGATTCAAGTATTGTCCATTACATCATTCCATTTATGGAACAAAGGCACAATTGCCATTCACATAAAGTATGCTTTATACAAAGCCAGCTCTCCTTGAGCCTCTCAACTATTTTTTCTGCACACACAATGTCAAAGCAAGAAGCAACATGCCTAAAACTCCTAGACACATAACTTGGTTGTTTCATCTCAACCAAACCAGAATTTTGACAGCTTGTAAAACAAACTCTCTCATCCTCTCAAACCTCCTCTATAATAGAGAGGCCATTTGCAAGCTAAAGGGTAGAAGTTTTTGTTGTGTAGAAAATTTTCTCAAAACCCTTCACACTCTCAAAAAACCATAATTGTCCATAAAACCTCCACTTTTGAGCTTTGAAGTCCAAATCTTTGAACCTCTCACACCTTGAAAGTTCTGTCTAAACAAACCATCCAAACACTCCACATACATCATATAGAAGTTATCCAAACTTAATGTAGTTGTTTGGGTATTGGCATGCATTTTTGGTAAAACCAGGTGTATGAATGTCATGACTGATGTCATAACATTCTAGTTTATTAGGTACAGATTTATTAGGTACCTTTGCAGAAAAATATTGTCATACAGGTGCTGATGTTTATGAGTGTGTATCTGAGCATTTTGCAAAATGATCATATTTACCTAAATCAGTAGACAGGTTTTCAGATGTCATAACAGATGTTAAGACATCCTGTTCTGAACTAACAGGTATGCAGTTTGGTTAATTCTGAGTTTTTTCAGGAAAATGACTTAGTCTTTCCAGAACAGAATCCTGCGTTTTCTTTGGGTTAACCTAGCTCAACCCCAACCTGGTTGATAAATTCCTGTGACCTAGTCTTAAGGACAAATGGAATTAACCCTAGTTTTTTGTGGAAACCCTAACTGAAGTTGCAGCTGCTATATATTCAACAGGGCTGCTGTTTTGAATGCAATCCCTTTTTGACAGAAGATCATTTAGAAGCTGTATAGTTTTTACTATTGTAATCCAAGCAATTATCATTGTGATAAGTGACTTGGAATAGGTTTTAATTGTAAGGGTTGTGTAACACTCAAAGCTTTGAAGCAAGAGTGTTTGTATGTCTCTTGACTAAAGCTGTGAAGCAAAGTCAAGTTAGGTTTGTGTATCACTCAAAGCTGTGAAGCAAGAGTGTTTGTGTTGCTTGATTAAAAAGCTGTGAAGCATAATCAAGTGTATGTTTTGAAGAGTGTCTTCAACAATTCATTAGTCAAATTATTTTATGTATCACTGCTGTGATTGAGGGGGAGTGAGTAGGAACTCAGGTTTAAGTTGTACTTAGATTGAAGTTGCATTGGGTAGGTCTTAAGTGAAGGAGATAAACTGGTTAGTTTATTCCTGAATTAATATCTCTTATAGTGGATTTCCTCCCTGGCTTGGTAGCCCCCAGGGTAGGTGTTGTTGCACACTGAACTGGGTAAACAATTGACTGTGTTCTTTACTGTTTTTGTATTTACTGTCTTATAGAAAGTCAGATACGGTGTCATAACATTGAACGTGACATTGAGTATCTGCAGCCAGAATTTCACTTAAGAACAACTTATGTAACATCACTATTTTCCAAACTCAACAAACAGCCACATGTAACTTGACTTCTCCAACTCAAAATCAAAACACAAATTTCAGTTTCAAGGTAAGTTTTCTTGACTTTGAACTCTTCATACAAACATCATTAGTGGTTCATTTGTGATTATAAAATGTAGATATCATTACCTTGAAGCTAACCATATGCTTGCTTTTAATTTTCACTAACCATGTTGTGAGAACTAACTCATATATGCAGTAGAAAATGTTGGAAGTAAAAAAAAGCATTATGAGTCGATGTATAACTCTATGTGTCGACACATATTAGGTACAAAACAGGTTATGAGTCGATACAAAACACGAATGAGTCGACATATAATAGAAATGAGTCGATACGAACCATTATGTGTTGACTCATACTGAGTTTTTTTTGACTTCCAGGAGCAAAGAAATGATATGTATCAATACATAAGTGCACGTGTCGATGCAAAACAGGTTATGAGCCGACACAAACCTTTATGTATTGACTCGTACTTAGTTGGTTTTGATCTCCATTAGGAAGGAATGATATGTATCGATGCATAAGTACATGTGTCGATACAAAACATATATGAGCCAATGCATAAGTTAATGCGCCAATGCATAAAAAATTTCGTATCAATGTGTAAGTGTATGTTGCAACACATAAAAGTTTTTGCTAAAACAATTTTTTTTTTTTTACATTATCTTTATATTTCTTTATATTTTTATTAATATTCATTATTCAATATGATTTTAATAGTAATTAGGTTTTAATTGCTTTCATTCCCCATTTGTAAATTTGTATCCCCCATCCCCTAAACGATGTAATAGCGTAGGACTATAAAAATCTGCAATTTATCGCTTTCGAATATAAATGCTAGTAATTAGGGTGTGTATGGCAAGACTAAAAATCAAACAATAGAGAACCCTAATCTCAAGACAAAAAAACATGAAAAACAAACACTTTTCACACTTGCACCTCTAGGGTTAACCTCACTTATTGCCTTGAGAAAAATAGTTATGTCCCTCGAACGTGAGATACTTTAGCAAATACCCTCGAATACAAGATCGTAGTCCCTCGATGTTGCCTTTGGTAAAAAATATTATACCCTTACAAAAAATTGCTAAGGTATCCTACAATGTTGCCTTCTATGACTATACGACGACCCACGTCCGTCCTTTCACATCCAATGATAAGGCTTCTTATCAGTTAATGGTAAGATAGAAATATCTAAAGGAGGAGGAAATGAACAAAGACTTTTTTAGTAGGTATAACCTCTTAGTTTCTTGCTCACAACATTTCAAAACATCTTTTAAATACACCAACACTTTTCCATGAAATATTTTCAAAAGTCAACACTTTGTATGCATTCTGATAGAGACGAGAATCATTACAAAGTTCTCCTAAACGAAGGCACTTTTCAAAAATACTTTCAAAACATCACAAACAAATTTCAAACAAAGCATTTCAAAGTGAACTAGAAACTAAGAGCCCATAGATAACTACAGATGAAAAGGGTTCTAACACCTTCCCTTTTCATAACCTACCCCCCGAACTCAAGAAAATTTTCAAAAGGTCTTTCTTGTTCTTTTCACCCTTTCCTTTATTGGATAAAAGAAAATTCGGTGGTGACTCTTGCTATCCGCAACAATTGTGATCAAACACAAAACACCCAAGTCATTTCTCCCACCGTATTAAAGACGACTTCCTCTTACTAGGATTTTTGTCTCCCTGTACAAAAACGCCTGTTTTAGGCAAATTATCAATACAAATATACTTTGAAGTACAAACTTTTTGTTTTTTTTTTGTTTTGAGTGCAAAAATGTCCAATGACTAAAATTACATGAACATATACATATGAACATGATTAACTGTTAATAAATGTACGCACAAGAAAAGTAATAAGCATTTACTCAAGGATGTGGGATATCCCCACAAAATTACTTCATTGAGATTACCCCCACAAAGTGAAGTCATGCATTCTCAAGAGTACCAATCGACATATTCCCTGGAAATTCCATTCCCCAACCAAGTTTGGACTTCCAAAACTGAAAAGAAACCTTGCAAAAAGTTCTACACCAAAAGAATTAATTTCCCCAATGAGATCACCAGAATACTTTCCTCAACAGGGTTTATTTCCCCGACAAATTACAATCTCCTCAGTTTGAGTTTATTTCTCAGACTACTACAGATTAACTAACAAAATTTCTTTTCCCCAGCGGAGTTGATACTATCTCCAGAAAGTTGTTGTGAAGCTTGGAATCGGACTAAATAACAGTTAACTTCATCCTTCCTCAGACAAGTCGAAAGTTTAGTCATCTCTTTTATCCCAGGTCAGGGTATATAAGAATCAAATTCCCTAGTAGAGCAATGAACAACCAAAGCTCATGAACCCTACTTCCCAAACAGAAACCAACATTCCATGTAGAGTTTCCTCAAACAAACAAACATGAATTCTCAGCAGAAGCATTCTAAACAAGGTTAAAGATACATATATTCTTCATCTCCAGCAATATTCCGGGATTTAGCTTCCCAAAACTCCCCAGCAGTAGTCAGGGATTTATCTTCCCATACTAAGATACATTTCAACAACATTCATACATCATGACATATGCGTACGAAACACATATAGCATAATCTCATTTATTTTGAGAACATCATTACAAAATGCATGCATCATGACATTACATACAACTAACTCTTTACCTTTTCAGGAAAAGATCAATCAACAGATATATGTCGTCAACTATCTACGAATTTCTCCTGAGGCTAAAATCTGAAAAATATTTCCATTAAAGATTTGTCCCAGGGAGTCTTTCTAAAGAATATCTCTCCGAGACAAAATCAAGCTTGGATTCCTTCATTAACTGTTGAAGTAGTAGTCGTCAGATATTCCTTCATTACCTATTGAAGTAGTAGTCGTCATAGATTCCTTCATTACTTGTTGAAGTAGTAGTCGTCAGAGATTCCTTCATTACTTGTTGAAGTAGTAGTCGTCAAAGATTACTTTATTACCTGTTGAAGTAGTAGTCGTCATAGATTCCTTCATTACCTGTTGAAGTAGTATTCGTTATAGATTCCTTCATTACTTGTTGAAGTAGTAGTCATCAGAGGTTCCTTCATTACCTGTAGAAGTATTAGTCGTCAGAGATTCCTTCATTACCTGTTGAAGTAGTAGTTGTTAGAGATTCCTTCATTACCTATTGAAGTAGTAATCATCAGAGATTCCTTCATTACTTACTGAAGTAGTAATTGTCAGAGATTCCTTCATTACCTATTGAATTAGTAGCCATCATAGATTCCTTCATTACCTATTGAAGTAGTAGTCGTCATAGATTCCTTCATTATACGTTAAAATAATAGTCACAGTCAAGCTTTATACTTACCAGCAGTCGCTTTGGACGACATCTATAAGCCCATCTCTGATAACTCTTTATTACATCTCCAAATGGCATATGTAAGCCCATTCTCAACATAATCAACCAACAACATTACTTCGTACACCAGCGAGTGCAAATTTCTGAGCACTCTAGTGTTCAATCATCTTCTACCTACAAGTCACGAATGGTGGACCTGCCAATCTAACTCTTCAGGTTTAAGAAGATAGAATAGGGGCAGTTGTTGTACCCCAAAATTTTCCCTCTCTTTTTTCAAGGCATTTCTCACAAGATCTTCAATGGCTCAAAATTACGCAAGTGTAGACTAGGTCAAACCATCTCCTAAACATTGATGCCTCAAAATAGGGTTTTGATTTTCACAAGGATAATTGGACTTATAATGTCTCAAATGACCTTCATGGATCATTATAGACCTCCAAGAATACTCATGTCAAGTTTCAAGTCTTGAATCACAATTTTGCTCAATCAATTGACTAGATGACTGAAAATCAACTGCATTGGGTAGAAAGTCAACTGTGGTCAACCTACAGTCAAACTTCATGATTTTTGGCCAACATCAAAATTTTAAAGTCCTATTCATCATTTGATAAAGTATTGATCACAATCCCTCAAAAAAAGCACTCAATTTACCAAAAGGGCAAAATGGTCAAGATTAGGATTTTGACTGTAATTGACTGATCAGTTACTTTTGACCTAATACATGATCTAATTACTTGAAGAATATTCTCAAGGATTCAAGTAAAACATGTTTACCTAATTTCATGGTTCAAAACAATCCTCGAGATCAATGGATTGATAGTTGAAATTTGATCAACTGATGAAAAGTCAATTGATACACAAAAAGTGTGTGATACGGTGGCAAAACCGACTATTATACTGGTTTTGCGTTTGTATTCGCAAATGTTTCGGTAAGCTAGAGTCGCCATCGTATTTTATTTCATCCAACAAAGGAAAAGGGAAAAAGAATAGAAAAAAACCTTTTTTGAGATGTTTCTGAGTACGAGGGGTAGATTATAGAAAGGGGAGGTGTTAACACCCTTTCTATCCATGGTTTTCAATGGGCTATTAGGTACTTGCTCATTTTTAAATTGCTTTCGTGTGTTTGTGTGCTTTTGAAAAGTTTTGAAATTTCCTTAGTGCGGCGTTTCACTTTATGGTAACCCTTGTATCAGTCCTCAAGGGTGTGATAAAATGTTTGTGAAAACTTTTGTTTGAAAAGCTTGTTTGAAAGAGTAAGTGTAAAAAATGTTGTTTTGAGCAAGTACCTAAAAGTTTCTACATACTCGAAAAAGTTTGTTCGTTTTCTTATTTCCTTTAGACAGCGCTATCCTACTATTAAGGAGTAGGTAGCCCCATCGTTGGAGTTCAAGGGACAATTGTAAGGGACGAAAGGGACAATTACGATCACTAAAGCAATGGTTAGGAAACCTTAGTAATTATCCTAGAGTCCTAAAGATCTTTCCGAGGCAACATTCGAATGGGTCATTTTTGATCTTTTGGGACTAGAGTACAACCACTAAGACTCCTTATACTTCATGATCGTTTACTGAAGGCAACCGATGTGGGGCAAACCATAGGAGTGAGCATGTGCAAGTGTTTATTTTTCAGTTTGTTTATCTTTGCACAATTAGGGTTTTCTACTGTATTAATTTGATTTATCTTTTGCACATAATCATAGTTGGCCATTCATCTAAGTAGTTTATCATGTGGAAAATAAATTGCAGAAAGATAAGGGTTCCTAAACTATTACAAGGCCTTGGGGCACTTACATAATTAGATGCAGAAATTTAAACCTAATTAAATTATTACAAACCAGGAGTAATTACATTAATTAGAAAAATAATGAAATAAATGCGCGTGACAAAATTAAATACGGAACTAAAATTAAATTCTAAGATATTTAATTAGTAAATAGAGAAAAGTATATTTTTTTTTTGGATTTTATTTGGAAAAAGTTAAATAATAAAAAGAGTAATTAATTAATTGAAAAAAAAATTAATTAAAAATTAATTCTAAATAAAAACTAATATTTTTGATATTTTTAAAGAAAAAGATTTGAAGTCCAATCCTAGATTCTAATTGATTTTATTTTTTAAAGAAAACAAATCAAAATAATTAAATCAAATTAATTTACAAAATTAATTTTAACAAAGAAACCTAAATTCTATTTTTTTGTGATTTTATTGATTTATGATTAAATAAAAAATGATTTTTGAAATGATTAAAATAACAAAGAAGAAATAAATAAAATAGAAATAAAAAGATAGAAATGAGCTTGTTACTGTTTCCAGCCTGGGGGTGTGTGTGGAAATTTGCTAAGCCCAGATTTGTACAAGCCCAATTGCCTTCGTGAGATCCAGTGCTGAGTATGCCTGAGGGTCTACCATGGGGACATGCTTGCAGAGCGCTGGATCTGACCTTGTAGTAATCTGATGGGTGACATCTGAGGATGCATGGTGGACACGCTGGAACCCAAGGCAAAGGATCTGCAAATAATTATTAGGGAACATAAAATGTAGGAGGCAGGGATCGAACTCTTGACCTCCTACACACGAACGCCCTGAAACCCTTCACTTGTACCATTGAACCAGCTTTCTATTAGTTAATATAAACACACAACAAATAATATATTGAATAATGAATCAAGGTTATAGGAAAAACGCGTGAGATTCAAACTGTCCACCTACGCTTTGACATACCTTCATCTTCTTCAAAGAAACAGTCGTTTTAGACCCAGAGTTGTACCTACGGACACGTCTATTACTATAAACCTGCAATCCTCAAAACTCATATCCAGGTAACATAAATCAAATCCAATTGCACAGATCAATTAGGTTTGATCTCCTAAATGCAATGGTGTCCATATTTGGCCTTGATTTTACCTGAAACGAAAAGCCCCAAAAGGAGGCTCTAAACCCTAACAATGGCATATGTCCATACAAGCATCAAAACTCATAATTAACTATACAAACAGCTCTAAATGATAATACAAACATGAATGGATGTCTAGAAATCATTTATAATGCGTAAATATTCAAAATCAAATTCAAAAATGAAGGATAAACAACGATACTGTTATGGAGAATTCTGAAGTTGTTGATGCGTGCAAGTGATGCTGTTAGCTTCAGGAGGTTGCTAGGAACGGATTGTTGGCCTTGAAACACCTTGAATCGCCTTGTAGAGAAAAATCGGATTGCCTCTTTCTTTGTCAAAAGTTGAGTTTTCTTCCCTCAATCCACACGGCCAAAACCTTGTTCTTTTGCTCTGGGAATGTTGTGGGCATATAAGAGAACAAATTAGGTCAACAAAAACAGATTCAACCTTGAGAAATTATGGAAAAGAGATTTGATTTGCCTCTTGTATGATTTGTTTCTAAAATAGACCAAATCATGATTGTTTTTCCAATCCAACTAGCCCTTGCACGATTTTGATGATTTGCTAGTTGTTCATTGACTCATAAAATGCTTATAAAATAAAATCTTGGATTTTATTTCATTATTCTACTATTTAAATTGATTTATTTTGATTTAAATGAATGAAAAATCAAAATAAATAATAAAAATAATAAAATAATAAGTGAATAAGCTCAGGGGTCATGGGTCCTCTTAGGAACAAGTTTCAAATAAGACAACATGGGCCCATTTGGAAAAAAAGTCATTTTGATCAATGTTGACTTCATGCATATTTCCAAAAATTGGTCAACTTTGACAATACATATCTCCCTCAATTTTAACCCTAAGAGGGTGTTCTTGGACTTTTTAGAAATATTAGGATGTCCTCTAAACAAAATTTTTGGTTTCATCTCAGTTGGATCTTCCAAGTTCATGTTAGGAGCTTTGACCTAAAAGGTGTTTTTGTTAACTTTTTGAAATGACCTATAATGTCTGAATTTTTATCTTTTCATGAGTGCATTTTTTGAACTTGAGGGCTAAAGAGGAATTGTAGGGAATTTAATTCTATTCAAAATGAGCCTTGGATGAGAAATTTCTGATAAAGTATGAGAAAGTTATGCCTGGTCAAAGTTTGGTTGACTTTTCCTATAGAAACCCTAATTTAGCAACTTTTGAGTTTTGATGAATTTGGGGCATTCCTTGAGTAATCATGATCAACCCTTGATCAAATGATGGATGTTACTTCAAAATGTTGATGTTGACCAAAAACCTTGAAGTTTGACTGTATTTGGGCCACAGTTGACTTTTGCCCTATGTTGTACCCCAAAATTTGCCCTCTTACTTTTTTCATAAGAAATCACAGCTTCGGGTTTTCCCTGACTTTTTCAGATTGGCGTAAGAATCAGTCAACCAGACTTTTTCTTATCAATCTATCTAAATTAGGGTTTTCATGGACTTTGGAACAGTTCAGGCAGATTATTAGGTTTTGTTTGAGTTTGGCTCAGGGTTTGATCAGGCGGACACTTCTTTGCCATTAAATCAAGAATCAGGGTTTTGTGCGCGCATTCTCAGAAAGAATTAATTCTACAGTTCTTTTCAATTTATTCTGAGGTTTGGATTGAGGCATTTGAATCGAGAACTTGCAGTGTTTGGTATGATCAGTAAAAGAAAAGGCATATGGATGTTTGTTGTGATTGATTGTGCATTGCTTGTTTAATTGAGACGCCGGGTTTATTATTGATTGCAAGACGACGGCGTTTATTAATTATTTATTTATTCTAAGTTAAAATAGTTGGGATTTACTTCCAGTTATTTTAATTTCAGAAACTTAAATAATTAAATGGACAGTGAATTGAAAAAAAGAATTGACTGACAAAAAGAGATTTTTATTCATCTTTAATTGTTTGTTACAAATTATTATTTGAACAACTGTAAATTTATTTACATTTTGTTTACAATAATAATATTACAAATGGTTAAAGTAAAATAAAATTTCATCCTAATTTTTTCTAAATCTTCAACCTCTATTGCTGCTCCCCATTGCTCAATTGATTTTCATCTGCAACAAAGAAAAGAAAAGAAGTCAGCACAGACGAAATCAGAAGCAGACAGTTAATTTAAAGACTCGCCATTAAAGGTGATTGGCCGGAATCAATTATTCACCCTCTCTGCAAATCACAAGATTACTCTTGGTTCACAAAGAGGGATAGAAATATGTTTTGCAAATTTAAAAAATGCATAAAGTTGTATAGTCAAAATGCCAAACAAACAGCATGTACAAACTACAAAGTTCAAACTGATGCACAAAAGCAAAACTGTCAAAGAAACTAAGCCAAGTTATAGTTTCAAACTAAGCAAACCGAATGTCAAAACCAAGCTGCCAAAAGATATCAAAAGATATAAAGCTGTCAAGAGATATGCAGAAAATCTTGAAAGTACACAGAGGAAAGAGACAATGCAAGCTTATTTCAAATTATCCATCACTTTCCAGCCAGTCACCTTTTCAGAAAAGCAGTTTTAAGCAATATAAAATTGCTCTTTAATCTGTAGAGAGAGAGGAGAGAGAGAAGAGGCTTACAGGTTTTAGGCTTTGGAAGATATATAAAACAAAACATATCAGAATAAGAAAAGGAGGAGGCAGAATATCATAAAAAATATAGAAGCCACAAACTGTATCAACAAACAGCCTACCTCCACAAGCTTTAAACCTCAAAACCAGAAGCATACAAGCCTCAAGCCTTAACCTGCTTCAAACAAACCAGAAGCATACAATCCTCAAGCCTTAACCTGCTTCAAACAAACCAGAAGCATACAAGCCTCAAGCCTTAACCTGCTTCAGACAAACCAGAAGCATACAAGCCTCAAGCCTTACCTGTATCAAAAACAACCAAAAAGACAATACACCACAAACCTGTACCAATACTAAAAAACCAGAAATGGCCACCAAGCCTGCCTATGCTGATAAACCTTGAAGCAACAAAACCTGCCTAAGCCAGCATGTCAACTAACAGCCTGAAGCCTGTTTTCAAACTCAGCCTTAACCTGCCTAAAAAACCAGAAAAACCTTGAAGCCTTTCCAACCACCAAGCCAGTCAAAATAACAAATCATACAAACATCAAAATCAAAGCAGTCAAACTCAACGCCCTGTGTAGCCTGTAAAACCCAGCAAGCCTATACCAGAAACAAAATGCACAAAACGTTCAAACCAACAGAACCCTCAGAGCAACCTCATCATAGGGTCAACAACTGAAGCAACAACATATTCAGACTCAAACATCATCATCATAAACAAAGCCAGCAATCAGAAGCAAGCAAAAGAAGAGGAAAAGAAGTTTTCAGAAGTAACGGCCCTAAGGTTTTCAGATTACAATACTATCTTCATAAAACCATAAAAACAAAGATACGAATACCAGATTTCCAAAGCTCACTGCATCACTGCTCCCTCCGCTTGGCCGTCTGAGACATGCCTACAAATCCGCCTCTCCTCCTCTCCAAGCGACGAACCCCAAAGGTAGTATCTCTTCCTTTTTCTTTTCAGGCACCTCAAACAGAAACAAATGACAACACAAATAATCAATAACACACAAAGTTGAAAAACATGCAAAAACCTTGAAACCTTAAAAATGCGTTAAGACATAAAACTGTGAGATCATTACCTTACAAACATCGCATGGATACGACCATGGGGAAAGGAGAGAGGGATGATGGCGCTTGGAAACGGGGACGGAGAGGACGTCAATGGCTGGCTCAAGGAGAACGAAGGAAGCGAAGAAAGATGAACGGCGCCGCTCTCAAGCTCTGTAACCCTAAATGAAACAAATAATTCAAACCCTTACAAAATGTTGTGTCAAGCGCTTGGGCCGGTTCGCCCCATTAACAAGCCTTAAGCCCAATAAATCCTGGCCTACACCCCCTCTGATTCCTTTCTCTTCAAATTTTGTTATGGGCCAGGAATAAACTCTAAGGCCCATTTAATCTTTTAGCCATTTTTATTTCAAACTAACTCATACTAATTTTTTTTTACATTAAATTTTAATTAACAATACTCTTTTATTTTCTTTTTATAACATAATTAAATTTTGTAGATAAAATAACACATTAACTTTTTTATATATATATATAAAATGTTCTTAATTACCTTTTTTTTTTATTTCTTTAGCTAGTATAATTAAAATATATAAGAATAGAATTTTGAGTTAAATAATTTTCTTAAACTTAAAACATTTTTCTTTTCTTTAATTAAATCTTTTTCATGCATAAAAATATAAACTAAATATTAATTTTCTTTAAATATTTTTCTTTTATTAAAACTTTTGTTTTGTACATAATCAACAAAAATCTAAAAATCATAAAATACTTAATAATATATTAAGTTAACATCTTGCATCACTTGTAAATATTCACATACACTTTCACCAATACATTTGCTTATCTTTTATTCTTGTACATTGATACATATTACATTTGAGAATGCGATTCGATTTGGTTGTAAATATATTTGGACACTACTCTCCTAATAAGTCTCATCCCCATTTGTAAATATTTGTACCCCCATTCCCGGATACTTATTTGTAATAGCTTAGACTTTAAATTCCCGCAATTTATCGCTTTCTATATACTGTATAGTAATTAGGGTTTGTATGCGAAGATTTAAAATCAACCTCTAGATAACCTAAATACAAGACAAATGCATGACAATCAATACACAATTCACACTTGCACCCCTAGGGTAATCCCGCTTGTTGCCTTCCAAAGTGGGCCATGCTTGCATGTTGAGTTTCTTTGGCAAAACAAAAATAAATCAAATGATTATAGTCCCTCAATGACGCTTTCGAAAGTTGCCTAAACGAAATGATCATAGTCCCTTCAAGCAAATTGCCAAAGACACTTGGCACCATTGCATTCATGGTCCATACGATGACCCGCGCCCGTCCCGTTAACATCCTAACACAAGATTGTCCCACCAAATACAATGGTGGAACAATACTGTTAAAAGGGTTAAAACATGAGAAAAATCTTTGAGTAAATTTAGGGGTAGACAACTCTTAGTTACTTGATCAAACTTGCAAAACACACTTGCCTACTTTCAAAACACACTCCATAACACACTTTCAAAAACAAACTTTCAAAAACATTTGAAACATCTTTTCGAAAAGACACACACCTTTGTAAAACATTCGAGTAAAGAATTGTTACAACGGTTGCCTAGACAAGGCATCTTTTTCAAAACATTTTCAAAACACACACACACATCACCATTTCAAGCAATTGAAAATCAAAGGCAAGTGATCTAAAACAAGTAAATAAGAGCCCATGGATAACCATGGATGAAAAGGGTGCTAATACCTTCCCTTTTCATAATCTACCCCCCGAACCCACGAAACATCTCAAAAGGTTTTTCCTGTGCTTTTTAACCTTCCCTTTAGGATAAAATAAAAAGTCGGTGGCGACTCTTGCTAAACCGAACAAGTGCGAATACAAACGCAAAACCTCAAGTCAGTTCTCCCACCGTATCACAGAACTGGCGACTCTGCTGGGGACATTTTGAAAGTGGGGTTAACTTAGGGTTTAGATCACCTTTACATTCTTGCTTTGATTGCCTTGATTGCTTTACTTTTTGGGTCCTTGTTTGGGTTTGTTGTAAATCCTACACCCGGATTTGGGGGCACCTTTTTAGGTAAATAGCAATAAAACTGTGAGGGAACTGTGCGGGGTATACCGACAAGGTTGAAGCAGTAAGCTATGTTAGTGTGACATATTTGTGAGTACCGGTAACCCTTGAGTTCAATCAAGGAGAGTACGGGGCCGCTGAGTGATGTCGTGAAGCACTAACGAACTCTTAGAACCTTACTTGACCATCCTAGCCTTTTTAGGGGTAGTGAAATGACCGACTTTGGTGCAGTCCGAAGTTGGTAGATACTCGATACTACACTCATTGAGGGTTGTTTTCTTGGAATATTTTGGTCGCCAGTTAAGTGGCTAAACCAAAACAATGAACATAGAAAACAATCCAGTGATATTGAGCTCCTTAGAACCCGGTTTCTATTTTAGGACAGGATGAGCCAACTAACTTCAAGAGGGTACTTACCTATAAACCCCATGCAAGCCTAAACCTAAGGACTTGTTTGCTCTGTGTGAATATGATTGCCTGTATATATGCACTTACTTGCTTTTGCATACATGTACATAACATCATGACATCATACCATAGCATTTTCAATAACCATTTCAAGGATCTCGAGGGTTCTTTTGATTCAGGGTTACGTTGAACCAGACGTCTACCAAGGGGCAAGAGGTTTTCTCATCTAAACAAATGCCATCAAAGATCAAGTGCAACAGCTTGAATCAGGGGCTATGACCCACTTGACATGGTGAGCTTGATTCTCGTGGAAAGACATCCACAGGTGCAAAGTTCTCCAATCAAAGATCAAAGTTCAACCTCTAACATTCTCTTGTGTTTACCCCAAGAGATCCTTGAAAACATGCATCCACATATCATGCATTGCATCATGACAGTTTTTCCTTTTTTCAGGTTTCCTTACTCTCCTACTGTTTATTAAAGTAAGAGATGGCTCTAGAGAGGACTGTCAAGGACATCCAGGACCAAAATGCTCAGCTTCAGGAAATGTTCTTGAACCTGTCCCTGGGGCAAGAAGAAGTGAAAGCTCTCCTCGCAAGGGGCTTGGTCCAGGAGAATTCAAACAATGCCAGGAGTGATCAGTTGGGGGAACTACAGTTTGATTTGGCAACATTGAGGATCCAGGTGATGGGACAACTGGTGGGCCAGATGGCTCTCATCCAGGACTTGTCTCAAAGACAAGAAGAACTCAGAGTTCTCGTCAATCAACTGCTTCGGGACAACCGAGTGGGGCAAAAATCTGAGGTTGAAGAGCAAGTCACCACTCAACCCCCCTCCGGACAAGAAGACAAGGGGAAGGCTCCTCTGCTTGATTCAGGGTCACAACCCCATCAACAACCTCGTCAGCGTCAATAGGGTAATCAGCGTAAGCAAAATACGTCGGGAAGACAGTTCACTGAGACTGACATACCGTCATCTCTAATACTGGAGCGCTTGTTGGAGGTCAATCTGACTGCTTTGAGGGATCCTATTCGGAAGCCCAATACCTCCGCTCCTAACTATCATCCCGACGCATTTTGTGTATACCACTCCTATAGCCCGGGACATGACACCGACGACTGTTGGGCCTTGAAGAACAAGATTCAAGATCTGATTGACATTGGAGTGTTGAGGTTCATGCCAGACGGCGAGATGAAAATCTTCCGTTAAGGGTTTCTCCACCTGAATTGACAAGGCTCAAACTGAGAGACCTTTGTTTCATTTGGATTTTCAAGTTGTAATCTCTTTGTTATTCAAACAATTATTTATTAATGTCAAACTTTGTTTCATTAATGCATTGCATATGTTTGCCTTGAATTCATCCATTCGTTTTCACTACTCTTATGCTTTCTTTATGATATTTAACTCTTGATAAAAAGCTGCAAGCCTTTAGAGGGAGGATGACGAAACAATACCATATCCTCATACAGTATGCTTTTGAACAGACCTTGCTGATGATGTACAGGCATTTCTTTCAATTCCCAAACACTGGAGTTATAAGGAATATAACACCTAGTCAACCCTTTCGAGCCAAAGAAGTAGGAGTTTTCTGTTCTAAACAAATCAAAACCTTTTATATAAACCTAGGGCAGGGTAGTCTCTCAGTTTAATTCAAAAAAAATGCGCATTGAAGTCGCAAACTCTCAGTTCGTAATACAGCGAACGACATCAAAAAGAGAAAAGCATTCCTATGGAATCAAAAGACAGTGATGGTTCCTTATCTCATAGGCAGTCAATCTCTCAAAAAAGAAAATCCCACTGAGCCAAAACCTATAAAGGAGGCTTAAGAAAGCTGGGGCATCCCGCTGACTGTAATCTCGAAAACAGGAACGGTCAGGCAAAAGTTAGGGATAACAAATCAAAAGAAAGAGGTCATTACAAATCCTCAACAACATGAAAAATGTTGCAAAAGAAAAAGGAGATGATGACTGTCTTCCAAATTTCAACTGGTGAACCATCACCCAAAAGTCGTTCTGAACTCGAATGGAGTTCGACACACAATTAACTGAGTTTAGGGTTGAAGAACATCACGAAGAGCGGGTGGGTACAAATATGCTTTGAGCCTTTATCCTTTGTTTCTTAAACCGTGAACCAAGCCACGATACAACCCTTCAAAAGTCCTAATTGAAGCATGGGTTAGTTCGAAAGCATACTGTTACAAAAAGGTATCCTGACTCCTGTAAGGCTTTGCTCTAAATCTTGTGTTGATTTTGTCTTATAAAAAGTTTTCTGCTAAAAAACGCATTTTTCAAAACATCGAGACAAACATAAACTTTGCATTGCTTGAATATCATTGTTTGCATGTGGCTATTTGTTTGACAGCGGAGAAATTTACACAACAAATATCCGACGAGCGAAAGCTCTCTCAGTGAACAAAATCAATTCAAAAAGGATGACACTTCCATTGACAGATCTCCTATCAACAAGGGGGCTTGACATGTTACCATCCAGCACGCCTGGGGCAGTCCAGTCAAGGTTTCAACAGATCTTCCAAAGTTCAGTTAACCTGGGGCAGTCCAGTCAAGATTTCAACAAATCACTCAATTGCAGATTAACCTGGGGCAAGTCTCCGTCACCACCACTTGGGGCATTCGAATGTCAATCTCAAGGGTTACGAACAGTCCAAGATTCCTGGCAATATCACAAGCATCTGATACTAGGGGCAGTGATGACACTTCTCTAGCAGACCAGCAATCATGGGTTTATTTCCCCAACATTTGTCAAGGATTTATTCTCCAAAACAAATTACATTTCGACAGCATTCTAAACATATGCAGTCTGATCGACAGATTCCTTCATCTTTTGAAGTAGTAATCATCAAGGTTCCTTCATCTTTTGAAGTAGTAATCATCAAGGTTCCTTCATCTTTTGAAGTAGTAATCATCAAGGTTCCTTCATCTTTTGGAGTAGTAATCAAAGATTCCTTTATCTTTTGGAGTAGTAATCGTCAAAATTTCCTTCATCACCTGCTGGAAGTTACAACCACCAACAGAATAACGGACAATTGAAGCTCCTAAAAATCTGTTTCTCTCAAGAATGAAGATTCTCATCCTTAAAACCTCAGAAGATTGGTATACTCCCAGTTTCTGACCGTTAATAGCATGAAGATTCTCATCATCTCAGAAGATTGGTATACTCCCAATTTCTGACACTCAAGAGTGAAGACTCTCATCCTTAAAACCTCAGAAGATTGGTATACTTCCAGTTTCTGACCGTTAACAGCATGAAGATTCTCATCATCTCAAAAGATTGGTATACTCCCAATTTCTGACACTCAAGAGTGAAGACTCTCATCCTTAAAACCTCAGAAGATTGGTATACTCCCAATTTCTGACCGTTAACAGCATGAAGATTCTCATCATCTCAGAAGATTGGTATACTCCCAATTTCTGACACTCAAGAGTGAAGACTCTCATCCTTAAAACCTCAGAAGATTCGAATACTCCCAGTTTCTGACCGTAAACAGCATGAAGATTCTCAAAACCCTAGAAGATTGGTATACTCCCAATTTCTGACACTCAAGAGTGAAGACTCTCATCCTTAAAACCTCAGAAGATTGGTATACTCCCAGTTTCTGACCGTTAACAGCATGAAGATTCTCATCAACTCAGAAGATTGGTATACTCCCAATTTCTGACTCCCAACAGAATGAAGATTCTCATTCACAAAGTGACGTATTTCTTAAGTTCCAGATTAATACTTGTAGCAAGCCAGGAAAATATTTGTGGACGACTGATTGTAGATCAACACTTGAAACAAGCCAGGAAATCATCTACATGAAGAGATTGAAGATCAATACCTGTAACAAGCCAGGAAAACTATCTTTCTTTCTCAGGTCAGAGATCAATACCTGAAACCAGCCAGGACAACTATCTCCCCGACCAATATTTTCAAGATCCCAGATCAATACCTGCAGCAATCAAAAGATTCTTGCAATCCCCAGCGAAGCTAAAACTTCCAACTATCAATCCCCAAGCAGAATGGAGACTCTCATTCTCAGTTCCTCACAGAATATTCGAATATTCTCCAGTGAAGATCTCCTCAAGACAGGAATCCCCAGTAGATTGGCATACAACCCAAGCTCCTGATTCCCCAACAGTGGTCCCAGGACTTCTTATCCTCAGCAATCAAAGATTCTTGCCCTCCCCTACAGCAGTCAAGGAATTACTTTCCCCGGCAGCAGTCAAGATTCTATTATCTCCAGCTATCCAGGATTCGTCTTCCTCAGCAAGATAACTCATCAGCATACATGCGCATTCATTACATTCATATCATAAAAATTGATATAACATACATTGCATCATACATTTCATGCAACATGACTTTGTGTTTTAGCTAATATCTTACCCTTTTTCAGGATAAAGATTAGTAAGCTTCAGACTCAACTTCTAAAAACAGTTTACGGATTCTCCAGTAACGGATGTTAATCTATCGCTTGTTCAGACTCAAGACTTCTGAAAACAGTTCACAGGTTCTCCAGTAACGGATGTTAACCTATCGCTTGTTCAGATTCTTCTCAACTTCTGAAAACAGTTTATAGATTCTCCAGTAACGGATGTTAATTTATCGCTTGTTCAGACTCAAGACTTCTGAAAACAGTTCACGGGTTCTCCAGTAACGGATGTTAACCTATCGCTTGTTCAGATTCTTCTCAACTTTTGAAAACAGTTTACGGATGCTTCCAGATACGGATGTCAATCTATTGCTTATTCAGACCCCCAGTTCAGAGATGTTCCAAAACATGGATACCTTTCTGATACTCGTCCACTCATCAATGACGTACAGTTCAACAATCACCTCCAGATGGCATCTCTAAGCCCATCCCCCGACAAGATTCTGCCACATCCCTAGATGGCATCTCTAAGCCCATCACCAAATGGCATCTTTAAGCCCATTCCCTCTACCATCACATCACCGAGTGCAAATTTTTTGGGCACTCTAGTGTCCAATCTCCTTTTACCCTCGAGTCGCAAAAGGCAAGCTTGCCAATCTAACTCTTCAGGTTCAAGAAGATTGAACAGGGGCAACTGTTGTACCCCAAAATTTGCCCTCCTACTTTTTTCACAAGAAATCACAGCTTCGGGTTTTCCCTGACTTTTTCAGATTGGCGTAAGAATCAGTCAAACAGACTTTTTCTTATCAGTCTATCCAAATTAGGGTTTTCATGGACTTTGGAAAAGTTCGGGCAGATTATTAGGTTTTGTTTGAGTTTGGCTCAGGGTTTGATCAGGCGGACGCTTCTTTGGCATTAAATCAAGAATCAGGGTTTTGTGTGTGCATTCTCAGAAAGAATTAATTCTACAGTTCTTTTCAATTTATTCTGAGATTTGGATTGAGGCATTTGAATTGAGAACTTGCAGTGTTTGGTATGATCAGTAAAAGAAAAGGCATATGGATGTTTGTTGTGATTGACTGTGCATTGCTTGTTTAATTGAGACGCCGGGTTTATTATTGATTGCAAGACGATGGCGTTTATTAATTATTTATTTATTCTAAGTTAGAATAGTTGGGATTTACTTCTAGTTATTTTAATTTCAGAAACTTAAATAATTAAATGGACAGTGAATTGAAAAAAAGAATTGACTGACAAAAAGAGATTTTTATTCATCTTTAATTGTTTGTTACAAATTATTATTTGAACAACTGTAAATTTATTTACATTTTGTTTACAATAATAATATTACAAATGGTTAAAGTAAAATAAAATTGCATCCTAATTTTTTCTAAATCTTCATCCTCTATTGCTGCTCCCCATTGCTCAATTGATTTTCATCTGCAACAAAGAAAAGAAAAGAAGTCAGCACAGACAAAATCAGAAGCAGACAGTTAATTTAGAGACTCGTCATTAAAGCTGATTGGCCGGAATCAGTTATTCACCCTCTCTGCAAATCACAAGATTACTCTTGGTTCACAAAGAGGGATAGAAATATGTTTTGCAAATTTAAAAAATGCATAAAGCTGTATAGTCAAAATGCCAAACAAACAGCATGTACAAACTACAAAGTTCAAACTCATGCACAGAAGAAAAACTATCAAAGAAACTAAGCCAAGTTATAGTTTCAAACTAAGCAAACCGAATGTCAAAACCAAGCTTCCAAAAGATATCAAAAGATATAAAGCTGTCAAGAGATATGCAGAAAATCTTGAAAGTACACAGAGGAAAGAGACAATGCAAGCTTATTTCAAATTATCCATCACTTTCCAGCCAGTCACCTTTTCAGAAAAGCAGTTTTAAGCAATATAAAATTGCTCTTTAATCTGTAGAGAGAGAGGAGAGAGAGAAGAGGCTTACAGGTTTTAGGCTTAGGAAGATATATAAAACAAAACATATCAGAATAAGAAAAGGAGGAGGCAGAATATCATAAAAAATATAGAAGCCACAAACTGTATCAACAAACAGCCTGCCTCCACAAGCTTTAAACCTCAAAACCAGAAGCATACAAGCCTCAAGCCTTAAATTGCTTCAAACAAACCAGAAGCATACAATCCTCAAGCCTTAACCTGCTTCAAACAAACCAGAAGCATACAAGCCTCAAGCCTTAACCTGCTTCGGACAAACCAGAAGCATACAAGCCTCAAGCCTTACCTGTATCAAAAACAACCAAAAAGACAATACACCACAAACCTGTACCAATACTAAAAAACCAGAAATGGCCACTGTTGTACCCCAAAATTTGCCCTCGCATTTTTCCCCAAGAAATCTCAGCTTCAAGTCTTTCCTGATTTTTTTAAACTGACTCAAGAATCGGACAAACGGACTTTTCTTGTCAGTCGAGCGAAATTAGGGTTTTTACTGATTTTCAGGACTCTGGATTGTTTCACAATTGGCTTAGGGTTCTGGATGTTTTTTGGTTCAATTTTGATCAGGCGAACGTTATTTGTCATTTAATCAGGAATTAAGGTTTTATGGGCATGTTCTCAGAAGGATCTAAATTCCACAGCACTTTGCAGTTTATTCCGAGATTCGGGTTAAAATTCGCGTTGTTTTGATTTAATCAGTGAAAGAGACAGTGGTTTGAATTCATGTTGTTTGAGCCAGTCAAAGAATATACAGTTTGGAATTACAGTGCTTGGCAAGGAATCAGTGAAAAAGAGGATTGCGTCTGATCAGTTTTTGTGTTCGACTGTGCGTTGCTTTGAATGATGGAGACGTCGAATTTTGATCAACAAGGTGTAGTTGATTATTTATGGTTCTAAGAATTAAATATTTGAAATCTAAACTTTCATTTTATTTAATTTAAGGAATTATAAATAACAAGTAAACAGTTAAAGAAAAGGAATTGAAAAGAATTAAATGAATCAATGGAATTTTTATTTCATATTTAATAGTTGTTACAATTATTATTTGGATACAAGTATTTATTACGAAGTATTTAAAATAATAATGGTTTACAAATAATTAAATTGAAAATAAAAATTATCCTATTTTTTCTAAACATTTTCTAAGTCCCTAATCTCTTCATTCTTCACTCTGCTCCGGTGTTCCGTTATTCATCTGCAAAAAGAAAAGAGAAAGTCAGAAAGCAGTTAAATTGGAAAAGACAGTTAAAATTAGACTCATCATTAAGGGCCACTGACTGGGATCAGTTAACCCTCTCTGCAAATCACGGGATTTTTCCCGGTTCACAGAGAGGGAAGAATTTTTTATGCAAAGTTGAAAAATGCAAATGTCAAAATGCATAGAATATCAAACTGCATAGTTTCAAAATCTCAAACTTCAAATTCAAACCAAACTAAAAAAAATCCAAGTTACCACTTTCTATCAAAAGCCAAAAGTGCAACCTACTGTCAAAAATACAAAAAGTCTACCCAAGCTGTCAAAGAAGGATTTGGAAAAGATATCAAAGAAAAGACAAAGCACAAAAGCTGGATAAAGATGCAGAGAAGTGGTATGCAAGCAAGCTAACTCTAAATCATCATTTCCCATCAAGTGACCCTTTCAGAAAAAGTACAAAAAGAATCATATTATAATATCCAGTTGTACTACAGAGAGAGAAAAAGAGAGAAATAGAAGCAGGTTTTCAGGCTTTAGGCTTAGGCAGAGGATAGGGAAAAAGATATACAAAAAGAACAAAGACAGTTCACAAAGGGTGGCAGAACTCTCACCAAATAACAAGACAGAAATATACAAGCATCCAACCTAAAAAAACGAGAGGAGAAAAAGATAAAAAGGCCTGAAGCCTCACATTACTGTCAAGGCATAACCTGCAAGCTGAAACCATACATCAAACAACAATAACCTGCAAACCCAAACCTGTGAAACCTCCAAACCCACCATACTGTCAAACATAAACCAGCATAGGCCAAACAGAACCATCTAAAAAAACTCAAAACCATCAAACAAGTTTCAAACATCAAACCTGATATGCAAATCTGCTAAAGTTCAAACCTGCTGAAGCTTAACCTCAAAACCAGAAACAGACCAACCTGTCACAAACACATAGCCCATCCTAAAACCAACAACCTGCCTAACCACATAAACCTGTCAAAGGCCAGCATAACCGAAAACATCAAGAACATGTCCAAACAATCATTAGCCTGCTGAAAACTCTACAAGCCTGTCAAGACAGAAATATACAAGCATCCAATCTTAAAGCCAGTACAAATCAGAACCTGATACCAAAAGCCTAATCATTAAAAACCAAAACCAACCATAACCTGAAACACCACAACCCTGCTTGAAGCAAACTCACCATGCCTATCAAAAACTTGCTTAATCCATCACAGTCTGCTTAATCCAAAAAGCCTCACCTGAACCAATCCAAAATCACAGGCCCTCAGTATGACATCATTGGGCAAAAGCTCTAGGCATCCAACTCAAGACAAGTTCAAGGCGTCAATCCCAGTATAGCCAAACAAATCTAAGGCAACAAGTATACAGTGTTCAAGAAGAAGAAGAAAGAGGCAAATTCAAGATAAGGTTTTCAGTCGAATCAACATCATCATAAAACCTTCACACGGTAAGAAGTAAGAACGAAATACCAGGGACATCAATAAAGCTTCATCGCGCAAATCTCCCTCCGCTCGTTCCGGCCTCCTGAGCGCCACGTCCCCGTCTCTCCTCCTTCTCCAAAGTCAGGTAGTACAATCTTCTCCCTCTTTTCTTCTCCTTCACCTCTTAATAAAAGATTAAGGTTAAGATTCAAATCGAAAACGCATGCAATCCGTAAAAGAGATAAGAGCATAAATATTGAAGACAAACCTTGTATCAAGAGAAACACTGAGCCCGTGCCATGGAGGGAAGAGAGATAAAGGGAGAGCGACGCCGGTGGCTGGACGGAGGAGCTATGATCAGATGAAAACGACGATGAACGAACATACGAACGCGGCGCCGTTCAAACCCTAAAGCCCTTCGTCTCAACTGAACAAACAAAACGTGAAACCCTAATTTGTTTTTTGGATCAACTTGGGCCTTGCCCACTCTGCACATCCAAGTCCATAAAATTACTTCCATTTTTATTAAACACTAACCTTTTTTTTTATATATATGTATATTATATAAACATTTTTTTTCTTTACAAAATCATTTTAATACAAAATACATTTTTTTTACATTCTTTAATATTTACAATATAATTAAAACACCTTTTTTATATATACTTAATTCAATTAACTTGAAAACATTTTTTTAATAGACAATTAAAATACATTTGCACATAAAAAATACATTTTTTATATCATAGACTTAAAATTGAAAACTTTTTAATTAAAATATATCTTTGTACATAATAGACAAAATACATATTTTTCTAATATTAAAATTCTTAAAACACTTTTTGTATATAATAAACAATGATACATCATCTCATAATTAAAACTTGAGCATTTAATTTAAAACAATCTTTTTTTGTACATATTAAAAATATACAAATCAAAGATTCCTTAAAACACCTATTTAGGTCAAAAACCCTAATCTCGCATTAATTTCATATTGTCGCACTTGTAAATAATTACACATACTCATATACATGTACACTTACACAAATACATTCACATTGCCCTATACACATTTTTATCCTATATTTGTATATTCGATGTTTACATTTGATCGCAAATTCGATTTGGTTGTAACTTATTGGATACTATAAGTCTCATCCCCTTTTGTACATTTATACCCCCACTCCAAGACACTATTTTGTAATAGCGTAGATTTTACATTTCCGCAATTTACAGTTTTCCAATTATACCATGGTTAGACCTAGGGTTTGCATGTACATAAAATCAAACGCTAGATAACCTAATACAAGACAAATACATGTAATCAATACACAATCACACTTGCACCCTCTAGGGTAATCCAACATGTTGCCTTCCAAAATGGGCCATGCTTGCACGTCGAGTATCTTTGGCAAAACGAATTCAAAATGATCATAAGTCTCAAAGTGTTGCCTAAAACGGAATGATCATAGTCCCTTCAAAGTAAATTGCCAAAGACACTTGGCATCATTGCATTCATGGTCCATACGATGACCCGCGCCCGTCCCGAATAAACTTCCTAAACGCAAGATTGTCCATCAATTTCAATGGTGAAACAAAATTGTTAAAAAGGGGTTAAAACATAACAAAAACCTTTGAGTACAATAGGGTAGACAAAACTCTTAGTTACTTGAGATCAATTTGCAAAAACACTTGCCTTCTTTTCAAAAACCATAATCCACAACACTTTCAAACAAACTCTCAAAAACATTTGAAACATCTTTTCGAAAAGATCCACACTTTTGTAAAACACTCAATCACGAGTCAAATACATTAGTTGCCTAAGACAAGGCATCTTCTTCCAAAACATTTTCAAAAGCACCCACACACACACCATTTTTCAAGCAATCGAAAATCAAGGCAAGTGATCTAAAAAACCAAGTAACTAAGAGCCCATGGATAACCATGGATGAAAAGGGTGCTAATACCTTCCCTTTTCATAATCTACCCCCCGAACCCACGAAATATCTCAAAAGGTTTTTGCTGTGCTTTTTAAACCTTTCCTTTAGGATAAAATAAAAAGTCGGTGGCGACTCTTGCTCAACCGCACAAGTGCGAATACGAACGCGAAACACTAGTCAGTTCTCCCACCGTATCACAGCCACCAAGCCTGCCTATGCTGATAAACCTTGAAGCAACAAAACCTGCCTAAGCCAGCCTGTCAACTAACAGCCTGAAGCCTGTTTTCAAACTCAGCCTTAACCTGCCTAAAAAACCAGAAAAACCTTGAAGCCTTTCCAACCACCAAGCCAGTCAAAATAACAAATCATACAAACATCAAAATCAAAGCAATCAAACTCAACGCCCTATGTAGCCTGTAAAACCCAGCAAGCCTATACCAGAAACAAAATGCACAAAACGTTCAAACCAACAGAACCCTCAGAGCAACCTCATCATAGGGTCAACAACTGAAGCAACAACATATTCAGACTCAAACATCATCATCATAAACAAAGCCAGCAATCAGAAGCAAGCAAAAGAAGAGGAAAAGAAGTTTTCAGAAGTAACGGCCCTAAGGTTTTCAGATTACAATACTATCTTCATAAAACCATAAAAACAAAGATACGAATACCAGATTTCCAAAGCTCACTGCATCACTGCTCCCTCCGCTTGGCCGCCTGAGACACGCCTACAAATCCGCCTCTCCTCCTCTCCAAGCGACAAACCCCAAAGGTAGTATCTCTTCCTTTTTCTTTTCATGCACCTCAAACAGAAACAAATGACAACACAAATAATCAATAACACACAAAGTTGAAAAACATGCAAAAACCTTGAAACCTTAAAAATGCGTTAAGACATAAAACTGTGAGATCATTACCTTGCAAACATCGCCTGGATACGACCATGGGGAAAGGAGAGAGGGATGATGGCGCTTGGAAACGGGGACGGAGAGGACGTCAGTGGCTGGCTCAAGGAGAACGAAGGAAGCGAAGAAAGATGAACGGCGCCGCTCTCAAGCTCTGTAACCCTAAATGAAACAAATAATTCAAACCCTTACAAAATGTTGTGTCAAGCGCTTGGGCCAGTTCGCCCCATTAACAAGCCTTAAGCCCAATAAATCCTGGCCTACACCCCCTCTGATTCCTTTCTCTTCAAATTTTGTTATGGGCCAGGAATAAACTCTAAGGCCCATTTAATCTTTTAGCCATTTTTATTTCAAACTAACTCATACTAATTTTTTTTTACATTAAATTTTAATTAACAATACTCTTTTATTTTCTTTTTATAACATAATTAAATTTTGTAGATAAAATAACACATTAACTTTTTTTTATATATAAAATGTTCTTAATTACCTTTTTTTTATTTCTTTAGCTAGTATAATTAAAATATATAAGAATAGAATTTTGAGTTAAATAATTTTCTTAAACTTAAAACATTTTTCTTTTCTTTAATTAAATCTTTTTCATGCATAAAAATATAAACTAAATATTAATTTTCTTTAAATATTTTTCTTTTATTAAAACTTTTGTTTTGTACATAATCAACAAAAATCTAAAAATCATAAAATACTTAATAATATATTAAGTTAACATCTTGCATCACTTGTAAATATTCACATACACTTTCACCCATACATTTACTTATCTTTTATTCTTGTACATTGATACATATTACATTTGAGAATGCGATTCGATTTGGTTGTAAATATATTTGGACACTACTCTCCTAATAAGTCTCATCCCCATTTGTAAATATTTGCACCCCCATTCTCGGATACTTATTTGTAATAGCTTAGACTTTAAATTCCCGCAATTTATCGCTTTCTATATACTGTATAGTAATTAGGGTTTGTATGCGAAGATATAAAATCAACCGCTAAATAACCTAAATACAAGACAAATGCATGACAATCAATACACAATTCACACTTGTACCCCTAGGGTAATCCCGCTTGTTGCCTTCCAAAATAGGCCATGCTTGCATGTTGAGTTTCTTTGGCAAAACAAAAATAAATCAAATGATCATAGTCCCTCAATGACGCTTTCGAAAGTTGCCTAAACGAAATGATCATAGTCCCTTCAAGCAAATTGCCAAAGACACTTGGCACCATTGCATTCATGGTCCATACGATGACCCGCGCCCGTCCCGTTAACATCCTAACACAAGATTGTCCACCAAATACAATGGTGGAACAATACTGTTAAAAGGGTTAAAACATGAGAAAAATCTTTGAGTAAATTTAGGGGTAGACAACTCTTAGTTACTTGATCAAACTTGCAAAATACACTTGCCTACTTTCAAAACACACTCCACAACACACTTTCAAAAACAAACTTTCAAAAACATTTGAAACATCTTTTCGAAAAGACACACACCTTTGTAAAACATTCGAGTAAAGAATTATTACAATGGTTGCCTATACAAGGCATCTTTTTCAAAACATTTTCAAAACACACACACATCACCATTTCAAGCAATTGAAAATCAAAGGCAAGTGATCTAAAACAAGTACCTAAGAGCCCATGGATAACCATGGATGAAAAGGGTGCTAATACCTTCCCTTTTCATAATCTACCCCCCGAACCCACGAAACATCTCAAAAGGTTTTTCCTGTGCTTTTTAACCTTCCCTTTAGGATAAAATAAAAAGTCGATGGCGACTCTTGCTAAACCGAACAAGTGCGAATACAAACGCAAAACCTCAAGTCAGTTCTCCCACCGTATCACACCCTAGTACAATTGATTTTCAGGCATTTGAGTAGTTGATTGAGCAAACTTCTTGTGCAAGGCATGAAACTTGGCATGGATGATCTTGAGAACATATTAGGGCAATGGAAATCATTTAGGACCCTTGTAACACAAACATCTTGATGAGGGGTGAAACCTTAGTTTGAGGTTTATTGTCTTAGGAGGAGGATTTGTTTGGTCAATTCTTAGTCAACTTGAGCAATTGAGAACCTCTATGAATATGTTTTGAGTAAAAATGGGAGGGCAAATTTTGGGGTATAACAAAGTCAAACTTTGACTTTTTGTCAAAATTCAATTACAAATATCACAATTCATCAAGATATTCAAAAATATGAAGTTTGATCATCAAGAAATCATGAAATTAAAAAGTCAATGTGAAAAGTCAAACTTTTCAAGACTTGGAAATTTTTTCTAAGTGTTTTTATACATGATAATTTCATTAATTCATGCCAATATTTCACCAAGATGCAAGATGATTCAAAGAAAACTTTCAACATGAAAGTTGTAGATCTTGATGAGATATACAACTTTGCTTTGCTAATCAAGTCCTAGAAATGCTTGGATTTTGAATTATAAATTCCTAAAGTAATGACATTTTTCATAAAACACTTAGAGAAATTTTCAACAGGTTTTGGTCAGTTTTTATCTCAACTTCTTGACAAATTTTCATCAAGTTAAAATTTGATTTATCCAAAATGGTCAACATGAAATTTGTAGACAATGTTTCAAGCTTTCAAAAACATCCAAGAGCATGAATTTATCATACTTGATTTGGGAGATTTAAAGGCATGAAGTTGGACATCATTCTTGAATTACAAATCATTTTTGGTGAAGAACACATAATCCAATCTACATGCTATGCTGCATAATTTTATATTGCAAGGCTTCTAACTTGCAAGTCTCACAATAATTTAATGCTTACATAAACTTTTGAGCTATGGACCATTTGATTTAAGCGTTGTCCAAATGATCTTTCCATTTTTGGCATAAAGTTAACATTGCCATTCATGCAAAGTAGCTTTAATCACAAAGTCAGCTCTTCTTGAGCCTCTAACTTGTTCCTTCTACACACACTCAACACACAAAATCAGATGAGAATGCTTAAAGTGTCCAACAATTCTATGAAGCAAAGTACAAAGCATTGGAACTATGATCTTCAAGCTTGCTTCATTGACAATCTAACCTAGCCACAACATGTGATCTTGCAAAATCTGATCAAACTTTATCCCAAACCTTTTGCCTATAAATAGAGAGATCAATTGCAAGAGATAGAGGTCAAAAAGAAAAGAGGTAACAAGCATTGAAACTCCATAAAACTCACTCAAACTCCCTAAAACTCAGAATTGCACACAAACCTCCATTGTTGTCATTTTTGGCCAAAAAACTCCAATCTCATAATCCACTCAGCACTGCAGTTGGACTTCTCTGGAACAGTTCAAGCACTCTCAACTCGAACTAAGCATTGCATTAGATTTATATAGGATCAAGGAAGCTAACCTGATCATTGCAGCACCTTGAAACAAGCTCAAACTCAAAACACGATCTCCACTTGTAAGAAAAATGTTAGAGGTGAAAACTGCAGTATGAGTCGATATATATCTCATATGAGTCGACTCATATTAGTTACAAAACAGGGAATGAGTCAATACAATGCACTATGTATCAATACATACTATTATCAAGACACATTACGAAGAGACAAAATGTGCATGAGTCGATGCAAAACACGAATTTGTTGATGCAAACAGGAAATGAGTCGATGCATACTATTATGTATCAATACATACTGAGTTGGTTTTGATTTCCAAAAAAAAACAAGAAGTGATATGTATCAATGCATAAGTGCATGTGTCGATGCAAAAAAGTTTTTTTAAAACAGTTTTCCTTTCTTTTTACATTATTTTTATATTTTTATTCATTATTCAATATGGCTGTAATAGTAATTAGGTTTTAATTGCTTTCACTCCCCATTTGTGATTTGTATCCCCATCCCCAAAAAGATGTAATAGAGTAGAACTTTAAATTTCTGTAATTTATCGCTTTCAATATTATTGCTAGTAATTAGGGTTTGTATGGAAAGACATAAAATCAACAAGTAGACCACCCTAATTCAAGACAAAAATACATGAAATCAAAACACTTTACACACTTGCACCTCTAGGGTTAACCCACACTTGTTGCCTTAGAATAAAATAGTCATGCCCCTCGAAAGTGGGATACTTTAGCAATGATCGTTGATTACAAAATCGTAGTCCCTCGATGACCCTTCGATGTTGCCTTCGGTAAACGATCCTAGACCCTTACGAGAAATTGCTAAGGTATCCTACAATGTTGCCTTATATGACTGTACGACGACCCACGCCTGTCCCTTCACATCCAATGATATGGTTTCTTACTAACTAATGGTAAGATAACACTATCTAAAGGAGGAGGAAAAGAACATAGACTTTTTGAGTAGGTAGAACGCTCGTAGTTGCTTGCTCACAAATAAAACCATATTCACACTTACACTTTCAAAACATCTTTCCGAAAACAAACATCTCTTTGAACTATTTTCAAAACCAACATTTTGTATACATTCTCACTGAAACCAGAATCATTACAAAGTTTGCCAAAACAAAGGCATGTTCAAAATATTTTCAAACTTACACCAAACACAAACACATTTATAAAGAATTTCAAAGTGAGATAGAAACTAAGAGCCCATAGATAACTTCGAATGAAAAGGGTGCTAACACCTTCCCTTTTCATAACCTACCCCTTGAACTCAAGAAAATTCTCAAAAGGTCTTTCCTGTTCTTTTCACCATTTCCTTTATTGGATAAAAGAAAATTCGGTGGCAACTCTTGCTATCTGCAACAATTGCAATCAAACGCAAAACACCCAAGTCAGTTCTCCCACTGTATTACACATTGTAATACAACAAAAAAAAGGATGGAAGAAGAATGAAAAAGAAAATAACTCTATAAAGATGCTGCACAAACTCTGATTTGAAATAATCTTTATAGAATTTTGTGAAAGTAAGGAGTTTCTCATAACTTGCTTAACACTTTTGTGATAATTCATTTGTATTAAACTTAGGAGAAATCTGCTTGTAAAGAAGCACACTTGTAATCTTCTGTTGTAATTAATTTTCAAATTGATTACTCCTCAAGTGACTAAGTGAAAAAGTCAGGATACTTGAGAGGGATAAGTTGGTTTTTACCACTTAGATAATTGTAATATTTCTAGATTACTGAATTATCTTTTCCTCAAGTGACTAAGTTGTAGTCTGTATACTTGAGAGGGCTAAGTTGGCCTCTACCACTTAGAGGATTTGTTGTAATCTTTCTAGATTATTGGATTAAGTCTTTTTCTAAGGCAAAATCACCTTAGCAGGTGGACAAGAGCAGCCTTTTCTAAGGTGAACTTGTATAAACCGAACGTGTCACCTTTCTCTCTAAAGCTTTGCATATCTTTCATCATTTAAATAAATAGTATTTCTAAAGGGAAAATTTTTTTTAAAACCCAATTTAAACCCCCATTTCTTGTGTTTTTCTTAACCTTCAAAGACTAGGCTGCCAACTTCAAATTCTCGCCTTAGGACTTTGGTATCATGTCGTATGGCTATTTTTTGTTTTAGTGATGCTTCATAGAGGGTTACCCCTGATCGAATTTCTTTGACAAGGGGAGACTCAATTCACCTATAAGGTTCTCTGATTTCCACTGAGATTATCGCTTTGGTCCTGTAGGCTATCTGGAACAGAGTTTTCCCGGTGGTCGAGTGTGGGGTTGTTAGGTAGGCCCAAAGAACATTGTGTAGCTCCTAGACCTACTTCTTTTTAGTTTCGTCTAATCTTCATTTTAGGCCTTGCAAGATTACCTTGTTCACAGCTTCAGCTTGCTCGTTTGTTTAAGGGTGCTCGACAGATGTGAAATGTTGTTTGGTGCCCATCTTGGCGAAAAATTCTTGGAATTTTCTATAACCAAATTGTGTCCCATTATCGGTGACGAGCGCTTGTGGTACGCCAAACTGGACAAGTATGTTCCTCTTGTAGAAACAGAGTATATTTTTCACTGTGATTTTGGTGATGGCTTCCGCCTCTATACACTTCGTAAAGTAATCCATGTCGACTATCAGGTACTTGTCTTGATTTGACCCTATGGTGAATGGCCCGGGGATGTCCATTCCCCACCATATGAAGGGCCATAGGGACGAGAGAGTTTTTAGCTCGTTGGGCGGTGCCAAGTGCATATCTCTATGGCGTTGGCATTTGTCACGTTTCTTGACATGTTCTTTTGCGTCTTGTTGCACGGAGGGCCAGTAGTATCCTTCCCGCTAGGCCTTCTGAGAGAGGAATATTCCTATGAGATGTTGGTCGTTGATTCCTTTGTGGATTTCATGTAAGATGTGGTCGAATTTAGATTCCTCAATTCACTTAAGGAGAGGGATGGAGAATCCTCATCTGTACAACTTGTCTTTGACCAAAACTTAAGTACGGACTCGGCGTCTGACCATGTTGGCCTCTTTTTAATTGGAGGGTAACTCTCCTACAGTGAGGTAGTTGTATACTGGGGTCATCCAGTAATCGTTGTTACCGATGGTGTTATGTTAAGCTTTGCAGAGGGTTTTTTGATCCTCACTCAGGGAAGTATCTCTTGGATGACGATATTGTTTCCGCCTTTCCTCTTTGTGCTCGCGAGTTTTGATAGGATGTCCACTCACATGTTATGTTTGCGAGGGACGTGTTTCACTTCAGCAGATTTGAATTTCGTTATTCTTTCTCGAACCAGGGACAAATACTCAGGGATTGTCGTTTTTGACTTGATCATTTGTGTCAACCTTTATCTTTATAAACACTCATCTATGTAAGATTTTGTCCTCCAAACACTTATCACTGTTAATCCTATTCTTGATGCTCGCCCGTATATCTTTCAGATACTCGTCAGTATTAATTTAAACACTCGTCCATGTTAATCCTTTTCTTGATACTTGTATGTATCTTCCTTTGATACTTGTCCATATTAATTTAAACACATGTTCATGTTAATCCTTTCCTTGATGCTCATTTGTGTCTTCTTTCGATACTCGTCCGTATTGTATCCGACATTCGTCCGTGTTAATCCTTTCTTTGGTTCCCGTCTATATATTCTTTCGATACTTGTTCGTATAGATTCTGAAATTCGTTCATGTTAATCCTTTCTTTGGTACCCATCTGTATCTTCTTCTGATACTCTTCTGTATTGATTCTAACACTCGTTCGTGTTAATCCTTCTTTGATCACCCTTTTTCCAACACTTGTCCATGTTAATCCCCAACACACTTCCATGTTAATCAATCTTACCTACCTACAAAAGCATCTTGTATTGGCTCTGACACCATGTTACATGCTCACCATCCACAAAACCTCCCACCAGAAAAACAAAATTTTCTTTCCCCAGCAGATATCACAAAGAATAATAACTCACTCACACTATCTCTTCAAGAAAAATTTTAGGTCTTTGTTTTTAATCATCACGTACCTTGAATGTTCGAAAGTATGACGCCAATCTCACTTTCAGGTTTAAGATGATTAAGTAGGGGCAACTATCATACCCCAAATTTGTCCTACCCTTTTATAAAATCATCTAGCTAATGCATCTTGTTTTTTTACATATGCATTATCTTTTCAATTAGGTCATTTTACACATCATGCATCATTGATCAATAAACTGGAATTGGGATCAAGGGTCTTGGTAATTAGGTTTTCTTTTTGGTTTTGAGGTTATTCTCTTCATTCAAAGTCATTGGGATACAAAGGCATCTTCATCAAAATTTCTCAAGCATGAAAGGTTTAGGTATTCATTAAGTATTCAAATAATTCTGCTTTGGTTCTTTCCTACATGGCAAAGAAGATTAGAGTTGATTCATTAATTAAGATTGTTCATCATTTGAGGAAGATTGGACCTAGGTTTCAATAATCATACGGTTCAAGTATCATGTATGTATTCAAGGATTTCTCAATGCATTCTTTTATGGTTATTAAGACAAGGCGTGTGGGCTCATTGTGTTCAAGACATTATCTCAATTACTTACTGCTTGTCATACAAGTTAATTTGGATTAGTGATTAAGGATAAAGGTTCAACAAGAGGTAAACTTGGAGTGGTTTTGATATATTGAGAATTGAGACGTGGTTTCATTCAAATGATTCCATGAGATCGACTTATTCAAAAGCATAAGTTGGGATTTGGTTTATGGCTAAATTTGGAAAGGGTATATCCATATTAATTTCTTGGCATACAAGTTACTTTGACTTGAGACGTAAACCGATATGTTCATTATTCATCAAGCTAGTTCAAGAAATCTAAAGCAAAGGATCCATTCAAACATTATTCACATTATTCATATTCAATCATCACTCAAGTCTATAATAAAGTCCATTTATTCACTAAGTTCATCACATCTCATTCAAAATTCAAACAAGTTGCATTCAATGCTTCAGATGTTCAAATCAATTCAAGAATGCTTCAAGTTTACATCATTGTTGTACCCCAAAATTAGCCCTCCCATTTTTCATAGAAGACACAACCCTAGGGTTTCTCAGATATTCAAGTTGGCTCGGGAATCGATCAGACAGATTTTCTCCTTTGGCAGTAAACCAGCAGTTAGGGTTTTTCTTACAATTCTCAAAAGAAATGAATTCTCAAAGATCCAAATTGGCTTTCACATATTTTCATGCTTTCTCAAGTTTACTGAAAAGACAGTGTTTGTTCTCAAGGCATGGTTGTTTGGGACAAGATATGGAATTTAAGACTGTCATGATCGTTTAATCCAGATTAACTAGATGATTTGCGTCTTTTAAAACATTTGCTTGTTTAGGAAATGGAATAGACAATGCGTGTTTGTTTGGAATGCAGTTGTGAGATTACAAAATTATTGGAATTAAATTATTAGATTGGAGTGCAGTTTCAATTATCTTGATTGGGAATCTTTAAGAATCAGTGAAGATGCGAAGAGAAAATTACAAGTTCTTGTCAGTAAAGGATTCCAATTAACACCAAAAATTTTCATAAAACTTTCTCCAATTTTTCAAACATTGTTACAAAACAATTTATTATTTAAATACTTTAGGTTTTACAACTTATCATATTTGAAAATAAATTAGTACAACTATTGGTTACAATGCAAGAATGATTGTTCTAAAATACAAGGAAAAATTCAAATGCTTGATTGGCCTAAGGGAACTAATCTATGCCTAAGTTTGACTGAAGTTCTTTTGCTATCTCCAAGGATCTTCCTTGCTTGCCCTATGGTTCTTGCCTTCCATGCTTTACCCTATCCATTGTGCTCACATGAAAATGAAAGAAAGAAAAGTTAGTACAAATTAATTGGACATGAGCAAGAATTTTCAAAAGAAAAAGTGTTCATCATTAAAGTTTGCAATTTGGAATCAGAAAGCAATTTTTAATTCATCACATTTTTATTTTTTCTATTTTCAAATCACAAGAAGATTATTCTTCTTGGTTCACAAAAAGAAAAAATAAGAGATGCAAGCAAGTTGTCCAAACAAACAAGAAATGCAAGCAAGCTGTCCAAACAAGAAATGCAAGCAAACTGTCTAAATGCAGCAAGGCTGTCCAAACAAACAAAATGCCAAAACAGCAGCCAAATGCCCAAACAGCAGCCAAACAAATATTCCCAAACAGAAGGCGCAAACTGAGCCAAACAAAATTTGCAACAAACAGCAAAAACAAACAGCAGCATGGCAATACAAATGCAAGCGAGGAAACATAGCAGTAGACAGCATCAACAAAAGAAAATATGGCAATATAATAAGCTAAGTCAAAACAAGCAAAAGCTTGTTCAAGAAGCTAGTTCATCATTTTCCATTTATTGCAAACTTTTCAGAAAAAGGCAAAAGAGCAATTGACTCTTAGGGTCATTGAGAGAGAAGAGAGGAAAGAAGTCACCTAGGGATACACAGCCCTGCTTCCTTGACTGTCACAATTGCATAGAAGCTTCTAGAAAACAAAACCGCCATCAAAAAGCCAAAGGACCAACATAGCAAAATATTCAATTTCTTTGTTTCCCCCCCTTTTTGAATAAGATTTCAACAGAAGCAACACTAATATAACAGTAGACAATCCTCAAGCAAAAGGGATATAGAAAAAATTATGAAACTCAGCAAACCAAAGAAAACCTCCAAAACCTCAAGTTTTCAAAAACTGTCAAACCAAAGTCTCCACTGTCAAAAAATCCCAAGTCTGATCTCAAGCCAACAAAACACAAATCTCAAGTCAAAAATACTGTCAAACAAAATCCAAATCTGAACCAATATCTCAAGCCATCCTCAAACAGCCAGAACCATCATCAAGCCGAACTGACAAAATCTCAACACAAGTCACAAACCTGTAACAAATATACTAAGCCAAATATCAATCCAAAACATTCAAAACACTCAACAAACTCGCCAAAACAAAACTGTAACAACAACCTTAAAAAAACCTCCAACCAAACTGTCAAACCCAACAATAGAAAACCACAAAAAAACAGAATCACAATCCATAAAACCTGTAACAAAACCAAACCTATAACCAAAACCTGTTAACTCAACATTAACAAATCCACAAATCAAAACCAGAAATTTCAAACTGTCAACAAAGCCAAACCCTCAGTAGATCATTCAAACTGCTACACAAATATCCAAGAATCACAAAACTTCCAAAACTGTCAAAGTATCAAAACTGCAACAAGTCCCAAGCATTCAAATCCCAAAAATCACAAAATCCAGAAAAACAGTATCATCATCATTCAACAAAGAAAATAGAAGAACGTTACCAGAAGCACGCCTTCAATCTTCATTTCTTCCCCCTCGTAAATCCCGCCACCAGGGAGCACCTCCCTCAGTCTCACTATCCCCTTTTCATTTCACAGAAATTTCCAAACAGGTATGGATCCTTCTCCTTCCTCATAAGCTATTTCCTGCATCTCAATGGATAACAAAGTAGATTAACAGAAAAACGTAACAAGACGAAAAAAAAACAAAATCGTTCAAGCTTTAATAACAACAGAACTTCACCTTTTTTCAAGAAACAAAACCATTAGAGCTTGGTTAGGAGGTGAGAGAGAGCGCTCCAACAACAGAACTTGGGGGGGAGATCAGATAAGCTAGAATCGGACATTTTAAGCATAAATCCGACCTTAGGGTTTTCAGAGAAACGCGAATCACGGTGAGATGAGGAGAGATTATGTTGTTAATAGGGCATTTCGGCCATGCGCCTAGGAGGAGAGGAATTCAGAGATGAAAAGATGAAGGGATGAATGAAAGAGACGGAGCGGTGCCGCTGTGAACGAAAGTGAGCCACAAAAACCTAATTTTTTTTCCATCCCTAATCAAAATCTTAAACAGTTTAAGAGCATTGGGCTTGTTTTGTTACAAACTCCTTAAGCCCAACTGCCACGCGTTTTGCACCCCCTTGGCTCGTTTTTGTTAACAGTATGATATACCCTTTTCTTTGGGCCTTATCCTTAAAAACTCCCTAAGCCCATTTGCTTTTGTAATTTGTTCTTCTTCTTATTTTTCTTTTTATTATACAATATACTAATAAAACTTTAAAAAAAACATTTTCATTAATTTGACTTAAGTTTTTGTGATTAATTTTATATCATTTTCTTTTTTTTATATTTAAACTTGTTTTGATTAATTTTTTACACTTAATAAAAACATCAAAAAAATTAACTTAGTTGGTTTTCTTTCTTTAAATTTATTTGCATAATTAATAAAATACAAAAAAAATAATAATAAAGATTTTAATCAATTTTTTAGAATAGGTTTTATTCTTTTCTTTTCATATAAATACTTAACATTTCATTTCATACTTTGTTGATTTTATTTTCATAAATTGTCATAGCTTTATATTAAATTGCAAAAAAAATCGATTTGGTTGTATTGCTTGATATTTGGACATTGTTATTTCATTTGATTCATCCCCATTCGTAACAATTGTACCCCTATTCCCGAACATTCTGTAATAGCTTAGAATTTCAATTCCCGCAATTTACTGTTTTCCATATACTGTATAGTAACTAGGCATGTATGACAAGATTCAAAAATCAATTGCTAGATGACCTAATCAAAGAATGAAATAACTTGAAACCAACACACTTTCACACGCGCACCTCTAGGGTAACCTCGCTCTTTGCTTCAGAAATACAATCATGTCCCTCGAATATGAGACATTCTAGCAATGACCCTTTGATAAAAAAGATTGTAGTCCCTCGATGACCCTCGATGTTGCCTTCGATTAAAACGATCTCGTCCCTTACAAAAAATTGCTAAAGTGTCTCACAAGTTGCCTTCAATGATTGTAAAATTGACCCGTGCCTGTCCCTTCACATCCAATGGTGGGGCTTCTTACCAAATCAATGGTAAGATAGCACCATTAAAAGGAAGAAGAAAAGAACAACTTAAGACCTTTCGAGTAGATAGATTCTCTCTTAGTTACTCGCTTGCTCACGACAAAAACTTTTACACCTGCACTCTCATTTCAAAAAACATTTTCAAAAAGATAAAACGTTTTGTATACGTTCTTATAGAGACGAGAACCATTGCAAAACCTCTTTTCAAAACAGTTTTCGAAACACGATTCACAAACATATCTTTGAACCATTTTTCGAAACAAAAACATTGTATACGTTCTTATAGAGACGAGAACCATTACAAAGAGATTTTTCAAAATACTTTCAAAGCCCACACCACAAGCACACAATCAAATGAAAGCAAGTGATCTAAAACGAGTAACTAAGAGCCCGTGGAAAACCATGGATGAAAAGGGTGCTAATACCTTCCCTTTTCATAATCTACCCCCAAACCCGAGAAAAATCTCGAAAGGTCTTTCCTGTGCTTTTTTACCTTTCCTTTTGGATAAAAGAAAAGTCGGCGGCGACTCTTGCTAACCGCACAAGTGCGAACGAAATGCAAAACATCTAGTCAGTTCTCCCACCGCATCACAATCATCAAATTTACAAGAAATTTGAAAAGAAACAATACAAGTTACATGGGATTCTTATCCTAACGCCTAAAACTTTTCCTTCCATCTTCATTTTATTCAAGATTCTTCATGCCTAATTTCATGCTTCATGTCATGCCCACTTTTCATGCCTTGCCAAAATCTTCGTGACATAAGAACACCATGCTCCAAAACTTGGCATTTCTTCAAACCAATTCAGCCTGCAAAACCATATCAAACAGTCTATAAAAAACTCGTCAACTAAAAAACTTGTTGAATCACAAATGAACTTGCTCATAATTCCAATACCAAACCTACACCATATGTCAAAAATAGTCACAAACCAAGATAATGTATATTCAACAACAACAACATAATGTCACTCTACTCAAAATAAAATTCTTCATCACACATCAAATCAATTCACCCAAAGTGTCGTGTTTTGCTGCAAATCTCCATTTCTATTAGCCTACCTACATCTGCCTACTTCATACTAGTCATTACAGACTCAAAAAATTAAATTGCATACGAAAACAAGAAAGAAATCGTGAAAATGGACAAATCTGCATCTCAGCCTGTTCATACGTGTACAACTTCTTCCTGTCCATCTCATACGCGTATCAAACGCGTAAGGCCAAATAACCATGTTCCATACGTATATCATACACATACAACTAGAGATGTTTTTCCTCTCAACTCACTCAGACAACTCACATACGCGTATGGCACTTTCCCATACGCATACTAGAAGATGGTCGCGATGGTTCTGGGGACATGGCACATACCATATGCGTACAGCCCCTGGGACGTACCCTCATACGTATATCATACGTGTACTACCAGGCAGCGTGTTCCAGAAAACTACTATCGCACCAGGAAGACTTCTGTTTGTTTTGAACACTCTTAACCTCCTAATTTGGGTCCAAAACAGAGTTTTTACACATAATAACTTATAGTATCAATCTAATTTCGATAATCCATCATTCAAAAATGAATTCCTACATCTAAATCTTCAATTTTTAATTATCTTACTAGATCTATAATTTTCCAGATTTTGGATTTCATGGAACAACATCACAACAGCAAATTCATCAACAACAATACTTTCATGGACATCAAATTATTCACAATTATACACAGAATCACATAGGTATATCATCAATCAACAAAATAAAAGATCTACACAAAAACCCTAAGAGAGAAATGAACCCTCACCACTCTCTCATGTTATAATCATCATTTAAAGAACTCATTATCACCTCTTACCTTAGTTTGCATCCATGATTCTTCAACAATGGAGGGATCTCTCTTGTCACCCTTTTGCCCTATCTTCTCTTCTCTCCTCTTCTCTTCTTTTCACGTGACAGTAGTCTCTCCCAATTCTCTTTCTACCACTTCCCTCAAAATATTTTTTATTATCATCTAATAATAACCAATAATAATAAAGGGAATAATAATAATAATAGTAATAATAATAATAATAGTAATAATAATAATCATAATAATATTAATAATAATATTATTAGTGGTAACTATACCATATATCTAATAATATTTTTATTAATGATAATAGTAATATTTCTTCATTCACCAATATTATCATTATTATATTATTATTCAAAGCTTACTCCAATTATCAAATTATACTAAGTTCTCACACCTCCTTAGTCAAACCAACATATTTCCACAATTCCAATCATCAAATGACTAAATATTTAAATGGGGCATTACAAGTGTTAGTGTTTTTAGGCCATTTTCCAAACACCAACCGCTGTGTTTTCCTTTATGATGGGTACTCTGGCGCTGCTGTTTAGGGTGGTAAATAGGGTTTGTGTAAGTTTATGCGGTAGAGTTCATGGAGTTTATCATGAACATTATGAGTTCTGCGATGAATCTCATGAGTTTCCTGATGAACTTCATGTGAAGTTCATAGTTAATGTGTCGAGGAACTTCTTCCCCGCAGAATTTACAGTTTCCCGTGTCGAGGAGCTTTTTCTTCGTGGAGATCTTGGTTTTCCATGTCGAGGAGCTTCTTCCTCGTGGAATTCGTGGTTTTTCAGTGTTAAGGAACTTCCTCTTTGCGGAATTCATGGTTTTGCTAGAAGGTTGGTCGAGCCCCTGGCTGAGGGGAATTTCCTTGTGACTTTGTTTTTGTTGAATAAGGGCATTTGTCAAGGGCATCATCCTCGTGCCTTCGTGCTCCCTTTCACTTTATTTATGGTAGAAGAGTGGATTTGATTTGACCGTCTAATTCACTTTCGTCCTTTTCTTTTCAAGTTTATATGGCTCGTGGTACTGAGGGTATCCAGCTTTTCGACACGTCCATTGCTTATGAACTAGCTTGGATTGGGCTAGAACCTCGAGGGATAGACTCACGCTTTGTTGAGTTTCCACATGAAGCATTCGGCATTGTAGAGGAAGTCGTAGGAGAACCAGGGTTTGAGGAAAATTGGGGGGGTTTATCAAACCACACAGGATGAACGAATATGCTCATCCATTGCGAAGAATCAGTTTGCGATGTACGAGTTTTTCTTTAAGAAACTGGGATTGCGACTGTCGTTCAGTGATCTACAACTGAGTATTTTCATCCATTTGAAGTTAGAGCCTTCACAACTGCATCCAAGCTCGATTGCTTTCATTTGGCTTTCGAGATCGTGTGTCTTTATCTCGAGATCGGTGCAATAATTCTGTTGTTTTTTCTCTACTTCCACCTCCAACGCCAATCCTTGAAAGGGAAGCACAATTGGGTCTCTCTCAAGCAGTCGAGGAAATTGTTCAAGATGTTGACGGACTCCATTCATACTTTTAAAGATAAGTATTTTATGATCAAGCGTCATTATGTATTCAACAACAACAACAACATTTACAACAACATAACATCATGGCATCACAACCACTAAGCATATTAGCAGTTCATCATCTATATTCAATAACAACAACAACATAATGTCACTCTACTCAAAACAATATTCTTCATCACACATCAAAACAATTCACCCAAAGTCCCATGTTTTGTTGCAAATCTCCAATTCTATTATCCTCCCTACATCTTCCTACTTCATACTAGTCATTACATACCCGAAAAATTAAATTGCACACAAAAACAAGAAAGAAATCGTGAAAACGGACAAATCTGCATCTCAGCTTTTTCATATGTGTACCATACGTGTACAACTTCTTCCTGCCCATCTCATACGTGTATCAAATGCATAAGGCCAAACAACCAAGTTCCATATGTATATCATACACGTACAACTAGAGATGTTTTTCCTCTCAACTCACTCATACAACTCACATACGCGTATGGCTCCATGTATACGCATATGGAACTTTCCCACACGCGTACCAGAAGATGGTCGTGCTAGTTCTGGGGACATGGCACGTACCATACGCGTAAAGCCCCTGGGACGTCCCCTCGTACGTATATCATACGTGTACTGCCAGCCAGCGTGTTCCGGAAAACTATTATTGCACCAGGACAACTTCTGTTTGTTTTGAACACTCTCAACCTCCTAATTTGGGTCCAAAACAGAGTTTTTACACATAATAACTCATAGTATCAATCTAATTTCGTTAATCCATCATTCAATAATGAATTCCTATATCTAAATCCTCAATTTTCATCATCTTACTAGATCTATATAAACACTTGTTTATGTAAGCTTTTGTCCTCGAAACACTTGTCTGTGCTAATCCTTTTCTTGATGCTCGTCCGTATCTCTTTTAGATACTCGTCAGTATTAATTTAAAAACTCATCCGTGTTAATCCTTTTCTTGATACTCGTATGTATCTACTTTTGATACTCGTCCATATTGATTTAAACACTCGTTCGTGTTAATCCTTTCCTTGATGTTCATCCATATCTTCTTTTGATACTCATCCGTATTGTATCTGACATTTGTTCGTGTTAATCCTTTCTTTGGTACCCATCTGTGTCTTCTTTTGATACTCGTTCGTATAGATTCTGAAAGTCGTCTGTGTTAATCCTTTCTTTGGTACCCGTCTGTATCTTCTTCTGATACTCTTCCATATTGATTCTAACACCCGTCCGTGTTAATCCTTCTTTGGTCACCCTTTCTCCAACACTTGTGCATGTTAATCCCCAACACTCTTCCATGTTAATCAATCTTACCTACCTACAAAAGTATCTTGTATTGGCCCTGACACCATGTTACATGCTCACCATCCACAAAACCTCTCACCAGAAAAACAAAATTTTCTTTCCCTGACAGATATCACAAAGAATAATAACTCACTCACACAATATCTTCAAGACAAATTTTAGGTCTTTGTATTTAATCATCATGTACCTTGAATTTTCGAAAGTTTGGCGCCAATCTCACTTTCAGGTTTAAGATGATTAAGTAGGGGAAACTATCATACCCCAAATATGTCCTACCCTTTCATAAAAGCATATGGCTTATGCATCTTGTTTTTTTCATATGCATTATCTTTTCAATTAGGTCATTTTACACATCATGTATCATTCATCAATAAACTGGCATTGGGATCAAGGGTCTTGGTAATTAGGTTTTATTTTTGGTTTTGAGGTTACTATCTTCATTGAAAGTCATCGGGATACAAAGGCAGCTTCATTAAAATTTCTCAAGCATCAAAGGTTTAGGTATTCATCAAGTATTCAAATAATTTTGCTTTGGTTCTTTCCTACATGGCAAAGAAGATTAGAGTTGATTCATTACTTAAGTTTGTTCATCATTTGAGGAAGATTGGACCTAGGTTTCCATAATCATACGGTTCAAGTATCATGTATGTCTTCAAGCATTTCTCAATGCATTCTTTTATGGTTATTAAGATAAGGCGTGTGGGCTCATTGTGTTCAAGAAATTATCTCAATTACTTACTGCTTGCACTACGCCAAAAATGATTTTTTGTATCACCTAATTTAATAGCACTTTTAAAAAAAAAGCTATTAAAATGGAAAAAACACATTTATAATAGCACTTTTTAATCGGGCGCTATTATATAATATAGACTATGTAATTATGATAGCACTTTGTACCAGAACGCTATTATTAAACTTCTTTAAGATAGCATTTTGTATAAAATGCTATTATTTGACTACCTATATAATAGCATTTATTAAAAAGCGCTATGTTATATATAATAATTAATTAATTAATTAATTGATAAAAAAAAAACAAAACACATTTTCATTTTTAGTCAGATTTAGCTCACTTCTAATTATCTAAAACTAAAAGAAAATGCAAATAAAATTGAATTGGGGTTAGGGTTAAAGAATTGAGTCTTCATCTTCTCACAAAAATACAACTCCCTCTTCTCTGATTCCTCAAGCTATACGCTAATCACTCACCGTATCATGGTCTCTGACTTGTCTCTCAACGAATTCTACTCAGACGTGGTGGTCCACTTCTTTCTCTGGTGATCTCTGACTCACCACTCAACGACGCCTCCATCTTTGTCATCGCGTATCGACCTCTTCTCAACCTTCAGTTGGAGTTTTAATCCACGAACTCCACACCGGTATCGATTTAGCTTCTACGGACTTAAACTAGACGCCAAGCTTGAAGAAACATAGATATGCAAGATTTAGAGGAGATGATACTTACCGATCGGATTCGCTCCGATGGCATTTCGTAGCGACGAAGATATCGAATAGAAATCCAGATATTCTTAAGAAATAGTTCAAGTACGCTTTCTCTTCGCTCTCTTCTTCGTGATTTTGAACCTTATGTTGATGTGCGTTGCATTTTTTGTGAAGCTGAAACTTAATGATGATCGAAGATTGAAGTAGAGAGTAGAGCATTGAGGACTTTGTTGTTGAGGGTTACGGTGTGATGAATGAGGAACTGTGAAGAATTTGCGGAAGATGGTGAAGATGCAGATTGAGAAACAGTTATGGAAAGAGAATGCAGAGATAAATTTTCTCGAGTAACTGATGAAGAATGATGAAGATGAGAGGAGAAGAGATAGTTTGAGAGGGTTTTTGTGTGATTCTTCAGCGATTATGAAGAATAATGAGAATGGATTGAGGTGGTTCAGAGAAAGATCAAGCTCTGAGTTTTTTTTTTTTGGTATTTTCTTATTCTCCAATGGTTGTTGAAGAATGAAGGTGAAGTAGAATATGAGAAGAACGAGGGTGTTTTAGCTATTTTTTGGTGATTCTTCTGCAAAATCCAGAATGAATGAATCTCCAGTGAGTTTTTCTGTATTAATTTGTTATGAGTTTGTTAGAAAATAGAAAATCTTAACCTTTTGATTAAAGTTAGTTACAAAAAGTTGAAGGTTGAGATTAAATCTGGTATGAGGTTAGTTTGGGAATTCCCATCTTTTGAGTTTTCGCTCTGATTTTATATTTTTGTGTTTCCAATGTATTCCTTGATTTCTCTATTTTGAGTGTGAGGCAGTTTTTGTTTGGTAAAGCTTTGATACAGCAGTGATATTATTTAGGCTCGATTTTTTCATTCGGTTTTGTTAAATTGAATGAGCAGGGCTATAACATAGTTTGATCCAATGGTCCATGATGCAAAGTTGAAACTAGCATGGTGTAGCAAAGTTCATGGAGTTTTGAAGCATGAAGTTTGACATGAACTCGTAGAATTAGGACATTCATTAACTTGCAACATTTTTATAGTTTTACTTTAAATGTGACACAGGTGATATGGCTGGTTTTCGGATGTAATTGAATTTTGGTTTATGGACTTTGATGTAATATATTCATAAGTTAGATTGAAATTGTCACTTTTATGTAATTTCGAATGGTTGAAAGTGTATATGTTCTTAGTTCTTGATTTTGTAATAGCCTTGACTGGCCTCCGACGACACGCCGGCGACCGCGAGCGATAACTCAACTGCTTCTGCAACAGCACAATATCGACGCACTCCGGCCCCCTGTAGCGTCACCGGCAGCCACCACTGGGCGTTCGACTCCGACCTCCATCTCCAGCCACTCTCGGTTTTGCTTGCAGGTAAGCAATTTTTTCCTCTATTTTCTCGATTTGTTGTCATTGTTGTTGGAGAACTTAAATGCTTGATTTGAATCTTGGATTTCTATTTTGTTGTTGTTCTTATTTTAAGAGAAAGATTGATTTTGTTTTGGGGTTGAAATGGATGAGAGATAGAAAAAACCATGGTTATTGTTCTGCAAGTTGTGGTCTTTTGTGAGAGAGAGTAAGAAGAAGAAGTATCATTGTCTAGAAAGAAAAGAGAGAACTAACATTTCTCTCTCAAGATGTGTGCATTATAATTTGTTTTCTTATAATAATAGTTGCCATTTCTCAAAATCTCATTCTCCGTCGAACTCAACCCTTTGTCATCTCACCTACGTCGTCGTCATCCCTCTCTTCATTTGTATCCGGTAATATTTCTTTTTTCAGTTTCTGCTATCCGTTGATTCTTTGTGTTGTTTGTGAGTGTTATGATGTCTTTGTGTTGACGGATATTCGTGATTTTGAGTAGCTGTAATGAGGGTTTTAGCTTTTGTTAACAAAAGACCACCGATGGCCACAATAGCTAATGGTAGCCCTCCACATTTTTGAACAATTTCTCTGGACATCTCCTCAAGTTCTGTTGGACAGTGCCCTCTAAACGTCTTGTTGCAAAACATCTCCCATGCTTTGTCTGGAGGCAAACGTTGTAGCTCATGGACATGAACAGGAAAAGATTTCCTAAAATAATCAGCTACATGCATTTTTCTAGTAGTCACAATTATTCTACTTCCTTTGTTATTACTAATTAAGGCATATTCAATCCCATCAGAAAAATTATCTTTCCAGACATCATCAAATAAAACCAAGTACCTTTTTGACTCAAGGTATTGTCTCACTTGATTAATCAAAGTTTCATCATCCATATTCTGCAGACCCCTTGGAATAGGCTCGTTGCTGTCCTTGCAAAATTTCTTTATCATTTCTGTCAACAGCTCTCTGATGGTGTACGATTGCGAAACAGTGATGAAAGATCTACAATCAAATTTCTTTTTCACTAGCTGGCTATCAAAAACATGCTTTGCGAGAGTAGTTTTCCCGAGTCCTCCCATGCCAACCACAGCAACCAACATGAGCTCATTGTTTTCCTCCACCAAGCATCTGACCAATTCATCTCGCGCGGACTCAAATCCTACAACTTGAGTCTCTTCAATGAAATACGGAGCCATTCGAGGGTCACCAATTCTAGGAGCTTTAGTCCTTCCTGCTTCATTTTCAGACAGAAACTCGAACCTTGTACTTCTTTCTTTGATTCTACCAAGTGATAACTTGATGTCTTGAATCTTAGAAGCAATCTGGTGATGCGGATTCATGGTTTTGATCAAACCAGGAATCATTTGGAGTGCAGATCTGAATATAGAATGACTGGCCCTCTCTGCCAAAAACATGTTGTAGTAATCAATCACATCTTATATGCGAAAAGACGCTTCTCTCACCTGCTTCACCCAAGTTTTGACTCCATTGGATCCATCATCATCATCAGCAGCCTTTGTGTCTGCATCCTTGAGGAAGGCTTGGATGCTCTCAAGTTCATCTTTGATATCATTGAAGTCTCTTTCAATCCCTGCTACTGAATTTCTTTCTTCTACTGTATATTGGCTAGTTTCTTTTATTACAAATTGGCCTAGTTCTTGTAAAACAAATGATACTGCAGTTTCTGCCATATCATTTCAATGTAGTATGGTACTGCAGTCTCTGCCATATCTTCGCAGGTCTTGCCTTGATGATGATGAGGCATTCTTGACAACTGCAGACTCAGCAATAAGGCTGCTCTCTAAAGCAACTAGGACAGTTAGTGAGTGGAAGGGTCTGGAATACAGAGCAGCATTTCCAATCCTTAAACCTGCCGGTGCTAATTTCTACCCCCTGACATGGACAAAATGGTACCATAGAAAAATTCAGATTTGTTTGGTTTGTGATAGAATATCATGATGTTGTCTGATCAACAGAACCAATCCCATATAGTGAAAAAGGATTTTTGTCGTCATGTAAAGAAGCTATTTTATCAAAACATTTGGTTTGATTTATAAAAAAGATGAAAACTTGTGTTTTGCAGGAGTTCAATTTATGGAATGACAATTTAGCAAAGGATCAACAGACAGAGGCAACAAGCTATTTCACTGTTATTAAAAGGCACAGTGAATTTATTTTAGATTCTGGTCTGTCCAATGATAAAGTAGCTTCTTCTAAGGATCTGTATATAGTTCCTTATTCTCAAGAGTACAAGTCTCTTCTTGCAAAATCTGCTAAATTATTGCATAAAGCTGGAGACATTACCAACTCAACAAGGTATATTGTTCTTTGATCCATTCCCTTATTAAGGGGTCAATTTTCAGCTACATGCTAAACTACTTAAGTTGTTGGTCAATAATGCATTGTTTCCAAGTGTAGTTTGAAGAAGCTGCTACATAGCAAGGCTGATGCTTTCCTTTCAAATGATTATTATGAGTCTGACATAGCCTGGATGGAATTGGTTAGTCAATATTGCCTAGTTTACTTTTTATGATCCAAAAAATAGTAGTTGTCAAGCTGGTGAGATGTGTTGCCAATAGTAGCAAGTTGTTGGCTAACAATTTTTTATCAATCTATGAACTTGGTGTTGGTTAATGATTCTTTATAATTATAGCTATTATTTTCTCTTTGTAAATGGTGCATAATAGAATCAGCCTAATAATTGTAAATATTGTGAAAAGTGAATAATATATCTCAAGTATGAATAATGTACATGCACTAATCTGTTTATAGGCTATTATAATGTAATGAGTCTGAAATGGTGAATACTTTTATACACTACTTGAGTTTCAAGTTTAGACAGAACTTATAATCTTATTTTGACATGGTGAATACTTTTGTTGGAGTTCTTCTACTATTTCATCTGTGTTGTGCTCTATGTTTGATCCCATCATTTATCCTTGGTTAATGTGTTTTTTCCGAAACAATGCGCTTGTGTAATTAAGGTAATGAGTTTTATTTTGTATACAATTTCTGAAAAATGATATTATTTGGCATTCTCTTCTCTATGCAGGACTCTAAGTTGGATATCACAATAGGGCCATATGAAACTTACGAAGACAAACTTTTTGGATATAAGGTGATTACTGAAAACCAGGCTTTATGCCGCATAAACAATTCAACGCTTTTGGATCTATGAGTTCAACGCTTTTGGATCATGAAGGTGGTTACTACATGGGATTGTTTTGTTATCCTTTCTTATTTTTTTGGTGTTTTGTTTAGAGAATTTTATTGTATGTTTTTGGATTTGGATTGAAGTACTCATAGATGGGCATCTACAAATTTGGCTATGCAAACGCCCTCTTAATATTCTATATGTTATGATATTTGGAAACAATAGGATTTGGTAATTTAAAATGTTATTTGGTATTTGATGGATCATAATATATATGCAATGAGTAACTTAAAGCGTTATTTGTGTTGAATTGAATATAGTTATTTTATATTTACACCAAAAAAAATGATTGTGTAAGAAAAAATATTGTACTGTACTTATTAAAAATATTGTACCAAATATGTACCATTTATTAGCACTTTATTTGAAAGCGCTATCAAACATATGTTATATATTAGCGCTTTTTGTTTAGAGTGCTATAAAAAAAACAACAAACATGCAAAATACTGACTTTGATAGCACTTTAGTTAAAACGCTATTATAAATTGGTACTTTAATAGCGCTTTTAAAGTGCTATTAAATAAGAAATATTTACAATAGTGGCGCGGTTAATAGCACTTTTAAGCGCTATCAAAAACAAAAAAAAGCGCTATTAAATAGCTTATTTGGCGTAGTGTTGTCATGCAAGTTAATTTGGATTTGTGATTGAGGATAAAGGTTCAACAAGAGGGAAACTTGGTGTGGTTTTGATTAATGGAGAATTGAGATGATGTTTCATTCAAATTATTCCATGAGATCGACTTATTCAAAATCATAAGTTGGGATTTGGTTCATGGCTAAATTTGGAAAGGGTATATCCATATCAATTTCTTAGCATACAAGTTACTTTGACTTGAGACGTAAATCGATATGTTCATTATTTATCAAGTTCATTCAAGAAATCTAAGGAAAAGGATCCATTCAAACATTATTCACATTGTTGTACCCCAAAATTTTCCCTCTCATATTATCAAAATTTTCCTTACAAGACTTCTTAGACTCAAGACCGGATTAGGGTTTGCTCAGCTCAAGACATTTCCTTGCACTGTTGACCTGAAATTAGGGTTTGAGTTTGCACAAGGATTTTTGGACTTCCAATGCCTCATGTGACTTTAATACTTCATGGTGGACTTATAATATTTCCCATATCAAGTTTCAAGCCTTGAATCAAATTTTTGCCCAGTCAATTGGACAATTGACCTAAAAATTAACTATATTGGGAAAAAGTCAATTGTGGCCAATTTACAGTCAAACCTCATAATTTTTTATCCACATCAACATTATAGACTCATATGAACCATTTGATCAAGTTTGGACCATAATTCCTCAAGAAATTTGATCAGATCATCAAAAGGGGCAAAATGGTCATTTTTAGGGTTTTGAGTGTAGAAGGGCAATTTTTGATTTTTCACCTAGCCAATTGCAAATTGGGTTCAAGCATGGTTTCAAGGACTCAATGTCATCATCTTGACCTAATCACAAGGTTCAAAAGATATCAAATGCATTGGATTGACATATGAATTTTCCAATCAACTGATCAAAAATCAACTGTACACTGAAAAGTCAAACTTTGACTTTTTGGTCAAAATCAAGTGCCAAGGGTCATTTTTCATCAAGATGTGTCAAAACATGAAACTTTTTCACCAAGAAACCTAATTTTGGAAATTAGGGTTCAAGATTGAAAATTTTCATAACTTAGAAATTTTCTAAGTTATGAAAATTTCTTATTTTTTCCCAACTTTTCCCAACTTTTTCACCATGAGGAAATTGGATTCAAAGAAAACTTCCAACTTGAAAGTTTTAGTCCTCCACAAAATCTACAACTTTTATTCACAAAGCTTTCCCAAAATATGCTTGGATATCAAGTTATGATTTTGTGAACAAGGGTCCATGAAACTTTTAACTTAGTGAAATGTTGCCCTAGTTTAGGCAGGAATTTGACCTATCTTCATGGCAACTTTTCACATAGTTACAAGTGGAATATCAAAATGCATTTCAAATATGGATTGTAGAGCATGTTACAAGATTTCCAAAGTGTCCAAGAAAACTCCAAGATCATTCATGGTTAGGGAGAATCGAAAGTTTTAAATTGGAAAATTATCACTTTTGTCCAAAGCATTTTGCACATTGCTACAACTTGCAAACCTGTCCAAATCATGCTTGTACTTGGTTTACAGGTCTTAATCCTTTCCACACTTATTAATTTAATTCAAATACATTGGACAAAGGTTTGATTTTGAGCTTTAGAGCATTATACAAGGGTTTATTCCATTTTTGGCATAAAGATAACAATGCCATTTCCATAAAGTTCACTTTATGCAATTTTGTTTTCCTTGAGCCTTGAACCCAATCTCTTGCAGCAAACAAAGTCCACAAATATCAGGAAAAGCTCACCAACTCTCAGCAGGCCTCAAGCTAGCTTGTACAACCTTGGCTTTTGTCAACTCACCTTTTACTTCAAAAATAAGCAAGTGTGCAAAAACTCCACAACTCTTCCATCTGATAAGAAAAAAGTTTTGTATCATTTCAAACAAGTTCAGCATAACACACCAAGCCTAAAACACGATTTCCAAGCATTGCAAACACCCTTAAACACAAAAACACCAAGTTCTTGTCAAAACAGGGCCATCACTGCAGAACCACCTCTAAAACAAATTTCACTCGTGCGTTTTGCCTTGAATCCCTTCCAACATACTCCATACATCACACCTAAGTTGTCCAGACCTTACTCAAGCAACTGTAACTCCATTTTCACACTTCACCATTTTCACTTTGAAGCTTTGCAGGTTGAGTTCTACAAGGAGTTTCAGATCATTTCAAATCAAGCTAAGCATTGGGAAAGGTCAAGGGAACATCAAGCAAGCTCAAAAGTCCTTCAGGCCTCACTCACAACTCCTACATTGCCATATTCGAACTTGACTAAAACAGGTATTTCTCAAGATTCTAACTCCTTATTTAGGAATCATTAAGCTTAGGTTTGTGAAGAAAAAATGTAGTCCTCAATGTCCTTGAATTGTACATATGCATAGCTTCCATTTATATTAACTGAGCTAGGAGAATTTAGATGATGAATATGCTGAAATTTTTAGGTCAGAAATTGCGGGTAATAAAATTCTCTCTGGTCTTTGAGAGTTAGATCAAGTTTTTTATATAATTAGAATCGTGTGATGATGAGCTATAACTTTCATGTTGCAAGATTTTGTTTTTAAGCACGTATGCAAGAGATACAAGTTTGTACATGGCGTGCGCGTTTTCTGGTTTGATGGACAGGGAAGAAGTGGAACGTGGGCTGGGCCTGGCTTTGTCCTACTATTGACACCTCCCTGCTTGCTTTTTACACCCCCTTGGCCCATTTATCATATTTTGTATTATTTTTCATTTCTTTTGTGATTTCTGACTTTATTTTTTTTTTCTAAATATTAAAAATCACCAAAAATATTTTCTTAATTTTTACATTTTTATTTTATTATTTTTATTATTTTTATTATTTTTTATGACAAAAAATAGTTTATTAGGTTAAATACTTTTATTTTCTTAAATAAATTTATAAATAATATTAAAATACTTACATATTTTTATTTTATTATATTATACACTTAAAATATTATTTTTTCACATAATTTATTTTTTAACATCTTTGTATATATTTTTATTTATCATCTTGTACATAAATAATAATAGGATATATATATTTTCTTTTAAAATAAAATTAGGGTTTTCACCCCTTTCCAAAAATAATCATTCTTTATTTCCTTATTTTTTAGGATATAATTGAATTTATTTTTACATACATAAAAATAAATACAAAAAAACATTTTTTGCATATTTACATATTTAATTGCACATTTAAATATTTGCTTATTTATTTATTTGTACAAATAAATTCAATATGGTTGTAATAGTTTTAGGGCTTTATTTTGTACAAATATCCCCCTATTCAAACTTGTATCCCCCTCCCCATAATAATGTTGTAATAGCTTAGATTTATTTTACGCATTTATCGCTTTCGTATACCATGATAGTAAAAACTAGGGTTTGTATGCAAAGACCAAAATCAAACAAATAGCATGACTAAACACAAGACAAAAATGTATGAAAAATGACAACATAATGCATACAAACACCCCTAGGGTTTCATCCACTTTGTTGCCTTAAAATGGCCATGGTATGCATGCTAGGTATCTTGGCAAAACAAAAACAAAAAAACAAAAGATCATAGTCCCTCGATGACGCTATCTTGGTTGCCTAAACAAAAATGATCTAGTCCCTCCAAAACTTGCTAAGATACTTGGAAATATTGTTATCATGGTCATACGATGACCCACGCCCGTCTCGTTTAACATCTAAATACAAGGTTGTTTACCAAATACAATGGTAAAACAACAATGTCAAAAGGTTAAAAATATGTAGGAAAAATCTTTGAGTAGGGTAGACAACTCCTAGTTACTTGATCATTTTGTAAATCATCCTTGCTATTTTCAAAAAACACACACACAATTTCAAAACATTTCCCAAAACAAACTTTCAAACATTGAAACATTTTTCAAAAGACAAACACCTTTGTATATATTCAAACAAGAATCGTTACAAAGGTTGCCTAAACAAAGGCCTTTTTTCAAAATATTTTCAAAACCACACAAAGCACCATTTCAAACAATTGGAAAAGCAAAGCAAGTGATCTAAACAAGTAACTAAGAGCCCATGGAAAACCATGGATGAAAGGGTGCTAGCACCTTCCCTTTTCATAATCTACCCCCCGAACCCAAGAAAACATCTCAAAGGTCTTTCCTTTGCTTTTTCACCTTTCCTTTGGATAAAATAAAAAGTCAGTGGCGACTCTTGCTAAACCGAAACATTTGCGAATACAAACGCAAAACCTCAAGTCAGTTCTCCCACTGTATCACAGAACTGGCGACTCTGTGGGGAAAATTCTAAAAGTGGGGTTACCTTAGCGTTTAGATCAACTTTACATGCTTACCTTTTTTGCTTTGATTGCTTTACATTCAGTTATATTGTTTGGGTTTGAATCCTCTACCTGGATTTGGGAAACATTCATAGGTAAATAGAAATACGTTATGGAAACTGTGTGGGGTATACCGACATGGTTGAAGCAATAGCTATATTAGTGCGACATATTTGTGGGTACCGGTAGCCTTTGAGTCAATCAAAGAGAATACGGGGCCGTTGAGTGATGTCATGAAGCACTAATGGACTTTTAGAACCTTTACTTGACCATCTTGGCCTTTTTAGGGGTAGTGAGATGACCGACTTTGGTGCAGTTCGAAGTTGGTAGATACTCGATACTACACTCATTGAGGGTTGTTTTCTTGGAATATTTCGGTCGCCAGTAAAGTGGCTAAACTGAAACAATGAACACAGAAAATAATCCAGTGATATTGAGCTCCTTAGAACCCGGTTACTATTTATAGGACAGGTTGAGCCAACTAAACTTCAAGAGGGTACTTACCTATGAAACCCCATGCAAGCCTAAACTAGGAACTTGTGTGATTTGCTTGTACATATACTTATGCATACATCATAAGAATCATGAAGCATCATATGCATCCACTAAACATTTCAAGGATTTGGATCGTCATCTTGTTCCTGTTTTGTAGGTAATGGATTCACTCCGCAGGAAAACAATTCAGGTCAACCTTGTGAAAATTCCTCCTCAACTCAAGAAGCTTGCTTCCAAGATTCCAGAGTATTCTCCATTCACTGAAAGACATGGTCGATGTTGTACCCCAAAATTTTCCCTCCCATATTCCTCAAGACATGTCAAGAATCATCTCCAAGTTGTTCAAGATGGCTCAAGAGTTGGACAGTCAAATCACCTCCTAAGGCAGTCAATTCAAAATTAGGGTTTTGTGTTGCATCAAGGTCCTTATATCAAAATGGTCTCAAATTCTCCCCAATGTCCTAATATGTTCTCAAGTTCATCCATGTCAAATTTCAAGCCTTGCAGAGAAAGTTTGGTCAGTCAATTGCTCAAGAGGTCCAAAAATCGACTGTGCTTGGGCAAAAGTCAACTGTGACCTATGGACAGTCAAACCTCAAGATTTTTTGTCAACATTCTAATTTTGAAGGATAATTCATCATTTGATCAAGGGTTGATCATGATTCATCAAGGATTGCTCAAGATTCATCAAGATTCAAAAGTTACTAAATTAGGGTTTTGTAGGAAAAGTCAACTCAAATTTTACCAAGCATAACTTTCTCATACTTTATGAGAAATGACCAATCCAAATATCATTTTTAATAGGATTCAATTTCCTACAATCCATCTTCACACCCCAAGATCAAGAAATGCTCTCACAAAAAGTTACAAATTTGGACATTATAGGTCATTTTTGAAAGTCAACAAAAACACCTTTTTTTCCAAAGCTTATAACTTGATCTTGGAATATCAAAATGAGATGAGACCAAAAGGGTTGACTAGAGGACATCTCATGGTTTCTAAAAAGTCTAAGAACACCTCCAAAAGTTCAAAATTGAAGAAGTTATGCATTGTTGAAGTTGGGCATTTTACCAAAATTGCCAAAAGTCAACTGTCCTCAAAACTCCAATTTTTGACAAAAGGGCCCACTTTTTCCACTTGATTTGGTCTTATCACACCACACACGTGTCCCATCTTTAATTTCATGACCAATCATTTGTTTTTCTATTTTATTTAATTTTTATTGATTTAATTCATTTTAAATCAATATTAATTCAAATAAAATCCAAAATTTAATGGAATGAGATTTTTGTGATCATTACAGCTTGAAAATACCATGATACACTGAGTTAAACTCGTTCCAAGTCAAAACATGCACAAAATATCAGATTTGATGCAAATATGGAAACTTTTTAATGGTGATCAAATCAAATCTTGATTCTTCAATACTCATGGATTAAGGCCCAAGTGATTAACCTAATTCATTCCCTTATGTACACACAAGCCATAGAGATCAAGAACACGCCCTAAGGACTGCAGAAACGGCCAACTCAGAATTGAAAAAACCTTGGAAAAAGTGGAGATCGAATTCTGGTTTGGAGGTCAATTCAACCCAAAATCTCAACGTAGTGTGCTTGACTGCCATCCCCTGAAGCGATTGGAACAAAAACCAGGCTTTCTTCTTCCCTGTAACGCACTGTAAGTACTCACGAATATGCCTCTGAACACGAAATCCAAACCTCTGATTCTTGCATCCTTTCATTGAAATCTTGGCATATTTGTGTTTGTTGTTTGATTTAGAACATTTTTGAAATATTTAATTTTATTCTCATGGCCTCTAACGTGATACCCGAATCTAGGGTTTCCAAGCTTTGTTTTTAGGCATTTTTGGTACAGGTACAATCAAGGCAAACCATGGCCATATTTGTGCTCAGGGAAGAGAGACGATCACGTTGATACCCTTAGTGTGCGTTTACATGACCTGGAAGTGATTTTAGAACGATCCCACAGATCTTCCTGCGGATAAAAATCCGCAGGTAAATAACCAGGGATTTGTTGAAGAAGACGACCACACGTCTTCTCCTTATTGGACCATTCAAAACTCGCGCCATATTTTTTTTTATTTTTTCAGGCATAATGTTATGTTTTCTATTTAATATTTGTTATGTATTTTTCTAACAAAGAAGCAGCATGGTTGAGTTGGCAAGGGAGGCGTGTCAATGAGAATTGGGACCTGGGTTCGAATCCCAGGTCCCCCAATATTTGTTACAATTTTTCTTCAGGTATTCACATGCAGCGCCTAGAGTGTAGTGCACCATATGCCTCAAATATCAACACGTCAGGTGGCTTCAGATCAAATCAAATGGTCATGAATGAAGGACTATCATGTGTCCTAGTCAACAAGCATGCATTGAAGTGGAAAAGTCAAACGAGGCAGGGATATTTTGGGCCTCAGAAATGCTCTTTTCACCACCAAATTGGGCCCAGCACCCCCCTGAGTTTGCTTTTTTTTATTTCTTTCATTATTTTCTTATTTTATTTATAATTATTTATTTTTTATTTTTAATTACTAACCCAATAATTTATTTATTTTCAATAAAATCAAAACCACAAAAAATATTATTTTTATCATTAATTTCACTATTTTATTTTGTAAATAAATAATTAATTAATTTAGTGTAATTAGGTTAATTTTAACATTTTTTGCAATAAATTAAAATCAATGTAGAATTAGGGTTTTTAATAACTTTTAACCTTTTTTTATTTTATTTTATTTCCTTAAATATAAAAAATCCAAAAATATCTTTTCATTTAATTAATTAATTAATTTATATTTAATTTCCATTTAATTCAAAATAACAAAAAAAATGCTTTCTTTAATAAAAAGGGGTCAAAACCCTAAAAGTGCTCCGATTTAATTTTCTCGCACGCGTATTATTTTTATTCAATAATGTAATTGCTTCGGGAATGTAATAGTTTTAATTAGGACTTTTAATTATTTATCGCTTTTATTTATTTTCCGTAATTTAAATTAAAGGGTTTGTTTTTGGCGATGTAAATACCCGACGCCTTTTAATAGCTTAGATTTAATTTCCCGCAATTTAATTTCCGCACAATATTAATTGTTAGATGTTTGATAACTAGGCAATGCATGACAAGATCAATCTTTAACTTAAAATCAACAATAGCTCACCATTGACATGTACAGATAAAATTAACCGAAATAACACACTTGCACATGCCACTCTTAGGGTACACCTCACTTGGTTGCCTCGAACGTGGTCATTAAGTATAGGAAGTTTTAGAGGTCGCCCTCTTGTCCAAAGATCATAGTTGCCTCGAAACGGTTGCCTCGAAAAAATGATCTAAGACATTAGGGTTACCGCTAAGGCGTCCTAACATTGCTTTAGTGACCACACGTCCCTTAATCGAATTGACCCGAAAACTCCAACGACGGTGCTACCTACTACTCAATAATGGGATAGCACTGTCTAAAGGACATTTATACAGTTTAATTCCTTTTTGAGTAGGTAGATGGTTCTTAAGTACTGGCTCCTTTTAAAACAAAACAAAACTTTTCGCACTTACACTCCCTTCAAAACAAAAACTCTTTTCAAACCCACAAACACAAAGAAAAGCAAACTTTTGAAAACACGATGAGCAAGTACCTAAGAGCCCGTGGATAACCACGGATAGAAAGGGTGCTAACACCTTCCCTTTCTATAATCTACCTCCCGAACCCGAGAAATATCTCAAAAAGGAATTTTTCTGTGCTTTTGTCCTTTCCTTGTTGGATAAAATAAAAGACGGTGGTGACTTTTGCTTACCGCGACATTTTGCGAAAACAAACACAAACGCGAACCAGCATTCCAAAAAACAGTCAATTATCTTTCCCACCGATCACAGAACTGGCGACTCTGCTGGGGAATATTATAAGTGGAGTGTACCTTAGGAATAGTTCATAATGTTTTCAACTGCTTGACTTGTATGCTTTAATTTTGTGGGCTTGTATCGGAGTTCTATAGATCCTAACCTGGATCTGAGGATACCCTTTAGGTAAGTAGCAATAAACTGTGAGGGATCTGTACGACGTAGACCGATATGGATGAAGCAGTAGCTACGTTGGTGTGGCACTTTAGTCTGTACCGATATCCCTTGTGTTAGAACGAGGAGAATATGGGTCTTCTAAGGGGTCATTAAGCACCAACTGACCTTAGAACCTTAAATTGACCAACTTGGCCATAGAACAGTAGCAGTATGCTGCACTCATTGAGACTAAACTCTCGCGATGATTCCGGCCGCCAGAAAAGGTTGCTAAACTGGAATTATGACCGATTGAGGGTAGTCAGTGATATTGAGATCCTCTAGAACCCAATTACTATTTTAGGACAGGTTTCAACCAACTGAACTGAAAGAGGGTAGTACCTAAGCTCCATGCCAGCCTGAAGTGTGCCTTTACCATGTTTTCTTTTTGTGGATACTTGTGGTGTGCCTTTATCATGACATCATGACATCATAGCATTGCATACATCTTGCATAAGGACTAACCTATTTCAAAGACAGGAGGATTTCATCTTTGCTCTATTTTGTAGGTCATCATGATGCCTATGCGTAAGAATACTATCTGGATCAACTTTGTCCAAGTCCCTACCTTGCTTAAAGAGTTGGTTGTCAGGATGCCAGACACTACTTCCTTCATCAGGAGGCATGGTTCTCTTCTCAGTTTGGTCACCTCTAAATTGGACGAACAAATGATGAGTGTCTTGGTCTAGTTTTATGATCTGTTGTACCATTGCTTCACTTTTCAAGACTATCAGCTGGTTCCTACCCTAGAAGAGTTTTCTGAGCTGCTCGGTATCTCTATTCTGGAATAGACCCCGTTTACTGGTTGGGAGAAGACTCTTAGGCCCGAAGAAATTGTTGAAGCCCTTCATTTGACCAAAGAGGAGGTAATGGCTAATTGGGAGACTAGGAGTGGAGCTAAAGGATTTCTGACTAAGTTCTTAGTTGGCAAGGCTAACTACTTCTGGGATAGCCTAGACTTTAAGGCGTTCGAGGATATTCCGGCTCTTCTGATTTATGGCTTGGTATTGTTTCCGAATCCTGACAATTTTGTTGATATTAATGCCATAAAGATCTTCATCTCTCATAACCCTGTACCCACTCTCTTGGGTGACATTCTCCATCAGCTATATGCTCGTACTACCCGAAAGCGGGGAACCTTGATGTGATGTGCTCCTTTATTGTCGAGGTGGTTTATTTCGCACCTCCCTAAGTCAATGCTGAAGAACAAAGAAGGAATGGGCTGGGCTTATAGGGTGATGTCTCTTTCTCATAATGACATTATCTGGACTCTCAAAGGTATGGATGAGGTGACTGTCATTGATCGCTATGGAGAGTATCCTAATGTTCCATTGTTAGGAACCCATGGAGGAATTTTTTACAACACATGCTTAGCTCTCCGTCAGTTTGGAAGAGCCAGAAGAGAAGGGCCTCATGAGATGTTGATGCCTCATATCATCTTTGATTTTCAAGGATATAGCGACGAGCTACGTCGTAGATTCATAAGGGCTTGGGACAGAGTTCACCAATCAGATCCACATGAGCTGGTCCCAAAGACTTCTCTGCCAATGGAGCCATATCTTAGATGGGTCCGCATCCGTGCCCAGAAGCTAGGTATGCCATATGAAGTTGTCCGGCCTGTCACTCTTGAAGTTGCTAATGAAGAAGGGGTTCTTCCAACCATTCTCCATCCTTATATGCCCACTGACATTGGGGCACTAAAGAGGTCTTGGATGCAATTGAGGGATGAACGGGATTCTTACCGAGATAAGTTCAACGAGCAAGAGCAGAAGACCCATAGGTTGACCAGGCAGTTAGAGAACGAGCGGATTCTCAACGATTATGTCTGCACTGATAAGAAGAGACCATGGGAGCATTGATGGACCTTTGATGATTTCCTTTCCAGTTTTTGTTTACTTTTCAGTATTTCCATTCTTGTAACGCCTTAAGGGCAATTTGTTGAACAATTTAAATTTTGAAGTTTAAATCTAATAAAGTGTGTTTCTTTTCTTGTTTACAAATTTGAATCCCGGTTGTCTTTGAAATCATAAATCATACGCATTTCATCCCATGCACTTCATAAACAGGTACCCTTTACAGGTCTCTTATCTTCTTCGCTGTTTATTTCAGAAATTATCATGTCTATTGAACCTTCAACTGAGCAATCTATCAAGGCCCTCCAGGCTCAGAACGCCCAATTTCAGGAGTTGTTCATGAATCTAGCTAAGGGTCAGCAGGACCTGAAGACCTTGATTCTGAAGGAGAAAAAGAAGAAGAAGAAGAAGAAGACCATCTTGTTCAACACTGGACGCAGGTTTGGAAATGGGCTACAGAATGAAGTTGATCTGACCACCTCATCTGGAGGGAAAGATAGTCCATAAGAAAGGAGGGCTCCTAGCCCTGTGGTCTCCGACAACGATACGGACTACGATGAAGAGCAGTATCCTCCTGCTGAGGATAAGTACAAACAACTGGAAGACCGGTTGATCGCTATGGAAATTCAGAAGGTGCCCGGTCTGGACTTCGGAGATCTAGGTCTATCATCTGGGGTGGTGATTCCCCATAAATTCAAGGCACCAGCCTTTGCCAAGTATGACGGAGTTTCCTGTCCGAAGTTGCACCTCTGGTCATATGTGAGGAAGTTCCAGCCTTACACTGCTGATAAGAACTTATGGATCCATTTCTTTCAAGACAGTCTCTCAGGGACTCAGCTTGAGTGGTTCTATCAGTTAGACGGAGCCAGTATCCGTAGCTGGGAGGATTTGGCTACTGCATTCTACAGGCAGTATCAGTACAACTCCGACCTCGCTCCTACGCGTACCCAACTCTAGGGTATGTCAATGGGAACGGGTGAAGGATTTAAAGATTATGCTCAAAAATGGAGAGACCTTGCCGGAAGGGTGCAACCACCTTTGGCTGATCGTGAGCTTGTTGACATGTTTCTGGGGACCCTTTCTGGTCCATTCTTTAACCATCTGATTGGAAGCTCTTCATTTGGGTTTACAGATCTTATTTTGACTGGTGAGAGGATTGAAGCTGGTATTAAAGCTGGGAAGATACAGAAGGGTGCCTCATCGAGCACCGAGAAGAAGCCGTTTAAGAAAGAGTCCAGTGTTGTCTACAGTGCAAGAAGATAGAATAGACCTGAACACCGCCAAGCTGTCAATGCGGTTGTTATTTCAAAACCTGCTGGTGCTCCTCAGTATAACAATCAACAAAAGGACGAGAGACCTAAGAGGAAATTCACTTGTCTCAGCATGACCTTATCTTAGATTCTGCCACAATTGCTGAAGACTAATCTGGTGACTCTAAGGGAACCCCCAAAGAATTCAAATACAACGTCACCAAGGTATAACTCTAACGCCCGCTGCGCTTATCACTCCGATAGCCCAGGGCATAATACATATGATTGTTGGGCTTTGAAGAACAAGATACAAGACTTAGTTGATGCAAAGGAGATTGAGTTCGAGGCGCACGAGAGGCCTAATGTTGTGACTGCTCCCATGCCCAAACATGGAGTGAATGCTGTAGAGGAGGACTTGTTTATAGTTTATGTGGATGACATTATTACCCCTCTGATGACTGTCAAGAAGAACCTGTTGCTAGCCGGTTTATTTTCGGGCTGTGATGAAGGTTACCATATGTGTTCTATTTTACCTACCGGTTGCCAATTCCTGAAGTCAGGTGTCCAAAACCTAATGGATAGTAAAGAGATCCTGTTTGAGAAGACTGTTGTTCCTTCCATTCCTACTGAAGAAGTCGCCATCATTACCATTTTCGATAATTCTTCCAAGGCTCCCTCGAGGAAGCCTGTTAGAATTACATCTGTTCCGAAGATCGCACTTGTGATTATCACTGTTCCGGGGCCCATCCCCTACACCTCTGACAAAGTTGTCCCTTGGCACTATGGGGCTGATGTTTATTTTCATGGAATTAAGCAAGAGTTGGATGCTGATATTGGCGTCAGCAGCATTACTAGACCTGCTAAAGTCACCCACAGTGGTAGACTTTTCTCACCTGATATTGCTCCACCAACAGCCCGAAGACCTATTGTCATTACACCTGCAAGTGTACCTACTGCCATTCTTGATCAAGTTCCTAGTCCTACCCCTGTCGCCGAGTCATCTGGCGCTCGGGGAAAAGGGATCACCACTGATGTGCCTGCCCAGACGGAGGCACCGAAGACAATTACTGTTGAAGCTTCCAAACAGGAGATGGAAGAGATTCTGAAGATTATTAAGAAGAGTGATTACAACGTAGTTGAGCAACTGGGGCAAACCCCGTCCAAGATTTCTATGTTATCACTATTGTTGTGCTCAGAGGCCCATGCCAAGGCTCTGATTACCTTCCTGAAGACTGCCCACGTGCCACAAGAGACATCAGCTGATCAATTTACCAATTGTGTGGCCAATTTAACTGCTGATAATGGTTTGGATTTCTTCGACGTCGATTTGACTACCAAGGGGAAAAATCATAATGATGCGCTGCATGTCTCCATTGAATGCAGGGGCACTACTCTTGCACATGTATTGGTCGATATTGGTTCCTCGTTGAACGTCTTGCCCAAAAAATCTCTAGATCGGTTGGATTGCGAAGGGTTAGAGCTAAAACCAAGTAACATTGTCGTCAGGGCCTTTGATGGGTCTAAAAGGATGGTGCACGGTGAAGTTGATATTCCAATTAAAGTTGGTTCTCAGGTCTTCAATTCTACGTTCTATGTGATGGACATTCGACCATCCTACTCTTGTTTGCTAGGTCGTCCATGGATCCATAAAGCTGGGGCCGTAACCTCAACGCTCCACCAGAAGTTGAAGTACCCAGTCAAAGGGAAGATTGTGACAGTACAAGGGGAGGAAGAGTACATGGTCAGCCACCTCAACTCATTCAGATACGTAGAAATGGATGGGGAGTTCATTGAGACCCCATTTCAGCACTTTAAAGAGGTTCCCCAGACAATGGCATCAGCTGAGACTGTGGTTGAAGATTCTCCCATGAAGATGGCTTCCTTAAAAGATGCCCGGGATATTATTGAGAAGGTTGAGTGTGCAAATTGGGGCCGACTTCCTGATTTTACACAGAAGACTAACAAGTTTGGTTTGGGTTTCACTGCAGAAGCTCAAAGGGTTATTCGAAGTGCAAGGATCGGAAGACCTCCCGTGTTCATTAGCAACTCGGGAGTGAATGCCATTGAAGATGATGTGGAAGAGTCTGAATTCGACAGCTGGATCTATCCTACGACCAACGGTGGACCAAACAACTGGACCGCAAAGGACTTCATCCCTATTAATTTTGTTACCCAGTAATGAAACTTTTTGTTTTGAATTTGTAACAGACAATGTTTTGAACTTTATGGCCCGGTGTCTTACCCGGGGCACCGTGGCTTCATTTGTGAGGGCTTTTATGTGTCATTTTCATATATCATTAATAAAAGCATTGGACGTTCTTGCATTTCAAATTTTGCGCTCCTTGTTTTTCTTTATTATATATTGCAAAACAGCTATTTTACACACACTCACATATACAGGTCCACATCCACTCTGGATCTCACCGGTAACGACTTTGCTACTGCCAGTTATGACTTTGAAAATCCGATCAACTTAGCCGAAGACGAAGGTGAAGATGATTGTGAAGTGCCTGGTGAACTTGCAAGACTGCTACTCCAGGAAGAGAGGGCCATTCAGCCACATGAAGAGCCAGTGGAAACAGTGAATCTGGGTACAGAGACAGACAAGAAGGAAGTCAAGATCGGTACAAATCTGGAGCTTAGTGTGAAACAAAGGTTGATTTAGATGCTGCGTGACTATGTTGAGATCTTTGCCTGGTCTTACGAAGATATGCCTTGTTTGGATACTGACATTGTGGTTCATCGCCTGCCTACCAAGGAAGACTATCCTCCAATAAAACAGAAGGTCTGCCGAATACGCCCAGAGATGTCTAAGAAAATCAAGGCTGAAGTTATGAAACAGTTTGACGCCGATTTTCTAGAAGTTACTTCTTACCCTCAGTGGGTGGCCAATGTGGTTCCAGTGCCGAAGAAAGATGGTAAGGTCTGAATGTGTGTTGACTACAGGGATCTGAACAGGGCGAGCCCTAAGGATGACTTCCCTCTACCTCACATCGACGTTCTGGTCGACAATACTGCTCAGCATAAGGTATTCTACTTCATGGATGGTTTCTCCGGTTATAACCAGATTAAAATGGCTCCCAAAGACATGGAGAAGACCACCTTTGTTACTCAGTGGGGTACCTTTTGCTACAAGGTCATGCCTTTTGGACTGAAGAATGTTGGGGAAACATATCAGTGCGCCATGGTTGCTTTGTTTCATGACATGATCCATCATGAGATTGAAGTATACGTCGACGATATGATTGCAAGGTCCCAGACCGAGGAAGAACACCTTGACCATCTACAAAAGCTGTTTGACAGGTTGAAGTTGTACAAGTTAAGGTTGAACCCGAACAAGTGCACCTTCGAGGTGAGATCTGGTAAGCTGTTGGGTTTCGTTGTAAGCGACAAAGGTATTCAAGTAGATCCCGCAAAAGTTAAAGCCATACAAGAGATGCCAGCTCCCAAGACATAGAAAGAGGTTAAAGGCTTTCTAGGATGATTGAACTACATTTCTCGATTCATCTCACACCTAACTGCTACTTGTGAGCCAACCTTCAAGCTACTGAAGAAAGATCAAGTGGTACGTTGGAATGATGAATGTCATGCCGCTTTCGAAAGGATCAAAGAGTATCTCCAAGAGCCACCTATCCTGATGCCACCAGTTGAAGGGAGACCTCTGATCTTATACTTGACAGTACTTGACAACTCAATGGGGTGTGTGCTGGGTCAGCATGACGAGTCTGGCCGAAAAGAGCATGCTATGTATTACCTTAGCAAAAAGTTTACCGACTGTGAGACCCGATACTCACTGCTCGAGAAAACTTGTTGCGCTTTGGCATGGGCTGCTCGCCGGCTGAGACAGTATATGTTGACTCACACTACTCTATTGATATCAAAGATGGATCCAATCAAGTAAATCTTCGAAAAGCCTGCCTTGTCCGGAAGAATAGCAAGATGGCAGATGATCTTGACTGAGTATGACATCCAGTACACAACTCAAAAAGCAATCAAGGGAAGTGTATTGGTAGACCATTTGGCACATCAGGTAGTGGATGATTACCAGTCTATGAACTTTGAAATCCTAAACGAGAATATCATGTTGATAACTGATTGTGAGATACCTAGACCGGATGAAGGACCTGAGGAAGGATCCCGGTGGTCTATGTACTTTGATGGAGCTTCGAACGCTTTGGGTAATGGCATTGGCGCTGTGATCATATCTCCTAAAGGCTCTCATACCCCGTTTATTTCCCGTCTATGTTTCAACTGCACCAACAATATGGTGGAGTATGAAGCGTGCATCATGGGTCTTCGAGCAGCAATTGACCTAAGGATTAAGTTTCTGAGTGTCTTTGGAGATTCCGCTCTCGGGATCAGTCAGATCAAAGGCGAGTGGGATATGAAACACCCAAATCTTATTCCTTACAAGGAGTATGTGTTGACATTGCTTCCCCATTTTGAGGAGATAACCTTTGAACACTTCCCAATAGAGGAGAATCAGTTGGCGGACGCGCTAGCTACGATGTCTTCTATGTTCAAAGTCAATTGGGACAACGAGGCTCCCCGGGTCATTATTGAAAGATTGGACGAACCTGCACATTGCTGTGATCTTGAGACTGGAGAGGTAACTGAAAAGCCCTGGTATCATGAAGTGAAGAGGTACCTTGAAGCTCAGGAGTACCCCGAGGGTGCATCTGTTAATGACAAGAAGTTTTTGAGGAGGTTCGCGGCGAAGTTCTTCATCAGCAACGGCATTCTTTACAAGCGTAACCATGATTCAACCTTGCTGCGTTGTGTGGATAAAAATGAAGCAGGAAGGATCATGACAGATTTACATGAAGGTACCTTCGGAACCCATTCCAGTGGACATACCATGGCAAAGAAAATCCTCTGGGCAGGATACTACTGGTCCACAATGGAAGCTGACTGTTATCAGCATTCTCGGACATGTCACAAGTGCCAGGTCTATGCTGATAAGGTGCACATACCTCCAGTTCCTCTGAACGTCTTGACAGCGCCTTGGCCTTTTGCAATGTGGGGCATTGATATGATCGGCGAGATCAAACCTACGGAATCCAATGAGCATTGTTTCATCCTGGTAGCGATTGATTACTTTACGAAGTGGGTTGAAGCAGCTTCCTTTGCTACCGTAACCAAGAACTTCGTGGCACGGTTCATTCGGCACAATCTGATATGTCGATACGGTGTACCAGAGAGGATCATTATGGATAACGGTACCAATCTTAACAACAAGATGATCACTGAGCTCTGCGAGCAATTTAAGATACAGCATCATAACTCTTCTCCCTATCGGCCGAAGATGAATGGGGCTGTCGAAGCGGCAAATAAGAACATCAAGAAGATTGTGCATAAGATGACAGTGACATACAAAGATTGGCACGAGATGTTACCATTTGCTCTTCATGGGTACCGTACCTCAGCACGGACGTCAACAAGGGTAACACCCTATTCCTTGGTTTATGGCATGGAGGCAGTCTTGCCCATTGAAGTTCAGATACCCTCTCTCTGGATCATGAAGGATGCGGGTTTGAGTGAAGATGACTGGATTCAGACCCGGCTTGATCAGCTAAACCTAATCGACGAAAAAAGACTTACTGCTATTTGTCATGGTCAGACGTACCAAAAACGGATGATCAAGGCATTTAACAAGAAAGTTAGATGACAAGAGTATCAAGTTGGGGATCTGGTAATCAAGCGCATTATCCTACCTCAAGGTGATCCCAGGGGCAAATGGACCCCTACTTACGAAGGGCCATTTGTGGTTAAGAACATTTTCTCAGGCGGAGCTATGATTCTAACCACCATGGATGGTGACGACCTTCCTCACCCCGTCAATGCAGACATAGTGAAAAGATACTACGCATAATCAAAGACCCGTTAGGTTGACTGGCCTAGGAAAAAATAAGGGCTTCTCGGCGAACCAAAAGGGTTCGGGCAAAAATAAGGGATGAAAATGAAAGAATCTGTACACCCGGCAAGTCGAAAACCTGAAAAGGCGGCTTGGGCAAAAATGGGTATCCCGGTGGACTGAAAACCCGAAAGGGCGGTCCAGGCAAAAGTTAGGGATTAAAGCGTAACACTATGTCTCATTGGATCACCTCGCATCTAGACTTCGGTATCGACTATCAAGCTCGGACAGCACTAATCAATCAGATTCATCTTCAACTAAGCAGCAAAGTGATGAGATGCTTGAGGACATAAAGGCAATAGTAGAGTTGGAACCCAGTGGGATTATTCACATAGCTGTTTTGTTTCTTTTTCACAAATTGTATAAATTCTATTTGTTCAGCGGCGTTCTCTTACTAGGACGTCAGCCTCTTGTACAAAAATGCCTATTTTCAGGCCCAACATCAAAATCAATACAAATTCATTTTTAGAAAGTTCAAGCTGTTTTTCCTTTATCTGTTTTGTTTTGCAAAGAACGTCCAATGTTCATTTTTTATATATGCATTTGACATTAATTGCTGATCATAAATATTTACACACGAAATGAAAGATGAATTACTGGTAATATCATAAACAGGGGCATAAGAAATGTCCAAGATGTGTAGTTGCTTTGTCCACCAGGTACAAGGTAGATCCAGCCGAGGAATATGGCTATGATACCTTCACTCCCTGCAGAGTAAGACAGTAATAGCAGCTCTCAGCTGAGACTTGCAGTTGAACGAATCAGCAATACTCTCCCCCAAGCAGAGTTAGTCTACCATCAGCCCTAAAAAGGTTGGGTATCCCTAGAAGGACTTAATCTTCCCCAGTGGAGTATAAAGGTATTCCCCAGCAAGTATAAGAGTATCCCCGACAGTGTTCCCCGACGGAATACAAGATACCCCCAGTGGGGCCATTTCCCCAGCGCAGTCTAAAAAGGCTTTCCCAATAGAGTTGAATCATCTTCCCCAGTAGATTCTGGAAGCTTATCCCCTGCAGAGTGCAAATAAATCTCCCCAGCCAAATTCAGAGGGTTATCCCCACAAAAGTCTAATTGGGTTATCCTCAGCAAGTTGCAACTGAAAGATCATCCCCAGCGAAGTTCTTTCTTTCCCCAAACAGGAGTTCAATCCTTAACAGATCTAATATCACCAGCAACGGTAATCCATCCCCAGCGGAGTTCATCATTAAAGTCCCCAACAGAGCTTATCAACGGAATCCCCAACGAAGTTTATCGTTAAAATCCTCAGTAGAGCATCTCTTCCCCACAGAGTAATTCCCCCTCGGAGTAATCTCTTCATCAGTTTATTCCCCAACGGAGTTCTTTTCTCCTGCATAGTTTATCCTCACAATCATCTTCGTCCACCATCCCTGGAGGAAGCAAAGCGTTCAACTTTATTCTCCAGCAGCTCCGGGATTTATTTTCCCCAACTAAAACATTACATGTCCATACATCATGATACATGCATATACGCATCATACCATACAATCTCATTTATTTTGAGAACATCATTTCCTGATACATATCATGCATTACATACAGCTAACCTTTACCTTTCAGGAAAGATACAATCAAAATTCAAGTTATGAAGCCCGGGTACGACCGGATAGTATCTTGATTTCTACAGCATATTGTGAACCCCAGATTACGACCGGATAACAATATCAGACTACCGCGAAGCCTGGATTATGACCAGATAGTGATATCTCTCAAAAGTAAGCTATGAAGCCCGGAGAACGACCAGATAATAGTTTATTCCCCAGTGAGCCGTGAAGCCTGGATTACGATCGGATAGCAGCTCAGCAAGCACCATAAAATCTGGATTCAACCAGATAGTGGTATATCATAAACACAAGCCGTTAAGTCCGGATCACGACCGAATAATAGCTCAGTAAGTTATTGTGAAGCCTGGATTACGACCAGAAAGCAATACAAGACCATGAAGCCTGGATTACGACCATATAATGGTAGAAGATGTTGTGAAGACTGGATTACGACCAAATAGCAACCAAGAGTACTATGAAGCCTAGATTTCGACCAGATAGTGGTATGATACATCGTGAAGCCTGGATTATGACCAGATAGCATTAAGGGACACTGTGAAGCTTGGATTACAACCAAACAACAGTTTTACCCAGCCAGTTACTACAAAGCCCGGATTCGACTGGATATTAGTAAAACCAACCGTCAAAGGGAAGACCGAATGCGACCGGATAACCACTTGATTTGTTCTGAAGCCTGGATTACGACCAGATAATGGTAGAAGATGTTATGAAGACTGGATTACGACCAGATAGCAACCAAGAGTACTACAAAGCCTGGATTTCGACCAGATAGTGGTATGACACATTGTGAAGCCTGGATTACGACCAGATAGAGGTACAAGGCACTGTGAAGCTTGGATCCTGACCAAATAGCAGTTTACATGGATAGTTACTAAGAAGCCCGGAGTCAGCCAGATATTAGTATGCCCTAAATTCAAGTTGAAGCCCGAATGTGACTGGATAACCACTTGATTTGTTCTGAAGCCTGGATTTCGACCAGATAAGAAGTGGGAAATTGTAAAGCCTGGATTACGACCGGATATAAAGTTTAATCTCATCTCCCCAGTAAGTCACTGTAAATCCTGGATTACGACCAGATAACAGTCAGTCTTATCACTATGAAGCCTGGGTTGCGACCAGATAGTAGTTCACTCTCACCTCTTCAACAAAGATGATTCCTCAATGGAATAACGGACGACCGAAGCTCCTAAAATTCAACAGAGATGATTCCCCAGTAGAATAACGGACGACCGAAGCTCCTAAATTTCTATTTCCCTAAGATAAAGAACAACATTCCCCAACAGAATCTCTCTCAAAAACAGGTACACAAACTCTCGCTAAGGAATCTCTTACGCGATCGACACTCATTCAGATGGCATATTTAAGCCCATCTCCCATCATCAATCTCCAAATGGCATCTGTAAGCCCATTCCCGACATCACAATGCAAATACTACTTCATGCGAGTGCAAATTTCTGGGCACTCTAGTGTTCAATCATCTTCCACCTTCGGATCACGAAAGGCACGAGCGCCAATCCATATCCTCAGGTTTAAGAATATTGAACAGGGGAAACTGTTGTACCCCAAAATTTGCCCTCCCATATTCCTCAAGACATGTCAAGAATCATCTCTAAGTTGTTCAAGATGGATCAAGAGTTGGACAGTCAAATCACCTCCTAAGGCAGTCAATTCAAAATTAGGGTTTTGTGTTTCATCAAGGTACTTATATCCAAATGGTCTCAAATTCTCCCCAATGTCCTAATATGTTCTCAAGTTCATCCATGTCAAATTTCAAGCCTTGCAGAGAAAGTTTGGTCAATCAATTGCTCAAGAGGTCCAAAAATCGACTGTGTTGGGGCAAAAGTCAACTGTGACCTATGGACAGTCAAACCTCAATATTTTTTTTCAACATTCTCATTTTGAAGGATAATTCATCATTTGATCAAGGTTTGATCATGATTCATCAAGGATTACTCAAGATTCATCAAGATTCAAAAGTTGCTAAATTAGGGTTTTGTAGGAAAAGTCAACTCAACTTTGACCAAGCATAACTTTCTCATACTTTATGAGAAATGACCCATCAAAAGCTCATTTTGAAGAGGATGCAATTTCCTACAATCCATATTCACACCCCAATATCAAGAAATGCTCTCACAAAAAGTTACAAATTTGGACATTATAGGTCATTTTTGAAAGTCAACAAAAACACCTTGTTTTCCAAAGCTTATAACTTGAGCATGGAATATCAAAATGAGATGAGACCAAACGGGTTGATTATAGGACATCTCAAGGTTTCTAAAAATTCCACGAACACCTCCAAAAGTTCAAAATTGAAGTTATGCATTGTTGAAGTTGGGCATTTTTCCAAAATTGCCAAAAGTCAACTATCCTCAAAACTCCAATTTTTGACAAAAGGGCCCACTTTTTCCAGTTGATTTGGTCTTATCACACCACACACGTGTCCCATATTTAATTTCATGACCAATCATTTATTTTTCTATTTTATTTAATTTTAATTGATTTAATTCATTTTAAATCAATATTAATTCAAATAAAATCCAAAAGTTAATGGAATGGGATTCTTGTGATCATTACAGCTTACAAATACCATGATACACTCAGTCAAACTCGTGCCAAGTCAAAACATGCACAAAATCTCAGATTTGATGCAAATATGGAAACTTGTTAATGGTGATCAAATCAAATCTTGATTCTTCAATACTCATGGATTAAGGCCCAAGTGATTAACCTAATTCATTCCCTTATGTACACACAAGCCATAGAGATCAAGAACACGCCCTAAGGACTGCAGAAACGGCCAACTCAGAATTGAAAAAACCTTGGAAAAAGTGGAGATCGAATTCTGGTTTGGAGGTCAATTCAACCCAAAATCTTAATGTAGTGTGCTTGACTGCCATCCCCTGAAGCGATTGGAACAAAAACCAGGCCTTCTTCTTCCCTGTAACGCATTGTAAGTACTCACGAATATGCCTCTGAACACGAAATCTAAACCTGTGATTCTTGCATCCTTTCATTGAAATCTTGGCATATTTGTGTTTGTTGTTTGATTTAGAACATTTTTGCAATATTTAATTTTATTCTCATGGCCTCTAACGTGATACCCGAACCTAGGGTTTCCAAGCTTTGTTTTTAGGCATTTTTGGTACAGGTACAATCAAGGCAAACCATGGCCATATTTGTGCTCAGGGAAGAGAGACGATCACATTGATACCCTTAGTGTGTGTTTACATGACCTGGAAGTGATTTTAGAACGATCCCACGGATCTTCCTGCGGATAGAAATCCGCAGGTAAATAACCAGGGATTTGTTGAAGAAGACGACCACGCGTCTTCTCCTTATTGGACCATTCAAAACTCGCGCCATATTTTTTTTATTTTTTCAGGCATAATGTTATGTTTTTTATTTAATATTTGTTATGTATTTTTCTAACAAAGAAGCAACATGGTTGAGTTGGCAAGGGAGGCGTGTCAATGAGCATTGGGACCTGGGTTCGAATCCCAAGTCCCCCAATATTTGTTACAATTTTTCTTCAGGTATTCACATGCAGCGCCTAGAGTGTAGTGCACCATATGCCTCAAATATCAACACGCCAGGTGGCTTCAGATCAAATCAAATGCCAGGAATGAAGGACTATCATGTGTCCTAGTCAACAAGCATGCATTTGAGTGGAAAAGTCAAAAGAGGCTGGGATATTTTGGGCCTCAAAAATGCTCTTTTCACCACCAAATTGGGCCCAGCACCCCCCTGAGTTTGCTTTTTTTATTTCTTTCATTATTTTCTTATTTTATTTATAATTATTTATTTGTTATTTTTAATTACTAACCCAATAATTTATTTTTTTTCAATAAAATCAAAACCACAAAAAATATTATTTTTATCATTAATTTCACTATATTATTTTGTAAATAAATAATTAATTAATTTAGTGTAATTAGGTTAATTTTAACATTTTTTGCAATAAATTAAAATCAATGTAGAATTAGGGTTTTTAATAACTTTTAACCTTTTTTTTTATTTTATTTTATTTCCTTAAATATAAAAAATCAAAAATATCTTTTCATTTAATTAATTAATTAATTTATATTTAATTTCCATTTAATTCAAAATAACAAAAAAAAATGCTTTCTTTAATAAAAAGGGGTCAAAACCCTAAAAGTGCTCCGATTTAATTTTCTCGCACGCGTATTATTTTTATTCAATAATGTAATTGCTTCGGGAATGTAATAGTTTTAATTAGGACTTTTAATTATTTATCGCTTTTATTTATTTTCCGCAATTTAAATTAAAGGGTTTGTTTTTGGCGATGTAAATACCCGACGCCTTTTAATAGCTTAGATTTAATTTCCCGCAATTTAATTTCCGCACAATATTAATTGTTAGAAGTTTGATAACTAGGCAATGCATGACAAGATCAATCTTTAACTTAAAATCAACAATAGCTCACCATTGACATGTACAGATAAAATTAACCGAAATAACACACTTGCACATTCCACTCTTAGGGTACACCTCACTTGGTTTCCTCGAACGTGGTCATTAAGTATAGGAAGTTTTAGAGGTTGCCCTCTTGTCCAAAGATCATAGTTGCCTCGAAACGGTTGCCTCGAAAAAATGATCTAAGACATTAGGGTTACCGCTAAGGCGTCCTAACATTGCTTTAGTGACCACACGTCCCTTAATCGAATTGACCCGAAAACTCCAACGACAGTGCTACCTACTCCTCAATAGTGGGATAGAACTGTTTAAAGGACATTTATACAGTTTAATTCCTTTTTGAGTAGGTAGATGGTTCTTAAGTACTGGCTCCTTTTAAAACAAAACAAAACTTTTCGCACTTACACTCCCTTCAAAACAAAAACTCTTTTCAAACCCACAAACACAAAGAAAAGAAAACTTTTGAAAACACATGAGCAAGTACCTAAGAGCCCGTGGATAACCACGGATAGAAAGGGTGCTAACACCTTCCCTTTCTATAATCCACCTCCCGAACCCGAGAAATATCTCAAAAAGGAATTTTTCTGTGCTTTTGTCCTTTCCTTGTTGGATAAAATAAAAGACGGTGGCGACTCTTACTTACCGCGACATTTTGCGAAAACAAACGCAAACGCGAACCAACATTCCAAAAAACAGTCAATTCTCTTTCCCACCGATCACAGTCGACTTCTCAACTTGGTCAACTCCAACATAGAGGAAGATATGGTTAGAGTTCTCTTCCAGTTCTTTGACCCCCTACAACACTGCTTCACATTTCCTGACTACCAGCTAGTGCCTACTTTGGAGGAATTTTTTTAACTCCTGAGGATTCCTATTCTCCATCAACTACCTTTCAATGGTACAGAAAGAGATCCAAAGCCTGAAGATGTTGCTCAAGCCCTACACTTGCAACCATCTGATGTTATAGGTCATTGGGAGACTAGAAGTGGTGTCAAGGGTTTCTTGGCAAAGTTCCTGTTTGAGAAGGCCCAAGACTGTTGGAATTATCTAGACTTACAAGCTTTTGAGGAGGTGGTAGCTCTTCTCATCTATGGGTTGGTCTTGTTCCCAAACCCTGGTCAGCTTATAGATGTGAATGCTATCAAAATCTTCATGGCTCGCAACCCGGTGCCTACATTGCTTGGGGATATCCTTCACTCATTTCACACTCGAACAATGAGGAAAAGAGGTGTTCTCTTATGCTGTACTCCTCTACTGGAAAGATGGTTTATTTCTCATCTTCCCCAATCAGTTTTGAAGAATGAGCAGGGTTTAAGGTGATCACAACGACTGATGACTCTTACCCATTCAGATATTCATTGGTGTTCTCGATCAAAAGAGAATGTCATTATCATTGACCGTTATCAGGAATTCCCTAATGTCCCTTTACTTGGCATTAGGGGAGGCATTACCTACAACCCCTTCTTGGCTCTGAGACAGTTTGGGTATGCTCGAAGGGATGGCCCACATGACATGCTGATTCCAGACTTGGTTTTTGATTTCGACAACGACGATCAAGGACTTCGACAAAGGTTTATCCGAGCTTGGAGGATGCCCAACAAGGTAGACAGTAAGACCTTAGGACACAAGAATTCCATCCCCCTTGAGCCTTACCTCAAGTGGGTACGAACCCGCGCCCAAAGTCTTATGATGCCTTACCCCTACATACTTCCTGTAATTATAGAGCTTGTTATGGAAGGAGAGGTTCCATACACCCTCCTACATCAAGACATGCCGACATCACTCGAAGATTTGCAAAGGAGTTGGATACAGCTCAAGGGAGAACGCGATACTTTTGAAGCCCAATTCTACGCTAGTGAGAAGAAGGTTTTGGAACTTACTCGTCAACTTCACGAAGAGCATACTCTAAACACCTACATTGGACCAAAGAGGATGCACAACGTCTTTTTACCTTAGAATTTTGTATTATTTTGCCCAGGGGGCATTGATGTACTAACAAATTCTATCTTATTAAAATGATGTGTGTTTCTTTTTTGTTTACAACAAATTTGAATTTCTGAATCCTTGAATGCATTACATGAATACATATCATTCATCATATGCATAAACAGGTCTTCACACCAAGTTTCCTCATCTCTCTGTTGTTTATTTCCGCAACATGGATATAGAACAGACGGTCAAAGACTTGCAAGTGCAGAATTCATAGTTTCAACAGCTACTCATGACCTTGGCAAAGGGTCAGGAGGAGCTCAAAACCTTACTAGAAAAGGAAAAAGAGAAAAAGAAAAAGAAGAGGGTTGGTGTGGCTACTTTGGGCAGAAGATTTAAAAGTTAAACCAGAAGGGTCCTAGATCTCCCATCAAGATCTGAAGAGGGTGAAGGAAAGGGTAAAGGAACTGCAATGCCATCTGAATCTGAGGCTGAAGAGGAGGAGGATGAAGACTATTCTGAACAGCAGTATCCTCCTGCATATGACAAGTACAAAAATTTGGAAGAACGTCTAGCCGCCATGGAAGTGCAGAGAGTGTCTGGGCTGGATTTCAAAGAGTTAGGGTTGGTAGATGGAATTTTAATCCCTCCCAAATTCAAGGTGCCACTATTTTCTAAGTACGATGGGGTGTCTTGCCCAAAGATGCACCTACGATCTTACGTCAGAAAAATTCAACCACATTTTTCTGACAAAGACCTGTGGGTCCATTTCTTCCAGGACAGTTTGCCGGGGACGCAGTTGGATTGGTTCTATCAGCTAGAAAGGTCTAACGTGCATAATTGGGAGGATTTGGCTGATGCCTTCTACAAGCAGTATCAATATAATACGGACTTAGCACCAACCCGTACTCAATTACAGAGTATGGGCATGGTCTCCAATGAAGGCTTTAAGGAATATGCCCAGAAATGGAGAGACTTGGCGGGACGAGTACAACCACCTCTATTTAAGAGAGAGCTTGTAGATATGTTCTTGGGTACACTGTCAGGCCCCTTTTTCAATCACATGATTGGAAGTTCGTCTGTGGGGTTCACCGAGTTGATTCTAACTGGTGAAAGAGTTGAAGCCGGAATCAAGAGCGGGAAAATTCAGAAAGGTACATCCGCTTCCACTGCCATCAAAAAGACTTTTCTAGCAAAGAAGGAAGTCTCAACTGTCTACTCCCAAAGAGGTCAAGGAAGAGTTGAGCGTCGGCCAGCGGTGGGGGCCGTAATGATTTAGAAGTCTGCAGCAGATCAGCCCAGAAACAATCAACCTAGAACCAACCAGCAAAGGGTGGAAAGGCCTGCACGACAATACACCTGGATAAACATGACTCCTGCTCAGGTTCTACCCCATCTCTTGAAATTAAATATTTCCAGTTTGAGAGAGGCCCCGAAGAATCTGAATACTTCGTTACCACACTACCATGCAAATGCCAAGTGTGCTTATCATTCAGACAGCCTGGGGTACGATACCAATAGTTGTTGGGCCCTCAAGAATAAGATTCAGGATTTAATAGATTCTAAAGAAGTTGAATTCGACGCCCCTGAAAAGCCGAATGTGATCTCTGCTCCAATGCCAAAGCATGGCCACAATGCCCATGTTGTTGATGACTCCGCTACCGATAATCAAGTTGAATTTGCTGAAGGCTGGGATTTTCCCAGGTTGTGAAGAATATTGTTGCCTTTGTTCATCCTTACCAACCGACTATCCATTGTTGAATTTAGGCATCTAACGCCTAATGGATAATCAAGAAATCCTCTTTGAAAAGACTCATGTTACACCGACTTCTGTCAATGATGTTTCAATAATTACCATATCCGCCAATCTTTCCAAGGTCTCCAAAAGACCTGTTAAGATTACATCTAATCCGAAGATTGTACCTTTGAAGATAACTATGTCGGGGCCCATCTCGTACAAGTCCAACAAATCAATACTGTGGAACTATGTGGGAGAGATCTTCTACCACAGTATTAAACAAATTGAATCGACTGAAGAGAGTTCTGATGAAGAGACTTCCGACATTGGAAACATTGCTGGAACGAGTAAAATCACCCGCAGTGGAAGAATTTTCTCTCCGGAGATTGCCCCTCCAAAGGAAATCTTCGGACCCTCAGGTTCTCCTAAGGTTACCCCTGCGCCGGTAAACATATCTGCAAGAACTCCGATTATTGAAGAAGTTATAACTCCTACGGTTGTCCCCTCTGCTGTTGCTGATGATAGAGTGAAAGGGATCCAAGAAGAGCCTTCCAGGACGAGGGCTCAGCCATTGCTCATCCCTGAGACCTCTCAAAAAGAAATGGAAGAGATTTTGAAAATAATCAAGAAAAGCAATTATAATGTTGTGGAACAACTGGGGCAAACCCCCTCAAAGATCTCTATGTTGGCCTTGCTGCTTTGTTCAGAAGCTCATGCTAAAGCTTTGATTAGATTTTTGAAGACGACCCACGTGCCACAGGAAACCTCCGCAGATCAGTTCCAGGAATGTGTAGCTAGCCTAACAGCTGACAATGGTCTAGGATTCTCCGATGTCGATTTAACATCCAAAGGGAGAAAACATAATGACGCTTTGCATGTCTCGATGGAATACAGAGGGACTACTCTAGCACACGTCCTGGTAGACACTAGTTATTCACTAAATGTCTTGCCGAAGAAAGCCTTGGATAGACTGGATTGTGAAGGCTTAACCCTGAAACCCAGCAATATCATTGTCAGAGCCTTTGATGGTTCTAAAAGGATGGTCCACGGGGAGGTGGACATCCCGATTAAAGTGGGAACTGAAGTCTTCAACTCCACATTCTATGTGATGGACATCTGTCCTTCCTACTCTTGCTTGTTGGGAAGACCCTGGATTCACAATGCTGGAGCCGTCACTTCCTCTCTGCATCAAATGCTCAAGTACCATGTCCAGGGGAAAATTATAACTGTTCATGGCGAAGAGGAATACATGATAAGACATCTAAATTCTTTCCACTATGTAGAATTGGATGGTGAATTCATCGAGACCCCTTTCCAACACTTCGAGGAAGTTTATGAAGAGATTGCAGCAACCAAGACAGTGTCTTCTATACCCATGGTTACCAGACCTCCGCCTTGGATGTCGTCTCTCAAAGATGCAAAGGTTGTGATTGAAGAAGGAGGAAGCACAATCTAGGGGCAACTTCCAGATTTTCATTTCAAATCAGATAAATTCGGCTTGGGTTTCACTTTGGCTGGTCAGAAGGTTGTGTGTCGCTCCCGGGCTGGAGGGCCACCAGTGAAGATCACCCATCATGGAGTCAATGCTTTGGAGGATAGTGAAGAGGAGAGCAATTTGGAAGACTGGATTTTCCCTACTGTTGACGGAGGACTGTGCACTTGGGAAGCAAAAGACTTTGTTCCCATTACTTTCATAAATCAGTAATTTATCTTTCAAACATTTCTGTTGGTTTGTAATAATTCTCAACAATTCGTACACTTTTAACCTTGTGCCTTACCCGAGGCACATAGGTCCATCTGTAAGGGTTTGATTTTTCATCTTCATATGCCATTTTAATGAATCATGGACGTTTTCACATATAAACTTTTGTGTTCATTGTCTTTCTTTTTACATTTTATTTGTTTAAAGGTGGCTATCCCTTACACACACCCACACTCACAAATGCAGGTACCCTTTCATTCCGGATTCCATGGGTAACAATTCTGCTATGGCCTTCAGTGACTCTAAAGATCTGGTCTACCATGCCGAATACGAAGGTGATTAAGACTGTGAGGTGCCAGGAGAATTGGCTAGGCTGCTACAACAGGAAGAAAGGGCTATTCTGCCTCACGAGGAGTTGTTAGAGACAATCAAATTGGGTACTGATGAAGACAGAAAAGAAGTCAGAGTGGGTGCCAACCTAGAGCCAAGTGTCAAAGAGCGCCTAATTCAGCTGTTACATGAATATGTTGAGATCTTCGCCTGGTCATACGAAGACATGCCGGGACTCGATACAGATATTGTGGTTCACTATCTCCCTACAAGAGAATATTGTCCACCAGTTAAACAGAAAGTCCGCCGCATGAGGCCCGACATGTCTAAAAATATCAAAGCAGAAGTTATGAAGCAGTTCAACGCTGGATTTCTTGTTGTTACTTCCTATCCGCAATGGGTTGCTAACATTGTGCCTGTGCCTAAGAAGGACGGCAAAGTGAGAATGTGCGTGGATTACAGAGATTTAAACAAGGCTAGCCCTAAAGATGACTTTCCACTACCGCACATTGACATCTTGGTTGACAACATAGCTCAGCACAAGGTATTTTCTTTCATGGATGGATTTTCAGGTTACAACCAGATCAAAATGGCACCTGAAGACATGGAAAAAAACTACTTTTGTTACACAGTGGGGTATGTTCTGCTATAAAATGATGCCATTTGGACTGAAGAATGTCGGGGCAACCTATCAGTGCGCCATGGTAGCTTTGTTTCATGATATGATACATCATGAGATAGAGGTCTACGTAGATGACATGATAGCCCGATCACAAACAGAAGAAGAACACCTCGACCATTTGCAAAAGCTGTTTGTCAGGTTGAAGGAGTACAAGCTCAGACTGAACCCTAACAAGTGCACTTTCGGAGTCAGGTCCGGTAAACTCTTGGGTTTCATTGTCAGTAACAAAGGCATCGAGGTTGATCCTGCCAAAGTCAAAGCTATACAAGAAATGCCTGCCCCTCGCACTGAGAAGGAGGTCAGAGGTTTCTTGGGACGCCTAAACTACATTGCAAGGTTTATTTCTCACCTAACATCTACCTGTGAACCAATCTTCAAGCTATTGAAGAAAGATCAGGTGGTTAAATGGAATGAAGACTGTCAAGTTGCTTTCAATAAAATCAAGGAGTATTTTCTAGAACCTCCTATCTTGATGCCTCCCATCGAAGGAAGACCGCTAATCATGTATCTGATTGTTTTGGATAACTCAATGGGGTGCGTACTGGGCCAACATGACGAGTCTGGCCGAAAAGAGCATGCCATTTATTACCTTAGCAAAAAGTTTACCGACTGTGAGACCCGATACTCACTGCTCGAGAAAACTTGTTGCACTTTGGTATGGGCTGCTCGCCGGCTAAGGCAGTATATGTTGACTCATACCACTTTGATGATATCTAAGATGGATCTGATCAAGTACATCTTTGAGAAGCCTCCTTTGTCCGAAAGAATCTCTAGATGGCAGATGATCCTGACCGAATACGATATACAGTACACGAACCAAAAAGCTATAAAGGGGAGTGTGCTAGCTGACCATCTAGCTCACCAAGCTGTCGAATATTACCAATCCATGAAGTTCGACTTCCCCGACGAATATATTATGACATTGGATAACATTGAAGACTTCACACCATATGAAGGACCTGAACAAGGATCTCGATGGACTCTGTACTTTGATGGTGCCTTTAATGCACTTGGCAATGTTATCGGCGCAGTACTCATCTCTCTAGAAGGTTGCCATACACCTTTCACCGCCAGACTCTGCTTTAACTGCGTCAACAACATGGCTGAGTATGAAGCTTGTATCTTTGTTCTCAAGGCTGCAATAGACTTGGGAATCAAATCTTTGATTGTGTTTGGGGTCTCAGCTTTGGTCATTAGTCAGATCAAAGGAGAGTGGGACACTAAACATCCCAACCTCATCCCTTACAAAGAACATGTCTTGACATTGTTACCACATTTCGAGCAGATTACCTTCGAGCACTTCCCGCGAGAAGAAAATCAGCTAGCCGATGCTCTAGCTACAATGTCATCCATGTTTAAACTTAACTGGGATAATGAGGCTCCCTAAATCACCATTGAGCGGATGGAGGAACCTGCACATTGTCACGAGATTAATACCGAAGAAGTAGTGGATCGACCTTGGTTTCACGAAGTCAAAAGGTATCTCGAGGCTCAGGAATACCCTGAAGGAGCTTCAGTCAACGACAAAAAGTTCTTAAGGAGATTCTCAGCTAAGTTCTTCTTGAGCAATGGTATCTGTGATACGGTGGGAGAACTGACTTGTGTTTTGCGTTTGTTTTCGCAAATGTTTCGGTTGAGCAAGAGTCGCCACCGACTTTTTATTTTATCCTAAGGAAAGGTTTAAAAAGCACAGCAAAAACCTTTGAGATTTTTCTTGGGTTCGGGGAGTAGATTATAGAAGGGGAAGGTATTAGCACCCCTTCTATCCATGGTTATCCATGGGCTCTTAGGTACTTGCTTAGATCAACTTGCCTTGGTTTTCAATTGTTTGAAATGGTGCTTTGTGTGTGTGGTTTTGAAAATGTTTTGAAAAGATGCCTTGTATTAGGCTAACCTTGTAACAATTCTTTACTCGAATGTTTTACAAAAGGTGTTTTATCTTTTAAAAAAGATGTTTCAAGGGTTTGAAAAGTTGGTTTTGAAAGTGTTTGTGAAGTGGGTTTTGAGATTAGGCAAGTGTTTTCTTGGAAAGTTAGCAAGTACTTAAGAGTTTATCTACCCTAAAAATTTCCTCAAAGATTTTTATTATGTTTTAAACCTTTTGACAATTTTGTTCCACCATTGCATTTGGTGGACAATCTTGTCTTAGGAGATGAAAAGGGACAGGCGCGGGTCATCGTTTGGACCATAATTGCAACGGCGTTAAATATCTTTGGGCAATTCTCTTTAAGGGACTTTGATCATTTGTTTTTGTTTGTTTTGAAAAGTTTTATCGAGGGACTATGATCATTCAAATTATTTGCTTTGCCCAAAGAAATTCAACATACAACATGGCCCAATTATTTGAAGGCAACAAAGTGGAATACCCTAGGGGTGTAAGTGTGAGAAGTGTTGTTTATTTTCATGCTCATTTATCTTGTATTAGGTCAAACTATTTTTTATCGTTTTTTCGCATGCAAACCCTAATTCTAACATGGCATAATTAGAAAGCGTATAAAGTGCGAAATTTAAATTCCTACACTATTACAACATAATAATATAGGGAGGGGGGTACAAATTTACAAATGGGGGATATTAGACAAGAATTTAAATCTAAATTATTACATCATTTTTGAATATTTGCAAGGTAAGTAAATTGCACAATTAAATAGAAACTAAATAAATATGCAAAATGCAAAAAGAAAGTTTTTATATGTATGAAAAAATATTATTTATGCAAAGATAAAAATAAGAAAATAAAAAAGATATTATTTTTGAGTATTTTCATATTTAGGGCAAAACCCTAGTTTTAATCAAAATGTATATTAATTAATTAATCCACATAATATTTATTATTTACATACAAGAATAAAATATGGTACATTTGAACAAAGGTCATTTTTTGTATTAAATATTAAAATAAAATATATACATTTTTTGGCATTTTTATTCTAAGTATAATAATATATATATATATATATATATATATATATATATATATGTATATTTATATTATAAATATGTATTATATACAAAATAAGTATTTACTTAATATTTTAATAAAATAAATAAATAAATAAAAAGTATTTTTTATGTGAAATATTTTCAGAAGGTAAATAAAAATAAAAATGCAAATAGAAGTATTTTTTACATATTTTCTATTTATAACAATATATATCTATTTATATACAAATCAAAAAGAAAATTAAATAAAAACCAAATAAAATCAAAAAATGATGAGAAAAATATTTTCAAAATTTTAACATGCTGAGAAAAAATAAATGAATCAAATAAAAAAAGAAAATGTCAAAAATCATTAAAAATAAAGCAAATGGGCTTGGGGGTGCAAAACAGAAAAGATGGTGTGAATAAGAAAAAATGCTCAGGCCCAGCCCAAACCACTTCTTCTTCAACCTCTGAATCACAAAACGCGCGCCTGCAAGCTTGTGTTTGAAATCCTGATTCTTTGATTTTTTCAGCAAACTCCCAACACAAAAAATGTTAAGCATGAAGAGACGATTTTATACATATAAAGAACATGAACTATCTCTCTAAGATGAGGGAGAATTTCTCTCCCCCTCTTTTCTGACCTAACTTTTCTACCATTTTCAGAACTCAAATTCTCTCTACTCAGACAAAAGAAATGAAAAGTAAAGCTATGTACATGTTCAGGGCTATGAGTAGGACCTTGTTTCTTCACAAACTTAAGACTAAATATGCATGATAAGAGAGATACGAATTCAAACTTTTACCTATTCAGTTGGACTTCTATCTGGAGAATGAGGAGCTTTCAGTGCAAGGTGATGATTGGAAAAGCTTCCTTGAGGTCCAGGGATGCTTTTTCAATGCTTACTTTGTCTTGAAACTCCTTGTATCGAGCTGTGGAACTTCAACTGCAAAAGGAAAAATTAAAAATGGTGGAAACTGTTAGAGTGATTACAGGTCAGGTTTTAGGCCATGGTTAGTTTGCATATGTTGTATGGAAGGTGTATGAATTGATTTTGGTGAGAATGCTCGAGGGAAATGGGAGTTTGCACTCAAACTGCAGAGGCAACCCTGTTTTTGCAGTTTGAGGATGATTATGGCAATGGGAGTGTTTGAAAGGTCAAGGATTCGTGCAAAAGCTTGGTTGGGATGTACTGAGTGTGTTTGATATCCTTTGTGTTGTGTTTGTAAGCTGAGGTTCAAGTTGTCACAAGTTATGGACCTTTCTTCTTTTCTAAGCAACAAAATGCCACTTGATGTTCTAGGCATGTAGGGGGCCTCCTAATGGGCTGCATAATCTTCTCTTGATCAGAGCAATTTGTCCATAATCTTGTGCCATTCAGATTTAGCTTGTACTTGTTGGATTTCTAATTTGACATAAAGTGAACTTTTGCAAAAATGGATAGTTTACTTTTTCCAAATTGGGATTAATCCTTTAGACAAAGCTTGAACTCAAAGAACTTGGTCTTGGTACAAAGAATATGCATTAAATTTATGAGTGTAACTTGGTTTAGGGACCTGTAATCAAGGGCATGCTGGTTTTGAGAAGTTGCATAATCTTATGAACATGAAAAATGGCCAATTCACAAGTGAGTTTTTGCTATATTGTGAAATTCGATTCTCCCTAACCATGAAGTTGTTTGAGAAGTTCTTGGACATTTTGGAAAGCTTGGAATGTGTACTACAATCCATCTTTGAAATGCAAATTGAAATTCCAAGTGGAAGGGTATGAAAAATGGCCTTGAAGTGGGGTAGAAAACCTTGTCAAAATAGGTTAAAATTCTACTAAGTTAAAAATGGTTTAGTGCCCTTATTCAAAAAAATATAACTTGAGATACAAGCTTCAAATGAGAAAACTTTGTGAATCAAAGTTGTAGATTATGCAACAATCTACAACTTTCATGTTTTGACTTTTGTTTGAATCAAAATGGATCATGGTGAAAAGATGGGGCAAAGTTGGGAAAAAATTAGGGTTTTTCATAACTTAGAAAAATTCTAAGTTATGAAAAATTCCATTTTCAAACCCTAATTTGCAATTTGTGATTTCTTGGTGAACAAGTTTCATGATTTGGCATATTTTGATGAAAAATGAATCTTGACTCTTGATTTTGACCAAAAAGTCAAAGTTTGACTTTTCAGTATACAGTCAAAATTGATCAATTGACTGGGAAATTCAACTGTCAATCTTGTGTACTTGGGATCTTTTGAGTTTGATGAACATGTCAAGATAATTCCATGGGGTCCTTGAGTCCATATATGAGCTTAGTTTGCCATTGGCTAGGTCAAACAGTCAAAAATTGCCTTTGTACAGTCAAAACCCTAAAAATGACCATTTTGCCCTTTTGGTGATCTGATCAAATTTCTTGTGGAATTGTGATCCAAGCTTGATCAAATGGTTCATATGAGTTCATAATGTTGATGTGGATCAAATTTCATGAGATTTGACTGTCAATTGGCCACAGTTGACTTTTTCCCCAATACAGTTGATTTCTAGGTCAACTGTCCAATTGACTGGGCAAAACTTGGAATCAAGACTTGAAACTTGGTATGGATTATCTTGGGAGTCCAATATGAAGCATGAAAGTCATATTGGGCACTTTGGCTCAAAACAACTTTGTGCAAACACAAACCCTAATTTTGAGTCCACAGTGCAAGGGGAGGTCTTGAGCAGATGAAACCCTAACTGAGTCTTGAGCTTCAAGAGCCTTGTGAGGAGAGATCAATGAGAAATGGGAGGGCAAATTTTGGGGTACAACAGTATCCTATACAAGCGTAATCATGATTGCATTCTGCTCCGTTGTGTGGACAAGGTTGAAGATGAGCAGATTATGGCTGAACTGCATAATGATACCTTTGGCACTCACTCTAGCGGACATACGATGGCTAAGAAGATTCTAAGGGCAGGCTATTACTGGTCTACCATGGAAGCTGATTGCTATCAACATTCTCGTACTTGTCACAAATGTCAAATCTATGCAGACAAGGTACATATACCTCCAGTTCCTCTCAATGTCTTAACAGCTCCTTGGCCATTCGCTATGTGGGGAATCGACATGATTGGAGTGATCAAGCCTACAACATCCAATGGACATCGCTTCATTCTGGTGGCCAATGACTAATTTACCAAGTGGGTCAAAGCAGCTTCCTTCGCATCCGTCACAAAGAATGTCGTTGCCCGCTTCATCAAGCAGAACCTCATTTGTCGGTACGGTATCCCCAACAGGATCATCACTGACAACGGTACAAACCTGAACAATACTGTGATCACCGCCTTGTGCGAGCAGTTCTAGATTCAACATCACAATTCATCTCCCTATCGGCCAAAGATGAACGGTGTTGTTGAAGCTGCGAACAAAAATATCAAGAAGATCATACAAAAGATGACAGTCACCTACAAGAACTGGTGTCATACCCCAATTTTTGACCTAAGATCCCATTTTTATTTTTGCATTTTTATACAAAAGTCAAGGTCACTAAATACAGTCAGTTTTAACCTCTCACCTTCGAACATTGATTATGCAGAAATTATCAAGTGTTTTGAACATTCTTAGCCTATGTATCACTAACGTCTAATCAAGCACTAAATGTATGTTTTTTGTTTCTTTGATTTCATGTGCTGACAGATCTCCTTCGATTCAGCCTTTCGATTGGACAAGTTTTTTGCCTGCAAGCCTGCTTCGATTGGACAAGTTTACTGCCTGCAAGCCTGCTTCGACTGGACAAGTTTACTGCCTGCAAACATGCTTCGATTGGGCAACATTGCTTCCTTCGAACACGGGCTTTCAATTGGGAAATATGTTTGTTTCGATCCACATGCTTAGATTGGGCAACATTGCTTCCTTCAGTCACAGGCTTCGATTTAGCAAAAACTTCGATGGGCAATACAGTCTCCCTTCAGTCACAAGCTTCGATTTGGAAATACAATCTCCCTTTAGTCACAAGCTTCTATTTGGCCATGTAGTTTCCTTCGAAGTGACCCCCTTTGATCCACAAGCTGGACATGTGATTTCCTTCAAGGTGGCCTTCTTCGATTCACAAGTTGGACCACTAAACCCTTTGTAGCAACGTACTTAGAGCATACATTGTTTGGAAACGAACATTTTTGTGTAATCATGAAGCTGGTCTGTGATCGGTGGATCTGGAACTGACTGTTTAACGCTGGTTCGCGAAATGTCGCAGAAGCAAGAGTCGCCACCGTCTTTTATTTTCTCCAAATGGAAAGGACAAAAGCACAGAAAAATTCCTTGTAGAGATTGCTCTCGGTTCGGGAGGTAGATTATAGAAAGGGAAGGTGTTAGCACCCTTTCTATCCATGGGTTATCCATGGGCTCTTAGATACTTGCTCATTTGTGTTTTCAAAAATGGTTTGTTTGCTTTTCAAGTGTGAGTTAAAAAAGTTTCTTTGAAAATTCCAGTTCGACTCTTGTATCGGTCCTCAAGAGTGTTTGAAAAATTGCTTTCGGAAGCTTTTTGAAAAGTGTGTTGGTGTGAAAAGTATTTTTGAATTTGTTTTGAGATTTAGAGCAAGTATCTAGAGTCGTCTACCTACCCTAAGGAATTCGTCTGTGTAAATGTCCTTTAAAGTAGTGCCATCCCACCATTGAGAGGTAGGTAGCACCACCGTTGGAGGTGTTCGGGTCAATTCGAGGTTCGGGACATGGTGATCACCAGAGCAATGGGAAGACACCTTAGAAGCTACCCTCATGCCAGGTTCCCGGATCATGAGGACTTACTAAGACATCCTCTACTCGACGATCACCTTTTGAGAGGCAAGGCAACAGTGAGGCGCACCCTAGGGGTGGTGTGTGATTTGTGTGTCATGTTCATTTGCATTTATCTTGTTCATGTCATGGGTGATCTACGCGTTATTTTTATTTTAACATTCATTCTTGCATGCATTTATCTACAGTTAAAAGGATGCGGAAATTAAAAGTTCTAAACTATTACAAAGGCGCGGGTCAACATCGCCAAATTTAATCCAGAACCCGATTTGACAGAAAATAAATAAAGTGCGAGAAATAAAATGTCCGAGTTTACAAGGCTTTGGGAGAATTACATTAATATTTACAAGAAATAATAAGAATAAATGCGCGAAAGAAACTAAAGTTGAACGTTCGAGGGCGTTGGACCCTTTTGAAGTTAAATTGAAATTAAAAATTAATTAATTATTTATTGAAATAAAAGAAGTATTTTTTAGGTTTTTTTGTATTTATGAAATAAGAAAATTAAAATTAAAATTAAAAGAAACCCTAATTCTAAGTTATTTTTAACTATTTGAGAAAAATGTTAAAGTTTAACTTAATTTACTAAAGAATTTATGTACATGTTTATTTACAAAATAAATTAGTAATTAATAATAATAATAATGATGAGAAAATTATTTATTAAAAAAAATGATGAAAAAGTTAAAAACCCTAATTTCTACATATTTAATTTATTAAAAAAAATATTAAAGTTTTGAAACCTAAATTAATCTAATTAATTATTTAAAGTTTATTTACAAAAATAATAATAGTAAAATTAATATTAATAAAATAAACATTTTTTTGATTTTTCTGTATTTTATATTTATTATGAAAATTATTTTATAGAATTAAAAGAAAACAATTAAAAAACAATTAAAAGAATAAAAAGGAAAAACAAATAAAAATTAAAAATTGAGCAAACCATAGGGGGTGTCTGGCCCAAGGGGAGGTTTTTTGAAGTATTGACTCCTGAGTACCGTGGTCTGCATTCTTTGGCCATTGGATTGAGTTTCATGCATAAGTTGTTCTACTTTGGCCATTTGGCTTTTGGCTTTTGGCATTTGGTCATTTGTGTTCTGGCTTCAACGTTCCTTAATCTTCTCAGAATGTCTGTCTCGCCACGTATTGGGGTCATGTGTAAAATGTTCTGTTTTGGCTTTTGGCCATTTGGCTTTTGGCCTCAACGTTCCTTAATGAACCTGCATGGGATCCTGTCTAAATCTGCAACCTCGTGAACACATTAAATAAAATCATAAAAATTCAAATAAAACAACATATGAAGAAATTTAATGTTTAGGCACAATATGGCATGTATGAATGATTATACCCTTTTCATCATGGAGATCAAATCAACCTTACCCTTACTGGAAAAGTAGTGACATGAATGCTTTTATGCCCTTTGGATCATGGAGATCAAGCCAGCCTTACCCTTACTGAAGAAGTAATAAGATGTTGGTTTGTAACTGAGATGGCTTGTTTGTAGTGAGAGATGGATTTGTAATAAGGATTTCAAGGTTTTAGGATTCTTGAAAGAATTTGATATTCTAACAGTATTGTGACAAGGTTTTTTCTCTCTTTTCCTCCTCTCTCTTTTTTTTCTCTCTGGTTTGTGTGAAAAGAAGGTGATTATATAATGGAAATTAGGGTAAAGCAAATGGGCTTTGAATGTGCAATTGGGCCTCCAATATTCACTTGAATTCGTCACTTTTCAGGCTAAATCGCAGGGACTTAAGTGCATTTTTTGAAGTTGAAATGTGAAAACAAAATGTAGCCGGCATCGAGAACTAACTCCTGTCCGAAAATCGACTCAATCGGATAAACGGTGAATTAGTTATGAATTTTTGAAGTTTCAGCTCAGACAAACTTATTTTGGGCTTCAGTGTCGACTCTGACACGTTCTTCAATAAAAAACTGGTATTGATCGGAGCATAATCCGGTCTCGACTTTTGAAGCAAAGTTGTAGATCTACGAGTCAGGGACCTTGTGTAAAAATATGAGCCCAATCCGATAAAAATTGACCGAGTTATGAATTTTCGAAGTTTCGGCCCTAGATGAAATAATATTCAGCATTCAGGATTTTCAGCGTGTCACGCACTCTGAGCAAAAAACGAAGGCCTTTTGAATACCGTTTGAACTCAATACCTTCTGTGAAAATGTAGCCAACTCAATTTTTAAAATTTTGGCACCGGAACCAGCTCGATACGATGAAAATCGACCAAGTTATGATTTTTTGAACATGACGCAAATAAACTTCTGTCACAAATTTCTGCACGAAAATACTTGATAAATCCACATTTTTGAAGACCTTCTGATCGAAATTGGCTTCCAGCTGTGAGAGATGAAAATGTAGATAATGTCAAGACGGAATTTTGGCCACCGGAACGGGTTCAAAACGAGTCACGATCTTCAAGTTATGAATTTTTTAGCGCGTAGAAACTGCACTTTCAGCACACTTTTTCACCATATTTCTTCGAGAAAACTCACACATTCGGATACCTTCTTTAAAGAATTGACTCTTGAGCCGAACCTGAATTTGAGAATACGTTATCAGAGATATCTTGGCGAAAGAACACCTGAATATGATGCGCCGGGTTGGACTTGTGAATTTTTCTTGAAATGTTTTGAGAAATATGGGAGGGTAAATTTTGGGGTACAACAGTTGCCCCTGTTCAATCTTCTTAAACCTGAGGATGTAGATTGGCTGACGTGCCTTTCGTAATCCGAAGGTGGAAGATGATTGGACACTAGAGTGCCCAGAAATTTGCGCTCACATAGTAGCAGTGTAGTGATGGAATGGGCTCATAGATGCCATTTAGAGATTGATGAATAGGATGATGGGCTTATAGATGCCATCTGGATGTTGATCGCGTAAGAGATTCCTTAGCGAGAACTTGCGTACCTGCAAAAGAAAAAATGAGTACCTGACATGTTGCAGGAGCTGGTCTTCAGATGCTTTATGTAGATATGTCCTGACTGGTTACAGGAATCGGATCTTCGAACTTTTCAGACGTGTCCTGGCGAGATACAGGAATCGAGTCTGGTAATGTTAGTCTTCAACGGATACACCCTGGCAAGATTCAGGCATCGGATCCTCGAACTCTTCAGACACACCCTGGCGAGATACAGGAATCGGATCTGGAATTCAGAAAGGTTGGTGAGTTGTCTCTACTGACAGGTTATTTCCATGGACGAGTGGTCTATAACGACGAGTGTCTATAACGACGAGTGTCTATAACGACGAGTGTCTATAACGACGAGTGTCTATAACGACGAGTGTCTATAACGACGAGTGTCTATAACGACGAGTGTCTATAACGACGAGTGTCTATAACGACGAGTGTCTATAACAACGAGTGTCTATAACGACGAGTGTCTATGACGACGAGTGTCTATGACGACGAGTGTCTATGATGACGAGTGTCTATAACGACGAGTGTCTATAACGACGAGTGTCTATAACGACGAGTGTCTATGACGACGAGTGTCTATAACGACGAGTGTCTATAACGACGAGTGTCTATGACGACGAGTGTCTATAACGACGAGTGTCTATAACGACGAGTGTCTATAACGACGAGTGTCTATAACGACGAGTGTCTATGACGACGAGTGTCTATGACGACGAGTGTCTATGACGACGAGTGTCTATAACGACGAGTGTCTATGACGACGAGTGTCTATGACGACGAGTGTCTATGACGACGAGTGTCTATAACGACGAGTGTCTATGACGACGAGTGTCTATGACGACGAGTGTCTATAACGACGAGTGGAAGTAATTTTAACTGGACTTGTCTTCTTTTGACTGGATTTGTCTACTTTGACTGAATTCGTCTACATAGCTGATCTTTTAACTGTATCCTTCCTGAAAGGTAAAGGTCAGTCATATGCAATGCATGATATGGATCAAGCAATAATATTTTCCAACACATGAGATTGTATGTGCATGTATCATGATGTATAACAATGCGATGTTTATGAATGTATCTTCGTCTAGGAAAATAGATCCTTGACGGATGCTGGGAAGTCAAATCCTGGGCTGATGTTGAAGAGTGAGATTCTTCGTTTCCGTTGGGGATGATGATTGCAAGAATATCGGTAGGAGAAGATAACTCCGTTGGGAAATAAACTTGGCGAATAGATTACTCTGCGGGGAGTGAACTTTGTGGGGAAAGAGAAGTACTTTGCTGAGGTGATAATAACTTGCTGGGGATACCTTTGTTGTATTGGAAGTGTGAACCGACTTCGCTGGGGATAAGAAGACTGTGTCGATGACAATCTCTCCGTGGCTCTTGGCTGAGGATAACCCAGTTATATCCTGGTAGGGAAATAACTCTTTGAATAAAGCCGGAAGACGCGTTCGTGCTCCGCGAGGATAAACTTCCAGAATCTACTGGGGATAAGCTTACTGCTTGGGCAGATGAATTCCAACGTTCCTGGGGAAACTGGATTGGACTCTCCTGGGGAAGTTTTGCTGTATTGGGGGAAGTGACTCCACTGAATCTTTGATGTACCACCGGGGAACAATCTTTAGGTCAAGATTGTCGGGGATGCTTGTTAAGAATATATATGCTGCTGGGGAATGTTGAGATCTGCTGGAGGATACCCAACTTCTTTAAGTTTGATAGTAGCTTTGCTTGAGGAGGGTGTACTGCTTGCTGGCTCACCCTCTGGGGAATTAAGACATACTGGTTGTGTTCTTTAGTTGAACCCACCTTGGCCCCTTGGAGGATAGAACAATTAGATTGCTTAGACAACCCATTATTGCCCCTGTTTCTGATGTGGGAGAGGAAGACCTGTGAGGTGCTGATAGTTGTTGAGGGTCAAACCTTCTTCAGGTAGGCAGGTGACAAGATGACAGGACATAGTCGTACGCTTTTAATCCCTAACTTTTGCCTGGACCGCCCTTTCGGGTTTTCAGTCCATCGGGATACCCATTTTTGCCCAAGCCGCCTTTTCAGGTTTTTGACTTGCCGGGTGTACAGATTTTATCATTTCATCCCTTCATTTTGCCCGAACCCTTTTGGTTCGCCGGGAAGCCCTTATTTTTGCCTAGGTGTGTCAACCTAGCGGGTCTTTGATTATGCGTATTTTTTTTCGACCATGTCCGTGCTTTCAGAATGTAGGGAGTTGCCCCTGTTAGCAGTGTTTTGTCATGCAAGATTTGTTGCTGGGAATTCATGTCCAATGCCTCAAGTGGCTCAGGTGGAGGTTTGCCCCTGGATGTTTGGCATCTTGAGAGATTCCTTGAATCTTGACTGGACTGCCCCAGATGATGGACAATGATCAGGCCATGCCCCTTGATTGGAGGTGCTTTTGTTCACTAGGTATTCATCGTGCGAATTTCCTGTTGTTCAAACAAAAAGTCATATGCAAACAAAGTTATGTTAAAAATGCAAAGCTTATGTCTGTCTTGAAGATTTTGAAAATGCATTCTTTTTCATAAAACAAGTGAATGTTTGTAAAACGTGATGTCAACTCCGTATTTACTGTAGGCCTTAAGGAGTCGGGATACCTTTCATAACAGTATGCTTTCGAACTAACCCATGCTTCAGCTAGGACTTTTAAGGGTTATAACGTGGCCTGGTTCACGGTTTAAGAAACAAAGGGTAAAGGCTCAAATTATTTGTACCCACCCACTCTTCGTGATGTTCTCCAAACCTAAACTCAGTTGATCATACGTTAGACCTTGTTTGAGTCTTTGCTCTGATTTTTCGGTGATGATTCAGATATTGATAACTTATTTTGAATAGGCAGTCCTTCCTTTTTTGTTGAGGGTTTGTAAGACCTCTTTCTTTTTGATTTTGCTATCCCTGAATTTTGTCTGAACTGTTTCTTTTGTGGTTACAGTCAGCGGGATGCCCCAGTTTTATAAGTCTCCTTCATAGGTTTTGACTTATTGGGTTTTGATTTTTTTTTGAGATATAATGACTGCCTTTCTTCATTGATTATTCAGAACCATCACTGTCTTTCTTTGTTTTGTAAGGACCTCTTTGGTGCGATTCGTTATACACTTGGATCAACTGAGAGAACTACCCTGCCCTAGGTTATGATTAAGGGTTTTAATTTTCGAAAAGAAAACTCCTACTTCTTTGGCTCAAAGGGGTTGACGAGGGATTATCTTCCTTATAACTCCAGTGTTTAGGAATTGAAACAATGCCTGTACCTCATCAGCGGGGTCCGTTCAAAAGCATACTGTAGATTGTGGTATCGTTTTCGTCATCCTCCCTCAAGAGGCTTAACATTATTAATCGAACGTTGATCATCAGAAAAAATATGAAAATAATTTGCGTATAGTGAATACGAATATATTGCTTCAAGACAGACGTATGCGATGCATTAATGAAATAACAACGTTTAACATGAGTAAATGTTTGAACAAAAGAAAATCACAACTTGAACATTCGAATGAACAAAAGTTTTCTAGTCTCAGGGCTTGTCACTTCAAATGGTGAGCCTTGGAGGGATGGTAGAAAAATTCAGCCTGACCATCTTGTGTGAACTCCAATGCTCCTTCATCAATCAGGTCTTGGATCTTGTTTTTCAGAGCCTAACACTCATTTGTATCATGTCCTGAGCTGGCAGAGTGGTAGGCACACCTCTTATTGGGATCATAAGTAGGATGTGTTGTGTTGGGGTTCTGGGGGTGAGCCCTTAATGTGATCAAATTCAATCTCAACAGGCGTTGTAAAGCTTGAAACAGCGACATGTTGAGCGGGGTGAATTGCCTCCTGGACTTGTCTGGCTGAAGCCGGTGAGGTTGATGCTGAATTTGTGATACTGGAGCTATTTGAGGAGCTCTCCCCTTGTCTCCTTGTCTCAAAGGTGGTGGAATGATGACTGGCCTTTTACCCTTAGACATTTGCCCCAGTTGGTTACCCTGAAGCAGTTGGTTGACGAGAACCCCGAGCTCATCTTGTCTTTGAGCTAACCCTTGAATGGCAGTCACCTGCCCCAGCATCTGGACTTTCAATGCATCCACCTCAGCTTGCAGGTGTTTCAGCCGTTCGTCCTCAGCGCTGTTCCTGACCAAAGTCTCCATGAGAAGTGTCCTTAGCTCCTCCTGCCCCTTGGATAGATTTAGGAGGATTTCCTCGAACCGAGTCTCTTGAGCAAGAAGGTCTTGGTTATCTTGTTGGGAAGCCATTGCTGAAATAAATAGCACAGATGGTAAGTGACCTGTAGCAAGGGTACCTGTTATGCAATGATGTGTATGTATGCATGCAATGTTTTCAAGGACCTCGCGGGGTAAACAAGAAATTTGTTAGAATTGGAATCCGGTAGCTTGATTGAAGGGGCTTCATGTTGTTGAGAGTCCTTCTTCAAGGGTCAAAGGCTCACCATATCCAGTGGGTCATAGCCCCTGACCTTAGCCATCATGTCTAGTTTTGGTTTCCAAACAACCTTGGTTAGGAGAACCTTCTCCAAGAGTCAAAGCTCACCATATCAAGTGGGTCATAGCCTCTGACAACCTTGGCTAGAGGAAAATAAATCCTCTTTGCCCCTTGCTGGACGTTCTGGTTCATCACGACCTGCACCACAAACCCTTGAGATCCTTGAAATGGGTTAGTCCTTATGTAGGATGTATGCAATGGTATGATGTTATGCTATGCATGGGGGTAATGTAAGTAACCCTGTAATGAGTCCCAATTAAGGACTGCAAACCAAAACCTGCAAGAAACTCAGTACACTATGTTATGAGTCCCCGTTAAGGACTATAAACAAAACCTGCAAGAAACTTAGTAAACCCTGTTATGAGTCCCAATTAGGGACTATAAACAAAACCTGCAAGTAGTTCATGTGTCAGATAAAGCATGCAAATAGTCAAGTACGAAGGCACACAAGTCACACAAGGGAAACCCTTAGAGTTTAGGCCAGCATGGGGTCTGGGTATTACCCTCTTGAAGTTGGTGGACTCAACCTGTCCTATTAGAAGTAACCGGGTTCTAAGGGTCCCAATATCACGGGATTGCTTTCATTGTTCATCGTTTCGATTTAACCACTGAACTGGCGACCGAAATATTCCAGGAAAGCAACCCTCAATTGAGTGTAGTATCGAGTATCAACCAACCTCGGACTGCACCAAAGTCAGTTATCTCACTACCCTAAAGAGGCCAAGATAGTTCAATTAAGGTTCCTAAGGTCTGTTGATGCTTCACGACACCACGCGGAGGCCCCGTGCTCTCCTTGACTGAACTCAAGGGTTACCGGTACACACCAAAGTGCCACATCAACGTAGCAGACTGTTTCAACCATGTCGGTATACCCCGCACAGTTCCCTCACAGCCTTGTTGCTACTTTCTAAGAAGGTATCCCCAGATCCGGGTTAGGATCTATAGAACTCCCAAGACAGTCCCACAATAATAAAGCAAGCAAGGAAAGCAATTGAAAACACCGTGATCTTAGTCCTAAGGTACACCTCACTTTAAGTTTAATCCCCAGCAGAGTCGCCAGTTCTGTGATCGGTGGATCTGGAACTGACTGTTTAACGCTGGTTCGCGAAATGTCGCGGAAGCAAGAGTCGCCACCGTCTTTTATTTTCTCCAAATGGAAAGGACAAAAGCACAGAAAAATTCCTTGTAGAGATTGCTCTCGGTTCGGGAGGTAGATTATAGAAAGGGAAGGTGTTAGCACCCTTTCTATCCATGGTTATCCATGGGCTCTTAGATACTTGCTCATTTGTGTTTTCAAAAATGGTTTGTTTGCTTTTCAAGTGTGAGTTAAAAAAGTTTCTTTGAAAATTCCAGTTCGACTCTTGTATCGGTCCTCAAGAGTGTTTGAAAAATTGCTTTCGGAAGCTTTTTGAAAAGTGTGTTGGTGTGAAAAGTATTTTTGAATTTATTTTGAGATTTAGAGCAAGTATCTAGAGTCGTCTACCTACCCTAAGGAATTCGTCTGTGTAAATGTCCTTTAAAGTAGTGCCATCCCACCATTGAGAGGTAGGTAGCACCACCGTTGGAGGTGTTTGGGTCAATTCGAGGTTCGGGACATGGTGATCACCAGAGCAATGGGAAGACACCTTAGAAGCTACCCTCATGCCAGGTTCCCGGATCATGAGGACTTACTAAGACATCCTCTACTCGACGATCACCTTTTAAGAGGCAAGGCAACAGTGAGGCGCACCCTAGGGGTGGTGTGTGATTTGTGTGTCATGTTCATTTGCATTTATCTTGTTCATGTCATGGGTGATCTACGCGTTATTTTTATTTTAACATTCATTCTTGCATGCATTTATCTACAGTTAAAAGGATGCGGAAATTAAAAGTTCTAAACTATTACAAAGGCGCGGGTCCACATCGCCAAATTTAATCCAGAACCCGATTTGACAGAAAATAAATAAAGTGCGAGAAATAAAATATCCGAGTTTACAAGGCTTTGGGAGAATTACATTAATATTTACAAGAAATAATAAGAATAAATGCGCGAAAGAAACTAAAGTTGAACGTTCGAGGGCGTTGGACCCTTTTGAAGTTAAATTGAAATTAAAAATTAATTAATTATTTATTGAAATAAAAGAAGTGTTTTTTAGGTTTTTTTGTATTTATGAAATAAGAAAATTAAAATTAAAATTAAAAGAAACCCTAATTCTAAGTTATTTTTAACTATTTGAGAAAAATGTTAAAGTTTAACTTAATTTACTAAAGAATTTATGTACATGTTTATTTACAAAATAAATTAGTAATTAATAATAATAATAATAATGATGAGAAAATTATTTATTAAAAAAAATGATGAAAAAGTTAAAAACCCTAATTTCTACATATTTAATTTATTAAAAAAAAATATTAAAGTTTTGAAACCTAAATTAATCTAATTAATTGTTTAAAGTTTATTTACAAAAATAATAATAGTAAAATTAATATTAATAAAATAAATATTTTTTTGATTTTTCTGTATTTTATATTTATTATGAAAATTATTTTATGGAATTAAAAGAAAACAATTAAAAAACAATTAAAAGAATAAAAAGGAAAAACAAATAAAAATTAAAAATTGAGCAAACCATAGGGGGTGTCTGGCCCAAGGGGAGGTTTTTTGAAGTATTGACTCCTGAGTACCGTGGTCTGCATTCTTTGGCCATTGGATTGAGTTTTATGCATAAGTTGTTCTACTTTGGCCATTTGGCTTTTGGCTTTTGGCTTTTGGCCATTTGTGTTCTGGCTTCAACGTTCCTTAATCTTCTCAGGATGTCTGTCTCGCCACGTATTGGGGTCATGTGTAAAATGTTCTGTTTTGGCTTTTGGCCATTTAGCTTTTGGCCTCAACGTTACTTAATGAACCTGCATGGGATCCTGTCTAAATCTGGAACCTCATGAACACATTAAATAAAATCATAAAAATTCAAATAAAACCAACATATGAAGAAATTTAATGTTTAGGCACAATATGGCATGTATGAATAATTATACCTTTTGATCATGGAGATCAAATCAACCTTACCCTTACTGGAAAAGTAGTGACATGAATGCTTTTATGCCCTTTGGATCATGGAGATCAAGCCAGCCTTACCCTTACTGAAGAAGTAATAAGATGTTGGTTTGTAACTGAGATGGCTTGTTTGTAGTGAGAGATGGATTTGTAATAAGGATTTCAAGGTTTTAGGATTCTTGAAAGAATTTGATATTCTAACAGTATTGTGACAAGGTTTTTTCTCTCTTTTCCTCCTCTCTCTTTTTTTTCTCTCTGGTTTGTGTGAAAAGAAGGTGATTATATAATGGAAATTAGGGTAAAGCAAATGGGCTTTGAATGTGCAATTGGGCCTCCAATATTCACTTGAATTCGTCACTTTCCAGGCTAAATCGCAGGGACTTAAGTGCATTTTTTGAAGTTGAAATGTGAAAACAAAATGTAGCCGGCATCGAGAACTAACTCCTGTCCGAAAATCGACTCAATCGGATAAACGGTGAATTAGTTATGAATTTTTGAAGTTTCAGCTCAGACAAACTTATTTTGGGCTTCAGTGTCGACTCTGACACGTTCTTCAATAAAAAACTGGTATTGATCGGAGCATAATCCGGTCTCGACTTTTGAAGCAAAGTTGTAGATCTACGAGTCAGGGACCTTGTGTAAAAATATGAGCCCAATCCGATAAAAATTGACCGAGTTATGAATTTTCGAAGTTTCGGCCCTAGATGAAATAATATTCAGCATTCAGGATTTTCAGCGTGTCACGCACTCTGAGCAAAAAACGAAGGCCTTTTGAATACCGTTTGAACTCAATACCTTCTGTGAAAATGTAGCCAACTCAATTTGTGAAATTTTGGCACCGGAACCAGCTCGATACGATGAAAATCGACCAAGTTATGATTTTTTGAACATGACGCAAATAAACTTCTGTCACAAATTTCTGCACGAAAATACTTGATAAATCCACATTTTTGAAGACCTTCTGATCGAAATTGGCTTCCAGCCGTGAGAGATGAAAATGTAGATAATGTCAAGACGGAATTTTGGCCACCGGAACGGGTTCAAAACGAGTCACGATCTTCAAGTTATGAATTTTTTAGCGCGTAGAAACTGCACTTTCAGCACACTTTTTCACCATATTTCTTCGAGAAAACTCACACATTCGGATACCTTCTTTAAAGAATTGACTCTTGAGCCGAACCTGAATTTGAGAATACGTTATCAGAGATATCTTGGCGAAAGAACACCTGAATATGATGCGCCGGGTTGGACTTGTGAATTTTTCTTGAAATGTTTTGAGAAATATGGGAGGGCAAATTTTGGGGTACAACATGGTCGAAGTGATCAAAACGAAAGGGGGAAGCATTCAAGGAGTTTGTTGACTAAAGTCCCATATACTGCCAAACCCAAGCCAGTTGTGCTGCTATGCAGCAATCCTGCACCAACCTGCCACTAAGCTCCAAAATACTGATAAGCCTGCGTTGTCTCAGTCCTGTACTTGCACAAAAAAGGAGTGCACAAGAGCTGCATTGAAGAAAACAAGTGGGCAATATACCCAAATAATTCAAATATTATTTGATTTCCCCCTAAAACCATATCAAAGCTCGCCTATAAATAAAGAGGCTCCAACACATATTTTTGGACAGGATTTTTTGGACTAGAGGAACGAAACCTTCAAAATCTTCTCAAACACAACAACAAAACTCTCAAGTTCATCAACACTTGAGAAATAAAAAAACCAGAAACACTCACCTATTTTGATTCTGAAGAATCCACACACTTCAGTCTCCTTCGATTCTGAAGAACACCTCACACATAGTTGTTTTGTTCAAACTCAGAAAGACAACCTTTTGTGACAACCCTTCGAACCAAAAGCAAACCCCCTGTGACTACTTTTTTATTCCAGTTTGGAAAGAAACATAAGACTTGTTTCTTTCCTTCCTTCGAATCCAGCATTCCCAGCGCAACTGTTGGCCCTCTCTTTCAAATCCAGAACCCAGGGCCTCCACTCAAGGTCCCACATCCATTCAAGGCCTGAAGCAAGGTAAGTCACTCTTACCCTTGAACTTTTCGTTTCATGGCATAACATGTAAATAATCTTTTTGTTCGTTTCAAGCATGTATATACCACTGTTCCTTTCGTTTCCACCCTGTTAACATGTTTTTTAAAAGTTAACCCTTTCGTTTTGCTTTCTGTTTACCTGAACTAGCTTTAATTATTAAACTGTTTGAAAGATAAATACTAGCATGGTCTCAGGCCATGTTGTCATTTAATGCTTGAAATGAAAGAAACAGGAAACAGGAAATAGGAAACGAAGCTTCTGGCTTCTACCCCCTTTCTCCAGGTCGAACGAAAGAGACAACCAGGAGGCAAACCATGTCCAATCGAAAGACATTCCCTCACTGCTTTCAACCCCCAGTCGAAGAAGGCAACAAGGCAGAATCAAAAGACTTCGCTATACACTGACTGCCAGGCCAATTGAAGGACAGAACCTCACTGGTGCGAACTCTCAGTCGAAGGATACAACTTGCTGCTTCCTTTGCCCAATCGAAGGACAGGACCTCGCCCCTGCCAAGGCCCAATCGAAAGACGTGAATTTGCTGTTGCCAGCCCCAATCGAAGGAGGCCAACAGAATGCAAATCGAAGAGTACTACTGCCTGGGTCGAAAGACACTTACTTTTCTTACTTTTATCTTATTTTTTTCCTTCATATTTTTTTATGCCTTTTGATATGTTTGTAATAGCGTAGGTTTTTATCTTTCTGCATTTTTATTTACTTTGTACAAATGCTAGTAATTAGGCAAGATAAAATCAACAAGTAAACAAACCAAAAAGATCAAAAACACTCTTTAATCCTTACTTGAATATATCTTAAAACTCACAAAACACTCAACAAATCAAAACTCCCCCCAAGGGTATGTTATCTCTGTTCTACCACGATAGCGGTCGTGCTTATTGCTAGAATGCGTGCGTTAATGTCGCCCACTATAAAACACAAACAAATCAACTTTTTTCTAGAGGAACTACGGTGTTTTGATTCCTTCATTGGATACGTAGGCAAAGAGTCATGAAACCCTCACGAACGCAATAATAAAAACTCATTTCTTTCCCCTTAAGCAAACATAGTTGTAGATAAATACCCCTTGTATATAACAAACAATTTTAACCAAAAAAAACAGATATTTCAAAAGGTTCCTACGGAGTACCGCAGATGCATTGGGTGCTAATACCTTCCCATTGCATAACCAACCCCCGAACTCTTGATCTCTTTCAAAAACGCATTGTATTTTTCATTACTTTTAAGTATAATTTTACATTGCATATTTTAGGGTTTTATTTTGCTCTTTTCCCTTTTCCCTTGGAAATAATAAAGCACGGTGGCGACTCTTGCTTTTGTGAGTCAAGTTAATTAATAGCTTGATCTCCGATTTTCACCGCTACAGAATTGGCGGCTCTGCTGGGGAAAGATTGACCTCTTGCTGGTCCATCCCTAAGTGGGTTAAGCCTAATTTGTCATTTTTTTTTGTTATTATTACTTGTTTGTTTAATTATATGTATATATTGTGATTATTTGGGTGTTGATAATATTTATAAAGGACAAGTCCTATACCCGGAATAAGTTACACTTAGGAATAGGACGGGCGGTATAGTCATGTTAACTTTGAGGGAGTAATCCCGAAGAAGGAGGCATGAAATCTCTCACTCAGTGGAAGTCCCTTTGAACGTAGTATTTGTTTACCGAGTAATCGGGAAGACATTATTGCTTTTGACCTGGGAGCCAGTGAAGCTGAGAACCGTAGAACCCTAACCCATCTTGGCCTCTTAGGTGTAGTGCGGAGATTATAACGGAGTAATCCAGAAGTAGTTGTCACGCGATGCTACACTCAGACGAGTTTCTCTTGAGAATATTGCTAATTACCGAGTAATTGGGACGTTGGTAATATCCGAAGGAGGCATGTAGACTCTGGGAACTTTTAGAACCATGTTTTACAGGTGTGATTAAACCTTTAGTACATACCTTGGGGATGTTTTTTACCTTTGACTCCACGCTCGTGACGTTGAGCCTTTCGACTTTGTTTGTGACCTTGCTTGTGGTTGTTGCATAGCCATGCCTTCATGCATCCATGAAACTCTTTTTCACTTGATTTTCAAGAAATTTGGAAGTCTTTCTTTGTAAACATCACAAGTTTCATCAAGCTCAATGGATCTTGGATGTTGATGGGGTGAAAACCCTAATCCACCAAAATGGATGATTGATCTTGATGATAGCTTGATCAACTCTTTGATCCAATTTAAAATTCATCTTCTATCTTCATACTTTGATGTTTACAACTTAATATCTTGAGCTCCTTGAAAGTCCAATAAAAACTCTCTTTTGCATATCATGCATCATTCTACATTTTTGGTTTCACTTTCAAAGGTCTTTTTCCAAGTCTTATTTTTCCTTTGGTCTCACCAGTACAACACTCGCGCTAAGGGAACAATGGAGAATATCAAGCAAGAGGTTTCTGAACTCCGTAGAGAGATGACTATTTCGAAAGCTAGTATGGAGCACTTAACCGGTTTGGTTGAAATTTTGGTTGCCGCCCAAGTCAACCCATTTGCTAAAGCATAAGTGAATCTCTATTGATTTTGGCCTTGAAGTTAAGGAGAGGTTTCCTTCAGCACAAATCCAGATGGAAAGCCTTCCCGGATTATTAACTCATTTCTGCTTTTGTAAATTTTCTTGTTTATCAAAACATTGTTTGCATGTAAGAACTTGTTTGCATCTGAATGATTATCTTAATACAATGAGTATGTTTGTCTTGAAGAAATTCATTTGTTTCACTCATATTTATTTTCAAAATTTTAAATTTCTTTTTGCATTATGATACCAACTTGTTGCCCATTCTCTTGCCTAGGCAGAGATTGAAGGGAGGATGATGATCTAAAAAACAAAATCTCTGGTTGTATGCTTTTGAATAAAATCTTACTGACGATGTACAGGCATTGTTTCAAATCCCTAAACACTAGAGATATAAGGAAGATAATCCCTTGCTAACCCCTTTTGAGCCTTGAAGTAGGAGTTTCTTTTCTATACAAAAAACCCTCAAATTTTAACCTGGGGCAGGGTAGTTTTCAGTTAATCTGATTGAGTGTTCAAAATTCATAAGGAAGATATTTTTGAAGAGAAACTACGAGGGCTATCCTTCATGTATAATGAATCTAGAAGATGTGGAACCACAATGTTATCCCTCATTCATCAAGAAAGGAGGTAGTCACAATCCTCTCAACAAGTAAAGACAAGCTAATGTCACACGTTTTGTTCAAAAATCAAAAATCAAGAAGAAGAAAAAAGCCCGCTAAGTCGAAAACTTGAAAACGTGCGGCTTAGGAAAAAATTAGGGCATCCTGCTGGACTATCAATTCAAAAGAATTAGTTCAGGAAAAAGTTGGGGAAAATAAAAATTGTAAAGAAAGGAATACAAAGAAAAGTCCTCAGCAAAGAACAAATTGGTGACTACAAACACGAAGACATAAGGGTGGTTGCTACTCCGAAAGCCTCGTCGTTTCCTTAACCGTCACAAAATACTTTTGAGATGAATGCTCATGTTGAATTAACTGAACATAGGGTTGGAGAAAATCACGGAGAATGGGTGGGCACCTATAAATTTTGAGCCTTAAAAATCTTTTTTTCTAAAAACCATGAACATGCCACGTTACAACCTTCAAAAGTCCTAATTGAAGCAAGGTTATTTTGAAAGCATACTTCAATGAGATAGTGTTCCTGACTCCCATGAATGTTTGTTAAATAGTTATGTTGGTATCATATGATTTAGCTATACAAAAACAAATGTTGCTCTAACTTGCAAAATTTATGCGATATCTTTTCAAAATCTTCAAGACTTACATAATTGTTGCATTAGAATTTTCATTCTCATAATAAACTTTTTCTAACTACAAAACATTTGTTTGATATCAAGGAAGCTCACATATAAGCACTAGTGATGAGTTTATTCTTTTAAGGCCTAAAACTATGTTGAGTAATTGGAGGATCATTTCAAGAACAAAATCATATCCAGGGCATGTCACCTGAAGACCTTAAGCACGAACATGTTGCTTCTCCTAGTTAATGCTTTCCCAACTTGTTTACTCTTTTGGGGCAAAATTTGAACACTTTGTTGTGCCAACTACAGTCAATCAGGGGCAATCACGTCGAGATTTGATGAATCTCTCTAAGAGTTTGAAGACACCAGAACATGGTGAATTACAGGTCTTTTGTAAAATCCTCTTGAGACGATTTCTCCTTATCAACCATATAGATTGGGGCATTTCAGAAGTGAGGTTATTCGCAAGAATTGTCATGCATCACGCAGCTTATCAGCAGTAAACTTGGGGCATCCAAAATTAGTCCTAGGGGCAATCCAGATTTGTCAAGATATGTGATTTGTATTGCACACATTATCAGAGGGTGGTGTTCCCAGTATCTCCAGCTAAGCAAGACTCTTTCTGGCAGAAGCATTGTTCGTGTTGTTATCCTTTCAACGGATTGTTAACGATATAAGACTGGACTTTGGGTTTTCTACCAAAAAATATCTTCCTCTCCAGAGAGATTTAAGCCTTGTAAAAGGAATTTACTCTAATGATGACTTTTGTTCTATCTCCAGTAATGTTACCGTCTTGTTGAGATTAGCTGAGTGTCGGGTTGTGCTGTGATGTCTTATCATCTTCTGTCTATCTCTTCTATTTGTTTTGTCAGCATATACATGACATTCATTTATTCATTCACACTTGCATCATGCACGCACATTTAGATTTGTTGATGTCTTCGAGTTCGTATACCTTGGTTATGTCTATTCAAATAGCGTATTTGATCTTTCCAAATAGAGTGTCAACTTAATCATAAAGTGCGCCTCCTTTCTAATTCCCCACTGAGTTAACTCTCGTGGAAGAATCTTGCTTTAGCTTTCCTTTTCCATCTCTGGATAGGATAAATCCCTATTTGAGTTGTTTCCTCATTGGGTGGAGTCTTGTTTGACTGTTTTCTCTCCAGTTTATTCCTGGATTGAGCTTTGTCTCTTGTGAACGATACCCTGTGGATCTCTCTAGACTGTGAAACCTAGATGGAGAGTTCATTGATCTTGCGTATGTAAATACTTGGTCTCCTCGGGAAGGATTTATTCATGGTTCCCCATTGAAGATGAACTTTATTCCCTAGTAGTGTTATCATAACCTTCTTCTGGAATATCAACGTGACAACAAGCGACTGACTCTTTATTTGAGCAGTTTGATTATTTCTGAATTCTTTATGTTATGACAAATGGAGGTCTCTTCATGAGCAGTTTGTCCATCCCCGATGAAATTATTGATTCTCACCTCCAGCAATATCTTCACGATATTTTATGGGTATCTTTGAGAAAACAGCAAGCGGCGGTCTCTTCATGAGCAATTTGTGTGTTATTGTTCTCTTGAAAAACAGCAAGCGGCGGTCTCTTCATGAGCAACTTGTATGTTATTGATACCTTTGAAAAAACAGCAAGCGGCGGTCTCTTCATGAGCAACTTGTGTGTTATTGTTCTCTTGAAAAACAGCAAGCGGCGGTCTCTTCATGAGCAACTTGTATGTTATCGTTACCTTCGAAAAACAGCAAGTGGCGGTCTCTTCATGAGCAACTTGTATGTTATTGATACCTTTGAAAAAAACAGCAAGCAACGATCTCTTCATGAGCAACTTGTGTGTTATTAATACCTTTGAAAACAGCAAGCGGCGGTCTCTTCATGAGCAACTTGTATGTTATTGATACCTTAGAGAAAATAGAAAGCGGCGGTCTCTTCATGAGCAACTTGTATGTTATTGTCACCTTTGAAAACAGCAAGCGGCGGTCTCTTCATGAGCAACTTGTATGTTATTGATACCTTTGAAAACAGCAAGCGGCGGTCTCTTCATGAGCAACTTGTATGTTATTGATACCTTAGAGAAAACAGCAAGCGGCGGTCTCTTCATGAGCAACTTGTATGTTATTGATATCTTTGAAAACAGCAAGCGACGGTCTCTTCATGAGCAACTTGTATGTTATTGATACCTTAGAGAAAACAGCAAGCGGCGGTCTCTTCATGAGCAACTTGTATGTTATTGTCACCTTTGAAAACAGCAAGCGACGGTCTCTTCATGAGCAACTTGTATGTTATTGATACCTTAGAGAAAATAGCAAGCGGCGGTCTCTTCATGACCAACTTGTATGTTATTGTCACCTTTGAAAACAACAAGCGGCGGTCTCTTCATGAGCAACTTGTGTGTTATTGTTATCTTTGAAAAAACAGCAAGCGGCGGTCTCTTCATGAGAAACTTGTATGTTATTGACACCTTTGAAAGGAAGCAAGTGGCGGCCTCTTTATTTGAGCAGCTTGTGTATCCCCAACAATAATGCAAACGACACCTCTTCGGAAAAGTTCCATGGGGAAATTTGTATTTTATCCTTTTCAAGCGATATCTTAGTAAAATTCAGAAGTCGGAAATGTTTATTTCCAGTCTCAGTACTGATGCCAATCATTTTCCAGTCTCAGTACTAATGCCAATCATCTGCCAGCCTTAGTGCTGATGTCAATCAATCATCTGTCAGCCTTAGTGCTGATGTCAATCATTTCTTTTCCAGTATCAATACTGATGCAAATCATTCAAGAGTCTCTCATTTGAAGTCTATGACTCTGTTTCCCCAGTTAAGTTATAATCTCTTCCCCTGTGGGATTACCGTATAATGTTCTTGGTTTATCCAGCAGTAGTTTGTCTCATACGACATCATTCCTCATTAAATTCAAAATATTACATTCATATCATATCATAAACATAATTGCGGTATCCTAAGGCCAAAAATTGTGTATCCTATATTTAAGTCCCTTCAATCTCGTCGAAATGAAGATTCCAATATTCATATCTCCAGATAGAAGAAACTTAAATAGGGGCAGCTGTCATACCTAAATTTTTGACCTAAGATCCCATTTTTATTTTTTCATTTTTATACAAAAGTCAAGGTCACTAAATACAATCGGTTTTAACCTCTCACCTTCGAACATTGATTATGCAGAAATTGTCAAGTGTTTTGAACATTCTTAGCCTATGTATCACTAACGTCTAATCAAGCACGAAATGTGTGTTTTTTGTTTCTTTGATTTCATGTGCTAACAGGTCTCCTTCGATTCAGCCTTTTGATTGGACAAGTTTGCTGCCTGCAAGCCTGCTTCGACTGGACAAGTTTACTGCCTGCAAGCCTGCTTCGACTGGAAAAGTTTACTGCCTGCAAACATGCTTCGATTGGGCAACATTGCTTCCTTCGAACACGGGCATTCGATTGGGAAATATGTTTGTTTCGATCCACATTCTTCGATTAGGCAACATTGCTTCCTTCAGTCACAGGCTTCAATTTAGCAAAAACTTCGATGGGCAATACAGTCTCCCTTCAGTCATAAGCTTCGATTTGGAAATACAATCTCCCTTCAGTCACAAGCTTCGATTTGGCCATGTAGTTTCCTTCGAAGTGACCCCCTTTGATCCACAAGCTGGACATGTGATTTCTTTCAAGGTGGCCTCCTTCGATTCACAAGTTGGACCACTAAACCCTTCGAAGCAACCTACTTAGAGCACACATTGTTTAGAAACGAACATTTTTGTGTAATCATGAAGTTGGTCGAAGTGACCAAAACAAAAGAGGGAAGCATTCAAGGAGTTTGTTGACTAAAGTCCCATATACTGCCAAACCCAAGCCAGTTGTGCTGCTATGCAGCAGTCCTTCACCAACCTGCCACTAAGCTCCAAAATACTGATAAGCCTGCGTTGTCTCTGTCCTGTACTTGCACAAAAAAGGAGTGCACAAGAGCTACATTGAAGAAAACAAGGGGGCAATATACCCAAATAATTCAAATATTATTTGATTTCCCCCTAAAACCATATCAAAGCTCGCCTATAAATAAAGAGGCTCCAACACATATTTTTGGAGAGGATTTTTTGGACTAGAGGAACGAAACCTTCAAAATCTTCTCAAACACAACAACAAAACTCTCAAGTTCATCAACACTTGAGAAATAAAAAAAAACCAGAAATGCTCACCTATTTTGATTCTGAAGAATCCACACACTTCAGTCTCCTTCGATTCTGAAGAACACCCCACACATAGTTGTTTTGTTCAAACTCAGAAAGACAACCTTTTGTGACAACCCTTCGAACCAAAAGCAAACCCCCTGTGACTACTCTTCGATTCCAGTTTGGAAAGAAACATAAGACTTGTTTCTATCCTTCCTTCGAATCCAGCATTCCCAGCGCAACTGTTGGCCCTCTCTTTCAAATCCAAAACCCAGGGCCTCCACTCAAGGTCCCACATCCATTCAAGGCCTGAAGCAAGGTAAGTCACTCTTACCCTTGAACTTTTCGTTTCATGGCATAACATGTAAATAATCTTTTTGTTCGTTTTAAGCATGTATATACCATTGTTCCTTTCGTTTCCACCCTGTTAACATGTTTTTTAAAAGTTAACCCTTTCGTTTTGCTTTCTGTTTACCTGAACTAGCATTAATTATTAAACTGTTTGAAAGATAAATACTAGCATGGTCTCAGGCCATGTTGTCATTTAATGCTTGAAATGAAAGAAACAGGAAACAGGAAATAGGAAATGAAGCTTCTGGCTTCTACCCCCTTTCTCCAGGTCGAACGAAAGAGACAACTAAGAGGCAAACCATGTCCAATAGAAAGACATTCCCTCACTGCTTTCAACCCCCAGACGAAGAAGGCAACAAGGCAGAATCAAAAGACTTCGCCATACACTGACTGCCAGGCCAATCGAAGGACAGAACCTCACTGGTGCGAACTCTCAGTCGAAGGATACAACTTGCTGTTGCCTTTGCCCAATCGAAGGACAGGACCTCGCCCCTGCCAAGGCCCAATCGAAAGACGTGACTTTGCTGTTTCCATCCCCAATCGAAGGAGGCCAACAAAATGCAAATCGAAGAGTACTACTGCCTGGGTCGAAAGACACTTACTTTTCTTACTTTTATCTTATTTTTTTCCTTCATATTTTTTTATGCCTTTTGATATGTTTGTAATAGCGTAGGTTTTTATCTTTCTGCATTTTTATTTACTTTGTACAAATGCTAGTAATTAGGCAAGATAAAATCAACAAGTAAACAAACCAAAAAGATCAAAAACACTCTTTAATCCTTACTTGAATATATCTTAAAACTCACAAAACACTCAACAAATCAAAACTCCCCCCAAGGGCATGTTATCTCCGTTCTACCGCGATATCGGCCGTGCCTATTGCTAGAATGCGTGCGTTAATGTCGCCCACTAAAAAACACAAATAAATCAATTTTTTTCTAGAGGAACTACGGTGTTTTGATTCCTTCATTGGATACGTAGGCAAAGGGTCGTGAAACCCTCACGAACGCAATAATAAAAACTCATTTCTTTCCCCTTAAGCAAACATAGTTGTAGATAAATACCCCTTGTATATAACAAACAATTTTAACCAAAAAAACAGATATTTCAAAAGGTTCCTGCGGAGTACCGTAGATGCATTGGGTGCTAATACCTTCCCATTGCATAACCAACCCCCGAACTCTTGATCTCTTTCAAAAATGCATTGTATTTTTCATTACTTTTAAGTATAATTTTACATTACATATTTTAGGGTTTTATTTCGCTCTTTTCCCTTTTCCCTTGGAAATAATAAAGCGCGGTGGCGACTCTTGATTTTGTGAGTCAAGTTAATTAATAGCTTGATCTTCGATTTTCACCGCTACAACTGGCATGAGATGTTACCGTTTTCTCTCCACGGGTACCGTACCATGGTGCATACATCAACTGGGGAAACACCCTATTCTTTGCTATACGACATGGAGGCTGTTTTATCTATTGAGGTTCAGATCCCCTCCTTGAGAATCGTGAAGGGTGCTAGTTTGAGTAAAGACGATTGGATTCAGACATGGTTTGATCAACTTAACTTGATTGATGAAAAGAGACTTACTGCTGTTTGCCATGGTCAGACGTATCAAAAACGGATGATCAAGGCTTTCAACAAGAAAGTCAGGCGCCAGGTATACCAAGTCGGAGATCTTGTAATCAAGCGGATCATCTTGCCGCAAAGTGATCCCAGGGGCAAGTGGACTTCTACTTACGAAGGACCATTTGTGATCAAAAACATCTTTTCTGGTGGGGCAATGATTCTAACCACCATGGACGGCGATGACTTGCTGCACCCTGCGAACGCAGACATAGTCAAAAGATACTACGCATAAATGACCCGCTAGGTTGACACACCTAGGCAAAAAAAGGGCATCCTGGTGAATCGAAAACCCGAAAGGGAGGTTCAGGCAAAATTTAGGAATAAATAAAAAAATCTGTACACCCGGCAAGTTGAAAACCCGAAAGGGCGACTTGGGCAAAAAAGGGTTTCCCGGTGGATCGAAAACCCGAAAGGGAGGTCCAGGCAAAAGTTATGGAATTAAAGCGTATGACTATGTCTCGTCGGATCACTTTAAGGACAATCTCTTCATTGACAAGCTCCAGGCTTCTGATCAATTCAATCATCTTTGGACGAAGCAACGAATGGACAAGATATCCAGAGTTACGAAGGCTATAGAAGAATGGGAACCCCATGGAATTTTCACACATAGCCATCTTTCTTTGTATACATTTTTCTCATTTTTTATGACAACAATCTCTTACTAGGATGTCTGTCTCCTTTGTACAAAATACTTACACAAAGTTAATACAAAGATACTTCAAAGTGCAGAAAACTCTTTTCCTTTTCTTCTTTTTTACACTTGTGTTTTATTTGAAAACGCCCAATGATTTATTAAATGAGCATATGCATTTGAATATAATCACTGTTTACAAATAAACAAAATGGGAAATAATAATTACTGACAGGTTGAAAGTATAGGAAGACGTCTTTAGGCTATTCCAGGAGAAATCCCCTGCAATACATCATCCAGATCCCCCAGCGGAGCTAAAACCTTGAAATACATATCCTCAGCGGAGCTAAATTTCAAATCCTTAATTACCATCAGAGTTAAGTTTTCAAACTCCCAATCCCTAGCGGAGCAAAACTTTGAACTACAGACCCTCAGCGAAGATGAAACCTTCTTCCCCAACGGAGTCAAATTTCCAACTATCAATCTACAGCGAAAACCATTCAGTTTTCCCTAGATTCCCCAGCAAGTTGTCTTAAAGTCCGAGAATCAGCCAGATAACAGTTAACTTTTGTCTTATCCCCAACCTAGGATAACTCCCCAGTAGATTGGCATGCAACCCAAACTCCTGAACTTTTTCCAAACAGGAATAAGCTTTTCCCCCAGAGTCCTGAACTTACTCTCCAGCAGGATAGCTACTCCCCAGCGGTATAGCTATTCCCCACAGAGTTTTTACTCCCCAACAGAATGAAGATTCTCATTCTTGATTCCTCAGTGAAGTTTCCAGGGTCTTCATTACTCCCTAGCATGAATTTGTCAGAATTTTAATCCCCTGCAGATTAAAGATTCTCATTCTTAGTTCCCCGCAGAAGCCATCAGAGCCTCCCTTATTCTCCAGCAGATCAAAGTTTTTTTCCTTTGTCTGATCCCTGGTAGAGATCACCAGAGTTTTCCTTACTCCCCAGCCGAGTAAGGATTCCCATTGTGTAATCCCGAGCCATAGACTTCAAAGTTCTCTGGATTCTCCAAGCAGATTTCTCAAACAACACTTAGCATTATTCTCACAACAGAATGTTTATCAATACTCCAACTTTAAGACTTTAAGGATCCCTATATCCCCAGGAAAGTCATGAAGGATTCTCACATCCCCACAGAAGTTGTCAAAGATTTTGAATCTCCAACAGCGGTCATGGACTTATTTTCCCCGGCAACAGTCAAGGATTTTATTATCTCCAGCTATCAAGGATTTATTTTCCTCAGCAATACAGCGAATCAGCTTACATGCGCACACATTACATTTATATATCATAAACATTGATAAAACACATATATTGCATCATACATTTCATGCAACATAACATTGTGTTTCAGCTAACATTTTACCTTTTTCAGGATAAGATTAACAAGCTACCAATATACAATCATGATACAACTTAGAGATGCTCCAGACACGGATGCTATTCTATTGCTTATTCAGATTCAAAGCTCAGAGATGCTCCAGACACGAGTGCTATTCTATTGCTTATTCAAATATAGAATTCGGAAACAGCTTAGAGATGCTCCAGACACGGATGCAATTCTATTGCTTATTCAAATACAGAATTCGGAAACAGCTTAGAGATGCTCCAGATACGGATGTTATTCTATTGCTTATTCAGATTCAAAGCTCAGATACTGCTCAAAGATGCTCCAGACACGGATGCTATTCTGTCACTTATTCAAATACAAGTTTCAGATACAGTCCAGATACGCTCCAGACACGGTAGCCATGCTGTCACTTATTCTGACTTTTCCCCAACTCAGAGATGCTCCAGACACGGATGTTATTCTGTCACCTATTCAAATTTCAGATTCAGATCCAATACAGATACACTCCAGACACGGCAGTCATTCTGTTATTCATTCACATTCAAATACAGTTACAGCTCGGATACGCTCCAGACACGGACGCCATTCCCTTGCTCATACAGATTCAATCTCCAGATACAACTCAGATACGTTCCAGATACGGATACCATTCTGATGTTCATTCTCCTGATTTTCAACAAACATTCTTGGATGGCATCTTTAAGCCCATCTCCGACAAGATTCTATCACATCTCCAAATGGCATCTTTAAGCCCATTTCCTCAACTACATTTTGACGAGTGCAAATTTACGGGTACTCTAGTGTCCAATCATCTTTTACCTTCGAGTAACAAACGGAAAAACTCGCCAATCTAACTCTTCAGGTTCAAGAAGATTGAACAGGGGCAGCTGTTGTACCCCAAAATTTTCCCTCTCATATTATCAAAATTTTCCTCACAAGACTTCTTGGACTCAAGACCAGATTAGGGTTTGCTCAGCTCAAGACATTTCCTTGCACTGTTGACCTGAAATTAGGGTTTGAGTTTGCACAAGGATTTTTGGACTTCCAATGCCTCGTGTGACTTTCATACTTCATGTTGGACTTATAAGATTTCCCATATCAAGTTTCAAGCCTTGAATCAAATTTTTGCCCAGTCAATTGGACAGTTGACCTAAAAATCAATTGTATTGGGAAAAAGTCAATTGTGGCCAATTTACAGTCAAACCTCATAATTTTTTATCCACGTCAACATTATAGACTCATATGAACCATTTGATCAAGTTTGGACCACAATTCCTCAAGAAATTTGATCAGATCATCAAAAGGGGCAAAATGGTCATTTTTAGGATTTTGACTATAGAAGGGCAATTTCTGATTTTTCACCTAGCCAATGGCAAATTGGGTTCAAGCATGGTTTCAAGGACTCAATGGCATCATCTTTACCTAATCACAAGGTTAAAAAGATCTCAAATGCATTGGATTGACAAATGAATTTTCCAGTCAACTGATCAAAAATCAATTGTACACTGAAAAGTCAAACTTTGATATTTTGGTCAAAATCAAGTGCCAAGGGTCATTTTTCATCAAGATGTGTCAAAACATGAAACTTGTTCACCAAGAAACCTAATTTTGGAAATTAGGGTTCAAGATTGAAAATTTTCATAACTTAGAAATTTTCTAAGTTATGAAAATTTCTTATTTTTTCCCAACCTTTCCCAACTTTTTCACCATGAGGAAATTAGATTCAAAGAAAACTTCCAACATGAAAGTTGTAGTCCTCCACAAAATATACAACTTTTATTCACAAAGTTTTTCAAAAAGATGCATGGATATCAAGTTATGATTTTGTGAACAAGGGTCCATGAAACTTTTAACTTAGTGAAATTTTGCCCTAGTTTAGGCAGGATTTTGACCTATCTTCATGGCAACTTTTCACATAGTTCCAAGAGGAATCTCAAAATTAATTTCAAAGATAGATTATATATCATGTTACAAGCTTTCCAAAATGTCCAAGAACTCTCCAAGATCATTCATGGTTAGGGAGAATCGAAAGTTTGAAATTGGAAAATTATCACTTTTGTCCAAAGCATTCTGCACATTGCTACAACTTGCAAACCTGTCCAAAGCATGCTTGTACTTGGTTTACAGGTCTTAATCCTTTCCACACTCCTTAATTTAATTCAAATACATTGGACAAAGGTTTGATTCTGAACTTTAGAGCATTATACAAGGGTTTATTCCATTTTTGGCATAAAGATAACAATGCCATTTCCATGAAGTTCACTTTATGCAATTTTGCTTTCCTTAAGCCTTGAACCCAATCTCTTGCAGCAAACAAAGTCCACAAATATCAGGAAAAGCTCACCAACTCTCAGGAGTCCTCAAGGTAGCTTGTACTACCTTGGCTTTTGTCAACTCACCTTTTACTTCAAAAACAAGCAAGTGTGCAAAAACTCCACAACTCTTCCATCTGATAAGAACAAAGTTTTGTATCATTTTAAACAAGTTCAGCATAACACACCAAGCCTAAAACACGATTGCCAAGCATTGCAAACACCCTTAAACACAAAAACACCAAGTTCTTGTCAAAACAGGGCCATCACTGCAGAACCACCTCCAAAACAAATTTCACTCATGCGTTTTGCCTTGAATCGCTTCCAACACACTTCATACGTCACACCTAAGTTGTCCAGACCTTGCTCAAACAACTATAACTCCATTTTCACACTTCACCATTTTCACTTTGAAGCTTTGTAGGTTGAGTTCTACAAGGAGTTTCAGATCATTTCAAAGCAAGCTAAGCATTGGGAAAGGTCAAGGGAACATCAAGCAAGCTCAAAAGTCCTTCAGGCCTCACTCATAACTCCTACATTGCCATATTCGAACTTGACTGAAACAGGTATTTCTCAAGATTCTAACTCCTTATTTAGGCATCATTAAGCTTAGGTTTGTGAATCAAAAATGTAGTCCTCAATGTCCTTGAACTGTACATATGCATAGCTTCCATTTATATTAACTGAGCTAGGAGAATTTAGATGATGAATATGCTGAAATTTTTAGGTCAGAAATTGGGGGTGATAAAATTCTCTCTGGTCTTTGAGAGTTAGATCAAGTTTTTTATATCATTAGAATCGTGTGATGATGAGCTATAACTTTTATATTACAAGATTTTGTTTTTAAGCACGTATGCAGGAGATACAAGTTTGTACATGCCGCGCGCGTTTTCTGGTTTGAAGGACAGGGATGAAGTGGAACGTGGGTTGGGCCTGGCTTTGTCCTACTATTGACACCTCCCTGCTTGCTTTTTGCACCCCCTTGGCCCATTTATCATATTTTGTATTATTTTTCATTTCTTTTGTGATTTCTGACTTTATTATTTTTTTCTAAATATTAAAAATCATCAAAAATATTTTCTTAATTTTTACATTTTTATTTTATTATTTTTATTATTTTTTTATGACAAAAAAATAGTTTATTAGGTTAAATACTTTTATTTTCTTAAATAAATTTGTAAATAATATTAAAATACTTACATATTTTTATTTTATTATATTATACACTTAAAATATTTTTTTTCACATACTTTATTTTTTAACATCTTTGTATATATTTTTATTTATTATCTTGTACATAAATAATAATAGGATATATATTTTTTCTTTTAAAATGAAATTAGGGTTTTCACCCCTTTCCAAAAATAATCATTCTTTATTTCCTTATTTTTTAGGATATAATTGAATTTATTTTTACATACATAAAAATAAATACAAAAAAAACATTTTTTGCATATTTACATATTTAATTGCACATTTAAATATTTGCTTATTTATTTATTTGTACAAATAAATTCAATATGGTTGTAATAGTTTTAGGGCATTTATTTGTGCAAATACCCCCTATTCAAACTTGTATCCCCCTCCCCATAATAATGTTGTAATAGCTTAGATTTATTTTACGCATTTATCGATTTCGTATACCATGATAGTAAAAACTAGGGTTTGTATGCAAAGACCAAAATCAAACAAATAGCATGACTAAACACAAGACAAAAATGCATGAAAAATGACAAAACAATGCACACAAGCACCCCTAGGATTTCATCCACTTTGTTGCCTTAAAATGGCCATGGTATGCATGCTAGGTATCTTGGCAAAACAAAAACAAAAAAACCAAAAGATCATAGTCCCTCGATGACGCTATCTTGGTTGCCTAAACAAAAATGATCTAGTCCCTCCAAAACTTGCTAAGATACTTGGCAATATAGTTATCATGGTCATACGATGACCCACGCCCGTCCCGTTTAACATCCAAATACAAGGTTGTTTACCAAATACAATGGTAAAACAACAATGTCAAAGGGTTAAAAATGTGTAGGAAAGATCTTTGAGTAGGGTAGACAACTCCTAGTTACTTGATCATTTTGCAAACCATCCTTGCTATTTTCAAAAAAAACACACATAATTTCAAAACATTTCCCAAAACAAACTTTCAAACATTGAAACATTTTTCAAAATACAAACACCTTTGTATATATTCAAACAAGAATCATTACAAAGGTTGCCTAAATAAAGGCCTCTTTTCAAAATATTTTCAAAACCACACAAAGCACCATTTCAAACAATTGGAAAAGCAAAGCAAGTGATCTAAACAAGTAACTAAGAGCCCATGGAAAACCATGGATGAAAAGGGTGCTATCACCTTCCCTTTTCATAATCTACCCCCTGAACCCAAGAAAACATCTCAAAGGTCTTTCCTGTGCTTTTTGACCTTTCCTTTGGATAAAATAAAAAGTCGGTGGCGACTCTTGCTAAACCGAAACATTTGCGAATACAAACGCAAAACCTCAAGTCAGTTCTCCCACCGTATCACACACATTATTCATATTCATTCATCACTCAAGTCCATTTATTCACTAAGTTCATCACTTCTCATTCAAAATTCAAACAAGTTGCAATCAATGCTTCGGATGTTCAAATCCATTCAAGAATGCTTCAAGTTTACATCATCAAATTTATAAGAAATTTGTAAAGAAACAATACAAGTTACATGGGATTCTTATCCTAACGCCTAAAACTTTGCCTTCCATCTTCATTGTCTTCAAGATTTTTCATGCCTAATTTCATGCTTCATGCCATGCCCACTTTTCATGCCTTTCCAAAAATCTTCATGACATAAGAACACCATGCTCCAAAACTTGGCATTTCTTCAAACCAATTTAGCCTGCAAAACCATATCAAACAGTCTATAAAAACTCGTCAACTAAAAAACCTGTTGAATCACAAATGACCCTGCTCATAATTTTAATACCAAACCTACACCATATGTCAAAAACAGTCACAAACCAAGATTCGTATCATTACAAAAATATCCCACAAAAATTGGAAAAAACATATGCGCCTTCAACAATTCACCAGCATGACCAAAAGGACATGCATCAACTATGAATCAAAACACACAAAAATACAAATTTGCACTAAAATAAAATCGCAACTTTACAACTGTTGCACCCCAAAATTTACCCTCTTGTTTTTAGAACTTTAAAGGCTTATGTTTTATCATATTAATTCATACATTGTGATAGTATCAAGGTATTTTGGTTCTCATGTTTTTCTATAAAGCCATAAAAGGAGGTTGTGCTGACAATTAGTGTATGAAGGGTCTGATGCCCTCAATATTTGAGTCACTCAAGCTACAAGGGTTTATTGTACCTCAAGACATCTCAATTGTCTCTTTGATTCATCAGAAGTTTAAAAATGCAAGTGTTGATTCTTAAATCACTATTCTCCTACTCATCTCTTGGGAAGAGGGTTTTGGTCAGATGAAGTGTTTGATATTTGTGTGGGCCAAATTGTGAAGCAATGTACTCTCATATTTATATGATACATCTTTGTTTAAAGAATTTATAATCATGTTCCTTGGAATTAGGGTTTTGAGATTGGATCATCATCTCCTAACACAAAGAGCCATAATTAGGATTTTTGATTTAATCAGGAAATCTTTGACTTTTTGGGAAAGACTTGATTCCATGCTTCTCTACATGTTTACGAGAACCTATGATTGAATAATTGAGCATTAATTTTGATTCTAAGTTGTTCAATTGATCAATTGGGGGTAAAATAATCATTTGAGCAAAAGTCAGCAAAAGCAATTGTTGACCAAGTGGACTTTTGGTCAGCACTCAATTCAATATCCACATTTTCATGTTACATGATCATTAATGAAAGAAAATCAAGAGAATTGTTGAATTTGGAGATGACTTGTCCAAGAAGTTATTTGGACTTTTGAAATTTTCTAAGTGTCCATAATACTAAATCTTGAATGATCATGATTTCTTCATTTTTATTGGAAAAATGCATTCTTTACATGTTTGGAAAGAGGAGAAAAAGTTCTTTAACTTTTTCCTTGTGAGTCCAACTCCAAAAAGTGAAGTGAAAGAAAGTTATTTAGCTTGGAAAATTCTTAACACTTAGAAAAATTTTAAATCATGTGCTCATGGTTGTTTTTTAGGGTTTGAATGGACTCAATTCAAAAAGTTGTCAACATCAAAGTTAAAGTTTGAATTCTCCTTTAAAACTTTGGTTCAAGAATAATTTCATTTGGTTTAGTGTAGGAGGAGATATGATGTTTAGGATATAAGGGCTTGAGAAACCAAGATTCCCCAGCAAGTGAAGCCCGCACGCGCATGCTTGGCCTACATTTCACCAAACAAGCGATGGGCACATGTTCATGGTTGTTTTTCTCATTGATTTAATCCTCATTTGAAAAATGTTGAACATGAAAGTTAGAGTTTGTTGCATCCTCTTCAATTTTGGTTAATGTTTTGTTTCTATTTGTGCATTAAAGAGAAAGTTATAGTGTTTTGAATTCAAGGGAATGATGTGTCAAATTTCTGGCTAGCATGGCATGGTGTATGCGCACAGGAAGCTCGGCCAGTCAAATCTTGATATTTTCGTGCCAATTTCTCAACATGTTACGAGCTTCATTTCAAACGTTCATTAACATCATTATCAAAGCTCATCATCATAGATTTCCAAAGGCCCCATTTTTGTGAGAAACACACGAGGGAATATTTAGATATGGAGAATTGGTCATGACTGATTCTATGTGAATGCATGGCAAGACAGATACGAATTCTAGTGCATATGAGAGAGATTTGCTGCATGATTTTTATCATGCACCTCATGCACAAGATGCAAATCATGATGGCTTCATTTTTTACCAAAATAAGCCAATAATTCCTCATCAGATGCATGGTCACATATTTCTATTTTCTTTTCCAAAATAAGTCACTTTCTCTCCACTTAGTTTTCATCCCATGTGCAGCCCTTGCCACCTTACACACTCACACTTTTTCACTCATTTTCACTCTCTTTTCACTTCTTAAAACGCAGCAAACATCAACCTCCTTACAAGAAAAACACAAACATCACACCAACTTTCTCATTTTATCAAAATTTCCTCAAATACCCTCTAACGGCTCCAGGACTAAAAAGATACTCCTACCCTCACTCTTCTCACTCTTTATAAGCATTTTATCTTCATTCATTCCACACACACATGAAGCTCAACTCTCTCTCTCTCTCTCTCTCTCTCTCTCTCAATTCAGAATTTTCTTCTTCAATTTTCTCTCAATCTCCTTGCACAAGTTTGAATTCTTGCTCGATTCTACTATTTTGAAGTTAAAATAAGAAGATTGGTTGGGTTTCTTACTTCAGAATCAGAGGCATTTGTGAATTTATTTTTCACACTAGAGGTAAGTTCCTTTGAACTTCAATTTACGATTTCAACTTGCATTTCTGTTATAGATCTTGTTCATGATGCATTAGGTGGTCAGATAATAGGTCTGAAGTATGTGATTGTGTGAATTAAAGTTTGAATGGTGTTTTCAATTTCTCTACAAATTATATGAATTTCATGTTTCAGTGACTTTCTGCTTGAATTTCTTTTTGATCTTACATCATCTAAAAAATCCAAGAGCATCACATGAATCCTAGTAGTTTTGTGAGCAACTTTTGTGTTTGAATCGTTCAATTCGGTTTTAAATTGAAAGAGAAATATGGATATAAAAATCGTATGATAAATCTGTTTTGAGCATGTTCATGATTTCTTGCAATCAATTATTTTTCGCTCCTTGTTTTCTCTATGATTCGTGCTTCATTTTAAGAAATTCTTGATGCTATTGTATTCTATGCACTTTGATCTTGATCTTTGGTGTTTACATCATGCATTTTTATTGAAAAATGAGGGAGATATGATGCTCTGAACATCACTTGGTAGCTCTGAGTTTCGCGCTAGAGTTTTGGCTTTGTAACAGGGATGATGACTTGTTGCATTTTGATTTAGCATGCTTAAGGGCTTTTCGTAGCGCATTTAGCATACAGTAGGTGTAGTAGATCCCTTTCTATTTTGAATTTTAGTTATTTTAATTAATTTCTTCAATTTAATTTTAATAGTTTCATCTATTAAAGAGTTATCAAAAAAATATTTTAGGCTTTATTTTCAGTCTATTATTATATTTTGAATTTTATTTCATCTTTTTATCATTTTTAGATAACTAATTAATTCATAGAATTTAATTAGTGGTTTTAATCACCTTTTAGGGTTTTGATTTAATTTTCCATTTTTCATCAACCTAAAAAGTCCACAAAAAATGTTATGTTTAGTCTAATTCTTGAAAATAATTTTTCTTATTTTTATAAAAATTCGTGACACTCTAAATAAATCTTTTGTTTAGTTGTGTCATTCTTTTTGTCAATTTTGTTATATTTTGCAATAATTTTTGTTTTAACTTTTTCTCTTATGATAAAATTCCAGAAAAATATATTTAGGGATCCTTAGATATGAAGATAATTTTCAATGATTTTTAATTTGATTTACAATTCAGTTTGCTTGTTCATAAAATTGTGAAATTTAATTGTTGTTTTTGGTCCCTCTTCTTGTTTAAGCCTAAAGAAACATTTTAGTTCTCTAACATCCTCTACTTCTATAAATCTAAGTTTTTTTTTAAAGTTCTTGGATGGATTTAGATCATTAAAACCATTTTCATTTAATTTTAATCTTTGATATCATATTTTTCTCAATGTATTTTCCAAAACTTATCTAGTTCAAGTACTTTGCTAGTTAGTCTCAATCTTTACATTTTAAAAACAAGTCTCCTCATCAATCCAAGGACTCTAAACCAAATTTATGACTTTTATAAGTATTTAGGAAGTTATTTTTAAATTGGTTCAATTTTATAAGTCATTTTCCTATTTTTAACCTAATTTTGACTTAGAAGTATACATAGGAGTTTGTCTTGACTAAAATGATTGTATTTGATGACTTGTGTGTATAGTTTTAGGTCTATACTTTGTTAATGATATTCTACTGACCTTTCCTTTCCATGACCAATTTTTCCAATTTTTCCCATTCCTTTAACTCATTTTGCCTTGATCAATATTTGCTTGTCTCTCATGGTCTTCTCTCTTGTATTGCTTTGTGTGCAATCTTCTTCCATTGTTTGTAATGCTTGAATAATTTTTCTTACATTCCTTTTTCTACTGACTTAAATGTATTACATCATATAATAATGTCCCAACTTCATCTATATCTTTTCTTGAGTTTCATTTCCCTTTAGGAACATGATAGGATGTGTTTTTGACCTAATTTTTCACTAGCCTTTATGTGTGTCTAAGCAATGATGCTTTAGATATGATTAGAATTATTAGAGTGTGTTAAAATGGTGTTATTTCCTCTTAATTCACTTTTATTTGACACTCCATCCCATGATTAATCAATCACACACTTGTTTCTACTTCACATTCACTCTTTGTTTTGACTTAGTGCATGTATGATATGTGTTGATTGTTGTAGAGGACCTTGAGTCCATTACTTCCCATGTTTAAGCTTTGATATTGGCTTATATTTTCATCTCAATTCTTCATGCTCCTATTATCCTTTTGGCTAGTAATCAATTTCTAACCAACATGGTGACATAATAGGAGTTACATTTGTCTAAGTTCACTTGTTATTTTTTAGCATCATTGTCTAGTGATTGCCTCATAAATTTTGTTTTATGTATCTTGAAGGTACCTTGATGTTATCGATTTCTAATAACATTTAAGAACCTTGGGTTTGATCTCTTTAGACCACTTATGCTTGTACACATTAGAGACTACAACTTGTACAAGTTTGTCATGACACTTAAGCTTGCCACATTAATGGAATTGCTTAGAGTTCAAGGTCATGATAGATACTTTAAGAGGAATGTTGCCACTTCCCAAGGACTTATAAGTATAATTTTCACCTTCACTTGATCTTTATCAACCTTGTTTGATCTTAGACAAGTATGATTTGCCTTGAATAATTTTGTTCATCAAGTAATGTGTCTTAGCTTTATGTGTGGAGTTTCATCTTTACTCTTGGTTAATCATTCACTTCATCATGATATAACTTGTAACACAAGTCACACATGTCATAATTCTAAAATTATGATCTCTTTACTTCATCCTTACTCTTTCAACTAAACTTGCTAGTTTTGTCTCTTTGCATCACATTCTTTGTATGCTATGTGCAATCTTCTTCCAATAACTTGTGACATCTAAATATGGTTTGTTAAAGTTCATATGCTACTGCCTTGTATGCTTTGACCCCCCCCCCCCCCCCCTCTGAGCATGTCACACCTCCATCTATCCTCTTCTTGATCCTTATTTTGCCTTTAGGGTTGATCTAGGGTGTAGTATTAACCTAGTCTTGTATTAACTTTTGAGTACGCTTTAGTAAGGTTAACTTAGGGGTTCATAGACTATTGTAGTACATTATCCTTGTGTGTTTGCTTATGAATTCACACATACTTGATACATTATATCATGATCATCTATCTACACACTTGCTTTTACATCACTCTACAACTCCGTGTTGACCTAGTTTGTATGCTTTAGTGTTTGTACCATGATCTTAATGAATAATTGAGTTTTATCTTGATTATTTGGTATGTGGTGAGTATATAACATGTTAATGTTTATTTTCACTTCTTCATTACCTCTTTTACCTGACATGATTGCTTGTTAGCATTGCATGAGTACTTATGTCCACTTAGAGTTTTTCAACCAACTTTCCTTGTGTGATTTGATTGTGAATCTTTCTTAAGTTTTTTATGTGATGATGATGAGTACTTGATGTGTTTGATTCTGAATTTAATATTACTTCATCTCTTTCACCTCACTTCACCTTCTTATGCCATAATTGGTTAGTCACTTGACACATTAATGCTCTTATGCTAGTGTACATGCCTTAATGTTTTGTCTTGTGACCATTAGATCTTTGTCTCTTATACATGACCCTTAGTAATTTATATACATCTATAATGCCTTATTGATTCCATATTGTTGCCTATCCATGATCTATCACTTACTTGAGATGCAAGTTTTGTCTTGCCACTTGTTTGAGTTTCATCTTTTTTCATCATGTGAACTTGTCTTGATTAGGTGATGTTTGCTAACTAGTAATTCCTTGATGATAGTTTATGATATCTTAAACAATGTTTAGACTTAGGTACCTACCTCTTGTCTCATTCATGCTTGCATGATTTATCATGTGTTGAAGTTTTGTCTTCCAATTGCACACTTGCACCTCTACTTGTCTAGTTAGACAATTTCTTCCACTTCTTGACCCATGTTTCTATGCTTAAGATAGTCTAAGGTCTTTAATATGTTAAGGTAAGAACATATATCATGTCTTGATGTTCTTTTATACCATCCCTTTTTGTTTTTTTATCATTTCTCTTTTATCTCTCTTCTTCACTTTCACAAGTTTTTTTGCGAGATCTTCATCTCTTATATGTGTTATATCACTATGTCATGTGTGTTTGTTGATGTGATCTCATCTTAATTGTTTGATGTTTTTTCATTCATACATGATGTTTTGTCATCTCTTACATGATGTTTTGTCATCTTTATTTAATGTTTTGTCATCTATGCTTGATGTTTTGTCACCCCTTCTTTATGTGATGTTTTATCATCTCTTCTCCTATGTGTTTTATAACATTACTTTATGTGCTTTATGTATTACCATCTTTGATATACTTGATGCATTATCATCTTTGCGTGATGTTTTGTCACTTTCACCCTTATTTGATGTTTTATCATCTCCTCTTTATCTTGATGTTTTATCATCCCTTCAATACTTGTTACTTGGTGTTTTGTCATATTTTCTTTCTTAAGTTCTTAGGTATCTATCCTAATTTCATGTGTGTTTATGTGATGCTTGCTTTCTCTCTTATCTAAGTGTGATTATTGTTTATTCTTCCTCTTCTTCTCTTTTGTGACATTTTTATGTTCGCCATAGGATCTTTAGTTCACTCTTCTCTAAGTTTGAACTAAATAGACCTTAGGATTTTTATCCATGCATGATAACATTAGGTAGATGCTTCCCTCCTATCCCAACTATAGGATCAATATTTCATGATAACTTTAGGGCTATTTTTCTAGTCTCCCTTAGACTTTTTCTTTACCTTTTTGCTTCTCATTAAGACTAAAACTTATTTTTCTTTCAAAACTTCTCAAAATACTTAATAATAATGATACGAACCATGTTCCATGAGCCTTACATGAGTCCTTTGGGTATGAGACGTCTGGCTCGACCACCCAAAGTCTCTCATGTCGTAGACTTTAATGTGGTTCAAATCATCAAATCCTTTTTCAAGGTAAAAAATATCAACCAACGCAAATATTTTTGTCTTCGAACTATTCATTTTAAAACCTTTTCAAAAAAGATATGCTTCACTAGCATCGTCTATAAAAAACACACAACAAACAAAAACTATTGAGCCGAACTATGGTGCTCTGATTCCTTAAAAAGATACATAGGCATCTGGTCGCGGTGCTCAGCCAAGCGAAAGTTTGTAATTATTTCCTTCTATTATCTGTGTTTTCTTTTGCATGCATTCCCTCTTTGCATTGTCCCTTTTAGCATTAAGCTTTAGACTTATATTTTTACACCCCTAGAATAGAACAAACTTAAGTGGATCCTGTGGAGTACCACAGACGTGAGGGGTACTAATACATTCCCCTCACTTAACAAACTTATTTACCCTTTTCCTCTTGGTCGTGAGACCATGTTCTTTTCCTTCTCTCAGGTTTACTCAGTGTTTCCTTTCTCTCTCTTGGGATAAATAACATTGATGGCGACTCTTCTGTCCTTTCTCCTCTATTCGTGCTTCGATGAAAATCCCATATGCGACAACTGGCGACTCTGTTGGGGAAAGATTGACCAATTGCTAGTCCATCCTTATGCAAGTCAGTCCTAGTTTGTGTTTGTCTTCTTTTCTTTGGGTGTTTGTTTGTTTATTGCTTTACTGCTTTATTTATCAACTTTCGTGTATTGTATCTTATTTTCCTATACTCTGGATACTATTGTTGTGTTATTTATATGTTGGGAATGGGATGATACTATTGAAGTAAAAGGCCCAATACTCAGGCCAGAGTTGTAAACCCTAGGAACACTAGGAATAGAGTGGAACATGACGGCTACTAGACGAAGGTCCTACTAGTTAGATCATGTTGTCTTTGCTCATATGAGGTACAAATAGGGTGTTATCATCCTACACGTCTGTGGTACGACGATAATACTTCCAAGCGGACCTGTGATTTTGAGTTACCCTTGCCTTACCTTGACCTAGACTTCACCCGTGAGTGGGGATGGGTGATTCTTACAGGTACTGTTGGTGACTTTGGTCCTGTGGGTGACTTTGGTTCTATTGGTGATTGTTTGGTTTTTGGTTGTGACTATTCCGAACTTTTGAACATGTGACTTGTGGCTCTATACAGTATTTCCAGTGTCCAGATGTTTTAGAAATCTTGACCCTGTCACTTTGCATCATAGCATATTTATTTTCATAAAAATGATGTACAAAAAAGTTAACTAGCATATGCATTGTCATTTTCCAGGGACATTCAAGAGTTAGTATCATCATCAGGAATAGAAAACAACACGGATACCAACAAGAGGGATACTATGGATGCTATCAACTACAAATTTAGTGCTAGTGAATGGCCATCATTGAAGAAGTTGAGTGGGCATGCAGTTTATCCAAATTCTCAAGTTTTCAACAAAAGATATAGGAATCTCATATCTTTATTGGATGCTAAAGTTGATGATAGTTCTCTCCATACCTTATTACAGTTCTATGACCCAGAGTTACGCTGCTTCACGTTTCAGGACTACCAGCTTTCCCACATGCTTGACGAGTACTCTTACCTGCTTGATATCAAGATCACAAATCATGTTCCTTTTTCATGTGTTCTGAAGGAGCCTGATTATGAAGCTATCGCAAGGCTCTTTATTTGAGTCTGGATGAAGTAAAAAGTGATTGGAGGGAGAATGGTACAACCTCTGGCCTTTCTGTGGGATTTCTGATAAGTAAAGCTGATGAGATGGCGAAGAAAGGTAGTTGGGATGCATTCAATGCATTGTTGGATGTGATAATTTACGACATCATACTATTTCCTAGTGTTGAGAAAGCAATGGATCTTGCTGCTATATATGTTTTTATGAACCCAAATCCTATACCGACTCTATTGGCCAACACTTATTATGCCATTCACTCAAGGCATAATAAAAGAGGGGTTGCAACTTGTTGTGTCCCCATGCTTTATAAATGATTCATGTCTCAATTTCCTACCAAAGGGTCTTTCATGGATATAAGCAGTACTCGTACATGGGAATTAAAGATAATGGAGCTTACCTCTTTCAATATCACATGGTATAGACTTAGGGTTGATAGTACTTAAGTAATTACAAGCTGTGGGGGTTTCTCTAACGTTCCACTCACGGGGATGCAAGGGATGATCAATTATAACCATATTCTTACATTACTCCAATTAGGGTATGCCATGATGACTCCACCAAAGGACAGCGAAATAAGGGAATCTATGTATTGTAAGAAGGGAGAGGATCCTGAAATGCAACAAAAAGTGGAGGTTGTTTGGGCTAAGAGTTTCAGAAAAGGGAAGGATTTCTTTGGGCAGAAAGAGTTAGTAGCTTCCGAGCCCTATGTTGATTAGGTTAAAGAAAGAGCAAGGACTCGCATGTTACCTTTTTCAAGCGAAGAGCCATTGTTTCCACAGCCAAGCAAGCGATAAACTGATGTACCCAAAGAACTGTTATACCAAGTGGAAAAGGAAAATAAAGATCTTTGTATCAATATTTAAGACAAAAATATGGAGATGTATTTCCTGAGAGAAGGAAAGAAAGACTTGGCCTGCCAACTGAAAAAGTATGAAGAAGCAGGTACTTTCGATAGTAGAAAGACTAAAAGTAGACCTGGTGTGGAAGATGTTTTTGTATCTACAGAAGATTATCAAAAGGCTTTGGCTGATGCAGAGAAGAGACGCCTCGAGTGCATAAAATTCCAGGTGTCCAACAACAAGAACAAGGCAAAGGTTAGAGAGTTGGAAAAGCAACTTATGAACTCCAGATTAGATATATAGACCAAAGAATATCAGATGACCCGAGTGATGGAAGAAAATTTTAGGCTCATAAATCAGATAAAAGAGATGGAAAATGCACTCATACCTATTCCTTTGACGGAGTGCAAGGAATGTGATAGGTTTCTTGAGCAATGTCATTATTTGGAAACTCATATGTACAGGAAGGATGTGGTGATAGAGAGACTTATTAGAGGACGTGACTGCGAAAGAACAAGGCAACTGTTCCAAGAGACTAAAGAGTAGTGTGAAGAGCACTCCAGACAGGGAGGACCTTTGTTCTATGTTGAGATGAGGGATCCACCTCATTGATTGTTGTTTTCTGTTGAATTGTATGATCACCACCAGTCTTGTTGGATGGAACCTTTTATCTTTCATGATGTACTACGGTTTACTTTTGTATTGAAATCATTTGATTCTCAGTTTGTTATGAATGAAAAGCAGTTTTTGTCATGTATCTCATCTTATTATTACTTATCTCTCTTATCATGTTTGTTTTTTATTCTTAATGGTTGACAAAGTTCTTGAATACCTTGGAGATAAGAAACATATCATGCATATCATGCATCTCATACATTACAGGTTTTTCAGGCTGGTATTCTTATCTCTTGATTCTACTTTTCATATCTGAGTTCAAGACGGCTATGCACAGATACTCAACAAGAAGCAATTTACCTTGACAGATGGAATAAGTTCAGGCATAGCTTGCTGAGATGAGGGCCCAAATGGCCAACCAAATGACTCAGTTCATGGAGGTAATCACTGTTAGAACAAGAAAGCTTCTAACTATTTCTAAGTTTTGATGATAACAATTATATGTGAAATTATATGTGTGCATGTCAAGTATCATAAAATGCAGGTGTATCTAATGAAATATCAAAAGTTCTACACAGACCGAATCAGAAGCATTCTAGCAAAGTTAAAGAAAGCTCAGCATCAAAAGCAACTCTAACCAAAAATTCTAGAAACTATCAACATATAAGATCATGTGATCAGAAATACATTCAAAAGATACATTCAGAAGCATCAGATGAGAAATCACTATTCTCAAGGAAAACACAATGATTACTTATCTCAATTAGTATCTTAGAAACATGGAAAAAAGTAAACACGCCCCCAAAAGTAAAAATCATTACATCTATTAGGAAACGTGTATTGAGGAATGGTCTCAACGTACCTAGCTAGCCCAACGACACTTTTCACAATGGCTATAAAAAGATCTCCACACTGTTTGAAAATAACAATAACATAAACATGCTGCAACATTTCACATACATGCTCAAATTCTCAATCAGTTGCAAAATTCATTTACACTGAGTTGTTGCTCAAAAGTGTAACTTCATTAGATAGAAAATTTAGTGTTTATCAGCTTTATAGAAGCATATTTTTGTAAATACAAAACACTGTTCTACGTGTTAGTTTGTACATTTCCTCAAGTGACTTTCTAGTTTGTATGCTTGAGAGGGCTAAGAGGTCTTTCTAGACTCTTAGAGGTTATTCTGTAATCTTTTGAGATTAGTGAATTAATTCCTTGTTGAAGGAGAAATCACCTTGGCGGGTGGACAAGAGGTAGCCTTAGTTTTAAGGTGAACTTGTATAAAAATAACTGTGTTATTTTTATTTGGTTTTTTTTTCACAATAACTACTTATCATTGTATGCTAGTGATAAAACAAATTTTTTTAGAAATAAATTTTATAAAACCCAATTCAACCCCCTATTTCTTATGTTTTTTCTAACCTTCAATCACCAATGTGAACAGACGACAAAATGAGCTGAGGGATCTGGTTGAAAACCCTCAGAGGAATCAGGATAAAGATGGTAATCAAATGCTCTATAAAGATATCTCTGTTGGACTTGGGAATAAACTTGGGAACAATCATGAGATCAGGCCACATCCCTATAATCCATTTAATTACAACCAGGGGCATTTCCCACCACCCCCCAGATCTCATTTGCTTATGGGAGAAAGGGGAGGGAATCAAAATAGAAGGAACAACCAGCTTCTTGAATATGACTATGATAATGAAGATCAGTTCTCTGTGCAGACTTCTGACCAGGGTTTTCATGCTGAAGATCGTAAGTATCGCATGCTCGAGGAGCGTCTGAAGGTAGTAAAAGGTCAGGGTGTCTTGGGAATGGATGCCAATGATCTAGGTCTATTTCCTGGTGTAATACGGTGGGAGAATTGACTTTTGGTTTTGTGTTTTATTGCAAATGTTGCAGATAGCAAGAGTCGTCACCGAATTTTCTTTTATCCAATATAGGAAATGGTGAAAAGAACAATAAATGAGAGATTTGTTGAACGGAAAATCAATAACTAATCTTTGTGGATACGATACAATATAACCTAAATATCATCCGGTAAATTATTAACTTACTTTTTGTTTGTCGTTATACCACTGTAACACAACTGTAGAGAGCAGCCTATGGGTTGCAATACTTGTAAGCTGGTATTCAAGATTTGATTAATGATGGTTCCTTACAGTTCAACAGACCTCCGAGGTACATAAAGATTATCGATAAAGACATTGCAGTGGTTTCTATTCTGTTTACTTAGAAGAGCATTCATGTTCCAGCTAAGACAGTTCCTCTAATGATTAATTTTCCTGGTCTGATACCTTATACCAGTGAGAAAGAGGTTCCCTAGCATTATGGTACTGATGTGTATTACCATGGGGTAAGAATGGTGGGAAGTACTTCTGAAGAAGATCCTATTAAGGACAACAGTGTAAATGTTAATAATTTCTCAGGTAGTGGTCAGATGACACGAAGTTGAAGAGTGTTTTATCCTTCCAATGTACAAGAAGTTGTTGATGCCTTGGCAAGGACCAAGGGTAAACAAGTGATGGTTGATAACCAATAATCTGTGCAGGCTTCTGTGCCTAAACCAATTGTTGTGCCTGGTTCTTCTACTGCTCCCGATGAAGTTGAAAAGTTAATGAGGATAATCAGAAAAAGTGATTACAATATCATAGACCAGTTGCATCAGACACCTTCTAAGATGTTTATCTTATCTCTGTTGATTTATTCTGAAGCTCCCTTGAATTCCTTAATGAAGTTTTTGAAGAATGCTTTTGTACTGCAAGAAATAACCGTTGGCCAATTTGAAATAATGTGTGCTAATATATCTGCAGAAATGGTTTGGGATTTACTGACTATGATCTCCCACCTGAGGAGCGTAACCATAACAAAGCATTGCACATTTCTATGGAGTGAAAGGGTACAACTTTATCACGTGTGTTGGTGGACATTGGGTCTTCGTTGAATGTTTTGCTGAAGTCTGGCTTATGAAGATTGATTATTCTGGTTTCGAATTGCGTCCTAGTGATTTGGTAGTAAAAGCTTTTGATGGATCCAGTGTTCACTATTTGGAGAAGTGGACTTACCTATCAAGGTTGGCCCTCGTATTTTTACTACTACATTTTATGTAATGGATATACAGTTGGCATTATGTTACTTATTAGGAAGTCCATGGATTCACATAGCGAGGGAAGTCACATCTACCCTTCATCAGAAGCTCAAATTTCCTCTGGATGGAAGAACAATCAATGTTTGTGGTGAAGAAGATTACAATGTTAGTCATCTGACTTCATTATGTTATATAGAAGTTGAAGGGGAGGTACATGAAACTCTTTTCCAGGCGTTCGAAATAGTGTAGGCAGTCTATACTCTTCCATATGAGCAGAGAAAGAAACCCGAGACTTTTATGTCTTCTATTAAGGATGCTCAAATAGTGGTCGAGGCTGGTCACATTGAAGGATGGGGTCAGATTATGGATGTTATTCCTAAATTCAACAAGTTTGGCTTGGGTTTCAATCCCAGAAAGTAGAGTGCAGCTCCCAGAGCTCCCAGTTTGTCTACTCCAGTGAAGTTCTCTAGTTCTGGTATTGTCCAAGATGGTTGCACTAATGCAATTGGTGATGATGGAGAAAGCGTTTACAACATTGATGATTGGATCCTCCCTAGTGTTCCAGGTCAAGATCTGAACAATTGGACTTATGTGGACACCATCCAAGTTACAACTGCTAAGGAGTAATTTTCTTATTTTCATTTATCATGTCATAATTCTTATACTCCACCCAAGGCGTAGTGAATCTTTGTGTAGGGCCATCATTTTTTTCTCTTTCAAAAGCTTATCATGAAATAAATGACGTTTTTGTATACAAATATTGTGTTCCCTTTATTTTTATTTTTATTTTCCCTCTAAATGGCAATGTTTTATTTTTCACACACTATCACTAAAACATACAAATATCACTCATGCAGATGCACATCCACCTGTAGTGGTAGAAATGTTGAGACTAAGTCATTAGATTGACTTGACTTGCACATATCAAATAAAAATCGCCGCCGCGCTTTATTATTTCTAGAAGAATGGAAAAAGAGCGAATAACCCAAAAAAGAAGGGGAGAGAATCTAGGTACGGGAGTTAGTTATGTAAAGGGAAGGTATTAGCACCCTAAACATCTACGTCACTCTGCAGGAACCTCTTTGAAAGTATGTGTATTTTGGCTATAAGTTTTGTATACAAAAATAGATGGTGGGGATGGGAAAAGAAGTATTTTTTTACAATTTTTGCACCTGCCGCAGTTGTGAATCTTTAGTGCCTACGTACCACCTTCCATGCAATAGGGGATCAGGGTACTCATAGTTCACCTTTACAAAATTTTAAAACACAAGTGTGTTGGTTAGTTTTAAGACAAGAGACATCATCGTCATATCCGAGTGGGAAACATACTTACTACCCACAATTATTAGAATGAAGAATTTACGTCATCTCAAAGTTAAGGATATCGCTTGGATTTTAAAATCAACAAAGCCTCCCTCAACACCAACTGGAAAATATCTCATCTTCACTGCATATCGTATAAGTATAATAGCTTGCATCACTACAAGGATTGACAAGAGTCTGATCTTTTGAGAAAAAATTTAAAGTAAAAAGCCAAAGTGGAAAAAATGGTTTGAATTAGATTGATTGACTTTTAGTCTTCTCACAAAAAATTTCAAAGTATGATTAAGTTGGATTAAAGTTTGATTAAGAAAAGATTTTGAAAATGCATGAACCTAAGTCCAAGTTTATTATGAAATCGATTCAAGTTAAAAAAAATAAGAAGAGTTTTGAAAAGGAGGGAGAAGATTTGAAAATTAAAGAAGGTGGGAGGATATGAAGGGACTATCCTAAGACATAAAGTAAAAGCAAGGGAAATGACCGTCTAACCAACAAGAAGTCAACACTTGACATAAAGAGTCAATATAGAATTCTCATCCTTTGGATTGAAACCAAGCAAGCAAATATACTAAACCTCTCAAGAATACCAAGCTTCAGATGAATTAAGTCTTCTCAAAAATTGGGTAGAGTAACATTTGTATACAGAGGAGCTCCCAATCACAAACAAAGCACATAATTAGAATAACTTAAACACAAAGAAAATCAATCCAATGTCTTGGGGAAAACTCCAAGAACTCCATATAAAATAACAACAGAGTCACAAGGTCCCAAAGAGTGTCAAAGCTTCTAATCCTAAGTCCAAGAGATTCACAACTCTGTAATGCCAAGGATAGTAACCAAATAGTCTGAGTAACCTTAAAGTTTTTTATTATTCAAGTTGGTTATTAAGTTTCTTCAAAAAGAAAATGAAAGCTCAAGTGAGAAATAAAAAATGACATGAAGATAAATGCTCAAGTGAGCAAAGATAAAAATAGCATGAAATGTAAATGCTAAAGTAAATGGTGCATAAAAGTAAAAGCAATAAACTAAAGGCATAAAGTAATAACAAAAAGTAAAAGTCAATTATTATTGAATTAGAAGTTAGAGGTTAGTTGAATGACCATCTTGAAACTTTCATTTGAAAACTCATTAGAAGATTGATAAAAATTAAAGATTCTCAACAACAAGTTTCATTTTCTTTTTGCCAAGTATATCATTCATTTCAAATTCTCGAGGCGGCAACATATGATCAACGATGTTTAAATGATTTAATTAGACCAAAGGTTATGATGGTTCATTAGAGGATTGATAAGACCAAATCCTCCTAACAATGAACCTCAAGGTTATTGGATCAAAGGTTTCAAATTAAACATACTTGGGCTTACAAACATAGGTTTGGGCCACGCATGATTATTTCTCGAATCGGGACAAATTAGCACTATGTTAAGCAATCGTAAGTGGACTTATGTAGAAGTCACACCTATTTTGAGACCATACAATTAGAAATCTATATACCATATGTTTAGAGAAATGATATGTAGATCATTCTCCAACAATATGTAGCACAAGTAGGAAAGGGATAAGATGAAGAGGGAGGGAATGTATTAAATGAAATTAGGGTTTCAAATATCATCAACATCATTCGTCCATTTTGGGGGATTTAGTTTTTTAACCTATCAACACCCAAGATTCAATGAGGTTGAGGAACTTGTCCCAAAATAACATCTAAACCAGGACCAAACAAAAATAATAAAATAATATTTAATAAAAAAATATTCAAATGGTTAATAATAGGTAAATAACTGATAAGATACAAAAAGTATACTAAAACACCAAATAAAGATCTCAAAAAAAAGTTCATAAGTCAAACATGAGTTAATAAGTGTTGACAAATTTTTTTGGAATTTTTTAAAGTCAGAAACTATTTTTAAAATTTTAAGAAAAATGCAAAATAAACCAAAAACTGTAAAAAAAATAGTAAAATCAGAAATAAGAATAAAATGATGTCACCAATATTTGTCAAGAGATCATTGGATCCTTCCATAATTTTTCAGAACTTAAAAAGATCAGAAAGTATTTTTAAAACAATTAAAATAAGGCAAACAATACAAAAATTATAAAAAAACACCAAACATCGAAATAAAAATATGAAAAAATATTCATAAAGTCATAAATAATTCAAAGTAATTTTGAAATTTTTTTCATAATTTTTGGATAAAAAATAAAAGAGTTATGAATTTTTAAAGATAAAAGGAATTTAATAATAGTTTTGTAAAATAAAATAAATCAGAAAAAACCACACACGTTGGATCAACTCACTTATACACACTGGTAGATCTAATGGATCTCAGGCGAGGGAGTCTCATGAATCGAAGTCAATGCGCGCGTATGTAACACAAAAATGTTTAACCAAACAAAATAAAACAAATGTTATGTATCATTAGTTGAAGAACAACATGTAGGTCGTCTTCAACCTCCAGTCTCCTGCAAATAGGGAAAAACACAAATCCTTCAATCTATAAATTTATGCATTCGTAGTGGTGCTATTAGATGTGTCTACTTGAGACGATCACAACCATATGCTCGCGGAAAATTTATATAAATTACAACGTAGTCGATTTGATAAAAACCAAAGAGTATTGAAAATTTTGAATTTAAAAAACAGAAGCATAAAATGCATTGATTCACCAAAATTGAGTTAATATCTAGCATCATTGAACATCATAGACCATTGTAGTAATTTGAGTTAGAAGAATTGGTGCCTTAATCTACCTGAACGAAGTAGCTGAAAATTGCCCTGAAACTAGACTTTGCTTGAGCAGAATAGGGCACGATTTGGCTTGCTTTTTGCTTGAGAAGTTCCACACAAGTTCACTAGAGAGGAATAGAATAAGAGATTGAGTTGGAAAGAAAGGAAGGACTGAATTCGAAAACTCAGAAAATTTATTTGTGAAGAGAAAGTGGCAGGGTAATTTGGCTATTTAAACTTGAAGAAATGAGTGAGGATGATCCTTATTTATAGTTGGACATGATGCAAGGCTCAAGCGTGCGAATTGGATGAAAAATCAATGAAATCGTATGAACCTGCTAAATAGAAAAAGTGTGACTTCACATGGCTCAAAATGTAGCAAATTGGATGGTTTAAGGGTCGTTTCAAATCTGACTGAACATGAAACTTTAACTTCAAGATACCAACTTTCCAGCCATGGTACCAACAATGTAGGGAGCTTTATGAAATTATTCTTTTTGCAATGGAAATATTTCACCACAGACTTCACAATGTTCCAAGATAAGCAGCATTTGGATGCCTGAGTAAAAAGTTATGATCAATTGAAATCGTGAAAAACACACTGAATTATGACTTATAATCTCTTGCCTTCAAGCATGGCCTTCCACTCAAAATTATGTTTTGATCAATGAAGATGACATGAATTAGAATTCTTAAAGAGAATTGTGAAACTTGAATAATCCAAAAACTCCAAAAATTGAAAGAGTTATGACCTTGTGAAGTTGGTTGATATGTTTCTAGGGACATTGTCTGGTCCGTTTTTTAATCATTTGATCGGCAGCTCGTCAGCGGGTTTCACCGAGCTGATTCTGACTGGAGAAAGAGTAGAAGTTGGGATCCTGAGTGGTAAGATCCAGAAAAATACCTCTTCAAGTACAGGGAAGAAGTCATTTGGTGGCAAGAGGGAAGCCAATTTTGTGCACGGCCAGAAGAGACGTAGCAAGGCAGATTACCACCAATCTGTGGGGGCAGTGTTGATCTCTAATTCGGCACGCACACAACAACCACAACAACGAAACAATCAGCCAAGGGTGGAAAGGCCTCAAAGGCAGTTCACCAAAATCAACATGCCATTGTCACAAGCATTGCAACACATGTTGAAGATGAATCTGATTACAGTGATAAACCCTCATCTGAACCCTAAGACTTCTTCTCCTAACTACAACCCGGATTCAAGGTGTGCCTATCATTCTGGTAGCCCGGGGCAGGATACTAACGATTGTTGGGCGCTGAAATACAAGATTCAGAATATGATTGACGCCAAGGAGATCGAATTCGACCCTCCTGAGATTCCCAATGTGATCACTGCTCCCTTTCCAAAACATGGCTAGGATTGAAAGCATTTTTGTTCATTTGAATTCTGAAGTTGTATTTTCTTTGCTTATTCAAACAATTATTGTTATTGAATTAAGAGAGACTAAGAGACATTTAGGTTAAACCATGTGTTATGAAAGCACTACGGAGACTTTTATATATAGAGAGAGATTACAACTAATTACACTATATAATCGATGTGGGACTATTCTACATACAAATATTCTTAACATTATATATTTACATATATCAACACTCCCCCTCAAGCTAGAGCATATAAGTCAAATGCACCAAGCTTGCCACATATATAATTAGTTCTGGGGCTTCGCAGAGATTTTGTAAACACATCTACCAATTGATCATTAGAGTTGACAAAGCTTGTGACGATGTCGCCAGATTCAATCTTCTCTCTGACAAAGTGACAGTCTATCTCAATATGTATGGTCCTCTCATGGAAGAATGGATTTGATGCAATGTGCAATGCAGCTTGATTATCATATACAAGTGTCATTGGTCTTGCTTCTTCAATTTTAAGTTCTTTGAGCAATTGTTTTAACCAAATGAGTTCACATGTTGCCATTGCCATGGCCCTATACTCTGCCTCGGCGCTTGATCTTGCAACTACATTTTGTTTCTTACTTTTCCAGGATATAAGATTTCCTCCAACAAGTACACAGTACCCATAGGTGGATCGTCTATCAATTGGTGACCCTGCCCAATCAGCATCAGAATATCCAACTATCTGAGTATGTCCTTTATCTTCATACACTAAACCTTTTCCTAGAGCACATTTGATGTATCTTAGAATCCGGATAACAGCATCCATGTGTTCTTGACAAGGGGAATTTAAGAACTGACTTACCACACTAACTGCAAAAGAAATGTCTGGACGAGTGACTGTGAGATAATTCAACTTTCCAACCAATCTCCTATACCTTCCCGAGTCTGATAGAGGCTCCCCCTGATTGGGTAGTAGTTTGACACTTGGATCTATAGGAGTATCAACTGGTTTAGCATTCAATAAACTTGTTTCTTCCAAAATATCCATAGCATATTTTCGCTGAGAAATCACCAAACCATCTTCAGATTTGGCTACCTCAATACCCAAGAAATACCGAAGTTTACCAAGATCCTTTGTCTGAAATTGATTTGAAAGATGTTGTTTCAACTGGAGTATTCCCGACTCATCACTACCAGTTATGACAATATCATCTACATACATAATAAGATAAATACACCCTTGTACTGGGTGACGATAAAAGAAAGAATGGTCAGCTTCACTACGGACCATACTAAATTATTGTACTACAGTGCTGAATCTGCCAAACCAAGCTATCAGAGATTGCTTAAGACCGTAAAGAGACATGTGTAGCCTATAAACCATATTCGATGACTCCTCCTGAGCAACAAACCCAGGTGGTTGCTCCATATATACTTCCTCTTCAAGATCACCATGTAAAAATGCATTTTTGATGTCATGTTGATGAAGAGGCCAGTGTCGAATGGCTGCAATGGCTAGAAGAAGTCTAACAGATGCCATCTTGGCTACAGGCGAGAAGGTATCACTATAATCCAACCCAAAAATCTGAGTGTATCCCTTGGCTACCAAGCGAGCTTTAAAATGATCAATCTTACCATCTGGACCAACCTTCACTGTATAAAGCCAACGACAACCTACTAAAGATTTTCCAGTGGGTAGAGGAAGCAGTTCTCAGGTACCACTGCTTTGAAGAGCACATATTTCATCAATCATTGATTGCCTCCACTCAGGGTGAGATAATGCTTCACCTGGAGATTTAGGAATAGAAACAGAAGACAAAGAGGACAAACAAGTATATTGCAAAGGGGAAAGACGATGATAACATAAATCAATATAATGTGGAGAATGATTTCGTGTTTGACGTATACCTTTGCGAAAGGCAATCAGAAGATCAGACTCAGGTTGCAGGATCGAATCCGATGATGGCGAAAGCGTCGGAGGAGAGTCTGCAATGACCTCAGGGACAGGTACGACCTCGGGGACATGTACAACCTCAGGGACAGGTATGACAGACATTGGTTTACGACGCTGATATGTTTGAAGTGGAAGAGAAGTGGGGGGTCAACCGTAGGGGTTTCTCGTGGGACAGGTTCCCTAGAATGATGGGGAATAATGGGAAATGGGACGTCTGGAAGAGGTGTGGGAGTACTTTCCTGAAGGGGTTCCGGAGTGACTTGGGTGGACGTAAAATATGGCATAAACTCGAAGAAGGTAACATCGGCCGATATCAGGTATCGTTGCAGAGTGTGTGAGTAGCAACGATAACCCTTTTTGGATCGATGATAACCAAGAAAGACACACTTTAGTGATCGAGCTGATAGTTTATCAAGACCAGGGGAGAGATTATGCACAAAACATGTAGACCCGAAGACTCGAGGAGGAATTGGATGAAGAGGAGAGTTTGGAAACAAGATTGAATGAGGGATTTTATTATTAAGGACAGATGAGGGCATGCGATTTATGAGATAACACGTTGTGAGCATAGCATCCCCCCAAAATCTGAGAGGGACATTACCATGGAGAAGTAGAGTCTGAGTGGTTTCTACGAGATGCCGGTTTTTGCGTTCGGCTATCCCGTTTTGTTGAGGTGTATGAGGACAAGATGTTTGGTGTAGAATACCATTGGATGACATAAAAGTTTGAAATTGTTGGGATAAATATTCACGAGCATTGTCACTTCTTAAGGTACGAATGGACAAACCAAATTGGGTTCTTATTTCTCGATAAAATTGTTCAAAAATAGAAAATAATTCAGATCTGTTTTTCATTAAAAATAGCCACGTGCAACGTGAAAAATCATCAATAAATGTTACAAAATACCTAGACTCAAAAGTAGACACAGTACGCGATGGACCCCAAACATCAAAGTGAACTAAAGCAAAAGGAGACGCAGCCCGTTTATTGACTCGATCAGGAAAGTGACTACGAGTATGTTTCCCTAATTGATAAGACTCGCACTGTAAAGTGGATAATTTAGATAAACTGGGCACCAACTTTTGTAGCTTGGGAAGACTTGGATGACCTAACTGCGCATGTATAATGAGTGGAGAATTTATGGTGGAGCATGTGGTAGATGACATAGAGAAGTAGTAGAGGCCTTGAGACTCACATCCGACGCCAATCGTCTGTCCCGAACTTTGATCCTGCAGAATAACATCATTGTTAGTAAAAGTGATAGAACAATTAAGGGAACGAGTTAAACGACTGACTGACAGTAGATTAAATGGGCAATTAGGTACATATAGGACAGAAGTAACAAAGAGAGATGGTAGAATTTGAACAGTACCGATCCTTTGGGATCGGGTTTGAGAACCATTTGCGGCAGTTATACTCGGTAAGAAACCAGAGGTAGAAAGGGAAGAGAAAAGATTTTTATTACCGGTAACATGATCAGACGCACCAGAGTCGAGGACCCAAGGACCAAGAGGAGATGATTGAGAGTCGCAAACGGATGAATTACCAGTGTGTGCAAATGAAGCCGTGGAACCAGGGGTCTGGTTAGTCTGACACCACCTGAGAAAATCCTCGTAGCTTGGCGTAGGGTTCTGAAGAGAAGGTGAAGTCTGCATAGTGTACGACTTTTCGAGAGTATGACTTTCTGTGAGTCGAAAACGAAAGCCGAGGGAGGATCTGGAACCGGATGAGGAAGGCGATTTTCTGAAAATAAAAATCAAATCGTGAACAGTAGCGGCGGCGTTGAACAGTAGTCCTCCAAAAAAAAAATTATTTTTTTTCGTGGACTGTGCTTGGCAGAGGTCGCTGGAAAAAAAAGGTGAGGCAAACTGGAATGATGACACGGTTTGCAGAAGAAAATTTCTTACCGGAAGACAGTGGGTCAACCGGGTAAAGCACGGTGAAGAATTGCCTCTTAGAAGGCTCTAGATACCATATTGAATTAGGAGAGACTAAGAGACATTTAGGTTAAACTGTGTGTTATGAAAGCACTACGGAGACTTTATTATATATAGAGAGATTAAAACTAATTACACTATATAATCGATGTGGGACTATTCTACATACAAATATTCTTAACATTATATATTTACAAATATCAACAATTGTCATATCAAACTTTTTTATTTCATCAATGCATTACACGTGTCTGTCTTGAATTAATTTAAATTGCTTTATATTTCCTTTTCGTGATATTCAACTCTCGACTAAAAAACGGTAAGCCTTTAGAGGGAGGGTGACAAAAATGATACCACAATCTACAGTATGCTTTTGAACAGACCCCGCTGACGATGTACAGGCGTTGTTTCAAATCCTAAACAGTAGAGTTATAAGGAAGATAATCCCTAGTCAACCCCTTTGAGCCAAAGAAGTAGGAGTTTTTCTTTTCACACAAATTAAAACCCTTAATCACGACCTGGGGCAGGGTAGTTTTCTCAGTTAATCCAGGTGCACAATGAATGGCATCAAAGACGTCCTTCCAAAACAGAAGACCGTGATGGTTCCCTATAATCGTCAAGACAGGCAGTCATTATCTCTCGAAATAAAAGCCCATTAAGTCATAACCTATGAAGGAGACTTAAGAAGAAAAAAATCTAGGGCATCCCGCTAACTGTAATCACAAAAGAAACAGTTCAGGCAAAAAACAGGGATAGTAAAACCAAAAGAGAGGTTACTACAAATCCTCGGCAAAAAAAATATATTACAAAATGACTGCCTTTTTCAAGTAAACTGTCAGTATCCGAACCATCACTGGAATATCAGAGCAAAGACTCAAACGAATTCTAAACGCGCAATTAACTGAGCATAGGACTGAAGAACATCACGAAGAGCGGGTGGGTACAAATAAATTTTGAGCCTTTATCCTTTGTTTCTTGAACCGTGAACCAGGACATGTTATAACCCTTAAAAGTCCTAGCTGAAGCATGGGTTAGTTCGAAAGCATACTGTTACAAAAGGGATCCTGACTCCTGAAGGTCCGTTACAAATCCCGAGTTGATATAACATCTTTGCAAAATTCTATTTTTTCTAATAAAAAAAACTGCATTTTCAAAACTTCAAGACAGACGTAAGCTTTGCATTCTTAAAATAACATTGTTTGCATATGACTATTTATTCAGCAGCAGAGAAATTCACATGACGAATATCTAGTGGAAAAAAAACCTTCTCAATAAAAAGGATCACCTCAAGTGGAAAAACACTTCCAACCAAGGGGCACGACATGATCATTGTCCATCATTTGGGGTAGCCAAGTCAAGATTCAAGGAATCTCTCAAAGAGGCCAGATAGCCAGGGGCAGATCTCCATCTGAATCACTTGGGGAATTGGGCATGAATTCCAGCAACGAATCTTGGAGGATCAAACAAACATCTTTTGGTAGTGTGGCAACACTTACTACTATGGACAGTGACAATTCTCCATACCCGGTGAACGTGGACAAAGTCAAAAAATACTACGCATGAATAAAGACCCGCTAGGTTGATACACCTAGGTAAAACAAGGGCGTCCCGGCGAACCAAAAGGTTCGGGAAAAAGTTAGGGATAAAAACAAAAAAGATTTGTACACCCGGCAAGTCGAAAACCTGAAAAGGCGGCTTGGGCAAAAAAGGGTATCCCGGTGGACTAAAAATCTGAAAAGACAGCCCAGGCAAAAGTTAGGGATTAAAGCGTATGACTATGTCCAGTCATCTCGTCACTTGCCTATCAGTAGAAGACTTATCATTTCGACCGGCAGTTACCAAGCACCTCATAAGTTGGGATAACACTCAATCCACAAGGCCTCCGCAGGCACTTTATCCAGCAGGTACAGGGGCAGAAAAGTCTTGATACAAAGTCATTGTCATATCCTCAGCATGCATCCCAGTAACATACACTCCCCACAGAGTAAAAGGTATCTAAAAACATTGAGTCTCCCTAAGCAGAGTTCATCTATCACCAACAATGGAAGACTATCCCCAGTCGAGTTTATTTCTTCCACAGACAGTAATTCATCCCCAGTCGAGTTTTATAACCATGAGCAGTTTATAAAGCCATCTCCCGAATATAGTTTATTTCTCTGAATACAGAAGCTCAATCCCCGACAGAGTTTATCCCTTCAGCTATGAAAGCTTCTCTCTCCAACGGAATTATTCCCCCGCAAAGTTGTTCTCAAGCAGAGTCTCTCCTCGACAGAATATCCGTAAACAAGGGGAAAATCCCCAACATAGTCATCTCTGGTTCACCATCCCCAATGGAAGTAGAAGAATAACTTTTTCTATGACGGTCAGGAACTCAATTTCCGTTACTCTCCAGCAGCGGTCAGGGATTTATTTTCCCACTCGGATATGTCACAATAGTATTTCATGTTCATATATCATGACGTGCGCATACACATTGCATACATCATAGTCTCATTTATTTTGAGAACATCATCATACAATGCATGTCATGCATCATATACGATTAATCATGTGCCTTTTCAGGAAAGATGGTTATCATTAACAACTTCCAGCAAGTTCAAGATTAGCTCCGGAAACTAAACAGACTTTACACGGGTTCGTCATGAAGCAATCGTTCTCGAGTTTCTCCTAAACGCGGCTTCACACGGGTTTATCCTAAAAAATCTTACATGGGTCCTTTCTCATACATTTCCCCCTGAAGTTTTACACGAACTTATCACAAGGTAACCTTACCCAGGTTCCTCCTGAAGTTTTACATGAACTTATCCCAAGGTAACCTTACCGAGGTTCCTCCTGAAGTTTTACATGAACTTATCATAAAGTAACGTTACCCATGTTCCTCCTGAAGTTTTACATGAACTTATCATAAAGTAACCTTACCTAGGTTCCTCCTGAAGTTTTATAAGAACTTATCCCAAGGTGACCTTACCCAGGTTCCTTCTGAAGTTTTACACTGACTTATCCCAAAGTAACCTTACCCAGGTTCCTCCTGAAGTTTTACACGAACTCATCCCCAAGTAACCTTACCCAGGTTCCTCCTGAAGTTTTACACAAACTTATCTCAAAGTAACCTTACCCAGGTTCCTGCCGCAGTTTTACCCAAACTCCTCACAAAGCAACCTTACCTAGGTTCCTTCTCGGTTCAGATGCAGTTTTACCCAAACTCCTCACAAAGCAACCTTACCCAGGTTCCTTCTCGGTTCAGATGCAGTTTTACCCAGACTCCTCACAAAGCAACCTTACCCAGGTTCCTGCCGCAGTTTTACCCAAACTCCTCACAAAGAAACCTTACCCAGGTTCCTTCTCGGTTCAGATGCAGTTTTATCCAAACTCCTCAAGAAGCAACCTTACCCAGGTTCCTTCCCAAATGCCCTACTATCCGGGTTCCTTCTCCTAACCTTACCATCCAGGTTTCTTTTCTCTTATCTCCAGACAGTAGTCTACAACACTGTAAGACCTGGATCTGATCGAACACGATCAGTTTCACCTTTCCCCAGTAGGTCGTGACGCAGCCTATACACGACTAGATAGAAGTTCATTTTCATCTCCTTGACTAAGAGATGATTCCCCAGTAGATTAACGGACAACTGAAGCTCCTAAAATTCTATTTCTCCCAAGACAGATACCAACATTCCTCAGCAAATTCCTCCTCAATGACAGGAACAGGAATTCTCATCAAAGGAATATCTCGAGAAATCAACATCCTCTAGATGGCATCTTTAAGCCCATCTCCGACGATTCTTCGTCATATCTTTCGGATGGCATCTTTAAGCCCATCTCTGGTGACCTTCTGTCATCTCCTCCAAATGGCATCTGTAAACCCATTCCCGATACTACCTACATAGTCAAGCATCATTACATACGAGTGAAAATTTCTGGGCACTCAAGTGTTCAATCATCTTCCACCTTCAGATCACGAAAGGCAGACGAGTCAATCTAAATCTTCAGGTTTAAGAAGATTGAACAAGGGCAACTGTTGTACCCCAAAATTTGTTCTCTTTTCATACACGCATATTATTGGTTTTATGGATATGGAATAAAGGTATATTTATCAAGCTTCTTCAGGTTACAAGTGACGTTTATTTCGTCAATGGATATTCTTAGAGTATTTTTCGTGCTGAAGATCAGTTCGTTGTTTTGCAATGATTCGGGGTTCAAAGATTCACAAGTCCAACCCGGCGCGTCATATTCAAGTGTTCTTTCGCCAAGATATCTCTAATAACGTATTCTCAAATTCAGGTTCGGCTCAAGAGTCAATTCTTTAAAGAAGGTCTCCGAATGTGTGAGTTTTCTCGGAGAAATATGGTGAAAAGTGTGCTGAGAGTGCAGTTTTTACGCACTAAAAAAATTCATAACTTGAAGATCGTGGCCCATTTTGAACCCGTTCCAGTGGCCAAAATTTTGTCTTGACGTTATCTACATTTTCATCTCTCACGGCTGGAAGCCAATTTCGATTAGAAGGTCTTCAAAAATGCGTATTTATCAAGTATTTTCGTACAAAAAATTTGTGACAGAAGTTTATTTGCGTCGTGTTCAGAAAATCATAACTTGGTCGATTCTCATCGTATCGAGCTGGTTCCAGTGCCAAAATTTCACAAATTGAGTTGACTACATTTTCACAAGAGGTACCGAGTTCGAACGATATCCAAAAGGCCTTCATTTTTTACCCAGAGTGCATGTGACGCGCCAAAAATCCTGAATGCTGAATATTATTTCATCTGGGCCGAAACTTCGAAAATTCATAACTCGGTCAATTTTTATCGGATCGGGCCCATCTTTTTACACAAGGTCACTGACTCAGAGATCTACAACTTTGCTTCAAAAGTAGAGACCGAATTATGCTCCGATCAATACCAGTTTTTTATTGAAGAACATGTCAGAGTCGACACTGGAGCCCAAAATAAGTTTGTCTGAGCTGAAACTTCAAAAATTCATAACTAATTCACCGTTTATCCGATTTAGCCCATTTTCGGACAGGAGTTATTTATTGATGTCCACTACATTTTGTTTTCACATTTCAATTTCAAAAACTGCACTTAATCCTCTGCAATTTTGCCTAGAACGTGACGGACTCAAGTGAATATTGGAGGCCCAATTGCACATTCAAAGCCCATATTTTTGCTCTAATTTTTTATTATATAATCTCATTATTTTCACACAAAGAAAGGGAGACAAAAAAAAACCTTTGCCACAACGCTGTCAGAATATCAAATTCTTTCAAGAATCCTAAAACCTTGAAATCCTTATTACAAACCCCCATCTCACTACAAACAAGACATCCCTGTTACAAACCCACATCTCACTACTTCTCCCGTAAGGGTAAGACTGACTTGATCTCCATGATCAAAAGGACATAGAAGCATTCATCTCACTACTTCTCCAGTAAGGGTAAGGCTGGTTTGATCTCCATGATCAAAAGGGTATAATCATTCATACATGCCATATCGGTTTTAACGTTAAATTTTTTTGATATATTTGCTTTATTTGTATTTCATAATATATAGTAATTTATTTAATGTGTTCATGAGATTCAACACTGTAGATTTAGACAGTGTCCCATGCAGGTTCATTACAGAACGTTGAGGCTAAAACATTAATGGCCAAAATAGAACAACCAACCAATGTATGACGAGGTACACATCCTGAGAAGGTTAAGGGCGTGGGTTCAACAACCATCCCTATTGGTATTGGTTTATATTTCTGCCTTTTTATTTTCAGTCCAAAATAATTATGTATCTGCAAAAGCCTTATAATAGCTAGGACTTTAAACTTTCTTGCTTTTAATTCCGCAAACTATAAACTGCTTATATGTATGTTAATAGGATTGTATGGAAAGACTAATTGAAAATTAAAAACAGTAGATCACCTTAATTGTGCAAAGATTAAATAACTGAAAACAAACACATGCACATGCTCACTCTTAGGGTATGCCTCACTTGGTTGCCTCGGAAAACAATGGTCATGTCCCTCAAACGTAGGGATATCTTAGCAAAAGACCCTCAATCTAAAAGTCATCATAAAGATCATAGTCCCTTAACGTCCCTTGAAGTTGCCTACGGTATATGATCTTGTCCCTCGATGTTGCCTACGAATATATGATGACAGTCCCTTCGAAATGCTAAGGTATCCTTACATGTTGCCTTCAATGACCATCACGTCCCTTTCGATAGTCCCTCAAATTCCAACGACAGTGCTACCTACTCACTAATAGTGGGATAGTGTTGTCTAAAGGAAACAAGAACAAAAACGATCTTTTTTCGAGTAGGTAGATGCTAGTAGGTACTTGCTCAAAATCAAACTTTTCTACACTTACACACTTTTCAAACAAAGTTTTCAAAAACACTTTGTAACATTCTTGAGGACTGATACAAGGGTTAAAACGAAGTAAAACAAAAACTTTTCAAAACACACAAACACAGAAGCAATTTTTAAAATGATGAGCAAGTACCTAAGAGCCCGTAGAAAATTACGGATAGAAAGGGTGCTAATACCTTCCCTTTCTATAATCTACCCCCCGTACTCAGAATATCTCGAAAAAGGAATTTTTCTCTGCTTTTTTCCTTTCCGGTTGGATAAAATAAAAGTCGGTGGCGACTCTTGCTTACCGCGACATTTTGCGAACAAAAAATGCAAACTAGTATTAACAGTCGGTTCTACCACTGTATCACACATATGGTCCAGGTTTCGCGCAGTCGGTCACTAGCATGATATTCTCATCCGGAAAGTCAAAGTTCATAGACTGATAATCATCAACAGCTTGATGGGCCAAATGATCTACTAATACACTTCCTTTGATGGCCTTTTGCATTGTGTATTAAATATCGTACTCAATCAAAATCCTCTGCCATCTAGCTATCCGTCCAGAAAGAGCGGGTTTCTCGAAGATGTACTTGATAGGGTCCGTCTTAAAAATCAGAAGAGTTGTATGAGTCAACAAATACTGTCTTAGCCTGTGAGCAACCCATGCCAGAGCACAGAAAGTTTTCTCGAGCAATGAATATTTAGTTTCACAGTCGGTAAACTTTTTGCTCAGGTAGTATATAGCATGCTCTTTTTGGCCAGACTCGTCATGTTGGCCAAACACACACCCCATAGAATTCTCTAGCACCGTCAAGTATATGATCAAGGGTCTTCCTTCAACTGGAGGCATGAGGATAGGAGGTTCTTGCAGATATTCTTTGATTTTGTCGAAGGCATCCTGACATTCATCATTCCATTCGACTACTTGTTCTTTCTTTAAAAGTTTTAAGATTGGGTCACAAGTAGGAGTTAAGTGAGATATGAAGCGGGCGATGTAGTTAAGACGAACCAAGAATCCTATAACCTCCTTTTCAAAGTGGGGGACTGGCATTTCTTGGATGGTCTTTACCTTGGCAGGATTGATTTCGATGCCTTTACTACTGACAATAAAACCTAGAAGTTTTCCATATCGTACTCCGAATATGCACTTAAAAGGGTTCAGCATCAGCTTACAGAGAACCTGTCTAAACTTGAAAATGCAACTAACAAGTATAACTTTCAAAAGCTACAGGCTAGGGATTAGCACAAGATTTTTGGGCACCAAAATCTAAAATCTAACTAGTCAGGATTAACAATTTCAACATACAGGTAGTGAGGATTGAAAGTTAGGGAATGGTCAACTTCCTAAATGGGATATCTACATTTTTCTTTTATTGGTATGTACAAATGATATTTAAATGAAAGAGTTCCAAGTTTAGAGAGAACTTACCTCTTGAAGTGCTTAATCGAAAGAGTTGTAGGTGACTTCTTTGGTGGTGGAGGGAGCTTCGCTGGAATCTTCCTGAAGCTAGTTCAGTTACTGCTTGGTTTGGGTAGTCATTGAATCGAAAGAGAGTATATGATGATGATGAGTGAATCAAAGGTTATTACGCTACAGTTTAGGGGAATTGAATCGAAAGGTACACTACTGAGGGTTTTTGTGAAAGAAAAAAATCTTAGAGTTTTGAAGGTTTGAGAATGTTGGAGAGTTTGAGAATATTGGAGAGTTTGAGAATACTTGACAGTTTGAGTGCTTAAAGATTTTTATGATTTTTCTCTCTAGCAAAAATCTGGCCGCTTCTCTTTGTCAATGGTTTCTCTATTTATAGAGAAAATGTTTGGGAGTTTAAACAAAGATGTGGATTGGCTGAAACATGAATATTAAGTTATGTCAGATTTTCCAAGATCCCAAGGTGAAGTACTAAAGTTGTTGGTTAAAAGGGGCTGACTTCCCTGACTTATGGTGAAGTACAAACAGGATTTAAGCAAAGCATGGGCTTAGGACAGGATTTGTACTAGCAAGTTCATTTTTATAAAAAAAACTTATGGACAAAGGCTTAATCACCTGGACAATAACTTAATCCAAAATGTAAGCAATTTAATTGTGGAGTGAAATACAAGCATTAAGGCCTGTAAAGTAAGATCATGTAGCATTGCCCATAGATTTGATCAGTGTTCTTTCAAAATCCTATTTTTCACTTGTGTCGAAGAGTTCTAGAAATGTACTAAAGAAGACTGCTTCGAAGGGAGCAAAATGCCCAAATGAAGCTTACGAATTAAACTTGCATCGAAGGAGATTTCCTGCCCAAATGAAGTACGTAACCCCAACTTTTATTTGAAGGAGGCCAGAAAGCCAAACGAAAGATGCATGCAGTAAGTTTGAATGTGCAATCGAAGGATGCCAAAAGGAGGCTTTTTGCCTTGGAATCGAAGGAGGCTACAGGAGGATTTTTGCCTTGTGACTTCATTCCAACATGCAAAAGATCTATGTTCGAACGAAACTTGCATGAAGGGAACCAACATGTCCAAACAAAAGGTGTGACCAGTAGCTTGTACTGAAGGAACCACATGCCCAAATGAAAGGTGTGACCAGTAGCTTGTACTGAAGGAACCATATGCCCAAATGAAAGGGGTGACCAGTAGCTTGTACTGAAGGAACCACATGCCCAAACGAAAGGTGCATGTAGGAGGCCAAAATGTCCAAATTCGAAAGAGGCATATAGGAGGAAAAAAGTGAAAATCGAAGGATGCTAAAGGGGAGCCTTTTTCCTTGGAATCGAAGGAGACTACAGGGGGATTTGTGCCTTGTGAATTCAAACCAATGTGTCAGAGGCCCACACCCAGTCGAAGGATGTAAGCCAAACTTGCATTGAAAGAGGCCAAAAGGCCAATCGAAGGAGCTGAATCGAAGAACACTTGTTTTTTCTCCAAATTTTGTCAAACTATTATTTTTATCTGTTTTCTCCCTTTTTGACAGTTTCCTTTTAATCTTGGTACTGGAAAATCCCAATATACTTGTGCAAGCTTGAACCTAGAGAATCCTTGTGAGAAAGGCCTTGAAAAATGAGAGGGCAAATTTTGGGGTACAATACAAGACATTTATTACTTAAGCAATAGGAAATATATTTCTTAAGCAAGAAGTTTGCAGAGTGAAATTCAAGGTACTCTTTGCTTGAAAAGACGTGTTGTGCACTAGCTTGGGCTGCCAGATTCCTGAGACAATATATGTTGACACATACCACCTACTTGATACACAAGATGGATCCTATCAAGTACATTTTTTAGAAGCCAGCTCTCACAGGCAGGGTATCCCTTTGGAAGATGATTTTGAATGAATATGACATCCAATATACTACTCAGAAAGCCATCAAGGGTAGTGTATTAACAGACTATCTAACTCACCAACATGTGGATGATTATCAGCCGATGAAGTTTGAATTCCTAGATGAAGACATCGTGTATATCAGGGATTACAACATTCCTGGCCCAGAAGAAGGACCCGAAGCAGGATCATGATGGACGATGGTGTTTGATGGTGCCTCAAATGCTATGGGAAATGGTGTTAGAGCCGTTATTAATTCTCCCAAAGGCTTTCATATTCCTTTCACATCCAAAATTTATTTTGATTGCACCAACAACATGGAAGAATATGAAGCTTGTATTTATGGGATTGAGGCTGCAATTGATTTGTGAATCAAGTTTCTAAAAGTCTATGGAGACTCAGCTCTTGTGATTATCCAGATTAATGGAGATTAGGAGACTCGTCACCCAAACCTAATCCCCTACAGAGAACATGTTATGGAGTTGATTCCTTACTTTGAAGAGATCACGTTTGAGCATATCTCAAGGAAAAAGTAATCTTGCAGATTCTTTGGCTAGTTTTTCGTCCATGTTTAAAGTGAAGTGGGCTAATGATGCGCCTTCGATCACTATTATGAGTGTGGATGAGCCGACATTTTTTTTGAAGCTGAAGTGGAATTGGATGGTAATCCATGGTTTCATGATATCAAGAGGTACCTTGAGACTCAAGAGTATCCTGAAGAGGTGTCTGTCACAGACAAGAAATTTTTTAGAAGAATGTCAGCCAAATTTATTCTCAACAATGGTGTGTTGTACAAAAGAAGTCATGATGGTATGTTGCTTAGATGTGTGGACAAGAATGAAGCAGTAAAATTATTAAAGAGATGCATGAGGGTGCCTTAGGGACTCACTCCAGTGGACATACCATATCCAAAAAGATTTTGCGAGCTGGTTATTATTGGTCCACCATGGAAAACGATTGGTATAACCACGTCAGAATTTGCTACAAGTGCCAAGTGTCTGATGATAAAGAGCATGTTCCTCTTGTTCCTTTGAATGTCTTGACCTCTCCGTTTCCCTTTGCAATGTGAGGCGTTGATATGAATTGAAAGATTAAGCCTATTGTTTTCAATGGTCATTGTTTCATTCTGGTTTCCATAGACTACTTCACCAAGTGGGTCGAAGTTGCATCTTATGCAAATGTTACCAAGCAAGTTCTTACTCGCTTCATCAAACACAACATCATTTGTCAATATGGGGTTCTCGAGAAGATCATTATAGATAATGGGTTGAATCTCAACAATAAGATGATGAAAGAGTTGTGTGAAAGTTTCAATATTAAGCACCACAATTCTTATTTGAATCGTCCGAAGATGAGCAACATTGTTGAAGCGGCCAATAAGAACATCAAGAAGATTATGCAAAAAATGGTGGTAACTTACAAAGACAGACATGATATGTTTCCCTTAACTTTGAGTGACTATCGTACTTCAGTACGTACTTCAATTGGGGCTACCCTGTTCTCACTTATCTATGGAATGGAAGCAGTCTTTCCTGTGGAAGTAGAGGTTCCTTCTCTGAGGATTCTGAAAGATGTTGAGCTTGATGAATCTGAATGGGTACAAAACTGGTTAGGTCAGTTGAACCTCATCAATGAGAAAATATTATTGGTTGTGTATCATGGTCAGGTGTACCAAAAGAAGATCAGAAGAGCCTTTGACAAGAGGGTGCATCCTCAGAGCTACCAAGTTGATGACCTGGTTCTGAAAATAATTATTCTTCCTCAAGGTGACCCTAAGGGAAAGTTGACTCCGACTTATGAAAGACCATTTGTTATAAAGAAAGTATTCTATGGTGGATCCATGATGCTTACAACTATGGATGGTGAAGACTTACCACTCCCTGTGAATGCAGACGTTGTTAAAAAATACTTCGCATAAAATAGACCCGCTGAGTTGACTGGCTCAAGCAAAAAAGGGCATCCCAGTGAACCACAAAAAATGAATAAAAGGTTCAGACAAAAATTAGGGATAACAAAGAAGAAGTGGAAGGAATAAAAAAGAACAATAAGTACACCCGCTAAGTTGAAAACTCGAAAGGTCGGCTTAGGCAAAAAGGGTATCCCGGTGGATTGAAAACCCGAAAGGGAGATCGAGGAAAAAGTTAGAGATTTAAAGTGAATGACTACGTCTAGCATCGGATCTTTTATTTCATACACTACTACAGTTGGTCACCCAAAGGGTAGAATCGATCTAGTCATCTTCTTCAGAAAGCAGAGTGATGATAGCATTAAGGTCATAAGGGTTATAGCATAATCAGAACCTGATAGATATCCATTTTCACATTGCCATTTTGTAACACTCTTTTGTTTTGATTTTTCAATTACCTCTTTCTAGGAATTTCTTCCTGATGTAAATACCTATTTGTAGGCAAACTTCAATCAATAAAAACTTCTTTTTATCCAAAAAGCTTGCTTTATTTTCGTTTACTGTTTTGTTTGCAAAAAGATGTTTGATACTTTTTTATAAACAATTGCATTTGAAAATTTGATGGTTTTGCACAGCAAGATAAATAAAATACAAATATTACTCTTAAGTTTGTTTGTAGCCCGGTTGGTGGACAAAGTAGTCATGTTATACCTAGGGTACATTTGATGAAATTTGTTTTGCCGAAACTATCGTTCACTTGTTCATGTGTAATTTGCCAATACCAAAATGACATCTTTCAAAAATGACTATGGTACCTCGAGCTTGGGTCATGTCCCCTACAACACTGAAGTTTCTACTTCTCCCTAAGAATCTTCCCCAAGAAAAGGGATTGTGTCTAAAGGTTTGGCTGATTGAAATTCTTGGATGATTCCCGAGTGAAACTTGAAGTTTTCTTCTCCCCGGCATCTCCAAGTGAAGATTCCTTGTTTGATAGTTTGTGATTGATGGGATCTTTTGATAAAGAATCTACATCCCCAACAGATATGTGATTTTGTTGTGTTCATGGGAAAATGTCTATTCCCCGAAGCTAATATATCTTATTCTCCAGCCGGGAGTACCGATTGAGAATTTTCTTATTCCCCTGTAGAGTTGCCTTTGAGGATTTCTTTTATTCCCCGACAAAGTCACTTTATGAAGATTTTTTATTCAAGAATTCTCGCGTCTCCTCAGCGGAAGCTTATCTTGAGACTCTTTATGCTGAGAATCCTCTCTCATCCACCGGACAAGTATGTTTGAGAATTTTTCGATCTTCCCAAGATGAGTCATGTTGAAGCTTATATCACTCCCTAGAAGAGGCTATTTTCTGAGATCTCCAGCTCAGGATCTGTTATCTCCCCAGCTAAGTTACCTTGTTTGAGATCTCTTACTCAGGAATTTTCATTTCCCCAGCTGATCCATTTCATTGAAAGTTCTTATTCAAGTATTATTGTTTTTTCCCAGTAGAGTTTGATTATGGATGTTGATAAGTGTCATATCCCTAGAGGAGTGCGCTATCAGGACTTCTTATCCAAGCTTTCTCGAATCCCCGACATGCTCATTCTTTTTGAAGAATGTTTCTAAATCCCCAGTTGTGTTTCTTACGCCAAGATTACCTCATCTCCAACAAGAGTTATGTGCATAAGTTCTCTTATCTTTAGCTCGAATCCTTATATTCCCAGCAGTATAAGTCTCTTTCATCCACAGGCTAGAGGTTGACAATTTATTACCCAAGTAGTTAGAGGTGAATATTGATTCCCTGCAGGCCACATATTACTGGTGTCTTCCCCAGTAATGTCCAATTTGCATTTGGCATCCCTTATCAGAGTTTACAGTTTCAATCTGATATTCTCCTGAAGGGTTTGCAATTTATTTTTGAAACTCCCCTCAGGATTTGTAGTATGTATTTATGGGTTACTCCGCTTGTTACTCCCTATAAAGTTTCATCTTTTTAAGGGCTTATATCCACCGGTTCCTTGTATCTTATTTTCTCCAGTAAAATCATGCATCATCGCATTGCATCCTCAAAGTATATTGTTTCCATTCCCTTTTGGAACATTACTCCATGAAAAAATAATAATAATAATTCAAACATGCATTGAAATATAAGCTATTTTTGTTTCTATTTTCCCTAGTGGATTTGATTTAAAAAACTTTGGATTATATCCCTAACGAGGTTGCTTTATCCTCAAAATTCTGATTTTCACCCGTACAAGTATCCTTTTGATGTAACCAATTAAGTGGTTGAGTGTCTATTCACTATCTTTGGTAATGTTCCAGTTTTACCCTGGCACAATTTTCTCGGGTTCATTCTTTACTACCCATGTTGGTTCACTTCAATGTATATTGGTATACTTTTTTAATACTATTCTTACCCTGATATTCATTTTCATCCTAGTTTTATCTAGTTTCTATTAGGTCGAGTTTTATCTCGTTACTCGTGCGTGCAATCCAGTTTTATCCTGGTACTCATCTTTGGATTAGTCTTATCTAGTCTTCTTGAGTCGAGTTTGCTACTAGTTTTTAAGTCTCATCTTTGGACCAGTTTTATCTAGTCTTCTTGAGCCGAATTTGTACTCGTTATTTGTCTCTTTTATTCCTTGGGTTCGTTCAGCATTGTCTATTATCTACCCTCGTTTGAGACCAGCTGGTGTCTTGTGAAATACACGCACTTTCTGTCACCTTGCTATAAGACCCAATTTCTACTGTTGTCCTATTGAGTACTTTTTCAGAGTCTAGTTTTATCTAGTTCCTATTAGGTCAAGTTTTGTCTCGTTGCCTTGTTTACACACCAGTTTCCACCTGGCACATTCTTTATAGTACTTCTGGAGGCCGAGTTTTATCTCGATAACCTCTACTCGATCCCACCAGCGTTTAGCTAGCGTGCTAATGGTATAAGTTCAGTTTCATATGTCCTTTGTTGATCGAGACCAGTTTATTTCTGGTGTACCAGTTCGGATCCATTATCTATTTGTATCTTTCGAGTCTAGTTTTATCCAGTCTTCTTGGGTTGAGTTTTATCTCATTATTGCAATTTGTGTTCTAGTTTCATACTGGCACATCCTTTTAGAGACTAATATCCATTAGTTCTCTTGGATTAGGTCTAATCTTTAATTGGCTTACCTGTTGAGTCCAATCTCTACTTGGCTCGTCGATTAAATCTGATTTCCACTTTGTACATCTCTTCAGTCCAATATCATCTGACACTCTTTGGTAAGATTTAGTATTCACTAGTCTTCCCCTCTGTCACCCAGTTTTCTTGGTATCATCCATACAAAAATACAATTACCCTTGTTACTTTACTCTCTTATTCAAGAGTGTAAATTTTTAGATTCTTTTGGTATTTAATCCTCTTCCACCTCGAACGCTCAAAAGCTGTCATTTTTTCTCACTTATCAGGTTTAAAAAGATTGAATAGGGGAAATTGTTGCACCCCAAAAATTACCCTCTTGTTTTTAGAACTTTAAAGGATTATGTTTTATCATATGCATTCATACATTGTGATAGGATTAAGGTATTTTGGTTCTCATGTTTTTCTACAAAGCCATAAAAGGAAGTTGTGTTGACAATCAGTGCAAGAAGGGTATCATGCCCTAAACCTTTGAGTTACTCAAGCTACAAGGGTTTCTCATACCTCAAGACATCTTAATTGTCTCTTTGATTCATCAGAAGTTTGAAATTTCAAGTGTTGATTCTTGATCACTATTCTCTTACGCATCTCTTGTGATTAGAGTTTCAGTCAGATGAAGTGTTTGATTTTTGTGTGGGCCAAATTTGTGAAGCAATGTCCTTTAATTTTTATATTAGACATCTTTGTTCAAATAAATTCTCATCATGTTCCTTGGAATTAGGGTTTTGAGACTGGATCACCATCTCCTAGCACAAAGAGCCAGAATTAGGGTTTTTGATTTAAACATGAAATCTTTGACTTTTTGGGCAAGACTTGATTCCATGCTTCTCTGCATGTTTATAAGCACCTATGATTGAATAATTAATCATCAATATTGATTGGAAGTGGTTCAATTGATCAATTGAGGGTAAAACAGTCATTTTAGCCAAAGTCAGCAAAAGTCAATTGTTGACCAAGTGGACTTTTGGTCAACACTCAATTCAACATCCACATTTTCATGTTACATGATCATTGATGAAATAAAATCAAGAGAATTGTTGAATTTGGAGATGGCTTGTCCAATAAGTCATTTGGACTTTTGAAATTTTCTAAGTGTCCATAGTACTAAATCTTGAATGATCATAATTTCCTCATTTTTATTGGAAAAATGAAAACTTTACATGTTTAGAAAGAGGAGAAAAAGTTCTTTAACTTTGTCCTTGTGAGCCCAAGTCCAAAAAGTGAAGTGAAAAAGTTATTTATCTTGGAAAATTCTTGACACTTAGCAAAATTTTCCAATATGTGCTTAAGGTCTGATTCTTCATGGCCGTTTTTTAGGGTTTGAATAGATTCAATTAAAAAAGTTGTCAACATTAAAATTAAAGTTTGAAGTCTCCTTTACAATTTTGGTTCAAGAATCATTCATTTGGTTCAGTGTAGGATGGTGTAATACGGTGGGAGAACTGACTTGTTTTGCATTTTACTGCAAATATTGTGGATAGCAAGAGTCGCCATCGACTTTTATTTTATCCAATAAGTAAAGGGTGAAAAGAACAGGAAAGACCTTGAGATTTTTGAGTTCGGGGGGTAGGTTATGAAAAGGGAAGGTGTTAGCACCCTTTTCATCTGTAGTTACCTACGGGCTCTTAATCGCTAGCTCACTTTTTGAAAATTGCTTTGTGTATTTGAAAACATTTTGAAAAGTTGCCAATGTAAGGCAAAAAAATTTTAGTGATTCTTGTATATGTCCTCGAGAATGCATACACAATGTTTGTTTGAAAATGTTTAGTGAAAAGTGTGATTGTGTAAAAATGTTTTGTTTTTTATGAGCAAGCGAATAAGATCTACCCTTACTCAAGGCCATTCTTGTATTTTCATCCTCCTTTAGATAGTGTTATCCATACCATTAGTTAGTAGTAATCCCTATAATTGGATGTTAAGGGACAGGTAAGGCTCATCGTACAGTCATTGAAGGCAACTGGTAAGGACGCTTTAGCAATTTTTGTTAAGGGACTAGATCATTTACCGGAAGGCAGCATAGAAGGGTCATCAGGGGACTATGATCTTTATATCAAGGGACTTTGCTAAAGCATCCCCACATTTGAGGGACATGACTGTTTATTTTCCGAAAGCAACAAGGGAGGTTACCCTAGAGGTGCGAGTATGCGAGTGATTTGTATTCAGTTATTTTAATATTTGCATTAGGGTTAGCTATCTATAAGTGTTTGTTGGCAGCAATTTTGGTAAAACAGTACTTTGGTAATGTTTTGCTTAATGTATTGACATTTGAAGTAAATCATCTCAACTGATTTTGAATGATGTCAAAGCAGATGTCTTGACATATGCCTTCTGATCTGAATGTGTTTTCAGATTTTATGTTTCCTGTTTTTAAGCGCGCCTTATTTAGGTTTTGTGGTTTATAACTTGCGAAAAATATGGAGGAATATTTTCGATCTATCTTATCTTTATGGTTTATATCTTGGCCTTCTTTCATGGAGATATTCAAGGGATTCAATATATTGAAATATTTGTTTTTCAGCCCAAGCCCATAGAGAAGTTATTGCGCCTTTATAAGGACTTGCATCCTTATTCGTGCAACTGCAAGAATTGAATAAAAACATATTCTTTGTGTTTAAAAGGTCTGAATCTTTTAATTGTAATACACTCTAGTAAAACACAAGCATCACACCAACTTTCTCATTTTGTCAAAATTGCCTCAAATACCCTCTAACGGCTTCAGGACTAAAAAGACACTCCTACCCTCACTCTACTCACTCTTTATAAGCAGTCTCTCTTCATTCATTCCACACACACGCAAAGCTCAACTCTCTCTCTCTCTCTCTCTCTCTCTTTCTCTCTCTCTCTCTCTCTCTCTCTCTCTCTCTCAAGTCAGAATTTTCTTCTTCAATTTTCTCTCAATCTCCTTGCTCAAGTTTCAATTCTTGCTCGATTCTACTATTTTGAAGTTAAAAGAAGAAGATTGGTTGGGTTTTTCTTGCTTCAGAAATGAAGGAATTTGTGAATTTATTTTTCACACTTGAGGTATGTTCCTTTAAACTTCAATTTACAATTTCAGCTTGCATTTCTGTTATAGATCTTGTTCATGATGCATTAGCTGGACGGGCAATAGGTCTGAAGCATGTGATTGTGTGAATTAAAGTTTGAATTGTGTTTTCAATTTCTCTGCAAGTTGTATGAATTTCATGTTCTAGTGGCTTTGTGCTTGAATTTCTTTCTGATCTTGCATCATCTAAAAAATCCATGAGCATCACATGAATCCTTGTAGTTTTGTAAGCAACTTTGGTGTTTGAATCGTTCAATTCAGTTGTAAATTGAAAGAGAAATCCGGATCTGAAAATCGTATGATAAATCTGTTTTGAGCATGTTCATGACTTCTTGCAATCAGTGATTTACGCGCCTTATTTTCTCTATGATTTGTGCTTCATTTTAAGAAATTGTTCATGCTTTTGTATTCTACACACTTTGATATTTACATTTTCACATCATGCATTTTTATTGAAAAATGAGGGAGATATGATGCTATGAACATCACTTGTTAGCTCTGAGTTTCGCGCTAGGGTTTTGGCTCTGTAATAGGGATGATGATTTGTCGAATTTTGAATGAGCATGCTTAAGGGCTTTTCGTAGCGCATTTTTCATACAATAGGTGTAGTAGATCCCTTTCTATTTTGACTTTTAGTTTATTTTAATCGTTTTCTTCAATTTAATTTTAATAGTTTCATCCATTCAAAAATTGTCAAAAAAATACTTTAGGCTTTATTTTCAGTCTATTTTCATATTTTGAATTTTATTTTATCTTTTCTTTTTATCATTTTTAGATAATTAATTAATTCATAGAATTTAATTAGTTGTTTTAATCACCTTTTAGGGTTTTGATTTAATTTTCCATTTTTCATCAACCTAAAAAATCCACAAAAATTGTTATGACCTTCTTTTTTAGTCTACTTCATGAAAATAATTGTCTTATTTTTATAAAAATTCGTGACACTCTAAATAAATCAATTGCTTAGTTGTGTCATTCTTTTTGCCAATTTTGTTACACTTTGAAATAATTTATGTTTTAGTTTTTTCTCTTACGCTAAAATTCCAGTAAAATATGTTCAATGATCCTTAGATATTAAGATAATTTTTCATGATTTTTAATTTGATTTACAATTAAGTTTGCTTGTTTATAAAATTGTGGAAGTTAATTGTTGTTTTTGGTCCTTCTTCTTGTTTAAGCCTAAAGAAACATTTTAGTTCTCTAACTTCCTCTGCTTCTAAAAATCAAAGAAAATTTGTTTAAATTTCTTGGATGGATTGAGATCATGAAAACCGTTTTTATTAAATATTAATATTTGATCTCTTATTTTCTCAATTTATTTTTCAAAACTTATCTAGTTCAAGCACTTTGCTAACTAGTCTCAATGTTTTCCTTTTGAAACCAAGTCTCCATCTCAATCCAAGGACTCTAAACCCGATTTATGACTTTTATAAGTCTTTAGGAAGTTAAGTTTAAATTGTTCATTTTTATAAGTTGTTTTCCTATTTTTAACCTAATTTTGACTTAGAAGTATGCATAGGAGTTTGTCTTGACTAAAATGTTTGTATTTGGTGACTTATGTGTATAGTTTTAGGTCAATACTTTGTGAATGATATGATACTGACCTTTGCTTGTCTCTCATGGTCTTCTCTCTTATATTGCTTTGGGTGAAATCTTCTCCCATTGTTTGTAATGCTTGAATAATTTTTCTTAGATGCCTTATTCTACTGACTTGCATGTATTACATCATATAATCATGCCCCCGCTTCATCTATATCCTTTCTTGAGTTTCATTTTCCTTTAGGGACATGATAGGATATGTTATTGACCTAATTTTGAACTAGCCTTTGTGTTTGTCTAAGTGATGATGCTTTAGGGATGATTAGAAGTATTAGAGTGTGTTAACATGGTGTGCTTGCCTCTGACTTCACTTTTATTTGACACTTCGTGCCATGATTAATCAAGCACACACTTGTTTCTACTTCACATTCACTCTTTGTTTTCACTTAGTGTATGTATGATATGTGTTGATTGTTGTTGAGGACCTTGAGTACATTACTTTCCATGTTTAAGCTTTGATATTGACTTCTCTTCTCAATTCTTCATGCTCCTATGATCCTTTTGGCTAATACTCAATTGCTAACCAACATGGTGACATAATAGGAGTTACATTTGTCTAAGTTCACTTGTTATTTTTGAGCATCATTGTCTAGTTATTGCCTCATAATTTTTGTGTTATGTCTCCTTAAGGTATCTTGATGTTGGCCATTTCCCATAACATCTAAGAACCTTGGGTTTGATCTCTTTAGAACACCTATGCTTGTATGCATTAGAGACTACAACTTGTACAAGTTTGTTATGACACTTAAGCTTGCCACATTAATGGAATTTCTTAGATTTTAAGTTCATGATAGATACTTTAAGAGGGATGTTGCCACTTTCCAAGGACTTATAAGTATCATTTTTACCTTCACTTGATCTTTATCAACCTTGTTTGATCTTACACAAGTATCATTTACCTTGAATGATTTTTTTATCAACTAATATGTTTTAGTTTTGTGTGTGGATTTTATTCTTCACTCTTGGTTACTCATGCACTTCATCATGAGTTAACTTGTAACACAAGTCACACTGTCATAATTCTCAAATTATGATCTCTTTACGTCATCATTACTCTTTCAACTAAACTTGATAGTTTTGTCTCTTTGCATCACATTCTTTGTACGCTATGTGCAATATTCTTCCATGACTTGTGGAATCTAAATGTAGTTTGTTAAATTAATATGCTACTGAATTGTATGCTTTTACCCCTCTCTAAGCATGTCATACCTCCATCTATCCTCTTCTTGATTCTTCTTTTGCCTTTAGGGTTGATCTAGAGTGTAGTATTGACCTAGCCTTGTGTTAAATTTTGAGTATGCTTTAGCAAGGTTAACTTAGGGGTTCATAGACTGTTGTAGTATATTAGCCTTGTTTTTTTTCTTCTGGATTCACACATACTTTACACATTATATCATTATCATCTATCTACACACTTGCTTTCACTTCACTCTACAACTTTGTGTTGACTTAGTTTGTATGCTTTGGTGTTTGTACCATGATCTTAATGACTAATTTATTTTTATATTGATTATCTGGTATGTGGTTGGTGTATAACATGTCCGTGTTTACTTTCACTTCTTCATATTACCTCTTTTATCTCACATGATTTCTTGTTAGTATTGCATGAAGACTTATGCCCACTTAGAGTTTTTCAACCAACTTTCTTTGTGTGATTTGATTGTGAATCTTTATTAAGATTGTTTATGTGATTATATTTACTACTTGATGTGTTTTCTTATTAATTTTACATTAATTCATCTCTTTCACCTTCTTATGGCATGATTGGTTAGGCATTTGACACATAAATGCTCTTATGCTAGTGTACTTGCCTTAATGTTTTGTCTTGTGACCATTAGATCTTTGCCCCTTATGCATGACCCTTAGGAATGTATTTACATATCTCATTCCCTCTTGATTCCATAGTGTTTCCTATCCATTATCTATCACTTACTTGAGATGAAAGTGTTGTCTTGCCACTTGTTTTAGTTTCATCTCTTTTCATCATGTGAACTTGTCTTGATTAAGTGATGTTTGTTAACATGTAATTCCTTGATGATAATTTGTGATATCTTAAACCATGTTTATACTTAGGTACCTACCTCTTGTCTCATCCATTAATGCATGATTTATCATGTGTTGAAGTTTTGTCTTCCGATTACACACTTGCACCTCTACTTGTCTAGTTAGATAATTTCTTCCACTTCTTGACCCATGTTTCTATGCTTAGGATAGTCTAAGGTATTTAACATATTAATGTCATACCCTGTATCATGCCTTGATGTGGTTTTATGTCATTCCTTTTTGTTTTCTTGTCATTTCTCTTTTACCTCTCTTCTTCACTTCCTCAAGTTTGTTTGCGAGATCTTCATCTCTTATGTGTGTTTTATCACTATGTCAAGTGTGTTTGTTGATGTGTTATCATCTTACTTGTTTGATGTTTTGTCATCCATACATGATATTTGTCATCTCTTACATTATATTTTGTCATCTCTTATTTGATGTTTTGTCATCTATGCTTGATGTTTTGCCATCCCCTTCTTTGTGTGATGTTTTATCATCTCTTCTCCTATGTGTTTTATCACATTACATTATGCGTTTGATGTATTACCATATTTCCTATAATTGATGCACTATCATATTTGTGTGATTTTTTGTCATTTCCCCCCTTATTTGATGTTTTGTCATCTCCTATTTATCTTGATGTTTTATCATCCCTTCTATACTTGTTACTTGGTGTTTTGTCATCTTTTCTTTCTTAAGTGCTTATGTATCTATCCTAATTGCATGTGTGTTTATATGATGCTTGCTTTCTCTCTTATCTAAGTGTGATTACTTTTTTCTTCTTCCTCTTCTTCTCTTTTGTGAGATTGCCATATTCCCCATAGGATCTTTAGTTCACTCTTCTCTAAGTTTTAACTAAATAGACATTAGGATCTTTATCCATGTATGATAACATTAGGTAGATGCTTCCTTCCTATCCTAACTATAGGATCAACATTGCATGATAACTTTATGGCTATTTTTCTAGTCTCCCTTAGAATTTTTCTTTCCATTTTTGCATCTCATTAAGACAAAAACTTCTTTTTCTTTCAAAACATCTCAAAACACTTAACAATAATGATACGAACCATGTGAAATGAGCCTTACATGAGTCCTTTGGATACGAGACGTCTGAATCTACCACCTAAAGTCTCTCATGTCGTAGACTTTAATGTGGTTCAAATCACCAAATCCTTTTTCAAGGTAAAAAATATCAACCAAAGCAAATCTTTTTGTCTTCGGATTTTTTCTTTTAAAACCTTTTCAAAAAATACATGCTTCTCTAGCATCGTCTATAAAAAAAACATAACAAACATAAATTATTGAGCCAAACTACGACGCTCTAATTCCTTAAAAGAGATATGTAGGCATTGTTGGAGCACAAGGAAGATGAAAGGCAAAAAGGAATATTTACTGATAGCTTCAAAAATAAGGATTTACAATGAATTACAACAACCTACTCCACTAGGCTATTTATACACACAAATTAAATCTAAAATATATCTTCTACAAAGATATAAGAAGATCTAAGATATATATCTTCTAACAAAGATATAAACAATCTAAAAGATATTCCTAAATATAAATTAATATCTAATTATAAAATCTAAATTAATTCCAACAACATCCCTTAATTTATATTTACCCAAAACTGACAACATCAATTCCATCCCTTAAACCAAGAAATTGATCAGTTTTGATAGCCTTTGTCAGAACATCTACCAGCTGCTTCTGAGTGCTACAGTGCATAACCTCTATTATTCCATTCTGAACTTGATTCCTCAGAAAATGATACTTGGTCTCAATATGCTTGCTTCCCCCATGCAACACTGGATTCTTGGCAAGATTGATTGCAGACTTGTTACCAATCATCAGCTTCAGAGGTTTATTTACCTCAATCTTCAGATCTTTCAGCAAGTTCAGAGTCCACACAGCTTGACATGCAGTCAGAGCACCTGCAATATATTCAACTTCACAGGTTGACAGAGCAACAACAGGTTGCTTCTTGGAACACCAAGAAATAAGACCTCCCAAAAATTTGAATAAGTACCCAGAAGTACTTCTTTTGTCAACTCTATCTCCACACCAATCAGAATCAGAATAACTCAGAAATTTTGATTCGATCTTTCTTCCAGACGGAAATAACACTCCATATTTTAGAGTTCCCTTCACATACCTCAGAATCCTGACTGCAGCTTGGTAATGGGACCACTTTGGTTTGCTCATAAATCTGCTAACCATCCCAACTGCATAGAAAATATCAGGTCTGGTATTACACAAATACCTTAGAGAACCAACCATGTGTTTGAAGGTTGTAGCATCCACGTCCTCTCCATCAGAATCAGAATCCAACTTCTGATTCGTATCAGCAGGTGTGATAGCAACCTTGCAATTTTCTAGCTCAAATCTCTTCAGAAGCTCTAGTTCATACTTCATCTGATGTAAAATGATTCCTTTCTCAGAGTATATAAATTCCATCCCTAGAAAGAAACTCATTTTTTCGAGATCTGTCATCTCAAATGCATTCATCAGAACTTTCTTGAACTCGGCTATCTCTTGTTCAGAACTTCCTGTGAGTAATATGTCATCAACATACAAATAGACCAGAATCATATTACCTTCTGAAGTGTGCTAAACATAAACACCATACTCCATCTCACACTTCTGAAACCCTTGTTCCTTGAAAAACGAATCAATCTTCAAGTTCTAAGCTCTGGGCGCTTGCTTCAATCCCTACAATGCTTTGTGTAATTTGAACACCATCCCTTCTTGATTATTTTTCTCAAATCCAGTAGGTTATGAAACATACACCTCTTCTTGTAATGGACCATTCAGAAATGCAGATTTTACATCTAAATGCATCAGAGGCCAATTCTTGTTAGCAGCTATTGCAATCACTAGTCTGATTGTTTCATGTCTCGCTACAGGTGCAAACACTTCAAAGTAATCCATCCCAGGCTTCTGTAGGAAGCCTCTTGCTACTAATTTTGCTTTGTGTTTTCCAATTGATCCATCTGGCTTTAGCTTCTGCTTGAAAACCCATCTGACGATGATGGCTTTCTTACCTTTTGGAAGTTCTGTCAGCTTTGAAGTCTTGTTTCTCTCTATAGCATCAAGTTCTTCTTTCATGTCCTGTAACCAAACTTGGTGCTTAAGAGCCTCTTTCGTACTCACGAGTTCATAGTCTACTAACATTGCACACTGAATAACTTCTCCTTCAAAGTTTACTTCAGTGTCTAGCAACATGTCAAACTCTGCAAATCTTCTTGGGATGCTTCTGACTCTTTGTTGCCTCTGAACTGGACCTTCAGAACTTTGGACACCAGAACTTTCCCCTTCAGAATCACTTGCTTCAGCAATTGGACTTTCTCCAGAACTTTCCCTTTTAGAAGAACTTGCTTCAAAAATTGGACTTTCTCCAGAACCTTGACTGTCTTCAGAGTCTGGATCACCATCGGAGTCAGAGTCAGAATCATCTTCTCCTTTTGTATCTTCTTCAGAGTCAGAGTCTTTACTAGCTTCAGAAACATGTATTTCTGACCTTTCTTCAGAAGTTTTGTCATCAGAGTCAGGACGAGACTTTTCCCAATTCCAAACTTCTGATTCCTCTACAATGACGTCTCTTCTGAACTTAACTTTGTTAGTTTCTGGACAATAAAGTTTGTACGAACCTGTACTGTGATGCCCAACAAGCAACATCACTTTACTTCTATCATCCAGCTTCTGTCTTCTGGCTTATGGGACATGTTTGTAACATACAGAACCAAATACCTTCAGATGACTAACACATTGCTTATCTCCAGTCCACTTCTAAATAGAAATTATTTCCTTTAATTTCTTTGTTGGACATCTGTTGAGCACATAACTTGCAGTTGCAACAGCTTCTCCCCGGAGTATGAGGAAGCTTTTTCTCTTTCAGTATGCTTATCACCATATCTAGCAAAGTACAATTTCTTCTTTCAGCAAGACCATTATGTTAAGGAGTATATGAAGCAGTAACCTCATCCTCAATTCCATTCTCCTCACAGAAACTTCTGAATTCTGTGGAGTTATACTCACCACCACCATCAGTTCTAAGAATTTTCAGAGTCTGGCCACTCTGATTCTCAGCCTTCAGTCTGAACTTTTTGAATTCAGCAAATGTAACACTCCAATTCTACCCCGACAAATTATATAAATAAATCAGAGTTATAAAATTCAATCATGCAAACGAATTGGAACGTCACAAATTCTTCTATAAAACTCATTGCATTCATCGTGGATATATAACACTTTCAAAACATCGAATGAACCATCATCATAACATCTTTAATTAAATAACTCAACATCTACGCAACGGAACTCTCAATAACAATTTTATCATCAATACAGCAACTTTGAAACAACATAATTTAATAATAATCAACAATCAAAAAACAGCAAGCGTTCATCCCCCCGAGTGTTACATATCAGAGCAATGACACCGACTCGAACTATCAAAGGTATACAGCCTTCACTCTCGATTACCTGCACATTACCAACATAAGGGCAACATTCAAACAGAAGGGGTGAGATATCTAACAATATAATAAAGCGCATGATAATTAATAAATTAAATTAGATCAATAACATCACCATTTCTCATCTCATAATCAACAATAATCACAACGTATATACACATTCATCAACATCAAAATACACTTCTTTATGCAATCATATAATGCGACTCAATACTATGCAAATGCATGTAGTACCATTGGAGCAGAACTCCCATCTCAAAAAATTTCCAATTAATAGAGGCATCAACAAGGCAAGCCTTCATCTCAAAAATTCTCCAATACAGGCAATCTCAACTAGCATAAGCTCCACCTCAAAAATGAAATGTATGCGACATAACCATGAATGTAATAACAACACCCAAGTTAACAATATCTCAAATTAACAACATCTCAAAAGCATCTCAAATTAACAACATCTCAAAAGCATCTCAACGTCTCTTCATACACATCTCATATCATCATAATAATTCATCAAACATCATTTATTTATTATAAATCATCAACACAACATCATTAATAACTTCTCACTAACAACTCAGTTGTACATTAATACCACAGTAGTTCATACTGCTATTATGTAATTCTTACATCATTATTGTCACTAATCCTACTGTTATAATTCTAACAGCAGCCTCTAGGCATCTAATTTGCATCATTCTGTTCAAAACCATCGCAACGATCAACATGGGAATTAACTCTAAATCCTAAATTGGCTACTAGGATTACACTTCCTATTATTCATTTTAATCCTCTAGAATAATGTTCATCGCGTTATCTATTCAACGCTTCAAACGACATCTCAAACGGCATCCTATAACTCCAGTTACAACACTTTAAAATTGACTCTGCTGAAAATCAGGCATTATGGGTCGATGCAAAACCCCTTGGATCGACGCGTACTGCTCTAACTGCACAACATGAGTCGACGCATCCTCTCATGGATCAGCTCATCCTGAGTCTTGCACACAGCATGTATCGACACATGCATCCCACCGATCGACTCATCCTGAGTCTTTCAACCTTCATGTGTCGATGTAAGCCTCTTTGTGTCGACTCATACTGAGTCTCTAGGCCCTCATGTATCGACGCATCAAGTTTGAGGTCGACACATCCTGATCCTTCCTGCATAATTCTGCGATTTTCTTCCCTGCATCTCATTACGGGATTCATGTTTTTAACCCTACAAACTTAATATAATCATGATAAATCATCACCTACAATTATCCTATAATACTACATCGATCAAACAACATCGAGACATCATTATTCATCTAAAATTCATCAAATCTTCATCATACATCATCATATACATCCAATTCAAGAACAAAACAACAATCACTTCTAACCCCACATATCAATCATCATGAACCCAATTATAAAGTCAGAACCCCATCCTTACCTTGGATTGAAGCTCGCTCTATAATTTTTTGGTTGAATTCTCGTTCTGCCGTTTTTCCACTTTTCCAGCAGCTTCACGTTCTCCTTCTCAATCCTTATTCTTCTACTGCTTCTTTCTTTCTATTCTTTCTAGCAACAATAAAATAACCTATTATTCTTTATTCCTTATTGGGCTCAAATTAATACACCCCCTTATTACTTTTATTCCTTCAAAATAATCCCACACCAAATAATATTATAATTCTAATATTATTTCTCCACTTAATAAAATACTTAAATCCAATTAATCATGACACATCTTCTCAAATATTCCAAAAATAATTTAATTAAATGATTAATTAAATTACGGGGGTTACAGCAAATCCCTCATGTTTGAACTTTATGAGAGATACCCATGTCATTCTGGTGAACTCATCAACAAATGACACAAAATATTTATTCCCTCCAGTCGATGCTACTGGAAACGGATCGCACACATCAGAATGTACTACTCCCAAGGCATGTTTTGCTCTTGGAGCTACTTCTGATGCAAAGGGTAATCTTGGTTTCTTCTCTTCCATGCACACCTTGCATGACTTTTCAGGCTTCTTGATTGTAGGAATTCCACGTACCAAATTCTTTGATTCTAGATGCCCTAAACTTCTTAAATTCAGATGACCAAATCTTTTGTGCCATAGCTCACTCTCCTTGACAACACTTGTTGCACTAATACATTCAGAGTTTGCAGTTTTAACATTCACCTTGAGTGTTCTGTTCCTTCCCTATTCTGACTCTATAATCAGCTTCTGATTGCAGTCATACAGCTTCAGAAGATTGTCCTTCATGGTAACTGAAATATCTTTCTCAACCAGTTGTCATACACTCATCAGATTGCTTTTCATGCCAGGTACATACCAAACATTCTGGATCACTGCTGCTTTCCTATTGTTTAGAATGATTTTGACATTTCTCATACCTTCTGCATTGAGGTATTTATCATCAGCACATCTGATCTTTGTACTCTTCCCAGAGTCAAAGTCAACCAACCACTTCTTGTTTCCAGTAAGATGGTTTAAACACCCTGTGTCCATATACCATCATTCTGATGAATTCAGATCATCAGGTTCAGAAGCTAACAATAGCACAGGTTCATCACCAGAGTCTCCTCTTGCTATATTTGCTTCTTCTGACTTCCTTTCTTTGTTGGACCAGCAATCTCTGGCATAGTGACCAAAGTTCTTACAACAGTAACACTGAACATTCTTCTTGTCAGACTTCTTCTTTCCCTTCTGGACATTCTTCTGCCTATCAGAGTTTGAAGCTTCTGACTTTTGACCACCATTAGTTCTCTTCCTGGCTTCTGACCAAGTCTGCTTCTGATGCTTCTTACTAGAAGTTACTTTCAGAGCCTGCTGCTCTACTTCCCTCTCAGAAGTTCTTGCAGTCATACGCAACTCATGCGCCTCTAGACTACTTTGCAACTCTTCAACTCTCATGGTGCTCAGATCTTTAGAATATTCAATTGCTAAAACAATATAATCAAACTGAGAAGTTAAAGATCTCAAGATATTCTCAATAATTACTTATTCAGATAGAGTTTCTCCACAAGCTTTCATCTCATTAGTGATCAGAATCACTCTAGAGATGTATTCAGAAACTTTCTCGTTGTCCTTCATGTTGAGATTCTCATATTGCTTTCTGAGAGACTGAAGCTTCACCTTCTTCACTGATGCGTCACCACCGTAACATCTGACCAGTGTGTCTCACGCAGTCTTTGTTATTTCAGAATCAACAATCTTCTCAAACACATTCACATCCACACATTGATGGATGTAGAACAATGTTTTCTGATCTTTCTTCCTCAGCACCTTTTGTGCTATCTTCTGGTCCTCTGTTGCATCTACTTCTAACATATTATAGCCATCAATAATAAGTTCTAACACATCTTGAGAGTCTAATAACACGCGCATCTGGATCTTCCAACGATTCCAGTTTTTGCCATCAAATACTGGAAGCTTGGAATGAATATCGTTGTTTCCGTTCATCTTATACCTTGTGCAATTTACGCAGAAACTCAATGAAAAAACAATATTTCCCAAATTCCAGAGTTTCTAACCAGGAGCTCTAGATACCAATTGTTGGAGCACAAGGAAGATAAAAGGCAAAAAAGAATATTTACTGATAGCTTCAAAAATAAGGATTTACAATGAATTACAATAACCTACTCCACTAGGATATTTATACACACAAATTAAATCTAAAATATATCTTCTAAAAAGATATAAGAAGATCTAAGATATATATATATATATATATATATATATATATATATATATATATATATATATATATATATATATATATATATATATATATATATATATATATATATATATATATATATATATATATATATATATATATATATATATATATATATATATATATATATATATTCTAACAAAGATATAAACAATCTAAAAGATATTCCTAAATATAAATTAATATCTAATTATAAAATCTAAATTAATTCTAACAGGCATCTGATCGTGGGGATCAGTCAAGCGAAACTTTGTAATTATTTTCTTCTTTTTCCCATGTTTTCTTTTGCATGTATTCCCTATTTGCATCTTCCCTTTTAGCATTAAGCTTTAGACTTATATTTTTACACCCTTAGAATAGAAAAAATTTAAGTGGATCCTGTGGAGTACCACAGATGTGAGGGGTGATAACACCTTCCTCTCATGTAACCGACTTCCTTACCCTTTTTCTCTTGGTCGTGAGACCGTGTTCTTTTTCTTCCCTCAGGCTTACTCAGTGTTTCCTTTCCCTCTCTTAGGATAAATAACATTGATGGTGACTCTTCTATCCTTTCGCCTCCATTCACGCTTCATTGAAAATCCCAATTCGATTCACCAAGTAAAATCACCCCGCCTCAGTTCAAATTAACACAGAGAAAAAATATAAAATCAAAATCAAATTTCCAGCGCAACATATCAGAACAAAAAAAAATCAAAAAAGAAATTGCAAAACAAAAAAAGATAGAAATAATTAATAGCTCAACAAGTCTCAAATCAGATCAATCTCAATCGTTCATTTCTCAGTATTGAATCAAAGGCCAGAGTTTTGTTTACCTGTAACTAACTCAAGAGACTATATAAGATTTCTTCATTCTTCATTCACGATTCAGATCCATTATTCACAAAGACTGCATAAACTTCTCAATCTCTCTCTGAAGACCAAGATTCATGCATCCCAATTCTGCAGAAAATCCAAAATCCTTCATATTCTACAACCTTTCTCTCTCTGCTTCATCTTTGCGCATCAACCTTTCACTTTCATCATCTTCAATCACAAGCATATGCTTCATCAACCATCAACTTCAATATTCATCTAATCGCAACAATAACAACATCATCATCATCACAATTTCTGCACAACAACATCTCTCTGCATCAGTTACGCAATCAACAACATACACACATGCTTAACACATAACAAGAAAGTAGAAAGAAGAAGGAGAAGATTAGATTGAAGAATTTACCTCTGGATTTCTCTCTCGACAGTACCGTTGAAGAGCCATTGGAGTTTTCCGATAGGTAAGCCTTGAACTCTCCCATACCTTTCACATCTTATTACGGTCTGAACCTCGTGAATCCATAGTATACAGTGCGGTGTAGTTTGTATTGTTCTTAAATTTTAGGTAGCAGTTTGGTTAGGATGAAGGAGAAACAAGGTTGAATCGACAAAAATGGAAGAAGGTGAGAGAAGGCGACGGATCAGAATAGATGAAGAAGGGTGAGTCGCACCGCTGTGTTGATAAAGAAGATAAGGAGAAGAGAAGTTTTTTCACGTGAATTTGAAACGTCACTTTTGGAACCCTAACAAAACTCACCAAACACGATGTTTCTATTTGTCATTTTTGTTTCTTTTTTTAATAATAATTTTGATATAAATAAATATATGTTGGATAAAGAATGGATTGTGCTTATGCTGGTGGACCAATCCATGGTGGGCCTTTGCTGCGCCTAACCTTCCCAAAGACCATACATCTTTTTTGCATAACTTCCTTCTGCTTGGAAAAAAACATCTTTTGGACCCTATTACAATGGGCCTCTGCGCCATTTTTCGATCCACGCACCTGGATTCAACCGTGCACCCGCTCTGTTTAGAATTTTAATTGCTTTCCCTATTAATTTTTATTTCTTTCCATAGTTTTGATGATAAAAATGAATGAGTAAAAACAGTAGCTTTTTTAAAAGTTAATTAGAGGTTCCTTCTCTTAACTCTTTTGACATCTCTTCATCCATATTAATCAATTTTGTACTTTTTTTGGCATGTTAATTGATATAAACTTAGATTGTAATTTTGTGTGATATTGTTGAATAAAATAGACTTATTTGAAGAGTTTCAAGAAGTTTTGAAGCAAACTAAGAGCGCAATCTTCATCAAGGAAGTTCAAGGAAGTTTTTTGCAGAGTTTTCTCATCGTTTACGTGGATTTTAATAAGCAACTGACCTTCTCTGTTAGGTATCATTGAAGCTCTCTTTACTCTCTCATTTAAGTATCATTTTAGATGGTTCTTGACATGAGAAGTAGGATAGATATGTCATGTGTTGAAGTCATACCATTATAGGCTCTTTATTTGCGTAGTTAGGAATCAATTTGTGATTATGAGTGTTGATACCTCTTGTGTTGATACGATACTTTGAGTTTCACTTGTGCAATATCTTTGATGAAAATTCTTGACCTATAATGTGAAGTATTTGACATACATGATACCTTATTTCTTTTATGTCTTGATCAATTATAGGTCATGTTCTAAATGAACACTTTGTGTTATAAATTATGGATTGCTTTTCCTAGCTTGTTTCCTTAATTCATGATCAACCTTCTTGTGAAATTTCTCTTGCCTTGAGACATGTTTGTATTGTACCCCAAAATTTTCCCTCTCATTTTGTCAAGATTATTCTCACAAGATCTCCTTGACTCAAGACTAAATTAGGGTTTGACCAGCTCAAGACACCTCCTCGTGCACTGATGACCAAAATTAGGGTTTGAATTTGCACAAGGATTCTTGGACTATCAATGCTTCATATGACTTTCAAACATCATTATGGACCCTTAAGATTTCTCACGACAAGTTTCAAGCCTTGAACCACATTTTTGATCAGTCAATTGGATAGTTGACCTAAAAATCAACTGTATTGGGGAAAAAGTCAACCATGGCCAATTTACAGCCAAACTTCATAATTTTTTATCCACATCAACATTTTAGACTCATATGTATCATTTGATCAAGTTTGTATCACAATTCCTCAAGAAATTTGATCAAATCATCAAAAGGGCAAAATGGTTAAAATTAGGGTTTTGACTGAGGAAGGACAATTTCTGATTTTTGACTTAGCAAATGACCAATTGAGTTAAAGCATGATTCCAAGGATTCAATTGCATTATCTTAACCTAATTACATGGTTCAAAACTTTTCAATTTCATTGATAGACAGATGAAATTTGCAGTCAACTGATCAAAAGTCAATTATACACTGAAAAGTCAAACTTTGACTTTTTGGTCAAAATCAAGTGCCAAGGGTCACAATTCATCAAAACATGTCAAAATGTGAAACTTGTTCATCAATAAATCAAGGATTTGAGATTAGGGTTTAAAATAAGAAATTTTCTTAACTTAGAAATTTTTCTAAGTATAGAAATTTTCTTATTTTTTTTCAACTTTAGGCCATTTTTTCCACCATGATACAAGGTGTTTCAAAGGAAGTTTCCAACATGAAAGTTGTAGACCTCCATGAAATCTACAACTTTTCTTCAAAAAATTTTCCCTAAAGATGCTTCGATCTCAATATATAATTTTGTGAATACATGCTCATGAACTAAATAACTTAGTGAAATTTTGTCCTAATTTAGGCAGGTTTTGGACCCAACTTCATGGAAATTTTTCACCTAGTTCCAAGAGGAATCTTAAAATGCATTTCAAATATGAGTTATAAAGAATATTGCAAGATTTCCAAAATGTCCAAGAACTCCTCAAGATAATTTTTGAGTAGGGAGAATCGAAGAGATGAAGTTGGCAATTTCTCACTTTTGATTCAAACCATTTCATGAAGAACAAATTTCAAATCAATATCTATGCTGTCTAATCCATGCTTTACAGGTCCCAAAATTGTTTCTTACTCCATAATTTAATGCTTAATCAGTTGACAAAGCTTTAATCCAAGCCCTAGAGCCATTGTCTAAGTTGTAATTCCATAAATGGCATAAAGTGACCATTGTCATTTTGGAAAAGGTTCACTTTTGCAATTTTTCAATTCTTGAGCATTGAACCTATCTCCTTTGCACATACAAGTCTTACAGGCCTAAAGAAAATTTTACAAAACATATACCAACCCTAAGCAAGCCAGTACAAGCATGTAAAGCCTTGTCCCTTCACTTTGCTTCAAAAGCAAGAAAGTGTGCAAAAAGGCTAGGATGGAAAAACTTGTGGAAGAGCTGACTTGAAACCCTTTCCATACTAATATACAAACACATTACAACAGAAAACACGATTGTTAGAGGCCTGAAAGACTCCCAAACCCCTTTCACCAAAAAACTGTCAAAACTTGCAGTTTTTGCATAAGCATAGCATTTCATCATTTGGCTCGTGTGTTTCAAGTTTCAATCATCAAAACACTTTACCTACTTGATATCTAACTGATCCAGCCCCTCATCCCTGTACTGTAACTCCTTCTCCATCATCTTCCATTTTTGTTTTCAAAGCTTGCAGGTTGACTTGGATAGAGAGTTTCAGGCACTTCCAAAGCAAGGCAAGGATTGGAATACACTCGGGGAGGTTCAAGCAAGCTCAAGCAATCATCAAGCCTTCATAAAACTCACTCCAACTCCATCCACGATTTCAACTAAAAGAGGTAAAAATCTCAACTTCTATCTCTTCATACATGCATCCATTGGCCACGATTTGTGAATAAACAATGTATACCTCATTGCTACGAAGTTGTACATGTATATATCTTGCATTTGTTTGGCCTGAGTTGAGAGAATTTTGAACTTGAAATTCCTGTAAAAATTAGGTTTAGATTTAGGGCTTTTAAAATTCATCTTGATCTTTGATTGTTAGCTTACATGATTTATATGGTTAGAATCGTGAGACAGAATACTACAACATTCATGTTATGAGTTTTCATTTTCATGGAGAAATGAGAAAGTTACAGAGCATCTGGATGGCTAGAGGAAGAAGACGAAGTACAGGGCCATGGAAGCGTTTCATGTTATGTTATTTTTGTTTCACATTAATCAACGGATCTATAGCCACCCCAGTGGCAAGGTAGCACGCTGGTGAAACCCATGTCCTGGGTTCGAACCTTGGCGCTACCTTTTGTTTTTCACACTTTTCCATTTTTTTCATTTTTGCTGTTTTTGCATGATTGGGCTTGTTTCTTTGGGCCTGAGCGTTTTTACTAACATACTACTCCCAATTTCCTTACAGCACCCCTGGCCCAACTATTTTCATATATTTTTATTTATTTATTTTATTTTTATTTTTGTTTATTAAATATTTCCTTTAATACATAAAAATCATAAAAAATATAAATATGATAATATTACATTTTTATTTTATTTTATTTTATTTTCACATAAAAAATATATTTTGTCTTAGTTATATATTAATTATTTTTCTTAATAAACTTGTAAACATAAATAAAATAGGTTTAGTTTAATTTGTTTTATTTTCCTTTCATTCCATACTTGTAAATATTTATTTTGGCATATATAAAAAACTAAATATTTTCATAAAATATTATTTATTATTTTTAATACAGAGAATACATAAGAACCTTATTTTCTTTCAAAACTAGAAATTAGGGTTAAACCCCTTTTTATGAATTAATTTCTTTTCCTTATATTTTTAGGATTAGGTTAAATTTTCTTTTCACATAAAAAACAAAACAAAAATCTTTTCTTGCATGTACATAATATTGCATATTTAAATATTGTATTTGATTATTCCCATATTCATACAAATTCAATTTGATTGTAATAATTTATTTAGATTTACATTCTTGCAAATCCCCAATCAAATTTGTGTTCCCCCCTCCCATAAATTGTTGTAATAGCTTAGTAATCTTTACATTACGTAATTTACCGCTTTACATGCCATGATTAGTAATTAGGGTTTGTATGGCAAGATAAGAACAAATCAAATAGAAAACCCTAATACAAGACAAAACCAAGGCATGAAAATAACACACTTGCACACAAGCACCCTTAGGGTTTCTCCACTTGGTTTCCTTATACAAAAATAGCCATATTACGCATGCGAAGTATCTTGGCAAAATAAACAAATATAAGATCATAGTCCCTCGATGACGCTATTCTAAGTTGCCTTACAAAATGATCTTGGTCCCTCAAAATGCTAAGATACTTTGCAACATTGCTAATCATGGTTATACGATGACCCACGCCCGTTCCGTTTACATCCAAAGATGGGGTTGCTTACCAAATCAATGGTAAGACAACAATGTCAAAGGAATAGAAAGTGCATAAGAAAGACATTTTGAGTAGGTAGATTACTTCGAGTTACTTGCTCCATTTCAAACAACTATCCTTGCTATTTTTAAAACAAACACACACATTTCCAAACATCTTACAAACATTGAAAACATTTTCAAAAAGACAAAGATCTTTGTATACATTCTTATGAACGAGAATCATTACAAAGATTGCCAAAACAATGGCCTCTTTTACAAAATACTTTCAGAACCACACAAAGCACAATTTCAAAACAAAAGCAAGTGATCTAGCAAGTAACTAAGAGACCATGGAAAACCATGGATGAAAAGGGTGCTAATACCTTCCCTTTTCATAATCTACCCCCCGAACTCAAGAAACCATCTCAAAGGTCTTTCCTGTGCTTTTTCACCTTTCCTTTTGGATAAAAGAAAAGTAGGTGGCGACTCTTGCTAACCGCAACATTTGCGATAAAACGCAAAACCCTCAAGTTAGTTCTCCCATCGTATCACAGTTTGTATACTTTGTTTAAAGTTTGATGTATTGTCTTAGGAGGTTAAAGTTGAAGCATGCTTAGGTTTTTACCTTGATGTTTGAACTTTGTGTCATTTCTTCATGACTTGAATATTGATGACATAATTTGTTGCCATGAGCTCCTTTGGGATATTATTTGAAGCTTTGACATGTTTAGGTCTATTCTTAATGTCTTGATTACATGTGATCGTGACTTTATGAGTCTGTCGGGCGTAGTGACTACAAGTGCATAGTCTTATCGTGTAGTTTTACAAGATATCGAACCCATAAGGACTGGTGGTCAAAACTACTGTTATCTAAGGGTTACTATGTAAAGCTAAGGCTCATTATAAATTTGGGTGTTTGGGTTTAATCGGGAATTAACTAAAATCTAATAATTAATAACGGAACACCGGTATGTATTTCGTTAACTTAAGGGATTCAGTAAGTCATTGGCATTTGTTTTTAGTATTAAAACACAACTTCGGTGAAAACTATTCATTTAAAAATCCTCGTCTCAAACTTCCGTTCTATTGAATCAGATCATATCAGTTAAGCTCGAAATGAGCACTTCCGCTGTTTCATTTAAAACTCAAAAGTATTTTTTGAAAACAAATATGGTCCAATTAACTTTAAAGCGCTTCCGCTGTTTTTAAAATTAATGTTTTAATAACCACTATCTGTTTAAAACCTCAAACTTCCGCTCTGTTGATTTTAACCTTAGACTGTCTCTTACTTCCGTACAAAAATAATTAAATATTCAATTGGAAATTAAAACCAGAAAAGTGTTTTTGTAAAAATTAATAATACCAATTAATTACCGAATCCTTTCAGTTAAGTTTTACATACCGATATCAGGGGATCTAGCCACACATAATATTATCGCAGAACAACATAAAATTAAAACGTAAATTCAACAACGCATGCATGGCAGGAAATAAATAAATTATGTTTATTAAAATAGGAACCTGAAAGTGAACATCAAAGCGATTAATTCTAAGTGATGCGTATCCTCCACAAGCCGGCACGATTGACTTGTAGTAAAAATATCTCGAATTAAAGTAAAGTAATCCTAAGCAAATTCTGGAAGTCTGGAAACAAACTAGTGTTGCAGTATTTCTCCAATGTAGAAAAATATTGCTTTGATGGTGGGTTTTTTATTGCTTACGGAATACTACGAAAAGTAGAAAAGTAAAAAATATTGAAAGTTATGAAATTAGAATAATAAAATCCAAAACAAAGTAAAAGTGCAGAAACGTAAAAAATAGTAGCAGGTTCCGAGAGATTTCAAGTTGGTAACTGATTCCCTTTTATGCACTCCAAATGGTGGGAGAAAATAGGAAACGTCCCATAATTCTCGTTCTTGAAGCGTGGAGAAAATCCAAGTGAACATGCATTTAATGCATCAAACGGAGAGATGTTCGTAACTGTTATAGATCGTGGAGAGTGTGCTATATGTTGTGACGTGGGGCACGCATACTGAATATGTGTCAGTCGGGATATGAAGTGTACTGAGGGGTACTCTTTTCCAACTTGTGACGGTCGGCAGGTGTTGTGGTGGGCGGCACGCTTCTAATTTATAGAATGTTGCGTTTTGCTGCTAAATAGTCATTTCTTCGTCATTTTTCCATACTTTTTCTTCCTTTTCTCATTTATGCCTTGCAAAAGCTAAGTACTTGAAATATGTTTCAAAAACTACAAAAAGGGATAAAATGTGACATAATTAATGAAGAATCGGAAATTTAATCTATGTAATTCGAGCGGAAAATACTATATCTTTCCGTGTTATCAAACTCCCATAAGCTTGAACTTTTGCTTGTCCTCAAGCAATGAAGTCGGTATAAAAACCAATAAGGCACAAGTTAAATGCAATTTCATGATGCAATTCAAATCATAAGAGGCTGTCAATGTTTTGCAAAAATGTAAGCTCAACATAACACAAAAGATACGGTAATAACACTAAACATCCCCCATTGTGCAGACCAATTCCAGTCATGCCATTATAGCTCAACCTAATTCTTTTTGCTAAATTTTACCCGTTTTCATTCTAGCGCAATCACATTAAGCCATTTATCTTCACACACTCATAGTAGAGTAGCCGGTTAGTGACTATGATCCTTTTAAGCACGGGGTTCTGGAACATAAATGTGGTAACCTCCTTTAATTCACCCAATTGCAAGTTGCGGGGATCGGACCGTAGTCCGCCCTACTAAGTTCAGTATCAGACACCTCTGAACCAACTGACAACAGGTTTTTATGTTATATCATGTAGGTACTACATCTGTTGGATTAAGTAACCGGGTGAGGGTCGCCTAACTTAATTGGTGCATTCTCTATTTTCTTACAACAAAGCATGTATCTTTCAAATATACTGGATCATTCACTTATATTCATCGACTCCCTACGTAGTTTGTGTTTAAGACAGTGCTGACTACTAGATAAACTACTCGGGGCTATTTTAAAGCTAAACTTTAAGGTTTCGGTATAAAGGGTACTGAAATCGCTCTAGCGCAATCTGGGGATTTAAAGTGTTACGACGATATCCATCGTACTTCTGTTTCACTCAAAGTTTCTCTTATATATTTTAAAAAGTAAGCAACCTATATATTCTTCGAACGCGTCAGATTATGCAAGTAATGAACAAATTTTTTTGTTATGGCTCAAGAAAGTGGGAAATTAGATAACAACGGAAAAATTGTATAAACGAACTCGAAAATACAACGATGCTTTTTATTACAAATGGAAATGAAAGAAAGACCTACTTAGAAAGCAACAAAGAGTTTCTAAACTAAATAACTCCCCTAAGCTTTAAATAAGCAATGTCCCAATGCTTTAAAAACAAAAAAGGAAACGGGAAGAGAAACAAAAATCAATTTATTCTTGTTTGTTATCGCGTCCTCTTCCTCGTCCTCGTGCCCGTCCATGTGTACCCGGAGGATGGGGCATAGCTACATGATATATATAATCCTGAAAACCATCCATGCGTATAGTCAAGGACTCCATTTTATCAGTTAATCTTAAAGTGTCGTAACTTGAGTTTCAGGGCTCTGTTTAACGCGTTGTTCATAGCATTAGGAAGCTAACATGATGAACTATAATTGTGTGAGATATAATGACCCATATTATGTATTTCTGGTACCTATGCTTTGATGAATTGGATGATTATGTGATTGGGTTATTAGGATGTATATGCAAATGATGAATTATAATGATACTATGATGAATTGATGTGATTATGTGATTGATGTAACATGATGTATGTTTGTATAATGTATTGATGTTGTTGTGATTATGTCATGTGTATTTTGATGTATATTATGATATTATGATGAATTCATGGATGATGATGCATTTTGACTAGCAGTGGTCGTGTATATTATATTGTTGCGCATCATGCATTCATGGCATATGTTAGGACTTTGGTCCAGTGATGTTGTTAGGAAGAATAGTTCAGTGATGTTGATATCATGTTGTTCCAGTGATGGTCTCAATATCATAGTATGGATTGAGTTCAATATTATGATGTGCTCCGGTTCAAACCAAGAATCAATCCTATGATGGAGATATTTGGAGGAAGATGACTTGGTCATCAGTGAAGCTTTGGTACCACATGCATGAGTCAATGACATTGCATTGTATTATATGTGATATTGAATAATGAATTATTAATTGATGTTGTGATTTTTGTGGTGCTTGATGATATATATTAATGTGATGATATAATGATATAATTGAATTGTAGTGATTATGTGAAGGTGTGAGTATAGTATATGAAACATGATGATATGTAGAATCTATGATGATTTGTTATTATACTACTATATCTATTCCATATATCTTTTATAATAATTTGTGATTACTCACCCTTTCTGCTTGGAAATATTGCCTCTATACATGGGTAACTTGCTCGTGATTAGGAATAGTTCGTTGAAGCTTAGAGGATAGCGTCGGAGTACGTTGTTAATTTCTGTTGAGTTAGAAGGTCTTGCTATGATATGTAACATCAGAGTCGGGAACATTTGATTTGAACTTTATGTTTCATTGTGTTGACATGAATTAAATGTTATTTCAATTTTTCAAGATGTTTTAAGTTATAACTCTTGAATGATAAGAAATGGTGATGTTTTGTTGAAGTTTTAATGAAGTTATTTTAAACTATGATTTCCGCTGCGTAGTAAATGACTATTGTGTTGATATTCCAAAAGGAAATGTTTGTAAATATTGAAAATCCTGAGTTACGGAGCAAGAGATGCATGTATGATGTTTTATGAAGCATGTGACACCCTTTTGGTGCAGTGCTCTGATTTATTAATTATAATATTTGTGGGGTTTTAGAAGGGTGTTATACCATATAAGAAGTACGAATTTGTTGAAAAGCAATCAAATAGAAATAGTCCCTCTCACCATTAATTGACTTGTCACTATTATTGCAAGAAAGTTCATACCATTGCAAAATGCAAATTTAGGAGATTTCTTGCTTCTAAAGGTGTTTTTCAATGGTTGCCTAAGTGCAACATTGTTTACACTTACTCTTAAGGACCCAATAAAAATTAGGTACCTAGCACTCTTAATTGATTTTGTAGGATAAATGTATTACCTCCATGGATAGAATATGAGTTCTTGATAGTGAATGTTCAAGGCATGTGACAGGTAACATTTCCCTTATTCATTAAATTTGTGATAAAGAAAAAGGGATATGTGACCTACGGAGACAAAAACAAGGGTGTTATACTTGGAAAAGGTAGTGTAAATCCTTCTTCGATTACTATCTCTATTATTACTTGTTGTTGAAGAATCTGTGCATGTCACTTTTGATGAATCATATCCTAGAAAAGTCAGGAAAAGTATTTTCTTTTCATGATATAGGTGTATCTTCAGAAGACATACTCAAAGACACCAAAGAAGGATCTGATCATCCTGAACTGGTGAAACCTGGGGAGGAGTAAGATGATCCTAAATATGAGAAGAATGAAAGTCCAACTAAAATGGATGATCTTTTGATATCAAATCGTCAATATTCTTGGAGACATCACCATTCATGACTACACACTCTAAGATGACTCAAAGAAGGGATTTTTATGTGTCTTTTGACACTCCAATGCACACAAATGGAAACTTAGACAAATATGAAGGTCGTAAGAACGTTGAAGTTAAATAGTTTAAAGGCACTCTTTACAGTTGTTTCAACTTTGGTTCAAAAGTTTCTTGTCCTATAAGTGCATCATCCTTCTTTAGTGCGGTGAGGTAATATCGTTTAATTTATCTCTGTGATCATAAGTTTTTATTTTCTGCACTGATTATCTATGTCTCTGGAAAATTTGATTACATGCTTATGTTCCAAAAGTATGTGATATATTTGACGTGTAATGTAATCCCATGAGTGTTCACTTCCAAAAAAAATTTTGTTAACCCATAAGTGTTTTCAATCCATATGTTTATATCAACTTCATGTTTTAATTATTTGTATTTCATTGTATAAATTCTTCGCATTTGAAATATCTTATGATAGTATGCTTGGACATGTCATTTATCTCTCTTACGTTTTTGTGCATTACTGGTTATTTATATTTATACTTTTTCACTTTAACGTCATTCTATGTGAGTGTTATTTTTGTTGATCGAATTATCTTTGTAACACCTCTGAATGGTATATACGTAATTGTGTGTTTTACTTGATGTGTCTTACACTTTTTGGTCTTTTTCTCTTTTTGATGTTGACAAAGGAAGAGAAACTATGTAAAAACAAAGAACAAAGTTGTTTGTGAATATTAAAAGAAATATGCATATATTCAGAGGGAAATATGACAAGAGACTACAAATACGACATAAGTTTTGCCATCATATAAAAAAGTGAGTATGTGAGTGTAATATCCTCTCTTAGATATTTTAAATGATGTCAAAACTAGGTAATATATAATATTTGTATATTGGACCTTATCTTTTTATGTCTAGGTTGCATTTTTATCTTAGGACACTTAGAGAACAAGTCAAAAGCATTTGGACATGTTAAAAATACCAAAATATGCATTTTTTTAATCAAAAACCATGTTTGGAGTCGACTCCTCTGTGTTAGGAGTCGAATCCCTCTAAAGAAAAATCAGAAACAAATGTTTCTATCAAAAAGGAGTTGACTCACAGGTCTTTGGAGTCAATACACGGAAAAAAAGAGTCGACTCCCAGGTGTTTGGAATCAATACACAACACGAAAGGGAAGTTATGCTAGAAAAAATAACAAAGTTGTTGACAAATATTAAAAGAAAGATCCACATATTCAAGGGGAGATATGATCAGAGACTACAAATAAGTCATATGTTTTTCCATCATAAAAAAGAGGGAGTATGTGAGTGCAATATCCTCTCTTAGATGTTTCGAATGATGTAAAAACTAGGTAATATGTATTATTTGTATACTGGACCTTATCTTTATATGTCTAGGTTGCATTTTCATCTTATAATACTTAGGAAACAAGTCAAAAGTATTTGGATAAGTTAAAATGCCAAAAATATACATTTTCATCAAAAACCATGCTTGGAGACGACTCCTCTGTGTTAGGAGTCGACTCCCTATGAAGTAAAATTAGAAATAAATGTTTCTTTCAAAAAGGAGTCGACTCTCAGGTCTTTGGAGTCAATACACAACAAAAAGTAATTGACTCTCATGTCCTTGGAGTCAATACATAACACGAAGGGGTCAACTCACAAGTGTTATATTTTGACTCTTACTGGAGCATTTTTACAAAATTCTTTTATGACCACTTGGATTCAACTTCCAGGAAGTATGGGTCGACTCCTTTGCCCTTAGGAGTCGACTCCACTTTGAATGATTCGACTCCCAATGTTCAAAATGTCCAATTTTATAATTTTGCAACCCCATTTTTTATTGTTTCCTTCTTTCACACACTCTCACCTATATATAGTCATTCATGCATCATTTCTCATCATTAAAACCAAAAATATATAAATATTTTCATCATCTTCATCCTCTCTCATTGTATACATACAACAACACATAATCATTTTTGTTGTGTGATCAAGAGATAGTTTGATAGCGTCTAATTAGGATTCGGCATAATCAATTAGGCTGAAAGATCTTTCGGGATTTCAAGATAAATCCATTTAGGGTTTCCTTCAAAGATCTAGGATTGATTTGGAGGTTTTGCATAAGATTGTGGAATTTGGATTTAGCCAAGTGAAAGTTTTGAAGAACGAGGATTTCTACCAAAGGAGTAATGGTAACTGAAGGAACACTTTGGTAATCTTGGATCACGATACATTCATAATTTGGATCACCCAAGTGAAGGATTTGAAGAACAATGGTTCTGTCAAAGGAATAGCGGTAACCGAAGGATAAAATTAGAAGTATCGGATTACTTGATCAAGCTCTGATCAAGGAGAGAGAAGAAGTTAGGATCAACATCAACCATAGGATTTGAAGGGTTTGATTGCTACTTGTTCTCTTGTAAACAATATTTTGCAAAGATTAATTTTCATTATCTCAATTCAGAGTGGAATTAGGGACAGACGTACCCATAACAAGGCCATTGAGAAACTGCCTAAATAAATTACTCTCTCTCTCTCTCTCTCTCTCTCTCTCTCTCTCTCTCTCTCTCTCTCTCTCTCTCTCTCTCTCTCTCTCTCTCTCTCTCTCTCTCTCTCAGTTTTACTTGTAAATTATGAAAACGTTGATTGTGCAATCGATACATTGAGATAATCTCTTTGTTTAATAATTCAAATTATTTTGTTGAGCTAATTATAATCTATGTGATTGTAATTGAATTTACATATCAACAAAATCATAGAAAAATCTGTTATGAATCGATTGCACACCAAGTGTTCGACAAATTGCTTATATCAATTTTTGTTTGATATTTCATTAGAAATAGATTACTATTGTATGATTTAAATTCAAACGTGGTTGCTGAAAAATATATTGATTGTCTTTTTCATCTTACGTATTTGTTCTATCGATTTAACGTATATTCGGTCTTTTCGATAACATTGTCGATCCGGGTATGTTTCCGCGCGCCATAGTTTAAACATTTTAAAACATAATTTTAATTAAAATTTCATTTGCGATCTTTTCACCCTCCCTCTAAATCATAGCATATCGTCTAACATTTAGAATTCAATATATATATAGGCACTTGCAAAAAGATTTTACCAAACATCATTATTGTACATCGAGATAATGTTTTCCTCCTCTCACTACTACAAATAACACATGTTATCTCGAACGCGGAATGACTTTTACTTCGATTACACAAGCGAGATAATGAATGGTGACATAAACACTTGTTATTTTAGCCTTCGTCTTAACAAAACTCCAATCTACTAAACAATCAATCCGCTTTGAACTCTTCTAGCACGAGTCCATAAATCATGTCTCTTAGAATCATGTTTTGAGTTCAATCGTCCTTCCCATTCGCGTCACAATCTCTAATATAAATCATGGCTAATAAATAAAGGAAACGAAAGGCACCAAAAAGAAGAAAAAAAGAGATACTTGAATTAGGGCTTCATTACTAACTGAAGGGCGGGTAATCAAAAGCAGGCGAGGGAAAAAATATGTTAATGAAGAAAATCCCTGTTTAAAAGAAAACTATGAGAAATGGAAGTGAAAGACCCATTTTATAAAGAAAAGCCCTTTAGATTGAATGGCCAAGCATTGAGAGTTCTACTCTTATAAGTCTTGTGCTAGACGGACTAGGAATCAATATGCCTTATATCATTTTGTTTTTATAGGACTTGTGCCAGAGGAACTATGAACTGATATATCTTAAATCACTTCATTCTTATAGGTTTGTGCTTGAAGGATTATTGATACTAGTTACTGGATAGATGATTGCAGCTAGAAAGGCATATAGATAGATACTAGTAGTTTGTAACATGGAGGTATAGATATATAGATAGATGATCAGTTTTTATTCTTTACACCATAGTTCACCAGTTTGAGAAGAAAAATGTACTCCAAAGCAAAACGGCCTGCATTCAAATTGTATATAATTCCAAAACTAAAACCAAAACATTACTCAACTCCCATTTCTTTTGCACAAAGGCAAAGGATAAACGCAAAAACAAGTTCCCTAACCAACTCAAGACTCGAGTTTGAAAGCATGTAAAGCTTTCAAACTGACCCAAAAACCATCAAGTATAAATAAATACAAATAAAAATAAAACCAGAAGACATATTCGCAATATTAATAACGCTTCCCAAGAATTATGCCGAAGATAATGGACACAATAGCAGTTCCAAAGATGAACTTGAAATTCATGAAAGGTGAGTCCTGTCCGGTTTGAGTTTGAGCCTCGGCCGGAGAAGATGATGCCTGAGCAGTTGTTGCTTCTGACTTCTTCTTGCTCTTCCTTTTCGTTGGAGTCGAGATGCTAAAGTCTCTTGATTTCACTTCCAACTCGTCCTTTTTACCAACACTCTCCTCACCCTGGAACATCATTAAGAAATGGAAACATTAAATTTTGCTAACAGAATATAACATGACATGAGTTCGATGGTTCCTACGCTAAGAAATGTAAATTACCTTGACTGAGATTTTCTCGCTACCCTGTTGCAACTTCTGCTCAAAATCTTGTACTTGTTTTTGTAGAAGAGAGATTTCATTTTTCTTAGTTTCATGTTCTTCTAGAGATTTCTTCAAGGCTTCCTCTAGTTCCAACTTCTGAGATTCTGCTCCTTTCTGCATCAAAAAAAAAAAAGGAAAATATAGAAAATCGGTATGAGAAAAATCACTAATATAGATTATATAATCATCTCAATCTCGGCATACAAGAACAACGTTGGTATTGAGCTCGTGCACGCACCTGATTAGCTATAGCAGCCTGTGCAAGTTGCAACTCTTTCTCAAGTTCTACAACCTTTCCATTCAGCACATTTATTTCATCGACTTTTTGTTCATAATCATTAAATTTTGAACTCAAATCAGCTTCTCTTTGAGTAGCAGCAGCTTGAACACTTCCAACCTGCAAAACACCAGATTAATCAGCAAAGTTCTTACATTAAGATTTAAAAGCTACTTTTGCTTCTGAATTTTAACTTGTTTTACAAGATATAGGTACTTTTATCACTACCTCTTCATGTAGTCTAGATTCAGCTTTCACGAGTTGCGCTTCAATTTCCTGGAGCTGACTTTGCAATACGGATTTCTCAGCAACCTCAACTTTGAGAGTTTCAACCTCAGATCTCAAAGACTCTTCATTTTTCTGATGCTCCTTCAACTTCTCTTCAAGATCAAGTATCATAGACTCGAGTTGCTTCTTTAAGTTCTGATTAGTCTCATTGAGCAAGTTCTTCTCGTCTATTACCGAAGATATCTGTGAGTTGATCACATTTCATTGAGGTTAATTCTCTAATTATATTACACAAATAGCAAGAGGTGAAGAAAATAACATAAAAATTAAGGAGTATCGATGTTTAGTCTGTATTTTAAGTACCTGTGACTTCAATGTCTGCACTTCCTCATTGAGCTTTGTCACTAAGTCTTCGGCGGCGTTCTTCAATGAGAGTGTCTCATTAAATATCTTGTCCTTCTCGGCAACTTCTGCAGTGAGCTTTGACTGTAAATCACTTAATTTGGATTCATAGACAGCGATTTCCTGAACGAGTTTTGAATTTTCCTCCTTTGCTCCAGCGGTTTCTTTTTCATGGTGGAGTGACTTGTTTTGTAGCTCCTCAACAACTGTTTCAAGATGCTTTAATTTTACGAGATTCTCCTCAAGCTCAGCTTTACGAGTTTCAGACGTTGCAACGGCTTCCAGCACCTGTTCTTCGTATAACTTTATCTGTCCTTCAAGAGTATTCAGCTTCTCGTTCAATTCTTTGGTTTCTGATTCCTTCTCAGTGTGCTTCTGCAAGGCTTCTTGTAACTGGAATTCTAATTCTTTGGTTTCTGATTCCTTCTCAGTGTGCTTCTGCAAGGCTTCTTGTAACTGGGATTCTAATTCTTTGGTTTCTGATTCCTTCTCAGTGTGCTTCTGCAAGGCTTCTTGTAACTGGGATTCTAATTCTTTGGTTTCTGATTCCTTCTCAGTGTGCTTCTGCAAGGCTTCTTGTAACTGGAATTCTAATTCTTTGGTTTCTGATTCCTTCTCAGTGTGCTTCTGCAAGGCCTCTTGTAACTGGGATTCTAATTCTTTGGTTTCTGATTCCTTCTCAGTGTGCTTCTGCAAGGCTTCTTGTAACTGGGATTCTAATTCTTTGGTTTCTGATTCCTTCTCAGTGTGCTTCTGCAAGGCTTCTTGTAACTGGGATTCTAATTCCACGATGCGAGCTTCATTGGCAGAATGAATAGCGGAAGATTTTGATTGTACATCATTCAATTCAGCTACTAAGCTCTTATGCGAAACAAGTTCTTGAGCAGTGACTTCCTTCTCTGATAGAATGCTGTTCAATGACTCCTGAAGTTCATCAATCTTTGATTTCAGTTGAGTGTTTGTTCCAACCAGTAATTCATTCTCAGAAAATGACTGTGAAGTCTTGTTCTCAGCTTCAATAATTTTCGTTTTCAAATCTTCATTTTCGCTTTTCAAAGAAGCGAGTTTGCTCAAACTCTCTTCAAGTTCACTCTTCAAAGTTGCAGACTGTTCACCGGCTCCCGTAATACTCTCCTCCAAAATCTTAATTTTCTCAAGCAGAGACTGAACCTCGGAATCTTTGCTGTTGAACTTTTCAATAGCTTCTTGGAGCTTCTGTTCAGAATCTCTTGTCAGAGATTCATGTAATGATTCGAGTTCTAAGTTTCTGGCAGTAGTATGCTCAATATCTCTTCCCTTTACAACAAGATTTTCTTCGGTAGCGTTAAGTTTTTCTCTTATCTCGCTCTCTCTCAATTCAGCAGCCTTGAGATCATTTTCAGTGCTTTGCAACTTAACTTGGGTGAGATTTAAATCATCCCTCACAATTTCCAATAGGTTTTCTGCCTCGGAAAACTTCTCGCTCAAACTGTTTAAAGAGTCTTCTAACTTTTCCCTTTCATCCGTTACAGCATTTAACGAAGCTTTTAACTCTTTTTCCCTTTCATTCGCTTCTTCCAGTGTACTTTCAAGGCTCGAGGTTCGTGCTTGAAACACATCGAGTTCTGATGTCAGATAAGATACATTTTCAAGATGTTTATTGGAGTTTTCTTCTGACTCACTATATTTCTTTTCTAATGCGCTTGTTTGTTGTTCAAGTTCCTGAATTCTGTATTTCTCGGTTTCAAGTAGCAACTCCAACTCACTCACTCTCTTTTCAGCGCTTTGCGATTTTGAATGAGAGCTCTGAATTAAATCTTCTAGTTCTAGGCTACGTTGATTGTATGTGGTAGCTCGATCTTCATGCTCAGAACATTTGTCGGTGAGTATCTTCAGCTCCTCCTCCAATTGCGATTTCTCCTTGATTGATTGATTTAAATCTGATTCAAGCTGACTTACCTTATCCGTGTGCTCCTGCAGTAGGCCATTAAGAAGATTCTTCGCTTCCTCGGCCTCTTTCAATTTAGCATCGAGATGAGAAATTTTCTCGGAATATTCAGTCACGTCTCTCTCAGCTTCATTGGCTTTCAATTGCACTGAATTTAATTGTTGCTCAAGCTCAACATTCTTCTGCTCTACTGTTATGAAGCGTGTTTTGAGCTCTCGTAGCTGTGATTTTGCCTCTTCTGCAGCTGCATTTGTAGCTTCAACATGTCCCTCGAGCTCAAGACTCCTTTGAGTCGCAGTAGCTGCGACAGATCCAGCTTCACTATGAAGGTCTTCCAAAGACTTCACCTTCTGCTCCAGCTCTGAATTGTTCGAAAGGGCCTGAGATAAAAGAGAATCTGTTTTACTAAAATTTTCCTCCGAAAGCTTTAGTTTCGCCTCTAAATCAGTGGACAACTCCTTAAAGTGTTTCGCATCAACAGTTAGATCTTCAAAAGTTTCCTCAAGTCTCTTTTTTTCTTCATTGAGCTTAGTCAGTTCCTCTTGTACCGATAGAAACTGTGCTTCTTGGCTCTTGAACGAAACCTCAATTGATTCTCTTGATGTTTCCTCCTCCTGCAGCTTGAGCCTTGCACTTTCCAACTCGGAGCTTTTTTCTTTTAGCTCTTCCTTTGTAGAAACAAATAGGTTTTGAAGTGCTGACAAGTCTTCTTTTATCTGTGTTTCTGAAGTTTTTATCACGCTTAATTCCTTCGTCAACTCGTCTACTAGCAAGTCCCTTGAAGACAGTCTTTGCTCAGCTTCCGATACTTGTGTTTTGGAGAGTGCCAACTCGTCTTGGATGGTAGAGAGTTCTGCTGCAGTTGTTTTAAGTGCTTCTTCAATCTTTTCCTTTTCAGCGACCTTATCATTAACTCCCTTCAATTCTTCCTTCAGAGAAGCAATCTCATTTTCCGTGTCTTTCGCACTCGATTTCGCTTCTTGAAGTAGTCTCTCAAATTCTATCACCTTGTTTCCCTCGGATTCAGCCTGCGAAACGCTTTGCTTATGCAGCTCCTCGAACTTCTGTGCCTCGTCCTTAGAAACTTGCAGCTCATGCTCCAATTCCTGCATCTTCTTTCGGGAGCTTTCGAGCTTGACGTTCAGATCATCAAATGCTTCCTTCACCTGAAGAAGCTCTTTCTCCTTAACTTCTTGACTTTGCAGAGCCTCTTCATGAGTGCTGACCTGCAGATTGTACTTGTTCTCGACTTCAACAATCTGCTCTTGCAATTTCTTGTGACTTAGTTCAAGCTCTTCGGTTTTCTTTACACTTTCTTTCAATTTCTCTTTTGTTTCCGAGACCTCTCCCTTCAGCACAGCGTTTTCATGTTCAGATGTCTTCAAAGATTCAGCGAGTGTTTTCACTTCAACCTCGAGTTCCCGAACCTTCTCTTGCGCTTCAAGAAATTCTCTGCTAGGAGGATCTGAGCTTCTTTCAGTTTTGTTGGACGTTTCGTCAACCACATTTTCTTCCTTCTCGACTTTAATGAACTCTCCATCCGAGGCATTATCTTCCTCGTCTTTCTTTCCTTCGGCTATTTCCTTAGCCGGCAAGTCTCCATTTGTTTTCTGCAATATATCATAAAACAGTGATTAATTATACATACTAGTTTGCACTAAAACTAACACAATTATGAATTTAAAATACCTTGTGTAGAGTAAGCAACTTGTGAAATAATGAATGCAAAGAAAACAATACCTTAATGTCAACATCTTTGTCATCCACTTCTTCAACAACCTTTGTCACTGGAACTTCTGAAATGACTTTTGTCTCTTCTTCCATGTTTCCTCAGATTGACTAGATTGACTGCTCTAGAAAAAAAAGAAGAAATATGATGCATGAAGATGTTAGAATATTTGTATTATAAAAAATATATATATTTAAATTAATTGAATAATCTGAACAAAACCAAATACGTTGTTTATTTAATAACTTAAAAAAAATTAATTATAATATGAGAGTATAATAAGATAAGATAGATAATATACAAAATTAAATAATAAATTAGATCATAATAATAATAATAATAATAATAATAATAATAATAATAATAATAATAATAATAATAATAATAATAATAATAATAATAAAATTGTAATTAATAATTAAAAATCAAATGGCATAGATCTTGTCACATAAGAAAAACAAATATTCTAGAATGCAACCAACCAAACCCTGGTGCATCCACTGCTTAAAAACGTGGAGCATCATAATGTTGAAACATGGTGGAAACAGAAATGATAACAAATGTCATGGATGACTATATATGAATATAATTGAACATTTAAAAAAATAAAAAATATATTAATTAATTAGTAATATACTAACATACAATTACAACAAAATTATAAATCACTCATTGGTGTTTTATTATGATGATGACAAAGATATCACATGCTAGAAGCACGTAGGTGGGTCCCAAAAAGCTGTTTTACAGCTTGATCTCACAAATAAGACATTTATCTATCCATGCAAGCACCATGCCATGGCTTTGGTCCCAAATAAAACTTTGTTTTTTTTTTCTTTTCATACTTTTCTTCTAAAATGAATTCTACCTTTTTTGACCAAAAAAAAATAGAGAAAGAAAAATCTACCGTTCAATTTTCCTTTTTGAACAAGATCAGATTGAATCTTGAACGTTGGTTAAAACTCAGACATCATGGGACCCAAAAATCAACCATTCAAAGAATAAAAATGAATTAAACCAGAATTTGCAAGAATCAACTTTAATTCCTGTGGGCCATCATTTCAAGGTAAACTAATCTCCTACACCTCTCTCTCCACCAAATCAATTTTTGTTATTTTAAATCAACGATAATATTAATTTACGCTAAAAAGTTTTTTAGTTGAATAATCTATTTAAAAAGCACGTTAATTGCAACCCTTATCATTGATTAATGGAAAATCATATGCGCTCTTCACGTTGTTAGTACTTTTGTGATGACAACAAACTAGTTATTGTCATTTATATTGTGACAAATATATTTTTAAATTTAAATAAATTTCAATTTTTAAAAAGGAATCTCACCTCATTATTTTTTCAAAAAAGACAAGTCTAGCACTAAAAAATGAAGGACAAATTCGTATTTTACGAAAAATGTAGGGGTAGTTGTGAACTTTAAGGAATCAAAAATTGCCAACAACATCGATGCTGGCGGAATTAAGATTCCGCATAAAGACACAGTGGCAGTAAGAGAAAACTGTTGTTTCTTCCTTTAAGGTTTTTTTAGTACACTCTTCAAAAAAAACAGTATTAATTAAAGGTATTCAGTAAATAATTAAAAACAGTATTAAAAGTATTCAGTCAAAAAATAAAGTGTATTATTTTAATCTTAAAGTCTTCTATATATTAGTATAGTAAAACATATACTACTCCACCTAACGTCAAATAATCAATTAAATAAAAAGTTTTTTTAATTTAATTTAATTCTATAGAAACAGCTGATTATACTCTTTTTTTTTGCAGAGATGGATCTGATAGACAAATCACAAAACCATAACTTGATCAAATCAGAAACAAATGAAGATTAAACATGATCCAACAATTGATCTATTGAAAATTGAACATGAAAGTATATAAATATGAATTACACATATGCATCATCAATATTTTGATCCATCTGAAGAACAATAAAGTTTGTAAAGATCAAACATAGTATCAGTATCAGAAGCAAATGAATAAATAAAAATTAAACAAGAGTAAGAGTATTGGAAAATACAGAACTTGTATAAGCTGGTTGGTTAATTACGCACGATCATCTAATTAACACACGAATAACGATAAATAAATAAATAAATAAATAAAAGTGAAAAGAAAATAGAGATAGAGATAGGTAGAATTCTTGCCTGAGAAAAAGTTTGGTTTTTTGCTTGTGGTGGAGTGAGAGAGAAAAATGGGGGATTGGGAAAAAAGTGTAGTGATGGTGGAATTTGAAAGATGAAGAAATTTAGAGAAAAGGGTATATAAGAGAGGAAATGAGAATTATTAGTTTTTTTTTCTTCTTAAAACCAAGAAAACAACAGTATATATATATATATATATATATGTGTGTGTGTGTTGAAACAATGTTGGTGGGGCCAAGTAACAGCCAATCCGGCAATAAACATTCAGCAACGCCGCTACTTTAGATATTACATTTGCCACCGGTTTTTCATTTAACAAAATCTTGTAAAGAAAAAATAAAAATAATTTTTCCTCTTTATTTTAATCAAAGTGTTTTATTTAGTTATTTTATACAAATTAAAGTCAAGTAAAAATATGAAAAATGTATTTTACCAAATACTTATGGTGGCTATTACTATAACTATAGAGTCAAATATATCGACCTAGAATTGATACTAATTAGACAATATTTTTCTTTAAAGATCTCATATTTGCGAAGGAAAAATTAAGTTGATATTTATTATTTTGTTCCTATACTCAAAATGATATTCTTAAAAAATTTTAGGGTAATGATCTTGGACGGATACATATAATATTAAATAGTTAATATAATTAAATAAAGTAATGATATTTTGAAAAGAATATATTATTTTAATTTTAATTATGATACTCAGTCTAAACTAAATAAATAAAAGAATTATTTAATTCAAAATTTGACTAAATACATTTTGTTTTTGTTAAGATAGTTTTTGTTTATGTTTTATTATCTAGAAAGTTATGAAGGAGGGAGTATTTACCAAATCACGTGACATGATAACTCATTTATCCAAACATTCACATGGTAAGTATTTTAATTGTGTCATTGAATCCAGAAGAAAAAAAATCTAGATTGTGTTCCTTTTCAAAAGCAAAAAAAAAAAAAAAATCATGCTAGAAAACATTCAACTGCATATCAAATCTCTAGATAGAAATGATGTTTTAGAAGTAAATATGTCCGCATAGCGGTTTGGATAAATTTTAATAGTGAAAAAATCTGATATAAAAATAAAAAAAATGAAAAGTTAATAATTTGATTTTCCTAGTAAACATTTGGCCCACTAAAAAGTATAATAGGTCGAAAGTGGAGGCCATAGTGAACCGACCAAACCGTCCTCTTGTTTTGGGACGACTAGTACTGTCTTTTCTCGAAACCAAACGAATGGCAGACGCAACATGTCATGACTGCCTGTTGCTATTGCCTATATTCCACCCACCTCCCTAATCATCTTTTATTAATCAACTTAAATTTTAAAATAAATTAAATTAATAATTAAAATGTATTCAAATCAAATTTACTTTTAGAAAAATATAAAAATTATGAAAAGCATTCAAATACTAAAAAAATTCACTGAATTATAGAGATCATTTTACTATTTCTTTTAAAGTAGAACTAAATTTACACTAAATTCTATTCAACATTATTTTTTTTTGACACAATTATATTAAAAGTTTAATCTGTAAAATTATAAGAGTTTAATAATTTAATTCTTGAGATTTTGAAATTACATATCAATCTCTTAATTTAGACAACATTAGTCAATTATAATAATTAGTGGTCAAATAAAATTCCTTTTTTATTAGATGCAAATTTAGAGTGGAAAATAGGTCATAGTATTGATCAACAAAATTTATGGCGTTAAATCATTTTTCGTAATAGGCATGATGAAGGCATTTTAAAATTTTATTTAGCTAAAACAAATAAGTTTTAAAACAAGTAGGATGGAGGGTGATATAGTTGTCTCACACACTTAACACCATCGTAAGAGGATTTGTTAAAAATGGAGAAATAAGTTTTGTTCGAAAAAAATAAACTTTGTCCATATTTTTCTTGTTGGCTTCAAAGTAACAACATTGTCTCTTTAGGGATCAATATCACCTTCCCAAAGAAGACACATTCACCATTCATCCGCACAACGATGAATTTATAGTGATTTTCGTTTGATGTAATGAATAAGAAATCAAGAGAGTCTTGATTGATCAGGGGAGTTCAACATACATTCTCTATTTAGATGTATTTGAGAGGCTCTGTCGAGATTTAGACGATCTCAAGTTCTTTCAAGGATCTTTGGTAGAATCTGTGGGCGAGTCAGTGCAGGTGAGTGGATACTGTTGGCTCCTAAATTCGACACCTTTGTTTTGATTGATGACAGCCATTAAAAGCTGAAAGATGCTTTCGACTGGCTAAGCTTGTCGAAGTGACCGTCGAAAGATGGCCAAATACTTAGAAGATTTCTTCCAAGGAAGGAGGCTGATTGCCTTCGACGTCGAAGGAGTTTTCGTCGAAGACGTCTTTTGACGAACGTGTTCGATGGTCCAGAGTGGAGCGGTTTGAAATTCAAAGCTTTGGAGGGAAAACGGTTTCCAGCAGTTACTACGTGCGAACGTGCAAGGATCTGGAGCGTCGAGCATGGAGAACGTGACAAGTGGCTTGATCTCGAAGCAGTGTAACTGCCCGACGGTTACTTGGAATGTTTTTGTATAAATAGGAGTAGACGTGTAGTTTCTCGCGTGTGTTCACAATAGATACATAGTCACTCATTTAGATTCAAGTACCCAGTGTGAGCGAACGAATTGTTGAGAAATGTATGTGTGAAACACCAATTTAATCAATTCAAGTCATTTACTTTTCCAGTATTTTACATGCTCTTTCCCTTTAAGATTCCTGTCGAACCTTTACATTCCAGCCTTGTTTATTTTACCAAGCCTTTTCCTTTATGCAATTTACTTTAACCAATTTACTTAAAGCCTTATCCACATTAATTAAACTTCAAAATCAACCTATGTCCATAGGATCAATCTGATCGATCCTGCGAGTAACCAAATAAGTAACCATTTGGAGGATCAGCGGTTGTTTACCAAATCCCAAGGTAAACAAATTGGCACACCTGATGGGACTGTGTGTTGATTGTTGAAAAATCTCATCTTTTCGAGTTGTATGTTATTGAGGAGTGGTAGAATATACACCAACGATAATAATACTGCCAGAAGAAGGGAAGAGATGGCGAATCCGCCAAACAACAATGAAATCCCACAAACGAGTGTGGGAGCAACGGTTAATATGACCGTGAGTGAAGCGACGAATGCTGGTTCGATACCAGCAGTGTCAGTCACAACCACGGGGCCAACGACTTCGTTTGCAGGCCCCAGAGTGACTTTGGGAACCCCCCCTCCAAGGGGAAATACAGGCCCAAGGCCTGTGGTTCCCCCAGGATTTATTCCATTCTATGGTATGCCAACTTCTGAATTGGCAAGCCTGACGAATGCTGCGTCCACTTATTCAGACCCTTTCGTGAATGCCACTTCGCCACTCCAAGGCTCTGGAATAGGCATGGCGAATAGAAATAGGACCCAACTCTTAGGAGGAACGTCCCAAGTAGCCCATGGCCTTACAAATGCCTCGACAGCAGTCTTGAGGCAACAGATGGACGAAAGCAACCATGATATGGTGCAAATGTTGGCACAAACTTTGAGTACTGTGCTAAATCCTCTAATACAAAATACTACTCAGTCGAATCAGCAAGTTACAGCGCAAATGACGCGTTTGGCTGATTTCTTTGGAGTACCCCCACCTATTCGACAGCCCCAAAGGGCGCAAGTAAGAGGAAATCAGGGGATATTTGTAGAGGAAGAAACCACCATCAATCAGGCTCAACAGCCTGTAGAACAACCTGTCGAAGAACCTAGGGTAATAGCCCCAGAGGTTAGGTTAGTTAACAGAAACCAAAATGCTGACGAAGTGGTTCAGCATGTCCAATACCAAAACATGGGTTTGGAAAACAATCTGGCAACCATGATCGAAAGGATCATGACTCAGAATGGGATGAACATGGGCTTTCGAAGGCCCAACTTTACATCCCCATTGTCAGAATATGTGTTACAAACTGACTTACCCCCTAGAACCAAAGTCCCCAAATTTACTAAATTCTCTGGGGACACGACAGAATCTACTGTCGAACATGTGGCTAGGTATTTGATCGAAGCAGGAGACATTTCAAATAACGAAAACCTAAGGATCAAATACTTCCCAAGTTCCTTAACCAAGAACGCGTTTACTTGGTTTACAACTCTTCCCCCCAATTCGATCCACCATTGGACCCAATTGGAAAGATTGTTCCATGAACAATTCTATATGGGGCAAACCAAGATAAGCCTGAAAGAACTGGCGAGTGTTAAGAGACGTTTCACTGAACCTATAGACGAATATCTAAATAGGTTTAGGTTGCTGAAGGCGAGATGTTTCACACAAGTGCCAGAACATGAGCTGGTCGAAATGGCCGCAGGCGGTTTAGACTATTCCATTAGGAAGAAGCTAGATACCCAGTACCTAAGAGACATGGCCCAACTGGCCGATAGAGTTCGACAAGTCGAACGCCTTAAAGCTGAAAAAGCTAAGGCAACAAAAACTCACAAGAGAGAGAGAATAGCTTACGTTGAGATGGATGACGAAGAGCTAGAATCCTTCGACGATACTTTAGCTGTCGAGGAAGGAGAGGTCGATTTAGCAGAACTGAAACAAGGGCCTCCATACTCTTGTAAACAGTTAGTCCCCTCAAATGGGAAAAATCCCATTGGTCCAGACAAGACCAATGATAGGTTCCCAAAAAAGACGTATAGTTTTGACATCACAAAATGTGATGAAATATTCGACTTGCTAGTTAAAGATGGCCAAATGATAGTACCCCCTGGGGTAAAAGTGCCTCCTCTTGATCAAAGAAAGAAGAGAGGTTTTTGCAAATATCATAATTTTCTGGGCCATAAAACTTCTCAATGTTTTCTTTTCAGGAATCTTGTCCAAGACGCTATTGAGGAAGGGAGATTAAAGTTTGCTGACAAATCCCCCATGGCTGTCGACTCCAAACCAATGAAGGCTGAAGCCCACTACGCAGAACCCTCTGAGGTGAACATGATAGAGGCTACCAAGATCCAGTCGAAGAAGCCAGGCATTAACATGGTCGAAGTCTCTAAGGACCATATCAACATGCCAATCTTTGGCAGTTTTTCTGGAAACTTATCCAGGAAGACAATCGAGGCTGTCCAGAAAGCGGTCGAAGACCCAAAGTCGAAGACTGCTGAAGTACAAAAAACTGGACCAAAGCCCAGTTCCCAATTGGCCACTGTACAAGGCCAGACGGAGAAACTGGAAACACAAATGAAACAACTAACTCTTGCTACTAAAGATACCATGAACATCAACATGGTTGAACTTTCTGACCCTAAAGCTTCAGAAGAAGCCATAAGGCAAGAGCAGGCGAATAAAACGGCTTTCCCTAAGGAAAACGAAAACTTGGCAGATTTTTTACAAAGATGCCAGAAGAAAAAATCAGAGGTTATGCTATGTCCAAGATGTAGTTCTATCTTTGATAAAAAAGCTGCTGAGCACATACAAGGCGTGAGAGCAGCGAACAAAAGAAGGGAGAATTCTAACCTTCGACATGATCCCAGAAGGGGTTCTAATCAAGACAAGAGGCCTTCGACTTTTAGGCCTCCAACAAATGTACCAGTAGACACTTGGTACAAAACATCTGGCCGGAAAAGGCCAAGTGAAGAGAAATGGCATTCTTTCGAAGTGCCAAGAGGTTCCTCTTTAATCCAGAAGAAAGATCCTCAAGTTGCTGCACCCAAGGTTGCTCAAGTGTCCAGCAACTATAAGGGAAAAAATCCTATGTCGAGATCCCAATGGAGGAGGTATCAAAGAAGGCGAAAAGCTGAAAGGGAGGCTACCAATGAACCTAAGGCTGAGACTAGTTCGAATGTGCCTCAAAGGAAACAAAGAAAGCCTCTTGAGAGAGAACCAGTTACAAACAGGCTAGTGTGGCCTAACCAGAGCGAAGTCGAAGACGAAGATGATGCTGAGTCCGATGATACCCTGGATATAATGGTGAACGTTGTTTCAATGCTGCCTAGGGAATTCAATCGACAAGTAGAAGTCGAAACCAGCGACTGGGAGATGGAACAAGAAATGGCCAGACACAGGCCAGTGTGCTATTTTGTCATGGACAATGGCACTACAGAAGAACAAAATGGCTTCTTCGAGCCACCCACAGAGGCGATGAAGAATCACCTCAAACCTTTGTTCATAAGGGCCAAGCTCGAAGAGACCACTGTGAACAAGATATTGGTCGACTGTGGGGCCACTATCAACATTATCCCTCATTCTGTGCTAATAAAGATTGGCAAAAGGGATGAAGAAATAAAACCTCACAATATGGTCCTGTCCAACTATGAGGGAGGCATTGGGACCACCATGGGAGTGATCCAGCTCGACATAAAAGTTGGGTCGATCCTTCGACCAACAATGTTCATGGTCATTTCAGCCAAACCTAACTACAACCTTTTGTTAGGTCGTGAGTGGATACATGGTGTAGGTGCTGTGCCTTCATCGATGCATCAAAGACTGCTTCTATGGCACCCAGATGGGTTGGTCGAAAACATAGAGGCTGATCAGAGTTACTACCTTGGCGAAGTAAACCACTTGGGTGTAACAGATTTCGACAAAAACTTGGCTCACATAGGGCCATGTCCAGCTCCTGATTTCGACATGGCGCCAGCGCCAAACACCTTTTGTTCCCTATACCTGCATCCTGAGCATGGTTTCCAATGGGACAGAGAGGACGTGTCACACATAGAATTCAGTGGACTAACTGGTATCCAACCAACTGGTTGGGGAAGTGAATTCAGTGATAATGACTGAGTCACAATCTCTGAAGTGAATTTCGGCCTATGTGGCTGAAACCAAGATGATAACGGCTCTCGAAGCCGAAGTAAAATACATGGCCACCAAGGCCAATGACCAAGTACTACCTTCTATAGGTCCTGGAAAAGATTTCGACCCAGAGCCACCAGATATAGGTCCTGGAAAAGATTTTGACCCAGAACCTCCTGATATCTCGACAGAAGGAATGCAGGAACAGAGGCTCGACGCGATCTATGACGATGAGCCTTTGGGCTTCGAAAAGGATCCCTTGGCGAACAACATCAAGATGTTAGCACAAGACCCTTTAGAAGAAATCAACTTAGGCGAAGGATCAGAGAACAGGCCAACTTACATCAGCGCCAAAATCGATCCAGAACTTAGGTTGGAAGTAATCCAATTGCTGAAAGAGTTTAAAGACTGTTTTGCATGGGATTATGACGAGATGCCTGGTCTCGACAGAGGATTGGTAGAACTTCAGTTGCCAATCAAACCTGGAAAGAAGCCAATCAAGCAAAATCCAAGACGCTTCGCTCCAGAAATATTGTCGAAGATCAAAACGGAGGTCGAAAGACTTCTGAAATGCAAGTTCATTCGTGTTACAAGGTATGTCGAATGGATTGCCAATATAGTGCCAGTAATTAAGAAAAATGGCACATTAAGGGTGTGCATAGATTTCAGAGATCTGAATGCTGCCACCCCCAAAGATGAATATCCAATGCCTGTGGCGGAAATGCTAGTCGATTCTGCCGCTGGCTACGAATACCTGAGTATGCTCGACGGTTATTCAGGATATAATCAAATTTTCATTGCTGAAGAGGATGTGTCGAAAACAGCTTTTCGATGTCCTGGGGCCTTAGGCACTTACGAATGGGTAGTGATGCCTTTTGGCCTAAAGAACGCTGGGGCAACGTACCAGCGAGCAATGAATACTATCTTCCATGATTTTATCAACACGTTTATGCAAGTTTATATTGATGATATTGTTATAAAATCTGTTTCCAGGAAGAGTCACATTGACCACCTTCGACAATCATTCGAAAGAATGAGAGAACATGGTCTGAAGATGAACCCTTTGAAGTGTGCGTTCTGTGTCAAAGCTGGAGATTTCTTGGGCTTCGTTGTCCACAAGAAAGGGATCGAAATCAATCAGAACAAGACGAAGGCAATTTTGGAAGCGAAAGCGCCATCGAATAAGAAGGAATTGCAATCTCTCTTAGGCAAGATAAATTTCTTGAGAAGGTTTATATCTAACCTAAGTGGGAAAGCTCAGGCCTTTTCACCCTTGCTTCGACTGAATAAGGAGGGGTTCGAATGGGGGCAAGAGCAACAAGAAGCCTTCGACAAAATCAAAGGGTACCTCACTAAGCCACCTATTTTGGTGCCTCCTTGTAGCAATAGGAGTATGAGATTGTACATAGCTGCATCTGACAAAACTCTGGGAAGTATGTTAGCCCAAGAGGATGAGAATGGAGTCGAAAGACCCATTTATTATCTCAGTCGAGTTTTGAATGATGCCGAAACTAGATATAGCGAAGTTGAAAAATTGTGTCTATGTCTGTATTTCTCTTGTACAAAGCTCAAACAATATATAAAACCAGTTGATGTTTATGTTTCGTCTCATTTTGATGTTTTCAAATATATGTTGTCGAAACCTATCTTGCATAGTCGAATTGGCAAGTGGGCATTAGCATTGACTGAATACTCCTTGACCTTTATGCCTCTTAAGGCAGTAAAAGGACAAGTGGTTGCAGACTTCATAGTCGACCACTCTATTCAAGTCGAGGATATTAATTATGTGGAGATAGAATCTTGGAAATTCTACTTCGATGGTTCCAGCCATAAAAATGGAACAGGAGTAGGAGTCCTGCTTATTTCTCCAGACAAAATTCCAACAACATTCAAGTACCAAATCGAAGGTTCTTGTTCGAACAACGAGGCTGAGTATGAAGCTCTAATTACTGGCCTTGAAATATTGTTGGAATTGGGGGCAACTCGAGTCGAAATAATGGGAGACTCAGAGTTAGTCATCAAGCAAGTCACAAAGGAGTATAAATGCATAAGAGAAAATCTCATTATGTACTTTGTGATTGCAAATCGTTTATTGAAACAATTTGAAAGTGTCAATATTCGACACATACCCAGAGTCGAAAATCAAATAGCCAATGACTTGGCACAGATTGCATCTGGGTATAAAATTTCAAAAACGAGATTACAAAGAGCAATCGAAGTTCGAGAGAAGATAAGAGCAACTTGTCTATCACCAACAGACTTGGAATCAACAAGGTTAGGTTATGCTGATCACTCAAACTTCGAAATTTCGTTCATTGATAATTTGTCAGATCAGGATTGGAGGAAACCCATTGTGGACTATCTTCAAAATCCAGGAGCTCCGACAGAACGAAAAACAAAATACAGGGCGTTGAGTTTTGTACTCATGGGTAATGAGTTATTCAAGAAGACGCCTGAAGGGGTGTTGCTGAAATGTTTAAGTGAAACTGAAGCATACATAGCCCTTTCGACTACACATGCTGGGGCATGTGGGGCTCACCAAGCAGGCCATAAGATGAAATGGTTGTTGTTTCGACAAGGACTGTATTGGCCCACTATGCTGAAAGATTGTGTTGAGTTCGCCAAAGGTTGCCAAGAGTGTCAAGTTCATACAGGCATCCAGCATGTACCAGCAAGCGAACTTCACTCGATAGTGAAGCCTTGGCCTTTTCGAGGATGGGCGTTGGATCTTATTGGAGAGATTCGACCAGCATCATCAAAGAGTCAGAAATACATATTGGTAGGCATTGATTATTTTACTAAGTGGATCGAAGCAGTCCCTTTAGTCAATGCAGACCAAGAAAATGTCATTGAATTCATTCAAAAGAACATTATTTTTAGGTATGGAATCCCTGAGACAATAACAACTGATCAAGGTTCAGTTTTCACTGGTCGAAAGATGCAGGAATTTGCTCAGGAAACAGGTTTCAAACTCCTAACATCCACGCCTTACTATGCACAGGCGAATGGTCAAGTCGAAGCAGCTAACAAAGTGGTAATTGGCTTGATAAAGAAACATGTTGGGAAGAAACCAAAAAATTGGCATAAGACGTTAGACCAGATTTTGTGGGCTTGTCGAACGTCCCCAAAAGAAGCCACTGGTACAACACCATATAGGCTAACTTTTGGCCATGATGCAGTATTGCCAGCAGAAATTTGTCTTCAATCTGCAAGAGTTCAGAGGCATTATGATATTCCTTCTGAGGTTTATTGGAACATGATGTTAGACGAATTGGTGGATTTAGACGAAGAGAGATTACACGCTCTCGACTTACTCAGGCTTCAGAAGAAAAGAGTCGAAGACTCTTATAATAGAAAGGTAAAACCTAAGGCATTTTTGCCTGAAGATTTAGTTTGGAAGGTAATTCTTCCCATGGATCGACGGGATCGAAGCATGGGGAAATGGTCACCCAAATGGGAAGGACCCTTCAGAGTTATCCAAACTTTTTCTGGTGGAGCCTATGAAGTCGAAGAGATAAGTGGTGATAAAAGGCTCTTGAGAGTAAATGGTAAATATTTGAAAAAATATAAGCCTATACTTCAAGAGATAAAAATAAAATAATAAACTAAATTAATCATGAAAATGCCAAAATGGAAATTTTTATTAATTTCTGCCAAAATGGCAATTGTTGTCGAAAGCGATTACAAAAGATGATTACAAAAGAGAATCAAAAGGAAAGAGAATTCTTCAGTCGAAGATACTTAGCATGCTGCAAATCCAACCTCTTCTTACACCAAGATTTTTCTTGCTCCAGTTTGGCAATTTGAGCGTCGAAGTTTTGGGCCCTCTCAGCGAACTCCAGGCCTTGCTTGACCTCAGTCTGGCTCTCAGCGTCTGGGATGGTCGAAAGAATTTCCTCCTGGAGCACAGTGTTGGCGTTTATCTTCGCCTCTATCTCTGCAATTTGTGCTCGGAAGGAGACATTCTCTCGCTCAATAGCATCGAACCTTTCCTGTGCAGACGCTTTCTGTTTCGACAACTCGGCAATTCGAGTAGTCGAACTTGTGACAGCAGTCCATGCAGATAGGCTCTTGCCATGCAGCGTTTCGAGCTGACTGTTGAAAGTTCGTTGGCGACGGTAATCCGCTGAGACTTGGTCAATCATAGAATGTAATTCCATGATTAAGTCCGAGATTTCTGGGGCTACAGCATCGAAATCAACAGCATTCAAAACCTCTTTTAAGCAAGATGGAGCAGTGGGGTCCCCCTCTAAAGCCTTCATTAAATCTCTCTTGAAGAACTGGGCCTTGACCTTCGCCAACGCATCATCAAGAGGAGAAGTCTCAGTAGATTTCCCTGACAGAGTAGGAATTTCTTGACTAGTGTCAGAAGAACTCTTACTCTCGACGATTGCATTGAGGTAGCTGATAGGGTCAGTTCGTTTCAAGATTTCCAAGTCTTCTTTCGACCTATGCTTTGAGGAGGTGACCCTTGCCATAGCATTATCTTGGACTGGAGGCTGTTGAATGCTGAGTGCCTCATTTGGTTGTTCTTCGACTTGAACTGAGGCGGTACTAGCGTCGACTCGTGGTTCTTTGTTAACTTCACCTTGGGGTCTTTCGCCAGCGTCATTCTGTGGTTCTTCGCTGGCGTCATCCTGGTGTTCTTCGCCAGTACCACCTTCATGTTCTTCGACAACAGCATCCTGTTTCTCTTCGCCATTGCCTTGATCTCTTCCTTCAGGATTCTCTTCTGACGACAAGACCACCACAGGAACCTTTTCTGGCTGTGTTTCCTCCGCCATAGGTTCTTCAGTTGTCTTCTCCACTGTCTCAGCATTGGCCTCATGCTCAGTGTGGGCTTCGTCATTGCCCAAATCTTGCACCTGAGGCCTGCTAAGGTCAGCAGATTCCAGAGTTTCTGAAGTCCTTGGTGGGGAACTTCCAGTAGTTTCCTGAAAAAGAGGAAGAAGACAAATCTTCAGATGTCGAAAGAGATATAATCAAATACTGGTATTTATGCCTAAGTTACAAGAAGGGTCTAATAGATTACCTGTGGATTGGCTTCAGCCCCAGGGCTGGAATTATCACTTTCGACAGGCTGGGTAACTAGAGCGTTCAGTTCCTCCTCAGTTGGTTCTTCGATGACCACTGCAGGTGGCCTAGGCTTTCTCAGACCAACTTTTATTCTGACGGTTCGACCTTCAGGAGCTGGAGTAGGAACAGAAGCGTCCTTTGTTAACTTTCGCCTCTTTAAGGGGGAAGGAGGAGAATCACTTTCCTCATCACTCCCCGATTCGATCACAAAGGCTGCCCTTTTCTTGGGCGAAGGGGCCTATAAAACCAATAGGAAATTCGATGGAATAATTACGTCGAAAATAAAAAATCGAAAACCAGAATGAAGATAGAAAGTCTGGTTACCGATGCAGGAGGCCTTCTCGAAGAGCCTTCCCCCTGTTGGTTGCCCGTTGTCTTCGCCGGCGCTATAGTCTTCGCCGGCGGTGGAGGTTTGGTCGAAGGGACTCCTCCTTGTGGGCCTCCTGGAGCCTTCTTGACCAAAGGTTTTCGAACAACTGAAAGCGAAAAGGAAAGTTAACAAGCTAACAGTCGAAGAGAAAGATAAAAAGTAATGTGAGAGTATGAACTTACATTTCTTTACTTTGTCAAATACGAGGACAAAAGACTTCTGCAACTCTGCTATAAAGTCCTTCTCGTCGAAGAAGTACTCAGCGTAATAGCTTCTCCACCATTCTTCAAAAGATGGCGAACAAAGGAAGTTAAGCTGGTAGTTGAACAGCGAGAGGATGGTTCGACCAGCATATCTTCCAATATGCCTGGTAGCAGCGTCTTCTGTATAATCGTTGCAGAAGTACAACATTGACTTCTCTTTTTGGAAAATGGGAGAAGGCAGGGTTTGGATGATACCAAACTGGCGAGATACCAGGTTTGGTTGATAGGCCAGCAGACTCAGATGAGTCTTAGAACTTTTAAATCGAAGAGGCATAATCCTTGGAGTAAGGAATGCCTCCCACAGTATGGTGTGCTCATCAACATTGGGACCACTCGATTCCTTGGGATGTGGCCTTGTGAACCAAGCTGGCCCCACCTTTCGCTGAGCGAATGGAGCCATAGTCGAAACAAATTCCTTCCTTCGAGCGAACATCAGCACGAAGTTAGTGAAGGTTTGTTGGAACTCTAGCCCATCTTCCACAGGCGTCAGTAGAGCCAGCCTAATTCCTTCGATCCGTCTATTGGCTATCGCTGGGGCTTGTTCGTTTATCTGATTCTTCTTGGGTAAGAAGGATTCGAAAGTGGCGTTGAGCCACAGTTGAAGTAACCAGAAAGGCCCAGCGAGTAGCAGACTATTCCTATCTTCGATATGCTTCAAAAGAGTAACCCCATTGCTGATGGAGTCATAAAGACTGGCCAGAATTAGTTCTGCCAGACAGATGTTCTGACGGTGATGCAGTTGGGTGGCCAGAGTGACCATCTTTTTGGTCACTTGCAGGGACTTCGAACAGAACACGAAGCGAGTTAGCCATAAGGCTAGAAACGCTATGTGTTCAACGTCGGACACTGTGTCTGTCGACTTGTCATGAAAGTGGTTGATAAAGGTGGTGAATGTTGGCTTCGTCTCAGAAAAGCCAATTTGGTCCTCCGACATCTCTTCCGGGTCGAAGTAATCTCCGGTTGGTCGAAGGCCAGTGATGGCTGCTACGTCGAAGAGTGTGGGAGTTAACATCCCACATGGGAGGTGAAAGGTGAAGTGAGAGTTATCCCAGAACAGCATCGAAGCTATAAGCATCTCTGGGGAGTAGTTTAAACCTGTCTTCGACAGCATTATTAGGTCAAAGATGCCCATCTCCTTCCAGACTGGAGTTTGATGTTTTTCCAGCTTTGTTAGCCAAGCAACGTAGTCCTGGGTGAGATTAGGGCAAGACCTAAAAACTCTAACACTTCTGTTGAAGAAACGAAGGTCGATCTTCTCGTGTGTGGGGTCTTCAGTATCTTCTGCATCTTTCTTAGCACAAGCTATTGGCTTGAGCTTCTCGACAATGGGAAAGTAGCTCTTGATCTTCAGAGCTTCAGAGATGCTGGGGTTCATGGGTCCAGCCATTGCGAAGATTTGGTTGGAGTATCCAACCGGAATCATCAAGTGACGCGAGTAAGCGTCGCGGACGGAGATATCAGATGGTTCAGGGACCCTTCGTTTCCCTGTAGCGTTCACTACCGGAGCGGTTACAAAAACCTTGGGTTTAGCAAGTTGTTCAGTTGGTGCGTTAGTCTTGGGGGCAGTTGAAGCAGAAGCCATTGTTGAAGATGAAGATGAAGTTGGAAAGGGAAGAGTTTTTCTGCAAAGAGAAACAAGTTTGCAAGAAAGCAAGGGAGTTTGAGAGATTGTTTGCGTGAAAAGTCCCACAATGGGATATTCACTACTATTTATAGTAGTGGGAGAAATTCCCAATAACGAGGGCATTAAATGTCATTTAATGCTGCAGGGAGTAGTGGGACGCGTGGCAGCATCCTGTTGTTTTGGCCGTTTCTGCAGAAACAGAGAGACGCAGCGTGCGTCCTCGTTTTTTGAATTTGTCATAATGACAAATTGTGAAGTGATGTTTTGGTTCTGCACGCCGTACTGACGGTGACGTCCTAGGATCAAATCAATGATGGTTTTTTGGGATTGCCAATAGTTGGTAAAAAGCAACAAAAAGTGCACAAGTTAACTTGTGACTCAGCGTGGGCAAGCAGGTGTCGAATGGCGTTTTCAAAGAATGCCTTTTTCTTTCAAGAGTCGAAATAAGGCATTCTTGGGGGGCAATTTGTTGGCTCCTAAATTCGACACCTTTGTTTTGATTGATGACAGCCATTAAAAGCTGAAAGATGCTTTCGACTGGCTAAGCTTGTCGAAGTGACCGTCGAAAGATGGCCAAATACTTAGAAGATTTCTTCCAAGGAAGGAGGCTGATTGCCTTCGACGTCGAAGGAGTTTTCGTCGAAGACGTCTTTTGACGAACGTGTTCGATGGTCCAGAGTGGAGCGGTTTGAAATTCAAAGCTTTGGAGGGAAAACGGTTTCCAGCAGTTACTACGTGCGAACGTGCAAGGATCTGGAGCGTCGAGCATGGAGAACGTGACAAGTGGCTTGATCTCGAAGCAGTGTAACTGCCCGACGGTTACTTGGAATGTTTTTGTATAAATAGGAGTAGACGTGTAGTTTCTCGCGTGTGTTCACAATAGATACATAGTCACTCATTTAGATTCAAGTACCCAGTGTGAGCGAACGAATTGTTGAGAAATGTATGTGTGAAACACCAATTTAATCAATTCAAGTCATTTACTTTTCCAGTATTTTACATGCTCTTTCCCTTTAAGATTCCTGTCGAACCTTTACATTCCAGCCTTGTTTATTTTACCAAGCCTTTTCCTTTATGCAATTTACTTTAACCAATTTACTTAAAGCCTTATCCACATTAATTAAACTTCAAAATCAACCTATGTCCATAGGATCAATCTGATCGATCCTGCGAGTAACCAAATAAGTAACCATTTGGAGGATCAGCGGTTGTTTACCAAATCCCAAGGTAAACAGATACATAATATAGAAGAATGTTCTCGGTACTGAGGAAAATATCAAGCAAATCAAGGTAAGATATTTGTTCATTGATGCGTTTTTATCATATAATATGATCACAGGGTGGCCATATTTTAACCAGCTAAGGCCGCCATATCCACTATGTACCTATGTATGAAATACCCTCTCTCAGATTGACGAGTGAGCGTTATATAGGGGGATCAGGAGATCATTAGAAAATGTTATGTGGAAAGCTTTAAGTTGAAGAAAGTTAGAGGAGTAAGGGTGAACATCATGGACACGAAGGAAAATCCGCTATGAGAGACTCCTACGAAAGAAGGCACCATCGTTCGAGAAGAGGAGAACGTGATGTTAGAATACGGTATCATATCTAGAGGGGTGAATAGATCCCCAAATAAAAATTACCTTTCAAAAAGATTATTTAAAACATATTTGAAAAACAATGTTGAGCGGAATGATTTTGGCCTAGATCAACATAGTACTCTAAATGAACCTAGTTATTGGAAACTCGGATATGCACGAGCCATATGGAATTAACATAATTACAAAATCAATCAACATAATAATATCTCAATTAACCGTTTAATATTCAACACAACGTTTCCTATTTCCAATGAAATTATATTAAAAACATATAATGTAATACGGTGGGAGAACTGACTTGGTTGTTTTGCGTTTGATCGCAATTGTTACGGATAGCAAGAGTCGCCACCGAATTTTCTTTTATCCAACAAATGAAAGACTGAAAAGAACAGGAAAGAACTTTCGAGATTATTTTCTTGAGTTCGGGGGGTAGGTTATGAAAAAGGGAGGTGTTAGCACCATTTTCATCTGTAGTTATCTACGGGCTCTTAGTTGCTTGCTAGATCACTTGCTTTTGTTTGAAAATATGCTTTGTGATGTGGGTTTGAAAATATTTTAAAAATGTCTTTGTAATGATTCTCGTCTCTATAAGAACACGTACAAAGTGTTAGTTTTGAAAATAGTTCAAAGAGGTGTTTGTGGAATGTGTTTTTGAAAGTGATTTTGAAAAGTGTCTTTGTAATGATTCTCGTCTCTATAAGAATGCATACAAGGAGCTTTGTCTTTTGAAAATGTTTCAGTTCAAAGTGTTGGTGCGGAAAAATGTTTTTGTTGTGAGCAAGCGAACAACTATGAGCATCATATCTACTCAAAAGGTCTATGTTCTTTTCCTCCTCCTTTAGATATTGCTATCTCACCATTGATTTGATAAGAAGCCCCATCACTGGATGTGAAGGGATGGGCGTGGGTCGTTTGTATAGTCATAGAAGACAACCTATGAGACGTTTTAGCAATTTCGTATAGGGACTAGATCGTTTACCGAAGGCAACATCGAGGGACATCGAGGGACTACGATCTTTTATCGAGGGTCTTTGCTAAAACGCCCATATTCGAGGGACTATGACTATTTTTCCGAGGCAACAAGTGAGATTATCCTAGGGGTGCATGTGTGCAAATTGCGTTTGATTGCATGCATTTAGTCTTTGATTAGGGTGGTCTACTTGTTGGTTTTATCTTTCCATACATCCTAATTACTAACATTTGTATAAAGCAATAAAAATGCAGAAAATAAATATCCTACACTATTACAACCATATTGAATAGCAAGAAAATGTAAAGACAAAACAAAATAAAAGAAGGGAAAATAAGCCTTTCGATTCAGGAAGTAACATCCTTCGATTCTGCTCTTCTGGCTCCTTTCGATTTGGCCTGGAAGTCAGCATGTGCAGGAAGCTTTCGATTTTGCCTTCTGCTTCCTTCGATTGCAAGAATATTAGTGTGAGCAAGTAACCTTTGATTCACCCTTCTTGCTGCTTCTTTTGATTGGGCCTGGCATTCAGTGTGAATGTATCCTTCGATTACATCATTTTCTGCTTCCTTCGAACGGGCTGGAAGCCAGTGTGTGGTGAAGCCTAAGGCCACACTATTTGTTCTGCTTGCAACTATGAAGCAACCAGGGGTGAAGCTTAAAGCTTTAATTCACACCTCCTTCCTCCTGTTTTCTTTCATTTGGAATTTAAATAGCAACATAGCCTGAGGCTATTCTAGCATTGTTTCATGGTCAGGTTAGTTCTTAAAACATGTTTGATAAACTCAGAAAACAAGCCATAAGATTAACAACGAAAACAAAATAGAGAAGGTGGAAACAAAACGAACCAAAGGGTAATGATGATATCTTGAAACGAAAGGAAATGATTATTTACATGTTATGCTTGAAACGAAAAAGCTTAAGGTTAAGAGAACTTACCTTGCTTGAAGCTGGAAAGTGTGTGCTGGACCTTGAGTGGATGCCCTGAGTGTTCCCGGATTCGAAGGAAAGAAACGGGGGTTATGTTTCTAGTACTAGATTCGAAAGAAGGAACCAAGCGTTGGGTTGTGTTGTACCCCAAAATTTGCACTCTCATATTTTCCAAGATTATTTCTTATATAGGTGGTCACAAGCACTTGATTAAAGAAAAATAAAATTTTTGAAGATGAACAAGGTGTCTTTCGATTGGTATATTGACAGGCTTCGATTGAGCACCTAACCTCCTCCAAGATTGATTCAAATTTCCAAGCTTCGATTGAAGCCTTGTCCTTTTGCTTGTTTGTTGTATACAAGCTTCGACTGGGCATGTGTTTCCTTTGAAACAGCCTCCTTCGATTCAAAAGGGAAGGGCCTCATCATGGTGCTCCTTCGATTCATAAGTTAGTAGTTTCCTACTAGCTTCTTTCGATTTAGAGGGTGTTGGCTTCTTAATGGTTTCTTTCGATTCAGAAGGTGTTGGAAATGGCCTCCTGCAACTTTCCTTTGATTCAAAAGACAAGTTCCTTCTCCATGATTGCCTTCAATTCACAAGGCAGGAACTTCCTTCATGCCAGCAGGAATAAGGCAATAGCCTCCTGCATACGTCCTTCGACTGCACCATTGGCTTTACATGCTTGCTTGATTCACAATGTAATGGTTACCTGCATGTCTGCTTCAATTGAGCAAGGGCTTCTGCAGGTTTGTCTTGATGACTACCTGCATGCAAGCTTGATTCCTGCTTCGAATGGGAAGTATCTCCCTTGGAAAGTTTGTTTGGCCCATTCGAAGGAATGGCAAGTGATGCATACAAGTTATGCATGTGGTCCCTTCAAAAGAGCACACACATTGGTTCAAAACGAAGGATACACGTATTTCTAGCCGAAACGAAAGAGAGATATGCAAAGATGCTGGTTGGCCCAAAATCTCACATATTGCCATACTCAAGTTTCCTACACAAGCACTCTGAATGAAGCTTCGATTATCCTGGAAAGAGTTTTTGTTGGGGCTCAATTGAAGAGGCCTCAATGATGAGATTTGAGTTATTCGAAGGACACACCTTGGTGGCCCATTCGAAGAGGGCACAAAGCATACATATGAAAGACACTCAAAAAGTACATTCGAAAGAGGCAACCAAAGGCCCATTCAAAGGGTACACAAATGGTCCATTCAAAAGACCCCTTCGAAGGAGGCAACCAAAGGCCTATTCGAAGGATATACAAGAGGTCCAATAAAAGGGCAGGGACTGAAGGTATTCGAAAGCCAAAATTGTCCACATTCATTCAAATTCAAAAAAGAGACAAGTTTCCATGACTTTGGCAAAGTTACAAAATATCATTCATGGCTTTGAAAACACTTGTGTATGGCTGTTTAAATCTTTGTTCTCTTGTCCCCTCCATCCCCTCTATATAAAGAATACACTAGCCAGATCAAAAGAGGCTGGACACAACCGGAGAGAGAGTCATATGAAATTAAAAAACATATTCTTGGAGGTTTCCTGAAGCTTTTCCAATCATCACCAGCCCCTAAGCAAGCACGCGTCCAGAGGTTCCAAATCTAAGCAACCTTTAAACAAAGGTACCCACGCCTGAAGCCACAGATTCATCCACCACCATTGGTAAGAATTGATAAAAAGATCAAACTTACATTTGCATGACACATCAACACTTGTAGTTCATTCGATTTGTTATTCAAGATTAAAGACCTGGGTTCGACCCCATGTCTGTATTTGTTTTGTTTCTAACACTTGTTGCAGATCCAGCCTGAACAAACCAACGTGCACAAGATCGAAGGACCTGGGTTTGATACCCAGGTTCTGCGTCTTTATTTGGCTAATATTTATCTTTAAAATTCAAATTGAAAGACAACATTCACCCCTGGGTCGAAAGACAATCATCCTTCATTGGATCGAAGGCTACCTTTCTTCCTCTGGATCGAAGGCCACTTTCTCCCTCTAGATCGAAAAGCCCTCTTTTCTCTTTGGATCGAAGGATGTCCCCTTTGTATCTTTATTTTTGTTTTCATTATTTCTCTTGTTAAATTAACTTTAAATAAAAAAAATCACAAAAAAAACATTAGGATAGTTTTTATTAATCAAATTAATTTGTAAATAAATTAATTAATCATTTTAACCTTGTCTTGAAATTAAAATTAAATTGACTTAGGTTGTATTTTCTTTAAATAAACGAAACAAACAAAAAGATTTCTTTTCCTTAGGATTTAGACGTCCCTTTTAATACGTTTGCGCATTTATTTATTTTCGCATTTTGTTTCATCTTATTGTAACTGCTTCCCAGTTTATAGTAGTAACTAGGACTTCACTTTTCGCATCTCTATAATGTACCTCTCACAAAGCCATGTAATAGCGTAGGATTTACATTCCCGCACTTTACATTTCTGCACTTTAAATTCCTGTATATATATATTAACGGCTAGTAACTAGGACTGCATGACAAGACTAATAACAAAACGCTAGCAAACCTAACAAAAAAGACAAAAATAACTGAAAGATAACACACATGCACGGATACACCTCTAGGGTACCCGACTTTGGTTGCCTTCGGAAGTAAAACAGTCATGTCCCTCGAGACAGGGACGCTTTAGCAAAGACCCATAAATCAAAAGATCATAGTCCCTCGATGATCCTACAGTTGCCTTTCGGTAAATGATCTAGTCCCTAAACAGAAGTTTCTAAAGCGTCTCTACATGGTTGTCTTTATGATTGTATGCCCCTTAGAATGTCCCTCATACATCCAATTATGGGGCTTCTTACCAAATCAATGGTAATATAGCAACATCTAAAGGATGAGGAAAAGAACGTTAGACCTTTTGAGTAGGTAGGATGCTCATAGTTGCTCGCTTGCTCGCAATAAAAAATCATTTTCACAGATACACTTTCAATTGAAACATTTTAAAAAGTCAAAGTCCTTCGTACGCATTCTTATAGAAACGAGAATCATTACAAAGGCACTTTTCAAAATCGCTTTCAAAAAACATCTTTCACAAACAAACACTTCTTTAAACTATTTTCAAAATAAACACTTTGTACGCATTCTTATAGAGACGAGAATCATTACAAAGACGTTTTCAAAATATTTTCAAACCCACACCACAAGCACATTTTCAAACAAAATCAAGTGAATTAGCAAGCAATTAAGAGTCCTTAGAAAACTACGGATGAAAAGGGTGCTAACACCTTCCATTTCCATAATCCACCCCCTTACTTAGAAAACTCTCAAAAAGGTATTTTTCTGTTCTTTTCACCCTTTCCTTAATTTAGATAAAAGAAAAGTCGGCGGCGGCTCTTGCTTACCGCAACATTTGCGAGCATAAATGTAAAACCAGTATTAAGTAGTCAGTTCTGTCACTGTATCACAGAACTGGCGACTCTACTGGGGATAAGTAAAAAGTGGGGTTTACCTTAGAGTTAGTTCATTATTTAATTGCTTTTTTGTGCTTTGTATGCTTTATCCTTGGAGGGTTGTTTGGGTTGTTACTATAGATCCTACACTCAGATCCGGGGGCATCTTTTTAGGTAAACAACAATAGATCGTGGAGAATGTACGGCGTAGACCGATATGGTTAAAGTGATAGATGTGTTGGTGTGACACTTTGGTTGGTACCAATATCCCTTGTGTTGAATCGAGGAGAATATGAGACCGTCGCGTGGTGTCGTGAAGCACTAACGGACCTTAGAACCTTAATTGAACAAACTTGGCCATTAGAAACTTGGCCATTGTTTTTATATTTTCTTTTATTTACTTTTATTTATCTATTTCATTTAATTAAAATACAAAAAATATAATATTTTATGAAAAATTATATTTAGTTTTTTTTATTAATTAATTTAATTATTGACAAAAATTAATTTGTTTTAATCACCTTAATTTTGTTAGAATTAGGCTATATTTCAAATATCTTTTTCTAAATAAAACCCAAAAACATTTTCTAAATTATTTAGATTTCTTTAGGTTTTACTTTAATTAATTTAATTTTGATAATAAGAGTTTATTTAATCACATCTTATTTCCTTGTAAATAATTAATTTGTAAATAGAATTAGGTCTAAATTCTTTATCTCGCCTTTCAAATACTTCCTAAACAAAGAAACAACAAAACATTTTTTAATACTTAGAAATTTGTTAGGGTTTTGAACATTTTCCCTTTTTATCATCTCCGCGCGTTTGTTTATTTTTCACATCATTATTTTCATAGTTATGTAATTGCTTATGGATTATAATAGTTTAATTAGGGTTTACCTCTTTCATCCCTATTCAAAAACGTGTACCCCTCATTCCCAAATCATTGTAATAGCGTAGGACATTTAATTTCCACAATTTATCGCTTTCCATATTGCTGTTAGTAAATAGGGTTTATATGACAAGATTAAAATCAATCCTAGCAAAACCCTAATTCAAGATAAAATATTTGAATCAAACCCATTTTGCACACATGAACCTCTAGAGTTAACCTCACTTGTTGCCTCGGATATAAACAGTCACGTCCCTCAAATGTGGGATGCTTTAGCAAAGACCCTTGATTAAAAGATCGTAGTCCCTCGATGACCCTTCGATGCTGCTTTCGGTAAATGATCTTAGTCCCTTACGATAATTGCTAAAGCATCTTACAAGTTACCTTCTATGACTGTACCATGACTCGCGCCTATCCCTCACATCCAACGACAAGGCTTCCTACTAACTAATGGTAGGATAGAACTATCTAAAGAAGGAGGAAAAGAACAAAGACTTTTTTGAGTAGGTAGATCTCTCGTAATCACTTGCTCACAAACTAAAACAATCTTCACACCTCACACTTTCAAAACAACTATTCTAAAAAATACTCTTCAAAACAAATATTTTGTATACATTCTCAACGATACGAGAATCATTACAAAATTGCCTTATATTGGCAATTTCAAAACATATTTCCATACACTCCTTTTCAAACAAATATTTTCAAGACAAACATTTTGTATACATTCTCAATGATACGAGAATCATTACAAAATTGTCGCACTTAGGCATTTTCAAAATATTTTCAAGCATACACAAACACGAAGCATATTTTCAAAGTGAGCTAGCAATTAAGAGCCCGTAGATAACTACAGATGGAAAGGGTGCTAACACCTTACCTTTTCAAAACCTACCCTCAAACTCAAGAAAATTTCTCAAAAGGTCTTTCCCGTTCTTTTCATCATTTCCTTTATTGGATAAAAGAAAAGTCGATTGCGACTCTTGCAATCCGCAACATTTGTGATAAAACACAAAACCCTCAAGTCATTTCTCTCACTGTATTACAAAGTTAAAACCAAAAAAATTAATTAGGTTTTATAAAAAAATTAAAGGTTTTATGTTAGGGTTTTAAATAAGGTTTAGGTTTTGTTAATTTAAAAGAAAATGAGGGAAAGAGTGAAAAGAATAGAGAATTGGAAGAAATAAATCAAAAGGAGTAAGGGTGGGTGTTGAACCCATGTGTGATACGGTGGGAGAACTGACTAGTGTTTTGCGTTCGTATTCGCACTTGTGCGGTTTAGCAAGAGTCGCCATCGACTTTTTACTTTATCCTAAAGGAAAGGTTAAAAAAGCACAGCAAAAACCTTTTGAGATATTTCGTGGGTTCGGGGGGTAGATTATGAAAAGGGAAGGTATTAGCACCCTTTTCATCCATGGTTATCCATGGGCTCTTAGGTACTTGCTTAGATCAATCTTGCCTTGGTTTTCAATTGTGCGAAATGGTGCTTTGTGGATTGTTTTGAAAATGTTTTGAAAAGATGCCTTGCGCTAGGCTAACCTTGTAACAATTCTTTACTCGAATGTTTTACAAAAGGTGTTTTATCTTTTAAAAAGATGTTTCAAGGGTTTGAAAAGTTGGATTTTTGAAAGTGTTGTGGATTGTGATTTTTTTGAAAAGTAGGCAAGCGTTTTTGTAAATTGATCTCAAGTAACTAAGAGTTTTTGTCTACCCTATTGTACTCAAAGGTTTTTTTTTGGTCATGTTTTAACCCCTTTTAAACAATTTTGTTCCACCATTGAAATTGGTAGACAATTCTTGCGTTTAGGAAGTTTATTCGGGACGAGCGCGGGTCATCGTATGGACCATGAATGCAATGATGCCAAGTGTCTTTGGCAATTTGTTTTGAAGGGACTATGATCATTTCGTTTAGGCAACTTTCGAAAGCGTCATCGAAGGACTTATGATCATTTGATTTTGTTTTGCCAAAGACATTCGACGTGCAAGCATGGCCCATTTGGAAGGCAACATGTGGGATTACCCTAGGGGGTGCAAGTGTGAGTGTGTATTGATTACATGAGTTTGTCTTGTATTAGATTATCTAGCGTTTGATTTTATGTACATACAAACCCTAGGTCTAACCATGGTATAATTGGAAAACTGTAAATTGCGGAATGTAAATCTACGCTATTACAAAATAATATCCAGGAGTGGGGGTATAAATGTACAAGGGGATGAGACTTATAGTATTTACAACCAAATCGAATGTCACAATCAAAATATAAATGTCGAATGTATAAATATAAGATAAAATGTGTGTAGGGCAATATATTGTGTAAGTGCAAATGTATATGTATTGTGTAAGTGTAAATATGTACAAGTGCGAAATGTGAAATTGAGCCGTATTAGGGTTTTGACCTAGATAAATGTTTTTAGATGAATCTTGATTTTTGTATGTTTAATTATGTACAAAAGAAAAATGAAGGTGTTTTGATTAAATGTTTGGAAATTAATTGGAAAGTATTTTAGTCTAATGTTTGTGAGTTTTAATATTAGAGAAAAATGTATTTCTATTTTTATATACAAATATGTATGTTAATGTGTATTATTAAAAAATGTTTTCAAGTTAATTGAATTAAGTATATATAACAAAGGAGTGTTTTAATTATATTATGTATAATGTAAAAATGTATTCTAAAATAATTTTGTAAAGAAGAAAAAAATGTTTATATAATATAAAAAGAAGATTAGTGTTTATGTTTTGTTAAAAAAAAAGTGATTTAGTGGGCTTAGGCGGATATTTGCAACGGGTCAGGCCCATGGTTTGGAAGCAACATTTTTAGGGTTAGGGAATTGTTTGTTCAATTGGAAACGCGGTAGGGTTTGAACGGCGCCGCTCACTGAGTTCCGTCTCCTTCCTCGTTCATTCTTGAGTGCTTCTCTTTGCTTCGAGGCCACCAGCGCTACCCCTACATTTCCTCCTCCTTCCAGCTCGAGTTCAAAGGCCTCAATACAAAAAGGTTCGCTTTAGATGTTTTCTGATTCTTTTCTCTTTTATGAATTGCATGCATTATTTGATTCGAATTTGATTCTTAAGTTTGTATTGCTATGGAGGTGATGGAGAAGAAAGAGGGAGAAACAACTGACTACCTGACTTGGAGAAGGAGGAGGAAAAAGGATGTGGCGCTCAGGAGGCTCGATGGCGGAGATTCGGTGATGAAGACGCTGGCTTGCTTCTTGATGACCCTGGTATCTTTTATCTAGTTCCTTAGGGTTTTTGATGATGATTATTAACTGAAAAACAAACCTTGAAACGATTCACTTCTTCACCTCTTCTACTTCGCTGGCTTGTTGGTTTGGACTGTCTTTGAATGTTACTTCTGTATCTTCTCTTCCAGTTGCCTTGATTTGTTGGTTTAAACTCTTGCTTGATGTATGTGATTGCTTATGTTGTCGCCTATGTGTGCTTGCTTGCCCAAGGATGAACCTAGGGTTCTGAGGGCCTAGGTTGCCTTGAACATTTACTTCCTTGGTGTTGCCCTTGACGCTTTCTCTCTTCTTCTCTTGTTGCCCTGTGATGATCCCAGAGGTCTGAGGGCTTTGTACGTGCGCTTCTGGATGCCTGTTTATGTCGGATGCTATATATTTGAATGCCTTTGAATCGTTTATCGCCTATGATGAGGGAAGAAACTCTGAGGCTTGGTGTTTGGTTTGAATGCTTGGCTAGGTCTTAATGGTTTTGACAGTGGTTTAAGGCATTTGGTAGGTGTTCAGGCTTGACAGGCCTGTAGAGGCCTTTGTTTTCTTCTTTCGAACTGTGTGTTTGATGGTTTATTGACAGGCATGGTGAGCTTTGGTTTATCAGGTTCTGGTATATGCAGGTTCTGAATTTGAAGCTTAGAGGCTTCAGTTCAGCAGGTTCAGTCTTTTTGAGTTTGTATGTTTAATGCAGGGTATGCTCCAGGTTTTTACTGATGCAGGTTTAATGGTTTAGGGGTTAGACAGGTTTGAGGTGTTTGTGAGGAGGATGCAGGTTTATGAGTTTTGGGATTGAACTTGGTAGCAGGTTTTGGTATGTTATGCTGTGTGGTTTGGATATGGTTGCCTATGCTGGTGCAGGTTATGGTGATTTTGGACAAGGTTCAGGTTTTTGATATTGGTTAGCCAGAGTTTTGTGCAACTACTGAGTTGTATATATCTCTTCTCTCTTCACCTTTTTTTTTTGAACTGCTATGCTGAGTTTGTATTATATATTTTCTATCTTTCTTTTGGCGCCCAATCTTTATTCAAAACTTTGGTCTTCTCTTTGACCCAAGTTTGCTGGATAGTTTCACAAGGTTTCTTGGCATTTTTCCCATTTCGGTAACTGGCTATGCTGTGTAATTTTTGAACAATGCCGAATTATCCTCTTTTTTGTATATCTTTTCTGCCTTGCTTCTACTGTCTATGCCTGCTGAACCTGAACTATGCCTAAACCCTGTTTGCTTTATCTCTCCTTACTTCTCTCTTTACAGTACAATTTAAGAATTTTATATGATTATTATTTGTACTTTTCTGAAGGGGCTATGATGGGAAGTGATGATTAGCTTGCATAATATGTTTTCTGCATTTCTTCTTCAGCTTTTGCGCCTTGCTCTTTTCCTTGATATCTTGGCAAAGGTCCCTTTTTGACAGCTTGTAGGCTTTGATAGCAACTTGTGCTATTTTGATTTCTTTGATACCTTTGGCATTCTGACAGTAGCCTTTGCTTTTGGATAGAAAGTTTGGATTGGATTTTTCAGTTTGGATTTGAACTATATGGTTTTGAATGGGAAATTGAGATTCTTATGTAGCTTGAATTTTATAACTTATGCATTTGCATTTCATGAAATGAAAATCTTCCCTCTCTGTGAACCGGGAGAAATCCCGTGATTTGCAGAGAGGGCAACTGATCCCAGTCAGTGGCCCCTAATGATGAGCACTTTTTATCTGTCCTTTCCAATTTAATGCTTTCTGACTTTTCTTGTTTCTTTTTGCAGATGAGAAATGGAATACCGGAGCGGAATGAAGAACGAAGAATATTAGAAAATAGGATAGTTTTTTCATTCTATGTAATATTTAAATTAAATGTAAATTATTGTCTATAATAAACAACAATCTGTACAAATAATTCAAATATCAATAAAAGTTTAAATTATCCAATTAATTCTAATTTCCTTATTATTTATTTATTTATTTAAAATTCTTAGAATTAAAACAATTGAAAAATAAATTCAATCATTTTAATTTCAGAATAATAAATAACTAAAATAAAACAACATTGATCCAATAAACCTGTCTTATCCAACATCCAAAGCAAAGCAGCAATTAACCCAGATAGACTGATCAAACACATGAACACTGTGAATCCAATACTGCATCTTGTATCTGACTGGCCCAATCAAAATGTACTGAATTCAAACCACTGTCTCTTTTACTGATTAAACCAAGATAACGCGAATTTTAATCCGAATCTTGAAATAAACCGCAAAGTGCTGTGGAATTCAAATTCTTCTGAGAATATGCCCATAAAACCCTAATTCCCGATTAAATGCCAAATCACGCTCGCTTGATCAAAATTGAACCAAAAATCAACCAAACCCTAAGCCCACTGTATGAAACAATTCAGAGCTCTGAAAATCAGTAAAAACCCTAATTCTGCTTGACTGTCAAGAAAAGTCCGTTTGTCCGATTCTTGAGCCAATTTGAAAAGTCAGGAAATGTTTGAAGCTGAGATTTCTTGTGGAAAAGCGCGAGGGCAAATTTTGGGGTACAACAGTTGCCCCTGTCCAATCTTCTTGGACCTGAAGAGTTAGATTGGCAAGTTTGCCTTTCGCGACTTGAAGGTAAAAGGAGATTGGACACTAATGTGCCCAGAAAATTTACGCTCGTCAATGTGACGGTGGAGGTGAATGGGCTTAAAGATGCCATTTGGTGATGGGCTTAAAGATGCCATCTGGTGCGAGAGAATTTGTCGGGGATGGGCTTAGAGATGCCATCCGAGAATGGGCTTACAGATGCCATTCGGCGACTGCTGGTAGGAGGATGGGCTTATAGATGCCATATGGTGATGTTGAACTGTAGGTCAATGGTGAGTGGACGAGTATCAGAAGGGCATCCCTGTTTTGGAATATCTCTGAATTGGGGTCTGAACAAGCAACAGATTGACGTCCGTGTCTGGAGGATCTGTAAACTATTTTCAGGAGTTGGGACTGAACAAGCAATGGAGCAGCATCCGTTGTTGGGAAGCGTCCGTAAACTGTTTTCAAAAATTGAGAAGAGTCTGAATCAGTTGGTAGATTGACATCCGTTGTAGGGAAGAATCCGTAAACTGTCTTCAAAAGTTTGAGAAGAGTCTGAACAAATCGGTAGATTGACATCCGTCGTAGGGAAGAATCCGTAAACTTGTTTCAGAAGTTGAGAAGTTGAAGAGGAACCGGTGTAAGGTTTCTGCTGATGCGTCTGAATGAACCTGGAATAAGTATCAAACGTTGCCGTGTCCGGGTCACATCTGAACTATTTTTGGATGAATCTCAGGAGATGATCTGTGTCTGTCGACCGATCTTACCTGAAAAGGTAAAGGGTTAGTTGTATGTAATGTTATGATGCATGATGCAATGCATGTGACATTTAATGTTTATGATATGAATGTAATGAATGCATATGTAAGCTGATGAGCTAATCTTGCTAAGGATACATGATTCCGAGATGGCTGAAGATAAAAGCATCTTGACTGCTGCCGGGGAAAATAAATCCTTGGCTGTTGCTGGGGAAGAGAATTCCTGATGACCTCTACTGGGGAGCTCCAACTAGTAGACTCATGTCGGGGAGACCAGATTGAGAATCTTCGGTTTGATGGGAGGTAACCCTGGAGACTTCGCTGGGGAACTCAAAAATTGCTTCCTCAAAACTCTGTGGGGAGAAGGTTTAAAAGTCTGACTCCGCTGGGGATTGAAGGAAGCTTAAATTCTGAGGGGAGTTGAATTCCGGGGGATTCCCGGGCTGGGGATAGGAAGAATCTTGGCGAGCGCGATCTTCCGTGGTTGTTGGCTTTGAGAAAAATCTGAACAAGCACTAGGTTAACCTCCGTTTACTTGGAGAACCCGTGAACTGTTTTCAGAAATCTTGAAGTTGAATCAGCAATAGAACAACATCCGTTGTTGGGAAGCGTCCGTAAACTAAATTCAAAGGTTGCATCTGAACAAGTTGATAGATTAACATCCGTTGTTGGGATGAATCCATGAACTGTTTTCAGAAGTCTTGGAGAGGAATCAGCAATAGAACAACATCCGTTGTTGGGAAGCGTCCGTAAACTGAATTCAAAGGTTGCATCTGAACAAGTTGATAGATTAACATCCATTGTTGGGATGAATCCATGAACTGTTTTCAGAAGTCTTGATAAGAATCTGAACAAGTCGGTAGATTGGCGTCCGTTGTTGGGAAGAATCCGTAAACTGTTTCAGAAGTCTTGGAGAGGAATCAGCAATAGAACAACATCCGTTGTTGGGAAGCGTCTGTAAACTGAATTCAAAGGTTGCATCTGAACAAGTTGATAGATTAACATCCGTTGTTGGGATGAATCCATGAACTGTTTTCAGAAGTCTTGATAAGAATCTGAACAAGTCGGTAGATTGGCGTCCGTTGTTGGGAAGAATCCGTAAACTGTTTCAGAAGTCTTGAAGGGGAACCGGTGTAGGGCTCCCTGATGATGAGCTTGTGTAAAACTGCATCGGGTTTTGAACACTTTTGACATTCGAATGCCCCAAGTGGTGATGTAGATAAAATCCTGGTTTATTACAGGTGTTGGTCTACAATCGGTCGTTCACAGATGTTTCCTGGGTTGTTGCAGGTGTTGATCTGGAATTCTTCAGACATGCCCTGGCTGGATACAGGAGTCGAATCTGGAAAGGTGATAGTTGATAGATATGCCCTGGCAGGATACAGGAGTCGAATCTTCAAACTCTTCAGACATGCCCTGGCTAGATACAGGAATCGAGTCTGGAAATGTAATCAACAGATATGCCCTGGCTGGATACAGGAGTCGAATCTGGAAATAGTCGTCAACAGATATGCCCTGGCTGGATACAGGAATCGAATCTTCGAACTCTTCAGACGTGCCCTGGCTAGATACAGGAATCGAGTCTGGAAATGTAATCAACAAATATGCCCTGGCTGGATACAGGAGTCGAATCTGGAAATGTTGGAGTTGATGTGTTGAACACTTTTGACATTCGAATGCCCCAAGTGGTGAAGAAGGAGTCTTGAATCAGATTACTCTGCATATTGAGAGATTTCTTGAAATTGTGACTGGACTGCCCCAGGTTAACTGTACTTTGAAAGATCTGTTGGACCTTGACTGGACTGCCCCAGGTTAATTGAATTTTGAAAGATCATGCCCCTTGTTGATAGGAGATTTGATGGAAGTGTTATCCTCTTGAAGTGATTTTGACTTACTGAGAGAGTTTTCGTTCCTCCGAACATTCGCTGTATGAATTTCTTCGCTGTCAAACAAAAGGGTTAACTGCAGACAGTGATATTCAAGCAATGCAAAGTTTATGTTTGTCTTTGAAATTTTGAAAAATGCGTTTTTAGCAGAAAACTTTTCATAGATAAGTTAACACAAGATTTAGAGCAAAGCCCTACAGGAGTCAGGATACCTTTTGTAACAGTACGCTTTCGAACTAACCCATGCTTCAATTAGGACTTTTGAAGGGTTGTAACATGGCCTGGTTCACGGTTTAAGAAACAAAGGATAAAGGCTCAAAGTATATTTGTACCCACCCGCTCTTCGTGATGTCCTTCAACCTAAGCTCAGTTAACTGTGCGTCGCACTCTGTTTTGAGTTTGGAACGACTTTTGGGCGATGGTTCACCAGTTTGAATTTTTGGGAGACAGTCATCATCTCCTTTTTTTCTTTTTCAACACTTTTCATGTTGTTGAGGGTTTTGTAATGACCTCACTATTTTGATTTTGATTTGTTATCCCTAACTTTTGCCTGACTGTTATCGTTTTCGGGATTACTGTCAGCGGGATGCCCCAGCTTTCTTAAGCCTCCTTCATAGGTTTTGGCTTGGTGGGCTTTTCGCTTGAGAGATTGACTGTCTATGTGATAGGGAACCACCCTTGTCTTTTGACTCCGAAGGAATGCTTTCTTTTTCGACGTCGTTCGTTGTATTACGAACTGAGAGTTTGCGACTTCAATGCGCGTTCTCTTTTGAATTAACTGAGAGACTACCCTGCCCCAGGTTTATATCAAAGGTTTTGATTGTTTAGAACAGGAAACTCCTACTTCTTTGGCTCGAAGGGGTTGACTAGGGATTAACTTCCTTATAACTCCAGTGTTTGGGGATTGAAAGAAATGCCTGTACATCATCAGCAAGGTTTGTTCAAAAGCATACTGTATAAGATTGCGGTATTGTCTCGTCATCCTCCCTCTAAAGGCTTGCAGCTTTTTATCAAGAGTCAAATATCATAAAGAAAAGCATAAGAGTAGTGAAACGAATGGATGAATTCAAGACAAACATATGCAATGCATAAATGAAAACAGAGTTTAACATCAACAAATAATTGTTTGACAGCAAAAGAAATTACAACTTTGAAAAATTCAAAAAGAAGCAAAAGTCTTTCAGTTCAAGTTTCGTCACTTCGAGCGGAGAACCCTTTAACGGAAGATCTTCATCTCGCCGTCTGGCATGAATTCCAGCACCCCAATGTCGATCAGATCTTGAATCTTGTTTTTCAAGGCCCAACAGTCGTTGGTACTGTGCCCCGGGCTGCAGGAGTGGTAAACACAAAATTCGTCGGGATTAAAGCGAGGAGAGGAGATATTGAGCTTCTGAGGAGGGTCCTTTACGGTCTGCAAATTGACCTCCAACAGGCGCTTCAGTATGAAGAATGATGGTATTTCAGTCTCCATAAACTGTCTTCCCGACTTTTCTTGCTTACGCCGATTGCCCCGTTGACGCTGGCGAGGTTGTTGATGGGTTTGTGACCCTGAAGCTAGCAGAGGAGCTTTCCCCTTGTCTTCTTGAGTTGATGGAGGCTGAGCGGTGACTTGCTCTTCGACCTCAGATGTTTGCCCCAGTTGGTTGTTTGGAAGCAGTTGGCGGACCAGAACTCTGAGTTCCTCTTGTCTTTGAGATAGGTCTTGGATGAGAGCCATCTGGCCCACCAAATATCCCATTACTTGGGTCCTCAGTGTTGTCAGATCAAACTGCAGCTCCGCAATCTGATCACTCCTGGCATTGTTGGAATTCCCCAAGCCCTTGGTGAGGAGAGCTTTCATCTCTTCTTGCCCCAGAGACAAGTTCAGGAACATCTCCTGCAGCTGAGCGGTCTGGTCTTGGATGTCTTTGACAGACCGTTCTAGTGCCATCTCTTGCTGAAATAAACAGCAGGAGAGTAAGGAAACCTGAAAAGGAAAGGTCGTCAAAATGCAATGCATGATATGTGGATGCATGTTTTCAAGGATCTCTTGGGGTAAACACAAGAAAATGTTAGAGGTTGAACTCTGCTCTTGGATTGGAGATCTCTGCACCGGTGGACGTCCTTCCACAAGAATCAAGCTCACCATGTCGAGTGGGTCATAGCCACTGATTCAAGTTGTTGTTCTTGATTTTTGACTGGAGAGCTTTGTGTCGGTGGATGTCTTTCCACGAGAATCAAGCTCGCCATGTCGAGTGGGTCATAGCCACTGATTCAAGTTGTTGTTTTTTGATTGGAGAACTTTGTGTTGGTGGAAGTCTTTCCACGAGAATCAAGCTCACCATGTCGAGTGGGTCATAGCCACTGATTCAAGTTGTTGTACTTGAAATTCGACTGGATTGGTTAGAGGAGAGACCTCTCGCCCCTTGATAGATGTCTGGTTCAACGTAACCCTGCATCAAAAGAACCCTCGAGATCCTTGAAATGGTTATTGAAAATGCTAAAATGCTATGGTATGATGTTATGATATCATGTACATGTATGCACAAGTAAGTGAGTGTATATACAGGCAAACAATATTCACACAAAGCACGCAAGGCCTTAGGTTTAGGCTTGCATGAGGTTCGGGTACTACCCTCTTTCAGTTTGTTGGTTAAAACCTGTCCTATCAAAAGTAACCGGGTTCTAGAGGTCCCAATGTCACTGGATTGCTTTCATTGTTCATCGTTTCGATTTAGCCACTGACTGGCAATCAAAATATCCCAAGAAAACAACCCTCAATTGAGTGTAGTATCGAGTATCAACCGACTTCGGAGTACACCAAAGTAGTCATCTCACTACCCTAAAGAGGCTAAGATGGTCAATTAAGGTTCTAAGGTCAGTTGATGCTTCACGACACCACGCGGCGGCCCCGTACTCTCCTTGACTGAACTCAAGGGTTACCGGTACACACCAAAGTGCCACATCAACGTAGCAGACTGCTTCAACCATGTCGGTATACCCCGCACAGTTCCCTCACAGCCTTGTTGCTACCTAAAAAAAGGTTTCCCCAGATCCGGGTTAGGATCTATAAAACTCCGATACAAAGCCCATAAATGTAAAGCAAACAAAGCAATCAATTGAAAGTAAAGGTGATCTAAACCCTAAGGTAACCCCACTTTAAAATCATCCCCAGCAGAGTCGCCAGTTCTGTGATACGGTGGGAGAACTGACTAGTGTTTTGCGTTCGTATTCGCACTTGTGCGGTTTAGCAAGAGTCGCCACCGACTTTTTACTTTATCCTAAAGGAAAGGTTAAAAAAGCACAGCAAAAACCTTTTGAGATATTTCGTGGGTTCGGGGGGTAGATTATGAAAAGGGAAGGTATTAGCACCCTTTTCATCCATGGTTATCCATGGGCTCTTAGGTACTTGCTTAGATCAATCTTGCCTTGGTTTTCAATTGTGCGAAATGGTGCTTTGTGGATTGTTTTGAAAATGTTTTGAAAAGATGCCTTGCGCTAGGCTAACCTTGTAACAATTCTTTACTCGAATGTTTTACAAAAGGTGTTTTATCTTTTAAAAAGATGTTTCAAGGGTTTGAAAAGTTGGATTTTTGAAAGTGTTGTGGATTGTGATTTTTTTGAAAAGTAGGCAAGCGTTTTTGTAAATTGATCTCAAGTAACTAAGAGTTTTTGTCTACCCTATTGTACTCAAAGGTTTTTTTTTTGTCATGTTTTAACCCCTTTTAAACAATTTTGTTCCACCATTGAAATTGGTAGACAATTCTTGCGTTTAGGAAGTTTATTCGGGACGAGCGCGGGTCATCGTATGGACCATGAATGCAATGATGCCAAGTGTCTTTGGCAATTTGTTTTGAAGGGACTATGATCATTTCGTTTAGGCAACTTTCGAAAGCGTCATCGAAGGACTTATGATCATTTGATTTTGTTTTGCCAAAGACATTCGACGTGCAAGCATGGCCCATTTGGAAGGCAACATGTGGGATTACCCTAGGGGGTGCAAGTGTGAGTGTGTATTGATTACATGCGTTTGTCTTGTATTAGATTATCTAGCGTTTTATTTTATGTACATACAAACCCTAGGTCTAACCATGGTATAATTGGAAAACTGTAAATTGCGGAATGTAAATCTACGCTATTACAAAATAATATCCAGGAGTGGGGGTATAAATGTACAAGGGGATGAGACTTATAGTATTTACAACCAAATCGAATGTCACAATCAAAATATAAATGTCGAATGTATAAATATAAGATAAAATGTGTGTAGGGCAATATATTGTGTAAGTGCAAATGTATATGTATTGTGTAAGTGTAAATATGTACAAGTGCGAAATGTGAAATTGAGCCGTATTAGGGTTTTGACCTAGATAAATGTTTTTAGATGAATCTTGATTTTTGTATGTTTAATTATGTACAAAAGAAAAATGAAGGTGTTTTGATTAAATGTTTGGAAATTAATTGGAAAGTATTTTAGTCTAATGTTTGTGAGTTTTAATATTAGAGAAAAATGTATTTCTATTTTTATATACAAATATGTATGTTAATGTGTATTATTAAAAAATGTTTTCAAGTTAATTGAATTAAGTATATATAACAAAGGAGTGTTTTAATTATATTATGTATAATGTAAAAATGTATTCTAAAATAATTTTGTAAAGAAGAAAAAAATGTTTATATAATATAAAAAGAAGATTAGTGTTTATGTTTTGTTAAAAAAAAAGTGATTTAGTGGGCTTAGGCGGATATTTGCAACGGGTCAGGCCCATGGTTTGGAAGCAACATTTTTAGGGTTAGGGAATTGTTTGTTCAATTGGAAACGCGGTAGGGTTTGAACGGCGCCGCTCACTGAGTTCCGTCTCCTTCCTCGTTCATTCTTGAGTGCTTCTCTTTGCTTCGAGGCCACCAGCGCTACCCCTACATTTCCTCCTCCTTCCAGCTCGAGTTCAAAGGCCTCAATACAAAAAGGTTCGCTTTAGATGTTTTCTGATTCTTTTCTCTTTTATGAATTGCATGCATTATTTGATTCGAATTTGATTCTTAAGTTTGTATTGCTATGGAGGTGATGGAGAAGAAAGAGGGAGAAACAACTGACTACCTGACTTGGAGAAGGAGGAGGAAAAAGGATGTGGCGCTCAGGAGGCTCGATGGCGGAGATTCGGTGATGAAGACGCTGGCTTGCTTCTTGATGACCCTGGTATCTTTTATCTAGTTCCTTAGGGTTTTTGATGATGATTATTAACTGAAAAACAAACCTTGAAACGATTCACTTCTTCACCTCTTCTACTTCGCTGGCTTGTTGGTTTGGACTGTCTTTGAATGTTACTTCTGTATCTTCTCTTCCAGTTGCCTTGATTTGTTGGTTTAAACTCTTGCTTGATGTATGTGATTGCTTATGTTGTCGCCTATGTGTGCTTGCTTGCCCAAGGATGAACCTAGGGTTCTGAGGGCCTAGGTTGCCTTGAACATTTACTTCCTTGGTGTTGCCCTTGACGCTTTCTCTCTTCTTCTCTTGTTGCCCTGTGATGATCCCAGAGGTCTGAGGGCTTTGTACGTGCGCTTCTGGATGCCTGTTTATGTCGGATGCTATATATTTGAATGCCTTTGAATCGTTTATCGCCTATGATGAGGGAAGAAACTCTGAGGCTTGGTGTTTGGTTTGAATGCTTGGCTAGGTCTTAATGGTTTTGACAGTGGTTTAAGGCATTTGGTAGGTGTTCAGGCTTGACAGGCCTGTAGAGGCCTTTGTTTTCTTCTTTCGAACTGTGTGTTTGATGGTTTATTGACAGGCATGGTGAGCTTTGGTTTATCAGGTTCTGGTATATGCAGGTTCTGAATTTGAAGCTTAGAGGCTTCAGTTCAGCAGGTTCAGTCTTTTTGAGTTTGTATGTTTAATGCAGGGTATGCTCCAGGTTTTTACTGATGCAGGTTTAATGGTTTAGGGGTTAGACAGGTTTGAGGTGTTTGTGAGGAGGATGCAGGTTTATGAGTTTTGGGATTGAACTTGGTAGCAGGTTTTGGTATGTTATGCTGTGTGGTTTGGATATGGTTGCCTATGCTGGTGCAGGTTATGGTGATTTTGGACAAGGTTCAGGTTTTTGATATTGGTTAGCCAGAGTTTTGTGCAACTACTGAGTTGTATATATCTCTTCTCTCTTCACCTTTTTTTTTGAACTGCTATGCTGAGTTTGTATTATATATTTTCTATCTTTCTTTTGGCGCCCAATCTTTATTCAAAACTTTGGTCTTCTCTTTGACCCAAGTTTGCTGGATAGTTTCACAAGGTTTCTTGGCATTTTTCCCATTTCGGTAACTGGCTATGCTGTGTAATTTTTGAACAATGCCGAATTATCCTCTTTTTTGCATATCTTTTCTGCCTTGCTTCTACTGTCTATGCCTGCTGAACCTGAACTATGCCTAAACCCTGTTTGCTTTATCTCTCCTTACTTCTCTCTTTACAGTACAATTTAAGAATTTTATATGATTATTATTTGTACTTTTCTGAAGGGGCTATGATGGGAAGTGATGATTAGCTTGCATAATATGTTTTCTGCATTTCTTCTTCAGCTTTTGCGCCTTGCTCTTTTCCTTGATATCTTGGCAAAGGTCCCTTTTTGACAGCTTGTAGGCTTTGATAGCAACTTGTGCTATTTTGATTTCTTTGATACCTTTGGCATTCTGACAGTAGCCTTTGCTTTTGGATAGAAAGTTTGGATTGGATTTTTCAGTTTGGATTTGAACTATATGGTTTTGAATGGGAAATTGAGATTCTTATGTAGCTTGAATTTTATAACTTATGCATTTGCATTTCATGAAATGAAAATCTTCCCTCTCTGTGAACCGGGAGAAATCCCGTGATTTGCAGAGAGGGCAACTGATCCCAGTCAGTGGCCCCTAATGATGAGCACTTTTTATCTGTCCTTTCCAATTTAATGCTTTCTGACTTTTCTTGTTTCTTTTTGCAGATGAGAAATGGAATACCGGAGCGGAATGAAGAACGAAGAATATTAGAAAATAGGATAGTTTTTTCATTCTATGTAATATTTAAATTAAATGTAAATTATTGTCTGTAATAAACAACAATCTGTACAAATAATTCAAATATCAATAAAAGTTTAAATTATCCAATTAATTCTAATTTCCTTATTATTTATTTATTTATTTAAAATTCTTAGAATTAAAACAATTGAAAAATAAATTCAATCATTTTAATTTCAGAATAATAAATAACTAAAATAAAACAACATTGATCCAATAAACCTGTCTTATCCAACATCCAAAGCAAAGCAGCAATTAACCCAGATAGACTGATCAAACACATGAACACTGTGAATCCAATACTGCATCTTGTATCTGACTGGCCCAATCAAAATGTACTGAATTCAAACCACTGTCTCTTTTACTGATTAAACCAAGATAACGCGAATTTTAATCCGAATCTTGAAATAAACCGCAAAGTGCTGTGGAATTCAAATTCTTCTGAGAATATGCCCATAAAACCCTAATTCCCGATTAAATGCCAAATCACGCTCGCTTGATCAAAATTGAACCAAAAATCAACCAAACCCTAAGCCCACTGTATGAAACAATTCAGAGCTCTGAAAATCAGTAAAAACCCTAATTCTGCTTGACTGTCAAGAAAAGTCCGTTTGTCCGATTCTTGAGCCAATTTGAAAAGTCAGGAAATGTTTGAAGCTGAGATTTCTTGTGGAAAAGCGCGAGGGCAAATTTTGGGGTACAACACCATGCCCTCAGCAGCTTCACATAGTACCTTGACCATCAGGCCAAGCGCGCCTTGGTGTTAGGATACATCTCCAACGCATTTTGTTCAATCCTGCACAATATGAAAATATTAGAAAAAACAGAGTGGCAAAAGGCTGGATCGAACCCAGGCCCTTTGACACAAATGACTTATCGCGCACGTTTCTACTACTGGGGAGGCTGTACATCCATTAATTTAAATGAAACAATAAATATATAATATAAACATGAATGTATTGATCGGAGAGGTGTCGGAGCCCTAGCTCCGGTCGTCTTCTCCGGTAGCCTGTTTCTTCCAAAACCTGCAAAATACAAAAGGTTAGCAAGCAAAAAAAACACCCTACCCCTCTAAATCGAGGGTTGTGAATCTAATGGAAGGATTATGGTAGGCTAAAACTGGATGGTTTAAGAGCTATGATAAAAAGTTAATGGATCGGTGCAACAATGGTGTTATGCGATTTAGCATGCATGGGATCACTATGATGATCCAAACCTGTTCAGGGACATCTCAAAAGCATGTTAATAACATTAGTCCAATTTTAAACAAAACAAAATTAAAGATATGAATTTTGCAATAATTTTAAATCGGATATGCCATGAGATGGGGTTTCATGTGTTTTGGAACATCAAAATCGACCCAACCTTACTCTGTATGATTGTTAGAAGTGAATGGGATGGCTGCTTTGTAGTGGAAGGGTTTGTAACAATGGTTTCAAGATTTCTAGGGTTCTTGAGAAAATTTGATATTTTTTGACAAGTTTGAGGAAAGGGTTTTTTGTTTCCTTGTTTGTATGAAAATAATGAGATTATATAATGGAAATTAGGGCAAAGATATGTGCTTGGTCTTTGTGTAAAATGGCTTTGTAATTTATTTTATTTGTTTTGCATTATTAATGAATAAATCAAAATTAATTAAAATAATTAAAATAAAAATAGGTAAAGGGGTGTAAGAACTATATTTGAGGTGTATGAGGAGTATAATACACGTTTGGACTCTTAAACCATGACCCAATAGCCCAAAATATCAAGCTTGCTTACTTTGAACTTCATGCATTTACTCAAAATTTCCCAACTTTGACTGGTCATAACTCTCTCAATTTTTATCTTTTGAAAATGACCTTGGACTTTTTGGAAATCTCAAGATGTCCTCCAAAATCTATATGTTTATAATTTTTTCTTTTGAAGAATTTATCTTGATGTAAGTTGCCTTGACAAAAAGCGTCTTTTTGTTGACTTTTGAAATGACATGTAATGTAATGACTCATATCTCTCAAATGAAGCATTTTTTGGACTTGAGATTAAAGAGACAAAGTGGTAGATAATTGAATTACCTTAAAAATGACCTTTGGTTGGGGAAAAACTTATAAAGCATGTGAAAGTTATGCTTGGTCAAAGTTTAGTTGACTTCTCCTAAGGAAACCCTAATTTGACAACTTTTGACTTTTGATGATTTGAGGGTTTTTCTTGAGGAATCATGGTCAACATTTGATCAAATGATTAATGTGGCTTCAAAATATTTATGTTGACCAAAAATATTGAAGTTTGACCGTATGTGGACCACAATTGACTTTTTGTTCAATACAGTTGATTTTCAGTCATCTGAGCAATTGACTGAGCAAACTTGTGATGCAAGGAATGAAACTTAGTATGAGCATTATTTGGGGCATATGAAGAACCATGAAAACCAATTGAGACCTTAGAAACCAAAATTTCTTTTTGAAAGATGAAACCCTAGTTGTAAGTCCATTACTTAGGAGGAGAATTTGTCTGATCAATTCTTGAGTATCCTTGAGCATTTGAGAACCCTAGGAGAATATCTTGAAGAAAAATGAGAGGGGAAATTTTGGGGTGAAACAACCGCGACATACAACTATTTGATTTGGAATAAAGGGAAAAATATTTCTTACATCTAATTATTGACTTTGGATGAAAGGAGACCGCGGCATCCAATGATTTGCTTTGGAATGAAGGGAAACATAATTACGACATCCAATTATTAGCTTTGGATGAAAGGAGACCGCGACATCCAGTGATTTTCTTTGGATGAAGGAAAAAGATATATGACATCCAATTATTGGCTTTGGATGAAAGAATGATGCAACATCCAATGATTTGCTTTGGATGAGGGAAAAAATATCTGGAAAATACATCAGAAGCATCCAAGAATGGCATTGGATATGGAATGAGACCAAATCTGAAGATTACATCAGAGACATCCTATATTGGCTTTGGGTAACAACACAAATCATGATATCCAATATTGGCTTTGGAATGAATAAAAATATCACGACATCCAATATTAGCTTTGGAGTGCAACAAAAGATCATGACATCCAATATTGGCTTCAGATGGAAACAAAAGATCACGACATCCAATATTAGCTTCGGATGGCAACAAAAGATCATGGCATCCAATATTGGCTTTGGATGGCAGGGAGAAACATGATATCCAAGATTAGAATTGGATTAAAGTGAGAAGCAAGATACCAAGATTAGCTTTGGATGGGAAAGAAAACAACCCATCCAAGATTGGAATTGGACGGAAAAGAGAAACTACTCATCCAAGATTAGATTGGATGGAAAAGAGAACAAATCATCCAAGATTGTAATTGGATGGAAAATAGAAATAGACCGATACACATTTGTTTTGGCATGTGCCAAGTAAGTTGGATTTTTACCACAAGGTAAGATGTTGATAGCAACAAAGCCTCGAAAAATGCAAATGAGCGTGAACCACTTTTCGAGCTATGCATGATATTGAATCTTGCTATGCATGATATATGAGTGATCAGTGCATGTGATGCAAATAATTATGACGATTGTGCTAGACTCTTTTGTGAGAGAAGATTAAAACTTTGATTCCTTAACACACATAACTCTGTCAATTCTGTTTTCCAGAAGATGTTTTGAATATACTTCTATCACGACTCGCCAATTGTATCAAACTGATGATCCGTTTAAGAATAACTGAAGAGTTTATTGGGAATTTTGCAGGAGAGAATTGTCCCATATTAGCTGATTAATATGGATAAACTGATCATGGCTTTAGTTTGACAATTATTGGGAATAAACTGATCGTAGCTTCAGTTTCTTGAAATGAATAAGGGAAAGGATTTCCCCAGTATGATTCTTGAAGAGATCTTCTTGATAATTAATTCTAATGATAACTTGCACTGAGCAATAAATCCTTAACCGATTCATAACAGGATCTGGAAGATACTTACCCCTGATAGGATCACTGACTAAGTTTCTCAATTGTTTGAACTTCCTAGATGAGGAAAAATGGTTTGTGAGAAAAATTGTTCATTCAAACATGGTAATTTTAATGCAAAGTTCATGCAAAAGTTTTGAGATCTAAATCATTTTTGGAATGATGTTATTGATGTATAGCAAATGAATCACTGGTCAAAACATGCTGGTTTAGAAATTTAAAGTGAAAAAGAAATAAAAGGTACGATACTAAGACAAATTATTTGCAAAAGATCTTAGGAGTCATTTTATGCAACCTTGATGTAGTATGCTTTCAAAAGAAATCTAGATTCAATTAGGTCTTTTGAGGGTTGTAACATGGCCTAGTTCACGGTTTATGAAATAAAGGATAAAGACTCAAAGTTATTTATACCCAACCTATTCTTCATGATGATCTTCATTCCTATGTTCAATTAACGCAAGCTATGCATTCGGGTTCCAAGAGACTTTGGAATTGTACTGATGATAGCAATGATGATGGCTTAGAAACCAAGGAACTTTTGAGATGGAAGTCACTTATTCTTACAACATTTTGTTGTTTTTGTTGTGGAATTTTGTCAACTCTGGTGGGGAATTTTGAGGATTTGAGGATTTCTTTTGAATTTGTTATCCCTAACTTTTTCCTGAATTGTTTCGTTTGAGATTACAGTCAGCGGGATGCCCCATTTTTACTAAGTCTCCTTCATAGGTTTTAACTTAGCGGGCTTTTCTATGAACCTTTTTTCATTCTTTTTTTTTTTGAAATATAGTGATTGCCTTGCTTAACGATTACAACGAACCATCATTGGCTTTTGATTTGAATGACATTTTTGATACTTCTTTGATGTGTGCAAAGGAAAGCTTGATTGTAACCTTTATTGAAAGGTGTCTTGAATGATTTCTCTTGTATTTGAATGCACAACCAAATTAACTAAGAACTACCCATCCCCAGGTTAATATTGCGGGTTTTTTTTGTATACAAAGAAACTCCAACTTCTAGGCTCAAAGGGTTTGACAAGGGATTAACTTCCTTATAGTGTTATGGAATTGAAACAATTCATGTACATTATCAGCAAAGTTTTATTTGAAAGCATACCAACATCAGTTATGGGTATTTCGTTTTCATCACCATCCCTCCAATCTTTGCATAAACAAAAGTTTGCTAAAGAAAGTGAACAAGAGATATATTTTTTTGAAAAAGAAAGTAGTAAATGAAAATGAATTGAATCAAAACATTGCAATGCTCATTTCATTAAAATTAACATGAAAGTACTAACAAAGTTTGAATGCAACAATCAATAAAATTAAAATAAAATGCAAACTGAAGGAAACATGGCCTAGTGACTAATCAGTAACAAGGATGAGTTGTCCTTTCTCAAACATTGGCTTTGGGAAGATAGTATGGGTCTGCCTGAAGCTTCACTTGTCATGCCCTAGAAATGGATCATTGATGACATTAGGATTGTGATATTTGAAAGTCATAATATTTCCCCTCACCAATTCTTGCACTTTAGTCTTCAATGCATAGTAGTTTTCTAAAACATGACTGGCATCTCCCTGATGAAACTCATAGTGAAGGTCAGATATGGATCTGACTGGAAGAGGATTTTGAGGAGTCAGATTCCTAGTTGTAATCAAACCTCTCTCTTCCATTGCAGGATACAATTCAGTATAAGACATCAGGATAGGATCAAAGCAAGTCCCATTGCGATTCTGATTTTATCCCACAGCCTGATGTCGGGGAACTTAAATTGGTTGAGCACTAACCACAGGAGAAAAAACAACAACTTATGGTTGATCATAATGTTGAGGCCATGGCAAAGTCTTCTTGTCTCAGTCAGGACAACATTGGTTTCAACTTCTTTCTTCTTCTGGACATTTTCAAAGGATTTCTTTGCACCATTAGAAGATTTAGCAGTTTTAGACACTTTACCATTCTTGATTCCTTCTTCTAAGCTTTGGCTAATAGTCACCAGATCTGTGAAGCTGGAAGACACACTACCTATCATCTTCTCCCAAAATAAAGGAGACAATGTATCTAAAAACATGCATTCGAGCTGTGATCGATGGATCTGGAACTGACTGTTTAACGCTGGTTCGCGAAATGTCGCGGAAGCAAGAGTCGCCACCGTCTTTTATTTTCTCCAAATGGAAAGGACAAAAGCACAGAAAAATTCCTTATAGAGATTGCTCTCGGTTCGGGAGGTAGATTATAGAAAGGGAAGGTGTTAGCACCCTTTCTATCCATGGTTATCCATGGGCTCTTAGATACTTGCTCATTGTGTTTTCAAAAGTGGTTTGTTTGCTTTTCAACTGTGGGTTTAAAAAGTTTCTTTGAAAATTCCAGTTCGACTCTTGTATCAGTCCTCAAGAGTGTTTGAAAAATTGCTTTCGAAAGCTTTTTGAAAATGTGTTGGTGTGAAAAGTATTTTTTTTGAATTTTGTTTTGAAATTATTTTTGTGAAAAGAATTAATTAATTAAACAAATAATTAAAATACAAATAAAATAATGCAAAAGAAAATATTCAAAATAGCAAACCTAGGGGGTTCAGACCCCAAATGGGAGGTTCTTTCTTGATGATTCAGGCCCATTAATCTGGGTCCATTTGACTTTTCCAAGCAGCGTATAGCAGTGTTGACCAGGGTGCAAGGTGTTCTTTAGATCTGAACCTTTGATTTGATCTCCCTGGCTTTGTGAATGGTTTGATTTTGAGAGCGCATGATGCGCCTTGATGTTGAACCTGTATAGAATCACTAAACACAAAATAATATGGGAATATTGAAGACCTGGGGTTCGAACCCAGGTCATGTGCTTTGCCACCCAACACGTATGCCACTAAGCCAACTCACGCATTCTGATTATATTATACAAAAGAAATAATATAAAATAAAACAAGGTTAATGGGGCCTCCGCGCGCGAAATTTAAACTGGCCCATCGCATCCTGCCACGATATCATCTTCTTCTTCGTGTTTTATTTTTCTGAAACAAAAGAAACATAGGCAACGGTTTTCACGCGTTGCCACAGGTATGATACAAAAAAATAGCGAATAGCCCCAGGGGCTCCATAAATTAGGCGCGATGGTGGCTTCTTCTTCGTCCAGTCTTGCTCGTGTCAATGGTGGTACTCAGGGGTTCTAATTTTTCCTCATTCAAAAACCCCCAATTTCCAATCCTGTAAACCCTAGAAAACGAACATGGTAGCTTGGCATATAATGCGTATAATTTCAATTAAATCATATGATTAGCTTGCAAACTTCATCATAAACATAAACATAACAACAAAATATGTTAAAGATGCATGGATAAGGGAAAACAGTTTTGGAATTTCCTTTACCAATTTCAATGGTAACCTTGCGTTTCCTTGAGTATGGGGCTTGGGGAATGATTCAGTTATGTCCTATAATCCTCCAAGAAGCTAATGGAATAGGTTTTGAGACTTGAATTGCCTTGTAAGGGTGTTTTCAGATTTGAGTTTTTTAGACAAAATTCCAAGTTTGATTTTCTGGTTTTTGGGCAGCTGCGTGTGTGTGATGATTAGGGTTGTGTTCCTGGCTTATGTATGAATCAATTAGGTTAAGAAAAACAAATCAAATCCCTTGCAATGATGGTTTTTGGAAATTTGATTTTTAAGGATCTTTTTCAATCTTTTCCATGTGTTCTTGTATCAATTATGATCAATTCACTCCAAATCTTTCCTTATTTGGTTAGGCACGAATTATTGAGTATAAAACATGCACAAAAAGATTGAGAAAACTTAGGTTAGCATTTTTCATATATTTAATTTGATTTAAATGAATTATATAAAATAAAATTCAAATAAATAAATAAAACATGAAGAAATACTTCCCTTTGGGCCAAGTGGTCGTGCACATGCCATGGATGATGAATTATGGAAGAAAAATGGGTCCATTAGCAATTTTAGGTCATTTGAACCAATGTTAACTTTTCAAAATATCCAAAAATTTCCCAACTTCCACAAGGCATAACTTGCTCAATTTTTAAGCTTTTCTCATGTTCTTGGACATTTTGGAAAGGTCTTTGAGTCCTCTAACCAATGCCATTGGTACCATGTCATTTTGATTTACCAATCTCAAGTTATGGCCTTTGACTTAAAGACCCTTTTTGTTGACTTTTGAAAATGACCTATAATGTTGAAATTGATAACTTTTTGTGAGAGCATTTCTTGGACTTGAAGTATGAAGATGAGTTGTAGGAAATGTCTTTCTCTTCAAAATGAGCTTTGGATGGAATTTTTCTGATAATCCATGTGGAAGTTATGCCCTGTTCAATTTCAGTTGACTTTTCCAGCTGTCCAAATAAGGAAACTTTTGCATCTTGATGATTTTTGAGCCAAGCTTTGAGAATCATGATCAAGCATTGATCAAATGATGTTTGTGGCTTCAAAATGATATGTTGACCAAAAATTTGAACTTTTGACTGCCAAATGACCATTTTGCCCCTACAGTTGACTGTAGTGCAATTAGGGTTTTTGACTGTGCAATTTTGAGCTGAAAGTCTTGAAACTTGATATGAGGATACTTGACCATATTTGTAAGCATGTGAGACTTGATTGGACCTTTGGAAACTTCATTTTCTTGATCAGAACACAAACCCTAATTTTGACTGTATAGGAGGCCCTTGAACTGTGCAACCCTTGGGGAATTTTGAAGCATGTCTTGGCAAATCTTTGAAGAATATGGGAGGGAAAATTTTGGGGTACAACAGTTGCCCCTGTTCAATCTTCTTAGACCTGAGGATGCAGATTGGCTGACGTGCCTTTCGTAATCCGAGGGTGGAAGATGATTGAACACTAGAGTGCCCAGAAATTTGCGCTCACATAGTAGCAGTGATGGTGGAATGGGCTTATAGATGCCATTTAGAGGTTGCTGGATAGGATGATGGGCTTATAGATGCCATCTGGATGTTGATCGCGTAAGAGATTCCTTAGCGAGAACCTGCATACCTGCAAAAGAAACATGAGTACCTGACACGTTGCAGGAGTTGATTTCAGATGCTTGGCGTAGATATGTCCTGACTGGTTACGGGAGCTGGATCTGGAGCTTCACAAGATGATGAATGAACCAGGGATGGTTACTACCTTAGCATGAACGGTAAGAGAACCTTGGGTGACTTTATCTTCAACAACGCTCGCTGAGAAAATCTTGGTGGGAATTACCATCTTCGCAGGATCGGGAAGAGAACCATAGGCAATTATAATCGCCGGAGAGGGAACCATAGGAAATTATAATCTGAAAAAGAATTATCACCTCACTCACCGTTGGAGAGGGAACCATAGGAAATTATAATTTGAAAAGGAATTATCACCTCACTCACCGTCGGAGAGGGAACCATAGGAAATTATAATCTGAAAAGGAATTATCACCTCACTCACCGTCGGAGAGGGAACCATCTGAAAAGGAATTATCACCTCACTCACCGTCGGAGAGGGAACCATGGGAAAAGGAATTATCACCTCACTCACCGTCGGAGAGGGAACCGTAGGAAAAGGAATTATCACCTCACTCACCGTCGGAGAGGGAACCATCTGAAAAGGAATTATCACCTCACTCACCGTCGGAGAGGGAACCATGGGAAAAGGAATTATCACCTCACTCACCGTTGGAGAGGGAACCATCTGAAAAGGAATTATCACCTCACTCACCATCGGAGAGGGAACCATCTGAAAAGGAATTATCACCTCACTCACCGTCGGAGAGGGAACCATCTGAAAAGGAATTATCACCTCACTCACCGTCGGAGAGGGAACCAATAGGAACTTATAATCTGATAACTTCTACTGAGTCTTCATCATAAAAATCTGTTGGGAGTCGATTTAGCTGGACTGGAGAAGACCTATGACTGGATAAGAAATCTTTGGAGTCGATTAACTGAACCGGTCTAGGTCTTGAAATATGATTGAGAATTTAGCTGAATCTTTCCTGAAAGGTAAAGGTCAGTCATATGCAATGCATGATATGGATCAAGCAATGATATTCTCAACATAAATGAGATTTGTGAGATATGATGCGTCTATGCATGCTATAATGATGTATGGAAGTGCGATGTTTATGAATGTTTGTTTTCTCCTAGGAGAGTAAATCCTTGACGAGTGCCGGGAAGTCGTATCCTGGGCTGATATTGAAGAATAGATTTTGCTTCCGCTGGGGATGATAACTGCAAGAATACCGGTAGGAGAAGATGACTCCGTTGCGGAATAAACTTGGAAAATGGAAGATTCTGCGGGGAGAAAAGATACTCTAGCGACTATGCTGGGAAGCAATACTCTGTGGGGAGAGGGATGCTTTGCTGGGTGTTGATAATAATTTGCTGGGGATACCCTTGTTGTTGGAAGTGTTGATGGACTTCGCTGGGGTAAGAAGACTTCGTCGAGGACGCTCTTTCCGTGGCTTTTGGCTGAGGATAACCCAGTTATATCCTGTTAAGGAAATAACTCTTTAAATAAAGCCGGACGACGCGTTCGTGCTCTGCGAGGGATAAGCTTCCAGAATCTACTGGGGATAAGCTTACTGCTTGGGGATATGAATTCCAATCTTCCTGGGGAAACTGGATTGGACTCTCTTGGGGAAGCTTTTGAACTGTAATTTTGTAAGTTGAAAGAGGGAACATATGTAGGGTTGCATGATTTTGATTAAGTGGATGGTTGTCCTGTTTGGTTTCGGATGTTAACCCACGATCTGGAATTTGTAAAGGTAGATGGTAATCATCCTTATGTTGATCTTTCCTTTGTACTTTGGTTGACAGAGCAGTTGGATCGCCTGGATAACTCATTATTGCCCCTGTGTCGGTGATTGCCAAATCTTCGGGTAGACAAGTGATGAGATACCGGAACACAGTCGTACGCTTTGATCCCTAACTTTTGCCTGGACCGCCCTTTCGGGTTTTCAGTTCACCGGGATACCCATTTTTGCCCAAGCCGCCTTTTCAGGTTTTCGACTTGCCGGGTGTATATGTTTTTCCATTTTCATCCCTTATTTTTGCCCGAACCCTTTTGGTTCGCCGGGAAGCCCTTATTTTTGCCTAGGTGTGTCAACCTAGCGGGTCTTTGATTACGCGTAGTGTTTTTCGACTATGTCCACGCTCTCAGAATGTAGAGAGTTGCCTCTGTTGGAAGTATTTTGTCGTACCACCAGAAGGTGTTTGATCAGGCAAGATTCGTTGCTAGAATTCCTGTCCAATGCCCCAAGTGACTTAGGCGGAAATTTGCCCCAGGCTGGTTGGCATCTTGAGAGATTCCTTGAATCTTGATTGGATTGCCCCAGATAATGGACAATAGTCATGTCATGCCCCTTGATTGGAAGCGCTTCTGTTCATTAGGCATTCGTCGTGCGAATTTCTATGTTGTTCAAACAAAAAGTCCTATGCAAACAGAGTTATGTTAAAAATGCAAAGCTTATGTCTGTCTTGAGGATTTTGAAAATGCATTTTTTCATAAAACATGTGAATGTTTGTAAAACATGATGTCATCTCTGTATTTACCGTAGCCTTAAGGAGTCAGGATACCTTCGTAACAGTATGCTTTCGAACTAACCCATGCTTCAGCTAGGACTTTTGAGGGTTATAACGTGGCATGGTTCACGGTTTAAGAAACAAAGGATAAAGGCTCAAATTATTTGTACCCACCCGCTCTTCGTGATGTTCTTCAAACCTAAACTCAGTTGATCGTGCGTTAGACCTTGGTTGAGTCTTTGCTTTGATATACCAGCGATGGTTCAGATATTGACAGTATATTTTGGTTAGGCAGTCATTTCCTTTTTTTGTTGAAGGTTTGTAGGACCTCTTTCTTTTTGATTTCGTTATCCCTATTTTTTGCCTGAACTGTTTCCTTTTTGGAATTACAGTCAACGGGATGCCCCAGTTTCATAAGTCCCTTTTTATATGTTTTGACCTCTTGGGCTTTTTGTTTATGATTTTTTTTTTGATAATGACTGCCTGTCCTTTTGATTGTTCTGAACCATCACTGTCTTTCTTTTTTCGTGAGGATCTCTTTGATGCCATTCGTTATGCACTTGGGTCAACTGAGAGACTACCCTGCCCCAGGTTATAATTAAGGGTTTTAATTTTCGAAAAGAAAAACTCCTACTTCTTTGGCTCAGATGGGTTGACGAGGGATTATCATCCTTATAACTCCAGTGTTTAGGGATTTGAAACAATGCCTGTACCTCATCAGCGGGGTCTGTTCAAAAGCATACCGTAAAGATCGTGGTATCGTTTTCGTCATCCTCCCTCAAGAGGCTTAGAATTATTAATTAAGAGTTGACATCAGAAAAAATATGAAAATAATTTGCCTTTAGTGAACACGAATATATTGCTTCAAAATAGACATAAGCGATGCGTTAATGTGATAACAATGTTTAACATGAATAAATGTCTGAACAAAAGAAAATTGCAACTTGAACATTCGAATGAACAAAAAATTTCTAGTCTCAGGGCTTGTTACTTCACATGGTGCCTCCTGTAGGGATGGTAGAAGCACTCAGCCTGGCCATCTTGGGTGAATTCCACAGCTCCTTCCTCAATCAGATCCTGGATCTTATTTTTCAGAGTCCAACAATCCTCTGTAGCATCCCCCGGGCTGTCAGAATGATAAGCGCAGTGAGCGTTGGGGTTATACCTTGAAGGTGTCCTGTTTGGGATTCTTAGGAGGATCCTTTAGAGTTACCAAGTTCAACCTCAGCAGTTGTTGTAAGGCTTGAGGCAACGACACGTTGAGCTTGGTGAATTACCTTTTGGGCTTGTCTGGCTGAAGCTGGTGAGGTTGATACTGAATTGGTGATACTGGAGCCATATGAGGAGCTTTCTCCTTGCCTCTTTGTCTCAAAGATGGTCGAACGATGACTGGCTTTTTACCCTTAGACGTTTGCCCCAGTTGGTTACCCTGAAGCAGTTGGTTGACGAGAAACCGGAGCTCATCTTGTCTTTGAGCTAAGCCTTGAATGGCATTCCTCTGCCCCAGCACCTGGGCTTTCATTGCATCCATCTCAGCTTGCAGGTGTTTCAGCCTCTCATCCTCAGCACTGTTCTTGGCAAAAGTCCCCATGAGAAGTGTCCTTAGCTCCTCCTGCCCCTTGGATAGATTCAGGAGGATTTCCCCGAACCGCGTCTCTTGAGCAAGAAAGTCTTGGTTATCTGGTTGGAAGGCCATTGCTGAAATAAACAGCGAGAAAGGTAAGTGACCTGCAACAAAGATACCTGTTATGCAATGATGTGTATGATATGCATGCAATGTTTTCAAGGATCTCGCGGGGTAAACAAGAAAATTTGTTAGAGTTTGGGTCCAGTAGCTTGATTGAAAGAAACTTCATATTTGTTAAGAGTCTTTCTTCCAAGGGTCAAAGGCTTACCATATCAAGTGGGTCATAGCCCCTGACTTTAGTCATCATGTCTGGTTTTGATTTCCAAACAACCTTGGTTAGGGGAACCTTCTTCAAGAGTCAGAGCTCACCATATCAAGTGGGTCATAGCCCCTGACTACTTTGGCTAGAGGAAAATAAATCCTCTTTGCCCCTTGCTAGATGTTTGATTCATCACGACCTGCATCACAAGCCCTTGAGATCCTTGAAATAGGTTAGGATGTATGCAATGGTATGATGTTATGATGCATGGGGTAGTATGGATAAACCCTGTTATGAGCCCCTTTTAAGGGCTGCAAACCAAAACCTGCAAGAAGCTCAAGTAAACCTGTCATGAGTCCTAGTTAAGGACTTAAAACATAACCTGCAAGAAACTTAGTACCCTGTTATGAGTCCCAGTTAAGGACTTAAAACATACCCTGCAAGAAACTAGTGTCAGGTAACAAGCATGCAAGTAGTCAAGTACGAAGGCACACAAGTCACACAAGAGGAACCCTTAGAGTTTAGGCCAGCATGGGGTCTAGGTATTACCCTCTTTCAGTTGGTTGGTTCATACCTGTCCTATCGAAGTAATCGGGTTCTTAGAGGATCCCAATATCATTGACTACCCTCAATCGGTCATAACTCCAGCATCGCAATCTTTTCTTGCAGCCAGAACCATCACGAGAGTTTAGCCTCAATGGGCGTAGCATACTGCTACTGTTCTAATGGACAAGTTGTGTCATTTAAGGTTCTAAGGCCTATTGGTGCTTAATGACTCCTTGGAAGACCCATATTCTCCCCGTTTCAACACGAGGGATATCGGTACAGACCAAGGTGCCACACCAACGTAGCCACTGTTTCACCCGTGTCGGTCTACGCCGGACAGGTCCCTCACAGCTTATGCTACCTAAACAGGGTATCCCCAAATCCGGGTTAGGATCTATGTAACTCCGATGCAACCCACAATTTAAAGCATACAAGGAAAACAATTGAAAACACAGTTATGAACAAACCCTAAGGTACACCTCACTTTTATAAGAGTCCCCAGCAGAGTCGCCAGTTCTGTGATCGGTGGATCTGGAACTGACTGTTTAACGCTGGTTCGCGAAATGTCGCGGAAGCAAGAGTCGCCACCGTCTTTTATTTTCTCCAAATGGAAAGGACAAAAGCACAGAAAAATTCCTTATAGAGATTGCTCTCGGTTCGGGAGGTAGATTATAGAAAGGGAAGGTGTTAGCACCCTTTCTATCCATGGTTATCCATGGGCTCTTAGATACTTGCTCATTGTGTTTTCAAAAGTGGTTTGTTTGCTTTTCAACTGTGGGTTTAAAAAGTTTCTTTGAAAATTCCAGTTCGACTCTTGTATCAGTCCTCAAGAGTGTTTGAAAAATTGCTTTCGAAAGCTTTTTGAAAATGTGTTGGTGTGAAAAGTATTTTTTTTGAATTTTGTTTTGAAATTATTTTTGTGAAAAGAATTAATTAATTAAACAAATAATTAAAATACAAATAAAATAATGCAAAAGAAAATATTCAAAATAGCAAACCTAGGGGGTTCAGACCCCAAATGGGAGGTTCTTTCTTGATGATTCAGGCCCATTAATCTGGGTCCATTTGACTTTTCCAAGCAGCGTATAGCAGTGTTGACCAGGGTGCAAGGTGTTCTTTAGATCTGAACCTTTGATTTGATCTCCCTGGCTTTGTGAATGGTTTGATTTTGAGAGCGCATGATGCGCCTTGATGTTGAACCTGTATAGAATCACTAAACACAAAATAATATGGGAATATTGAAGACCTGGGGTTCGAACCCAGGTCATGTGCTTTGCCACCCAACACGTATGCCACTAAGCCAACTCACGCATTCTGATTATATTATACAAAAGAAATAATATAAAATAAAACAAGGTTAATGGGGCCTCCGCGCGCGAAATTTAAACTGGCCCATCGCATCCTGCCACGATATCATCTTCTTCTTCGTGTTTTATTTTTCTGAAACAAAAGAAACATAGGCAACGGTTTTCACGCGTTGCCACAGGTATGATACAAAAAAATAGCGAATAGCCCCAGGGGCTCCATAAATTAGGCGCGATGGTGGCTTCTTCTTCGTCCAGTCTTGCTCGTGTCAATGGTGGTACTCAGGGGTTCTAATTTTTCCTCATTCAAAAACCCCCAATTTCCAATCCTGTAAACCCTAGAAAACGAACATGGTAGCTTGGCATATAATGCGTATAATTTCAATTAAATCATATGATTAGCTTGCAAACTTCATCATAAACATAAACATAACAACAAAATATGTTAAAGATGCATGGATAAGGGAAAACAGTTTTGGAATTTCCTTTACCAATTTCAATGGTAACCTTGCATTTCCTTGAGTATGGGGCTTGGGGAATGATTCAGTTATGTCCTATAATCCTCCAAGAAGCTAATGGAATAGGTTTTGAGACTTGAATCGCCTTGTAAGGGTGTTTTTAGATTTGAGTTTTTTAGACAAAATTCCAAGTTTGATTTTCTGGTTTTTGGGCAGCTGCGTGTGTGTGATGATTAGGGTTGTGTTCCTGGCTTATGTATGAATCAATTAGGTTAAGAAAAACAAATCAAATCCCTTGCAATGATGGTTTTTGGAAATTTGATTTTTAAGGATCTTTTTCAATCTTTTCCATGTGTTCTTGTATCAATTATGATCAATTCACTCCAAATCTTTCCTTATTTGGTTAGGCACGAATTATTGAGTATAAAACATGCACAAAAAGATTGAGAAAACTTAGGTTAGCATTTTTCATATATTTAATTTGATTTAAATGAATTATATAAAATAAAATTCAAATAAATAAATAAAACATGAAGAAATACTTCCCTTTGGGCCAAGTGGTCGTGCACATGCCATGGATGATGAATTATGGAAGAAAAATGGGCCCATTAGCAATTTTAGGTCATTTGAACCAATGTTGACTTTTCAAAATATCCAAAAATTTCCCAACTTCCACAAGGCATAACTTGCTCAATTTTTAAGCTTTTCTCATGTTCTTGGACATTTTGGAAAGTTCTTTGAGTCCTCTAACCAATGACTTTGGTCCCATGGCATTTTGATTTACCAATCTCAAGTTATGGCCTTTGACTTAAAGTCCCTTTTTGTTGACTTTTGAAAATGACCTATAATGTTGAAATTGATAACTTTTTGTGAGAGCATTTCTTGGACTTGAAGTATGAAGATGAGTTGTAGGAAATGTCTTTCTCTTCAAAATGAGCTTTGGATGGAATTTTTCTGATAATCCATGTGGAAGTTATGCCCTGGTCAATTTTAGTTGACTTTTCCAACTGTCCAAATAAGGAAACTTTTGCATCTTGATGATTTTTGAGCCAAGCTTTGAGAATCATGATCAAGCATTGATCAAATGATGTTTGTGGCTTCAAAGTGATATGTTGACCAAAAATTTGAACTTTTGACTGCCAAATGACCATTTTGCCCCTACAGTTGACTGTAGTGCAATTAGGGTTTTTGACTGTGCAATTTTGAGCTGAAAGTCTTGAAACTTGATATGAGGATACTTGACCATATTTGTTATAATGTGAGACTTGATTGGACCTTTGGAAACTTCATTTTCTTGATCAGAACACAAACCCTAATTTTGACTGTATAGGAGACCCTTGAACTGTGCAACCCTTGGGGAATTTTGAAGCATGTCTTGGCAAATCTTTGAAGAATATGGGAGGGCAAATTTTGGGGTACAACACGAGCTCTTTCTCAGTCAGAGGTAGTTCAACTTGAGAGGCAAGTTCTCTCCAACATTGAGCACACTCTTTGAAAGATTATTTCTCATTATGAGACATGTTCTATAGTTGATGATGGTCAGGAGACATGCCAAGGTTATATTTGTATTGCTTCATGAAAGCATCAACAAGATCTTGGAAGCACTGGATATGGTTCATTTCGAGTCTCATATACCATTTGAGTGAAGCATCACTCATACTATCTTGGAAGAAATGGATAAGAAGCTTCTGATTGTTGGTGTAAGCAGCCATCTTCTTGAATTACATGATTAAATGACTTATCAAACAGGTCTTCCCCTTATATTTCTCATACTCGGGAGTTTTTAATTTTGAAGGCATCACAAGATTAGAAATTAAGCACATGTTGTCAGCATCAACACTGAAGAACTCATTGCCTTCCATAGCTCGAAGTCTTTTCTCTAAAGTCTGATATTGTTCTTTGACCTCTTCAAACTCACCAAAATCTACCCGACTCACACTTCAGGGACTGGCAACATGGTATTTAAAGAAAGAGTTCCCATAATCAGCTTGTGCAACAGGTTGATGAGAAGTAGTATGAATGATTGCCTGAGGTTTAGAGAAATTTGGAGCCTAAAACACTAGTCAAGAATATTTTCCACCCATAGAAGTAGTTGCAAAAGGTGGAGAAGAGTTCTGAGGTAAAACAAACTCTAGCCATGTAGTGGTTGTATGTGGGATAGGTTGAGGGTCAACAACAATAGTCAATATTTCAGAGATCATTGTCCTTTGAGGTGGTTCTCCTATGGAAATCAAAACTTGCATAATCTCAATAATTTTGGCCATACCTGACTTCAACTCATCAATTTCCATTTGAACCTCTATGTTGAACTGTTCTTGGTATTCCATTCTCAATCTGACGGTAACTCTAGTTTCATAGTTGTATTGAGGAAACAACTTGATGGTTGATAGAAAATTGAAAGAAAGAGACAACTGGAAATGAGATCCTGGACAACCTGGATGTATGCCTTAATGATGTAGAGGATGCAAATGAAATACAATGCATATTCCATGTTCCAATATTTCCAGGAACTTATATGCTTTTATTCATATTATTAAGTTATGGTGTCCTTCTAAACAGCGTTCATCTCTAATACGACTTAAAAACTAGAATCCAAGAAAAGATACATGGAAATGAAGGAACATGTATGTAAGTATATGGGATCAAGGTTCCATCAAGCTGAACAACAACTGCACTGTTCTTAAACAAAATGAATATCACAAGATCAAAGGTCTGATACCAAATCAGAACACAAAGGAACCAAGTACCATGATGATCAACATTTGTACCTGTAAGAATAATTCCCACCCATCTCACCTGTAAATTCTGGCTTGGATATGGTCAAAAGGTCCACAGAGTCATGAGTCAAGTGGAAACCTATCATCATAGCAACAAACATGCACAACGATAGTAATCCCTAAATGAACCTCTTTTGTATGTGGCTCTCATGATCACGCTAGTAGGGTATGCATCCAGTAGGCATCATGACTATCCACTCTAGTCCTATGTGTTCCTAAGTGCTTCTCTCTGGCCTGGGTATTGAGTCTTTTACCTCAAAGTAATATCCCACCCATCCTAAAAAACAGAAAATCCAGCAACCATCACAACATATATCAAGAATAGTGGGAAGCAATAAAATGCAATGCGTGCAGTAAATATACACCAAGTAAAGCATAAAGATAAACACCCGAAGAAAAGAAACAAACAAATCTAGGATTGACTCACTTAGAGATGGTTTTTCCCAATGGAGTCACCACTTTTCTGTAGCAGTAAAAAGTTGAGATTATGCCATTAATTAACTTAACTCACAAAGTGAAAGCCGCCACCACACTTTATTGTTTCCAAATGGAAATGGGAAATGAGCGAATAAAACCCAAAATAAAATATATATCAAGGTACATGGGTAAATTATGTAAAGGGAATGTATTAGCACCCTAAACATATGTTGTACTCAATAGGATCCACTATGTTTGTTCTAATCAAAAGGTGTGTTATCTAAAGCTTAAACTTGCTAAGAGAATGCATAAATGGATTATAAAAGAATAAAAATATTTTTTATTATTATTGCGCTTGCTTCGATTTCGAAACCTTGTACCTATGTATCCCCATCGTGTAATAGGGAATCAGATTATTGTAGTTCTTCTTGAAAAGGTTTCTTTTTGGTTGATTTTAAATGAAGAGACAAGTCATCATTTGTAAGGAGAAGACTCGACTAATCTCCCATAAAGTATGAGAAAGAGGTACAATGCACCAACATGAGGGAGGGTCTGGACATATCTCTAGTAATCAAATGAAAAAATTGACATCTTTACAACCATGGGGATAGGGGAATAACAACTCGATTATAAATGACTCAGGTCTAATCTTGAAAAAAATTTAAAGGAAAAAGGTGCACGAGAGCACAAAAAGGTTTGAATGATGTTGAATGTTTCTTAGTCTTTGGAAAATGATTTGGTGATTTGAACCATATTAAAGACTATGAATGAGAGGAAGAACAAGGTTAGAAATGTACCGCATCATCCTTCTCCCACTACTTAAGGCTCATGACATATAGTTCGCCTCTTTATTGTTAAGTGTTTTTGAGATTTGATAAAGAAAAAGACGTTTTAGTTTTAAATTCAATGCAAAAGGGAAAACAAAACCAAAAGGGGAAACTCAAGTCCTAATGTTGTCATGCAATATGGACATAAGGGCAAAGATTTAGGGAACTTCTACCTAATGTTATCATGATTGGTTTAAAACCCAAAGTCTATTTAATTCACACCTTGAACAATATGGAATCAAACTTCTAAGGGTACATGTGAGCACAAGTAATCAACAAAGAAACAAAAGAACGATGAAGGTGGTAGTAAACAAAACCAAAGTATCACTTTAAAAATAAAGAAGATTTTAAAAATTAAAGAGAAGGAGATGAAGAGACTATCCTAAAGCATAAAGTAAAGGTTAAGGTTAGGAAGGTCTAACCAAACAAGAAGTCAACACTTGACATAATAAAGTCAACACATAATTCCCATCCTTTGGATTAAAGGCACAAGCAAAGAATAAACCAAGAGTATACCAAGCATTAAGTGAAAATAAATCACAAGCAGAAAGTGCATCAGATAAATCCAAGGTATCATATAAAGCTCAAAGCATCAGATGATCATCGAGATATCGGATAAGAATCCCTGCATCAGATGAAACTCCAAACAAACGGACAAAACCAGGATAACAAAGATATAACCCAAAGGTCTAATATGAAGTAAGAATCAAGTCTGGATGAGTTAGGATCATGTATCAGAGCTAAATGAATAAATGAGATATAAAGTAAATGTTTAATTAATTAATTAATTAAGAGTAGATTAAATTAATTGATTAGGTTAATAAAAATTAATTAGCCAAAATGATTAATTTTTAATAACAAAATCAACTAATTAAATCAACATTTAATTAATTAACTGAAATTCTGGTATAAGATATGTGATGTCGAAAGAGATGTGACAACACAAATATCTGTTTGCAAGTAAGTTGCAGTAAAAACAAAAGCAGTGAAAATACAAGAGATTGTTCACCCAGTTCAGTGTACAACAACACCTACTCTGGGGGCTACCAAGCCAGGGACAAGTTCACTAAATAGTATCAATTCATAGACCCTCAGTAAACAACCAGTTTATGATCTAATCACTTAATCACTACCCAAGCTAAACTTCTATCTAAGACTCACCTAGGTATGAGGCCATCCTCAAGTCCCTTCAATCACTTACAGAATTAATAAGTTTGAAACACTTCAATCATTCAATGCTTAAAATATTATGAATGATACATAATTAACAACCCAAATAACAACTCAAGTACTTAAACCGATACTTAGAGTGTATTACAAATAACAAGTCTAAACTTCTAATCAGAAAGAAAGTATTCTTCTATAAAAATTGCCTGACTTTGAATAAGGTAATGAGTCCTTATATATGCGAAGATTTGGGCTTGGGCTTGAAAAAAAATATTCAAATCTTTTGAATATGTCCATATAAATAGGCTAAGATATAATTATGCAATTTGAAATATATTCCTCCATATTTTTTGTAACCTGCAGTTCATAAATCATGAGTTAGAGTGCTGGAAATCAGGAAACCAAAGACTTAACTGATTTTGGGCTGAGATCAGTTCAGTAGGAAGATGTCAAGACATCTGCGTTGACATCATTTAAAACAGTTTTGCTCTAAATGTTAAGACATTTAGAAAAACATTAACAAGTCTTGTTTTACCAAAATTGCTGCCAATAAACACTTACAAACTCCCCCTTTGGCAAATTTTGGCTAAAACATTGTTAGAGTATTTTATCAGAGCAGCAACACTATTATCAGGGCAGCAGTAAGCAAGGAATTCAACACATGCATTCAGTTAGCAGTTAGCTGTTAGCACAAGGAGATGTCTAAACATCTTCTGGGACATGAGGCTCCCCCTCAATCAATGGTCAGTGGTTAGTCAGTCAGTCACTCACTTTCTCTCCCCCCTTTTTAGTCATAATATGCCAAAGAAAGTATGTAATCAAAGGAATATCAGTATTAGGGTACAGACCATAAAATTCAAATGTCAAGCACATGTAAGTTCCAAAAAAAGAAACAAGTTGTTTAGAGAAACATCAAGTAATCTAAATTTCATCCTGACCACTTGACTTGGTTGAACCAGAACTTCTTTCCTCACTGGAATCTTCACTTTCAGAGCTCACTGCATTATCAAAGTTGCTATCCTTTTGTAGGTCCTTGATTATCTTTTCAAAGACTAGCTTCCTAAATGATCTCACTCTGATCACATCATCTAATTCCTTGCAAGCTTCCTTTAGTTCATTGACCATTTCATCCTTAGTGGAGGTCTTGTCAGCAGGAGCAGATGTTAAAACAATGTCTGGGACAGGTTTTCCAAAAAAGAGCTTAAAGTGGAGGGTCAAGGTAGACTGCCTTTTGCACACAACATCATTTCCACTTAGGATTCCAGGGTGCTGATTTAGGATAATTCCGCAGAGGAGGGAAGGAAAAGCAATTGGAATCTTGATGGCATAAGTTCCTGCATGTTTGATGGTCTGATCAAAGATATAAGTCCCATAATCAAAAAGTTTTTCGTTTCCAATAGCATAAATGAACTTTCCTAAGCCAATGGAGATGGTTGAGGTGTGATTAGTGGGAACCCAATTTGCAGCTCCAATCCTGTGTAAAATAGCATATTTTACACTCAGTTTGCTGACAGGAAGTTTGTTTTTCATTGGCCATTCACTTACTTGATTTGCAGTAATGGCTCTATATACTTGATTGTTTGTAACTTCCAGCTCACAACAGACATCTTCAGACCTATCTAGAAACTTGTTTATAATAGCAGGAGAAAGTTCAACACACTTTCCTCTAACAAAAACCTTTCTATATTCCTTACTTTTATGGTCAGCACAGTCAACAGGAATATTAACAATAAACTCCTTAACAAGAGTTTCATAGCAATTTGAAAACCTGCTGACTATTTTCATTAGTATAGCATGGGATATCATCTCCATGATTTCCTTACACTTTAAGGCACCGGCTCCTATCTCTCTCTTCAGGGCAATCCTTCTTTGATACACATACTTCCACTTTTCAGCATTCCCAACAGAGTGAAAGGAGATGTTGTCAAGTGGGGCATCAGGAACCCTAACAGACAAGTTGCATACTTTTTGATAGGAGAGATGTCTGAGACATATTTCTCGACATCATACTCGGAGTCAGTCTCTTTAACTAGAACAACTTTCTTCTTACTCTTGGACCTTTTTACAGCATCCTCATTATCATCAGCAGAGGTAACAGGTCTAGCTTTTTTCTGGCTAGAAGGAGGGACCGCTTTACTTCCTGCTTTTGGGGATCCATACATGGTTTTCTTCTTGATAGTCTTAGGAGGGGGTGTGTGCTTGCATCTTTCACTATCCTGGACTTTAGCCTTCTAGCAATACCAGGTACAACATTAGTGATGAACTCATTGTCAGAGAGCTCTTCAACATTGATAACATCCACAACATTATGACATTCTCCATCCTTGGAGGCAACAACATTTTCTTCTACATTTTGATCATCTTAGTCAACATTTTCCTCTTCCATGTCTTTTAGGCCAGAGGTAGCAAGCTTCTCAATTTTGCTATCAGCAGTATCATTCTTGGTTGATTCAGCATCATCATTTTTGGATGATTCAGCAGCATCATTCTTAGGGTTACATCCTTTGTCAGCTGGAGGGGGAATGCGAACAAGGGGAGTAGAAATCATAGGCACAACAAATCCTTCATTTAAAACTCTATCCATAAGCCTTCTGATGCTTCTATCAACATTGACAACTTCTTCTTCAGTTCTATTATCAGTAGCAGAAGAGGAGTTTCCTTTATCATCTTTTGATTTCTTGGCTGGTGATGGTCTAGGTTTCTTGGACTTTTTATCAAGCAGAGGGATTGTTGATAGAGGAGTAACATCTAGTACTCTGTCAAGAGAAAGATTTTCATTTGTATATTTTGAGTAAGATGATGTGTGATGTTGAGACATGTTTGAAAAATTTATGGCACGAAGATGAGGAATGGCAAGAGTTCTTCTTCTATTGAGGATAATGAAGAGTTTGTGAACATAGAGAGAGGAGAAGTAGTAGCGTGTGTGTAGCGGTAGAAATGTTCAAGACTAGGCCATTAGATTGACTAGACTTTATACAAATAAAAAATAAAAATTCACCACCGCGCTTTATTGTTTCCAAAGGAATGGGAAAGAGCGAATAACCCAAAAAAAGGGGGAAAGATTCAAGGTAAGGGGGTTGGTTATGCAAAGGGAAGGTATTAGCATCCTAAACATCTACGGTACTCTGCAGGAACCTCTTTGAAAAAATCTGTATGTTTTGGCTATATAAAATGTGTTGTATATAAAATGGATGGTGGGGGTGAGAAAAGAAATATATTTTTTATGATTTTTGCATCCGCCGCGGTTGCGAACCTTTAGTGCCTACGTACCACCTTTCGTGCAATAGGGGATCAGGGTACACGTAGTTCCTCTTTTTAAAATTTGAAACACAAGTGTGTTGGTTAATTTTATGAGATAAGACATCATCATCATTGTTCGTATGGAAAACATTCTTACTACCCACAATCATGAGAAAGGAGAATTTGCATCATCTCAAAGTGGAGGATATGGCTTGGATTTTAAAATCAACAATGCCTCACTCAACACCCAAGTGAAAAATATCTCTCTTCACTACATATTGTAGAAGTATAGTTATTTGTGTCACTACAAGGATTGATAAGAGTCTAATCTTTTGAGAAAAGTTTAAAGATAAAAAAGCCAAAGTGGCAGAATTATTTGAAATGATATTGATTGACTTTTAGTCTTCTCACAAAAAGTGTCAAAGTATTATTAAATTGATTGAAGTTTATTGATGAAAATGTTTTGAAAATGCATGGACCTAAGTCCAAGTTTATTATGAAAGTGTTTCAAGTTTCAAAACAAGGAGAGTTTTCAAAAGGAGGGAGAAGACTTTTGAAATTAAAGAAGATGGGAGGAGTAGAAGAGGCTATCCTAAAGCATAAGGTAAAAGTTAAGGATAAGGACCATCTAACCAACAAGAAGCCAAAAACTTGACATTATGAGCCAAGTTAAAATTCCCATTCTTTGGATTGAAACCAAGCAAGCAAAGATACTAGACCTCTTAAAATGCATTAAGTCTTCACAAAAATTGGGCAGAGTAACAGTTGTATACGGGTGAATTCCAGATTACAAACAAAGAGTGTAATCACAAAAACCTGCACACAAAAACAAACAAACAACCCAATGTCTTGAGGTAAACCTCAAGATCTCCAGACAAAATAATCAGATAAGATCACAAGGTCTCCAAGATAGGCCAAGGTTTCTAATCCTAAGTCCAAGAAAAAGTCCCATGCTCCATAATGCCAAGGATAGTAACCAAATAGTCCAAGTACCATTAAGAGTTTTTTAGGGTTTATGTTGGTTATTAAGTATCTTAGGAAAAGAAAAAGAAAAGCTCAAGTGAGCAAAATAAAAATGGCAAGAAGATAAATGCTTAAATGAGCAAAGATGAAAATAGCATGAAATGGAAAATTCTAAAAAATAAATAGTACATAAAGCATAAAAGAATAAAAGCATAGAATAAACAAGTCAATAATTAGTGGTTAGTTGGATGACCATCTTGAGACTTGCATTTGGAACTCATTAGAGGATTGGTAGAACCAAAGCCTCCACACAACAAGTTGCATTTGCTTTTTGTCAAGTATATCATCCATTTGGAATTCTCATAAGTACCATTTAATGATCAACGATGTTTAAGTGATCCGCGTTTACCAAAGGTGTTGTAGATCCATTAGAGGATTGGTAGAACCAAAGCCTCAACACAATAAATCTCAATGTTATTGGATCAAAGAGATCGAATTAACATACTTGGGCTTGCAATCATAAGTTTGGGCCACAGATGATCATTTATTCGAATCGGGACAAAATTTAGCGCTATGTTAAACAATCGTAAGTGGACTTATATTGAAGTCGCACCTATTTTGAGGCCGGTCAATAGTAATCTATGCACCATTTGTTTTGAGACATGATATAGAGATCATGCTCCAACAACATTTAGTGCAATGAGAAGGGGATGAGATGAAGAGGATTAGGGAAAAAGATAAACCACTTTTGAATTAAAAATTTAATCAAACTATTATTAAAATCATTCATCCATTTTTGTGGAGTTAAACTCAACACTATGGATCCAATGATGTTAATAAAGTCATGATAAAAAAATCAACCCAAGACAGCCAGAAAATAATCACAAAATAATAATGTAATTAATATGTACATTAAAAGGTTTAAAAAAGTTTTAAAAAATGGAAAATGATGAGGAAAATATCAATTATGTTCAAATTAATCAAGAAACGAAAAATAAGACCATAGAAAAATCAGAAAAGAGGCCAAGTAATTTTACAAAAATTATGGGAATTTTTAAAAGTTAGAAACTATTTTTAAAAATTAAAATAAATGGATAAAATAAACAAAAATAGTAAAAAATAGTAAAGTCAGAAACAAAAATAAAATAAGGTCACCAATATTTGTCACAATATCATTGGATCATTCCATAATTTTTTTCAGAATTTAAAAATGCATAAAAGTATTTTTAAACATTTTAAACAAATCAAATAAGTGTAAAATTCATAAAAAATACCAAAACACAAAATTAAATTGTGAAAAAATAAAAATCAGAAAGAGAATAATCAAAAATATTTTTCATAATATTTTTAGATTTTTGGACTAAAAATGAATTTTCTATGATTTTTTGAAATTTAAAACAATTAAAATATAAAAATCAGAAAAAGAAAATAAAAGTAAAAGACGTGGACCATTGGATGAGAGTCAAAACACGTTAGTAATTAAATCTAAGGGATCTGGCACGCTGTGCATATCATGGTCTTTAATGAATAATGTACAGAATCAATAATAAAATCAGAATTTGAAAAATACAGATGGCGCGCCTTCATTGGTTAGAAGATGAAACGTTGGTCATCTTCAACCTCCAGCCATCACAAATTGCAGGTCTCTCAAACTGTAAAATCAGAAGCTCAGACCTATGCCATTCGCTTCGTCTCTTCAAGACGAAGACAACCACACCCTCGCGCCCAATTTATATAAATTGTAGCTCAAGCAATTTGGAAAGAAAGTTTTGAAAAGGGATTTGAAAATTCATGGTTAAAACGAGTTTCCAGATGAAAGTAAGTGTTGCGACTAGAACCAGGGCAATGAGAGCATCACATTGATATCAAAGTTTTGAAGAATTGATGAAGGAATCTACCTATTGAAGTTGAGTTGTAGAGCTCTGAAACTGGACTTCTATGGAGCAATATAGGGCACGATTCTTGAATGTAATTATATGGTTAACTTCAGGGAAGATCAAGGAAGGTGAATTGAGGGAAAAACATATTGAAAAAAGCTTGAGAATAGAATTCGAAGTTGCTGAATTCTGGGTTGTGAACCAAGTTTGGCAGGGTGATTTTGGCTATCTAAGCTTGGGAAATTGAATGGGGGATGACCCTCTATTTATAGGGAAGCAAATGGGATCAAAAGGAATAGCAAATGATGCGTTTTGGAGGGAATTCGTGTGGGTTTGCATCATGAAGAAAGTGTGACTCAAACTTGATCAAAACTCAGCCAAATCGTGCGTCTCATGATGCTAATCACTTCTGGTAAGTTGCTAAACATGATTAGAAAGAAAAACGCGTGGAAATCTTGTGATTAGAAGCCAAAACAAAGATTTCAAAATTCCGACTTTGTGCAAAATTCAGTTTCAAACTACCAAATTCAAATCCATGCCATTTCCACCTCAAGGGGTCTTAGGGCATAATTCTTGATGCTTTGGAAAGATGAGGTTACAAGCTTTGCAATGGAAAAGGAATGTAATCAAATGGATGCTTGAGCTGAAAGTTACATGGAGACGAAGTTGAAGAAAAAGAGTTGACTTTCCATACTTAGAAATATTTCAAATTCTTCTTTAAAAATGACCTATAATCTTTTGCATCCAAACATGGCCTTCCACTTAGAATTTTCTCTTGACAAAAAAAAATGGAATGAAGTAGATCTCTTGAATGACATTTTGCAATTTGAACCACTCAAAATCTCCAAAAATTGAGCAAGTTATGACTTGTTGAAGTTGGCCAAAAATCATGAAATGACCTATAATCTTTTGCATTCTTGAGGTAACATCCATCCATTTTCTTACTTTGCACATAAAAGAAGGAATGAATTAAACATCCTTAAGATCATCATGAAAAAATAATAGGCTCAAGGTGATAAAATTTTACCAAGTTATGACCACTTGAAGTCACATATGGAAAATAGGGGATTCATCTGGATGACTTGTAATCTTTCTTCTTCACCAAGTTCCTTCCACATGAAAACTCTTTGGAACTTTTGAAGTGATTTATTGGTAACTCTTTGAAGAGAATGATGTCTTTGGAATCACTCAAAAATACCAAAAGATGAGCAAGATATGCTCCTCTAAAGTCCAAAACCTTGGCCTCTAGATCAAGAGAATGCTTTGAGGAACTTTGTCAAGTTTGAACAAACTTTTTGTGCCAATATTCTTCCTTTATGAATAGAAATTGTTGAGGATGATGATAAGGACTCATGGCCACCAAAACCACCTCCATACCAATTCTTTCAAAACAACTTCAATGGTGAGTTTTGAATTTCTCAAGCTATTGACTAGGGCCTGGAAATAAACTCATGAACCCATGAAGCAACTTGCTAAACCTCATTGCCTTTACCTACATTATTAACAAGTAAGACAAACCAATATTGTATTTTGTTAATTAGAGAGAAAATTAAAGCAAAATATCCATGATCACGAAAGAAAACAAGTCAAAGTGCTTGGTAACTCCTCAAAAGAGCAAGGCTAAAGATATGGAGAAGAACCAAAAACCCTAATGTGATCTTGTTGTGATTGAAACAATATGGTATGATGAAGGAATCTTAGGGGCAAAAATTGGAGTACAACAGTGTGGGAAACAATTTTAGGCAGTCTTGTAATGATTGTTTTCTAAAATTTATGTGTTGGAAACACAAACAATATAATATCACTTTAATGATATTCCCACACACTTTTAATTGCAACAAACCTTCATATAAACATATCCCTAATTTTCCTCTTAAATTCTCAAATTGATTAGTGTGATATGGTGGCAGAACCGACTGTTAATACTGGTTTGCGTTTTTTGTTCACAAAATGTCGTGGTAAGCAAGAGTCGCCACTGACTTTTATTTTATCCAATCATAGAAAAGGAAAAAGAACAGAAAAAACCTTTTTTCGAGATATTCTGAGTACGAGGGGTAGATTATAGAAAGGGAAGGTGTTAGCACCCTTTCTATCCGTAGTTATCTACGGGCTCTTAGGTACTTGCTCATTTTTCAAATTGCTTATGTGTGTTTGTCTTGAAAATGTTTTTACTTCGTGATAACCCTTGTATCAGTACTCAAGGGTGTGACGAAGTTGTTTTGAAAACTGTTTTTTTGAAAAATGTTTGTGTGGAAAGTTTTATTTTGGGCAAGTACCTACTAGCATCTACCTAATAAAAAAAAAGATCGTTTCTGTTCTATTTCCTTTAGACAGCGCTATCCCACTATTAAGGAGTAGGTAGCACCATCGTTGGAGTTTGTAAGGGACATTCGAAAGGGACAAGTACAATCACTAAAGCAATAGTTAGAAAACTTTAGTAATAACCCTAGAGTCTTAAGAACTTTCTGAGGCAACGTTTCCGAGGCAACATTTCCGAGGCAACATTCGAATGGGACAATTTGATCTCTTTAGACTGGAGAGCAACCACTAAAATCTCCTATGCTTAATGATTGTTTACCGAAGGCAACCGAAGTGAGGTAAACCCTAGGAGTGAACATGTGCGAGTGATTTGTTTCAGTTATTTAATATTTGCACATTAGGTGATCTACCGTTTTAATTTTCCAGACATTCTTGCCATACAATCCTATTAGCCATGCATCTAGACAGTTAAAGATTGCGGAAATTAAAAGTGCGAGGAAGTAAAACCTAGCTATTACAAGGCTTCAGGGAGGGGGATTAATTACATAACCAAAAATTGGGGATTTAATGCAAGAAATAAAACCCTAATTTAACTATTACAAACCCTGAACAGTTACAAAATAATGGAAAAAATAATTAACAAGCGCGCGGCAAATTAAATTTGAGGACGATAATTAATAACTTAAAACCCTAATTGAGAGAAAGAAATTTTTGTGTATTTTTATTTGAGAAAAAAATTAAATCACAAATTAATTAAACCTAATTTATAATTGTTTTTAATTATGAAAGAAGTTAAAGTTGCCCTAAATTAATTGAACTAATTAATAAAAAATAAAATTTATTAAGAAAATAAGTCTTTTTGTGATTTTTTTGATTTGTTAATTTAATAAAATAATTTTTGTATTGATAAAAAAACAAAAATAATTAAAGAAAAATAATAGAAATAACTAAATGGGCCTGCTGTCAGCAAATCTGGGGGTGTATATTGAACTTCTGAAATCCAGAAGGATGGCCCAGAGTCTGGAGCCTGATCCAATGAGACCATCTTCTGGGGACTCATGGTGGACCTGCGTATGCTGGCGTTGGATCTAGCTGGAGATGGATCCAGAGGATGAGATCAGAGGGCGCGTGATGATCCTTAGAAGGTGAAGTGTGCTGGATCTGGCTGGAGATGGATCCAGAGGATGAGATCAGAGGGCGCGTGATGATCCTCAGAAGGTGAGATGTGCTGGATCTGGCTGGAGGTGGATCCAGAGGATGAGATCAGAGGGCACTTGATGATCCTCGGAAGGTGAGGTGTGCTGGATCTGGATGGATATGGATCCAGAGAATGAGATCAGAGGGCACTTGATGATCTTCAGAAGGTGAGGTGTGCTGGATCTGGCTGGAGATGGATCCAGAGGATGAGATCAGAGGGCGCTTGATGATCCTCAGAAGGTGAGGTGTGCTGGATCTAGTGAAAATAATGGAGAAAATGCCAAAAGCTCACGCCTGGGATCGAACCCAGGACATGAGCTTCTAACTTCCTTCCTCTGACCAACTGCGCTGGATGTCTCAATTGTTAATATAATAATAAACATATAACATATTGGAAAACAATATAGTGGCCAGAAAACATGCGCCAAATTTGAATTGGCCAACCACGCTTTGACACGCATCATCTTCTTCCTTGGACCGTCGTCTTAGGCTCTGGTACTTTTACCTACGAACAAAGGTCTGTAGCTACAAACCTGTGAAACTCAAAAATCCACAACACGCAAGATAAATGGCATCTAATTATATAGATCAACTCGTTTTGATCTTGTGAACATCATGGTACCCCTTTTGCTGGCCAATTCAACCTGTGGACAAAACCCATAAATTGCACATACAAACCCTAACAATGGCAAAGACATGTATAGGCTTCAAAAACAAAATCAAAGTATTCAGTTAGCTTGCAAACATGATGAGGATTACAAATATATGACTTAAACATGCTAAAGATGCCAAGAATACAGTAATCGATTTTGGAAAATTTTGTAAACTGGGAGAGTGATAGGGAGCGATTCTGGACGTGTAGAGGCGTGCAATCGATTAGGTTAGCTTCTGGGAAGATCCAGGAATCGTTTGGCAATGCTAGAAGGGCTTGGATTAGCCTCCAAGCTTGAAACCGAGTCACTCTTTTTCCTTGAATTTTCTGAATTTTCTTTGCCTCTTTCACGATTGCTAAACCCCATTTTTTGCTTTGTTCTTGTCCAATATATACCTAGGGATGAATTAGGGTTACAAACTTGGATTAAATATTGAATTTTGATGAGATTTGATTTGATTCTTTAACCATATGCAAACTTGCTATTTTGAGCCAAATATTCTCTTTCTTGTACCAATTATGCTTGATTCGTCTTGGCCTTGATAATTCAGCATATTTTGATTGCCAACCTGTCCAAAAACCAAACCAAATCATATCTTTGCTATTATTCATCAATTATTTGATTTAATTCCATTTTTAATTAATAAAAAATCAAAATAAATTGAAAAATGAAGCAAATAATGTGTGGATAAACATTTGAGTCGTGGACCACATTATAAGTGAAGTGCAAGCATAAAAAGTTAGGCCCATTTAGCAAAAAATGCATTTTTGAGCACATTTGACTTTTGGCAATTTTGTAAAAAAGGTCAACTTTGATAAGGCATATCTCCTCCAATTTTAACCCTAGAGAGGTTTTCTTGGACTTTTTAGAAAGCTTAGGGTGTCCCCTAAGCAACCCTTTTAGTATCATCTCAATTGAGTCTTCCATGTTCATGTAAGAAGCTTTGACCTAAAAGGTGTTTTTGTTGACTTTTCAAAAGGACCTATATTGTCAAAATTCATATCTTTTTATGAGTGCATATTTTGAACTTGTGAGATGAAGATGAGTTGTATGTAATTGTATCCTCTTCAAAATGATCTTTGGATGGAAAATTTCTGATATAGCATGTGGAAGTTATGCTTGGTCAAAATTGGGTTGACTTTTCCTAAGAAACCCTAATTTAACAACTTTTGGGTTTTGATGAATTTGGAGAATTCCTTGGGGAATCATGATCAACCCTTGATCAAATGATGGATAACACTTAAAAATGATGATGTTGACCAAAAATCTTGGAGTTTGTCTATATGTGGGCCACAGTTGACTTTTGACCTAATACAGTCGATTCTCAAGCATCTGAGCAGTTGGCTGGGCAAACTTCTTGTGCAAGGCATGAAACTTGACATGTAGGGTCTTGAGAACATATTAAGACCATGGAGAGCATAGTATACCTTTTTGGTCCTCTCATCTTTATGAAAAATGAAACCCTAATTTGAGGTATGCTGCCTTAGGAGAGAGTTGGTCTAGTCAACTCTTGGACTTCCTTTAGCAACTTGGGGACCTCAATTGACATGTATTGAGTAAAATGAGAGGGAAAATTTTGGGGTACAACAGCTGCCCCTGTTCAATCTTCTTAAACCTGAGGATGTAGATTGTCTGTCTGCCTTTTGTAATCTGAAGGTGGAAGATGATTGAACACTAGAGTGCCAAGAAATTTGCACTCGCATGAAGTAGTACTTGATTTGTGATATCGGGAATGGGCTTACAGATGCCATTTGGAGGTCGAGGATTGAAGATTGTCGGAGATGGGCTAAAAGATGCCATCCTGGATGTGACGGAGAATTGCAGGAGATGGGCTTAAAGATGCCATCTAGGGGATGTTGATTTCCTGTCTTGGGAGAACTAGACTTTTAGGAGCATCAGTTGTCTGTTACTCTACTGGGGAATAACTCTGGCTTTAGGAAGCGGGAGTGTACTGCGTATCTGGTTGGGGTATATGTTACACCGCGACTTGCTGGGGAAATGTGAAACTAATCATGTTTGATCGGGTCCCGATCTTACAATGTTGTGGACCGCTGTTTGGGGATAAACAAGGGGGAACCTGGATAGTAAGGTTATAAGAAGGAACCTGGATAGTAGGGTTGCTTCGATATGAAAGCCTGGATAGTAGGGCAGTGAGAAGGAACCTGGATAGTAGGGTTACTTTGATATGAAAGCCTGGATAGTAGGGCTGTGAGAAGGAACCTGGATAGTAGGGTTTCTTCGATATGAAAGCCTGGATAGTAGGGCTGCTGAGGAGGAACCTGGATAGTAGGGTTACTTCGATATGAAAGCCTGGATAGTAGGGCTGTGAGAAGGAACCTGGATAGTAGGGTTAATTCGATATGAAAGCCTGGATAGTAGGGCTGTGAGAAGGAATCTGGATAGTATGGTTACTTAGATATGAAAGCCTGGATAGTAGGGTTGTGAGAAGGAACCTGGATAGCAGGGTTTCTTCGATATGAAAGCCTGGATAGTAGGGCTGCTGAGAAGGAACCTGGATAGTAGGGTTACTTCGATATGAAAGCTTAGATAGTAGGGCTGTGAGAAGGAACCTGGATAGTAGAGTTACTTTGATATGAAAGCCTGGATAGTAGGGCTATAAGAAGGAACCTGGATAGTAGGGTTACTTCGATATGAAAGCCTGGATAATAGGGCTGTGAGAAGGGACTTAGATCGTAGGTTTACTTCGGTATAAAAGCCTGGATAGTAGGGTTTTGAGAAGGAACTTGGATAGTAGGGCTGCTGAGGAGGAACCTGGATAGTAGGGTTACTTCGATATGAAAGCTTGGATAGTAGGGTTGTGAGAAGGAACCTGGATAGTAGGGTTACTTCGATATGAAATCCTGGATAGTAGGGATGTGAGAAGGAACCTGGATAGTAGGGTTACTTCGATATGAAATCCTGGATAGTAGGGTCGTGAGAAGGAACCTGGATGGTAGAGTTACTTCGGTATGAAAGCCTGGATAGTAGGGCTGTGAGAAGGAACCTGGATAGTAGGGTTACTTCGATATGAAAGCCTGGATAGTAGGACTGTGAGAAGGAACCTGGATAGTAGGGTTACCTCGATATGAAATACTGGATAGCAGGACTGTGAGAAGGAACCTGGATAGTAGGGTTACTTCGATATGAAAGCCTGAATAGTAGGGTTGTGAGAAGGAACCTGGATAGTAGGGTTACTTCGATATGAAAGCTTGGATAGTAGGGCGGTGAGAAGGAACCTGGATGGTAGGGTTACTTCGGTATGAAAGCCTGGATAGTAGGTGTTGTACCCCAAAATTTTCCCTCCCATTTTTCATAGAAAACACAACCCTAGGGTTTCTCAGATATTCAAGTTGGCTCAGGAATCGATCAAACAGATTTTCTTCTGTGGCAGTAAACCAGCAATTAGGGTTTTTCTTGCAATTCTCAAAAGAAATGAATTTTCAAAGATCCAATTGGCTTTCATAAGTTTTCATGCTTTCTCAAGTTTACTGAAAAGACAGTGTTTGTTCTCAAGGCATGGTTGTTTGGGACAAGAGATGGAATTTAAAACTGACATGTAAGATACTCATGATTGTTTAATCCAGGTTAACCAGATGATTTGCGTCTTTTAAAAAACATTTGCTTGTTTGGGAAATGGAATAGACAGTGCGTGTTTTTCTGGAATGCAGTTGTAAGATTACAATATTATTGGAATTTAAGTTATCAGATTGGAGCGTTTTGTTTCAATTGTCTTGATTGGGCATTCAAAAAATCAAATAGGATGCAAAGAGAAGATTACAAGTTATTGTTGATCAAAGTTTTCAAGTAACACCAGAATATCTCATAAGACTTTCTCCATTTATTTCAAACGTTGTTACGAAACAATTTATTATTTAAATACTTTAGGTTTTACAACTTATTGTATTTAAAAGATAAATTAGTACAATTATTAGATACAGTACAAGAATGTTTCTCTCTAAATTACAAAGAAAATCCCAATGGATCTATGCCTAAGGTTGACTGAAGTTCCTTTGCTTCCATGCTTGCCATATAGTCTCTTGCTTCCCCTGCTTTGCCACCATCCAATTGTGCTCACATGAAAATAAAAGAAAGAAAAAATAGTTAGTACAAAAACTATTTGGGCATAAGCAAGAATTTTCAAAAGAAAAATGCCATTCATCATTAAAGTTTGCAAATTGGAATCAGAAGGCCATTATAATTCATCCCAATTTATTTCCTCTATTTTTTTCAAATCACAAGAAGATTATTCTTCTTGGTTCACAAAAGAAAGAGGAAAAGAAATGAAACTGTCCAAAATGCAAGCAAGTTGTCCAAACAAACAAAATGCAACAAATTTATCCAAACAAACAGCAAAGCTGGACAAAACAAATATAAGCAAAATGTCCAAACAAAGGCCAGCAAGTTGTCCAAGCAAACAGCAAAACTGAGCCAAACAAACAGCAACACAACAAACAACAAAAACGAGGTAGCAAGCTAGCAAACAACAAACAACATCAACAAAAGGAAGTTTGGCAATATAATAAGCTAAGTCAAAACAAGCAAAAGCTTGTTCAAGAAGCTAGTTCATCATTTTCCATTTTTTGCAAACTTTTCAGAATTGGTAAAAGGGGCAAAAAGCAATTTGCTTTCCTAGTGTCATTGAGAGAGAAGAGAGGAAAGAAGTCACCTTGGGATGCACAGCCCTGCTGCCTTGACTGCCACAAGATACATAGAAATTGCTAGAAAACAAAATTGCCATCAAAAAGCCAAAGGAACAATATAGTAAAATATTCAAATTTGATGTTTTCCCCACCTTTTTGAATAGAGATAACAGAAAGAGGGTCAATATAACAGTAGACAACTCTCAAGCAAAAGGAGATAGAAAAATTTATCAAACTGTCAAAGTCCAAAAGCCTCAAAAACCTCAAACCATTTTCAAACTCATAAAGTCTAAAAACTGTCAAACCAAAATCAAAAACTGTCAAACCAAACCAAACCTCTAAAAACTCCCAGCATCCACCCTCAAATCTCAAGTCCTGCAGCAAATAGCAAGATTGCAAGCCAAAAACACAAACCTCCAAAACCAAAACAAGTCTCCAACAGAAAAAACTCCAAAACCTCAAATCTCCAAACTGTCAAAACCAGCAACCTTCAAAAACCAGCAACCAACTCAAAACACCATTAAACAACCATCTCAAAACTGTAATAAAGCCAAATATCAACCCAAAACAAAACAAACAAAAAAAGCTCAGCAAGTCCCAAACATCAAACCTGAAACCTGCCAACCAAAAACCTGTGAACATAAACCAGTAACATCAAACATCAAACCTGAAACCTGCCAAACTACCAAAACCTGTCAAAAACTCCCAAATACCGAACCTATAACCAAAGCCCGTTAACTCAAAATCAGAAACATCACCAATCTCAAAAACTGTTATAAAACCAAACACATAGTAACATCATCAAAACAAGCTAACAGAACCAAATAAAAAAAACATGTTAACTCAAAACCAGTAAATCCACAAAACCAAATTCCAAAAGCCAAAATCTCAAACACAGTTATCATTTCCAAACTCACGAAACAGCAGCAAACCAAAAACAAAACCAGATAAAAAATATCATCATTGTTCAACAAAGGAAACAGAAGGTTACCAAAGAGTCCAAAAAATCACGCTTTCAATCTTCATCTCTTCCCCCACGGATCTCCGACCACGAAGGAGCACTTCCCTCAGTCTCACTATCCCCTTTTCATTTCACAGAAAAGTTCCAAACAGGTATGGATCCTTCACCTTCCTCATAAGCTATTTCCTGCATCTCAATGAATAACGAGTCTGATTAACAGAAAAACATGAACACGACAAAAAAAATCAATGAAACTGTTAAGCTTTAAATGAAACTAAATCTCACCCTTTTCAAAGAAAACTGTTAGAGTTTGGTTAGGAGGTGAGAGAGAGCGCTCCGGTAACAGAAATCTGGGGGGGGGGGGGGGAGGATCAGATAAACCAATTTCAAACCCTTTAGACATAAATCTCATTTCAAAACCTAGGGTTTTCAGAAACGCGAATCACAGTGAGATGAGAAGAGATTATGTTGTTGAATAGGGCGTTTTGGCCATGAGACTAGGAGGAGACGAGTTTAGAGATGAATAGAGATGAGGAGATGAACAAAGTGAGCCAAAGAGATGAACGGCGCCACTGTGAGCAAAAGGGGTCAAGAACCTTAATTTCGTTTGGCTTTCCCCTAATCAACAACTAAACTGACTTAAGGCATGGGCCTGTTTCGTTTACAAACTCCTTAAGCCAATTTGTTTCACGTTTTACACCCCCCTTGGCTCGTTTTTGTTAACAGTAAAACACCTTTTTACTTTGGGCCTAACAACCCTAAACTTCCATAAGCCCATTGTTACTTATTTTTTAAAATTTATTTCTTTTTTGTTAACAAAATTACTAATTAAAACATAGAATACCTTTTTTATACATTTGATTTAAGTCTTGAAAATTAATTTTTTATCATTTTCTCTTTTTTATATAACTTATTTTTATTAATCTTTTACTTTTAATAGAAACATCAAAAAATTAATTTAATTTGTTTTCTTTCTTTAAACTTATTTATATAATTAATAAGAATACAAAAAAATAATAATAAAGATTTTTAATTTAATCAATTTTTTAGAATAGGTTTTATTTTTCTCTTTTCATGTAAATACTTAACATTTCATATTTTGTTAATATTATCTCATGGATTATCATAACTAATTAAATCGCACAAAAATTCGATTTGGTTGTATTGTTCGATATTTGGACATTGCTATTTCATTTGATTCACCCCCATTTGTAACAATTGTACCCCCATTCCCGAATATTTTATAATAGCGTAGAATTTCAATTCCCGCAATTTACTGCTTTGTATATACTGTATAGTAACTAGGCATGTATGGCAAGATTCAAAAATCAATCGCTAGATGACCTAATCAAAGAATAAAATAACTTGAAACCAACACACTTTCTCACACGCGCACCTCTAGGGTAACCTCGCTCGTTGCCTCGGAAATACAATCATGTCCCTCGAATATGAGACGCTCTAGCAATGACCCTTCGATAAAAAAGATCGTAGTCCCTCGATGACCCTCGATGTTGCCTTCGATTAAAACGATCTCGTCCCTTACAAAAATTGCTAAAGCGTTTCACAAGTTGCCTTCAATGATTGTAAAATTGACCCGCGCCTGTCCCTTCACATCCAATGGTGAGGCTTCTTACCAAATCAATGGTAAGATATCACCATTAAAAGGAATAAGAAAAGAACAATTTAAGACCTTTCGAGTAGATAGATTCGCTCTTAGTTACTCGCTTGCTCACGACAAAAAAAACTCTTACACCTACACTTCCATTTCAAAACATTTTCAAAAAGACAAAACGTTTTGTATATGTTCTTATAGAGACGAGAACCATTGCAAAACCTCTTTTCAAAACACTTTTCGAAACATGATTCACAAACACATCTTTGAACCACTTTTAGAAACAAAACTTTGTATACGTTCTTATAGAGACGAGAACCATTACAAAGAGATTTTTAAAAATACTTTCAAAGCCCACGCCACAAGCACACAATCAAATGAAAGCAAGTGATCTAAACGAGTAACTAAGAGCCCATGGAAAACCATGGATGAAAAGGGTTCTAATACCTTCTGTGATCGGTGGAAATAGAACTGACTGTTTTTAAGCTGGTTCACGAAATGTCGCGGTAAGCAAGAGTCGCCACCGTCTTTTATTTTCTCCAACATGGAAAGGACAAAAGCACAACAAAATTCCTTTTAGAGATGTTTCTCGGTTCGGGAGGTAGATTATAGAAAGGGAAGGTGTTAGCACCCTTTCTATCCGTGGTTATCCACGGGCTCTTAGGTACTTGCTCACTATGTTTTCAAAAATTGTTTGCTTTTCAAGTGTTTGTGGGTTTGAAAAAGTTTAGTTTGAAAAACTTCTAGGTAACTCTTGTATCAGTCCTCAAGAGTGTATGAAGTATTTGTTTGAAAACTTTTGTTTGAAAGTGTAAGTGCGAAAAGATGTTTTTGTTTTTTGAAAGAGCAAGTACCCAGGAGAAATCTACCTACTCTAAGGAATTAGGCTGTGTAAGAGTCCTTTAGACAGTACTATCCCACTATTGGGAAGCAGGCAACACCGTTGTTGGAGTTATTCGGGTCAATTCGATTTTATGGGACATGTGTGGTCACCAAAGCAATAGTAGGACGCCTTAGCGGTAACCCTAATGTCCTAGATCCTTTTTTATCCGAGGCAACTGTTTCGAGGCAACTGGATCTTTAGACAGGAGGGCGACCTCTAAAACACCATATACATGATGACCACCTCGAGGCAACCAAGTGAGGCGTACCCTAGGAGTGGCATGTGCATGTGTGTCAGGTTTCAATTCATATTATCTTTGAACATGCATCATTGTGAGCTACGGATTGATTTTATTTTTCAGACAAGTCTTGCATGCATAATTAACAGTTAATAGTTGTGCGGAAAGTAAATTGCGGAAAATTGAATCTACGCTATTACAAGGCGTCGGGTTTTACATCGCCAAAAACATAACCCTTTGGAAAATAAATTGCGAGAAATTAAATAAAGCGATAAAAGTCCTAATTATCTATTACATTCTCGGAGCAGATACATAAATATGAAAAAATAATAATGCGCGAATAGAAATTTAATCGGGGACGTCCTTAGGGTTTTGACCCTTTTTGAGAAAAGAAAGAAGTTTGGTCCCTTTTTTGCAATTTAATTAAATATTAAACCTAAAACTAATTAATTAAATAATTAAAAGAAAAAAAAGTATTTTTTGTGTTTTTTAATGTCTTAATGAAAATAAAAATAAAAAGAAATTAAAAGTCAAGAAAACCCTAATTCTAAATTTATTTTATATTTGTGAAAAAAAAGTCAAAGTTAACCTAATTAATAAAAAGATTAAATTAATTAATTTACATTTATTTACAAAATAATAATTAAAGGGTGAAAATAATAAATAATAAATATAAATAATATTTACATTTTAATGGTCTGAATTTATTATGAAAATTAATTAAGTTAATAATAATATTAATAATGAAAATAATTAGTTAAAAGAAAATAAAAAGAAAAGCAATTAACCAGGGGGGTGTTGACCCAATAATGGAGGTGAAGCCTGGAATTTCTGGCCCAATAAGCACATAAGCATGTTTGACTTTCTGACTTGTCTGCACGTTGCTTTGACTGGGAGTATGGTGTTCAACACCTTATGACCTTCAGATTTGTGTTAGAAGACAACTGGCGCCTGGATGTCTAGAGTCCATGGTGGAATGTTTTTGAATGCCTGCACATGATTATGTTATGAAAAATAGAAACAAATATGGGGTGGACCTGGGAATCGAACCCAAGTCCCAATGGTTACATGCTAGCACGTCTTCCACTAGGCCAAATAAACGCGTTTGTTAATATAATAATAAATAATGATAATATGTGAAAACCAACGCATATACTGTAAACCAAGCACGCACGCCTTTTTATTTAAATGGACCAATCATGCGCTTACACCTATTGTCTTCTTCGCTGAATACCTACAAAAACAAATCAAATAGCGGGGGTTTTTAACCCCCACAATATGGAACGACCAAAAATAGGGAATAGAGCTATGCTCTATATAAATATGGCGCGATGGTTGGGTTAAGTTTGTCTAAATCTCCTGAATTCAACCATGTGCATCTCAAGGTCTGATTTTTCCTATACTGAAAAGCCCCAATTTGGAAGCTTGGAAAACCTAGAATTCGTCAATGGTGATTTGTGATTCAGGACACCATAATGCAATTCACCTGTACCATTAGCTTCAGAGAGGCTCTAGCAATGCAAAGCACACAAAAAATCTTGTTAATGATGCATGAATTATGAATTATGATTGTGAAAAAAAGTACCAAACCGTGTGACTGTAAACGGCGATTTCTTGAGGTTAAACACATGGTTTTGGTTCCTACACCTTCCTGGGGATCCTTGCAATGGATTAGAATTAACAAAAAGCTATGAATTAACCTGGAATTAGGAAAACAGTTTTCAAGTTTTTCTTGATTTTTTTGAATATGGTTATGGCTTTGTGCAGCAATTCTCACGTGTGCATGATTAGGTTTAGGTTCTGTATATATAATGGAAGGGAATTAGGTTACAATCTTGGTCAAAGATCCATGGAATTATGGTTTCAATATTTGATTGAAAATCAAATATTTTCTAATCTTTTTTATTGACAAAACTTGCTAATTTTGGAGATTTTGGTCCCCTTGATGTGCACACGAAATCTCCAGCATATGTTGACCACTTTTGCTTCACAAAAAGATTTAGAAATCATATCTTGATATTTTCCTACAATTAAATGAATTAAATGAATTAATAATCAACTAAAAATCCAATTAATTAATAAAAATAAGAAAATAATTCAATTTAAACTCAATGGGTCGTGCATAGGCCTTGGACAAAGTTTCAGGAAGGAATTTGAGGCCCATTAGCAAAAATGATGTGTTTTGGGAAAAGTTGACTTTTGCAAATTCCCAAATATTTCCCAACTTCTCCAATGCATATCTTGCTCAATTTTGATCATATGAACATGTTCTTGGATATTTTGGAAAGGTCTTGAAGTCCTCTAACCAATGCCTTTGGTCCCATGTCATTTGGATTTACCAATCTCAAGTTATGGTCTTTGACTTAAAGTGCATTTTTGTTGACTTTTGAAATTGACCTATAATGTAGAAATTGATAACGTTTTGTGAGAGCATTTATTGGACTTGGAATGTGAAGATGAGTTGTAGGAAATGTCATCCCCTTCAAAATGAGCATTGGATGGGATTTTTCTGATGAACCATGAAAAAGTTATGCCTTGGTCAAGATACAGTTGACTTTTCTACCGTCCAAAAATAGTAAGTTTTGCATCTTTGATGATTTTTGAGCCATACTTGTGGAATCATGATCAAGACTTGATCAAATGATGATTGTGAGCTCAAAATAAGATGTTGACCAAAAATTCTGACTTTTGACTACCAAATGACCATTTTACCCCTGCAGTTGACTATGGATCAAATGGAGCTTTTGACTGTGCAAATTGGCATTGTGAGTCTTGAAAAAATTGACACATAGATGCTTGACAATGTATATAGGCCCATGAGACTTGATTGGACCATTGAAAACCTCAAATTCCTTGACATAACCAAAACCCTAATTTGGACTGGCTTAGGAGGCATTTGGATTGTGCAACCCTTTAGGAATCTTGAACCATTTGAAGATGATTCTTGATAAACCTTGAAGAATATGGGAGGGCAAATTTTGGGGTACAACACCTTCCCTTTTCATAATCTACCCCCCGAACCCGAGAAAATTCTCGAAAGGTCTTTCCTGTGCTTTTTTACCTTTTCTTTTGGATAAAAGAAAAGTCGGTGGCGACTCTTGCTAACCGCACAAGTGCGAACGAAACGCAAAACATCTAGTCAATTCTCCCACCGTATCACAGTAGGGCTGTGAGAAGGAACCTGGATGGTAGGGTTAATTCGGTATGGAAGCCTAGATAGTAGGGCTGTGAGAAGGAACCTGGATAGTAGGGTTTCTTCGATACGAAAGCCTGGATAGTAGGGCTGCTAAGAAGGAACCTGGATAGTAGAGTTACTTCGATATGAAAGCCTGGATAGTAGGTCTGTGAGAAGGAACCTGGATAAGGTTGCTTTGCGAAGAGTTTGGGTAAAATTGCATCTGAACTGAGAAGGAACCTGGGTAAGGTTGCTTTGTAAGGAGTCTGTGTAGGGCTTTAGGAGGAACCTGGGTAGGGTTACTTCGGGATAAGTCCGCGTAAAACTTTGGCAGGAACTTGGGTAAGGTTACTTTGGGCTAAGTCTATGTAAAACTTCAAGAGGAACCTGGGTAAGGTTACTTTGTGATAAGTTTGTGTAAAACTTCAGAAGGAACCTGGGTAAGGTTACTTGGTGATAAGTTCGTGTAAAACTTCAGGAGGAACCTGGGTAAGGTTACTTTGTGTAAAACATCAGGAGGAACCCGGGTAAGGTTACTTTGATCTGATAATGTAGATTAGTTGACCCGTTTGATTTCGGGAACTGAGTTTCCATTAGTTGTCTGTAGATGTGATCTGTATAACTGTTGGATTCGTTGAAGCTAATCGTCTCTTCCTAAAAAGATATCAGGGTTAGATGTATGTGATGCATGAAATGCAGGGTGAGATGATGTTCTCAGAATAAATGAGATTATGATGTATATGATATGTATGCGTATGTCATGGTGTATGTTCATGAAATGCTGTCAGGGTATGCTCGCGTATGGGAAAATAAATCCCTGACGATTGCTGGAGATTTGTGAATATTCTGCCAAGAAGAGATGCTGGAGAATAACTCTGCGGGGACCAGACTTTGGGGGAAGAGATGTTCTGTTGGTAGGCCTGCCGATCTGGAGGAACAAACTTAGCTGGGGATGAAATTAAGTTTCTGGAAGTGATGAGCTCTGTTGGAGATTGAGCTTCTACATCTGTAGAAATAGACTCCGCTTGGGGAATGAAATTTGTTGACTCGCCTGCGATTGTGAACCTTGGCTGTGGATAGTTATGTCCTGTTTTGGGGGAACTGAAATCAATGCCTTTGGATACTTCTACTCTATGGGGAGTGTAGATGTTACTGGGACGCATGCTAAGGATATGACAATGGCTTCGTATCAAGACTTTTCTACCCCTGTACCTGCTGGAGAAAGTGCCTGCGGAGGCCTTGTGGATTGAGTGTTATCCCAAATTATGAGGGGCTTGGTAACTTCCGATCAGAATGATAAGTCTTCTACTGATAGGAAAGCGACAAGATAACAGGACATAGTCGTACGCTTTAATCCCTAACTTTTGCCTGGACTGTCTTTTCAGATTTTCAGTCCACAAGGGATACCCTTTCTTGCCCAAGCAGCCTTTCCAGGTTTTCGACTTGCCGGGTGTACAAATATTTTTTGTTTTTATCCCTAATTTTTTCCCGAACCCTTTTGGTTCGCCGGGATGCCCTTATTTTTTCCTAGGTCAGTCAACCTAGCGGGTCTTTGTTCATGCGCAGTATTTTCTGACTATGTCCACGCTCTTAGTGTGTAGGGAGTTATCACTGTCGGTAGTGTTATGTTGCCACACTACCAGAAGATGTTTGTTTGATCGTACAAGATTCGTTGCTGGAATTCATGCCCAATGCCCCCAAGTGATTTAGATGGAGATCTGCCCCTGGCTATTTGGCATCTTTGAGAGATTCCTTGAATCTTGACTTGACTTCCCCAGATGATGGACAATGATCATTCATGCCCCTTAGTTGGAAGTGTTTTTCCACTTGAGGTGATCCTTTTTATTGAAAAGGTTTTTGTTCACTAGATATTCGTCATGCGAATTTCTCTGCTGCTGAACAAATAGTCATATGCAAATAATGTTATTTTAAGAATGCAAAGCTTACGTCTGTCTTGAAGTTTTGAAAATGCAGTTTTTTTTATAGAAAAAATAGAATTTTGCAAAGATGTGATATCAACTCAAGATTTGTAATGGACCTTCAGGAGTCAAGATACCTTTTGTAATAGTATGCTTTCAAACTAACCGTGCTTCAGCTAGGACTTTTAAGGGTTATAACGTGGCCTGGTTCACGGTTTAAGAAACAAAGGATAAATGCTCAAATTTTATTTGTACCCACCCGTTCTTCGTGATGTTCTTCGATCCTAAACTCAACTAATTGTGCATTTAGATCCCGTTTGAGTCTTTGCTCTGATATTCTAGTGATGGTTCGGGTACTGACAGATTATTTTGAATAGGCAGTCATTTCCTTTTTTGTTGAGGGTTTGTAGAACCTCTTTATTTTTTATTTTACTATCCCTGTCTTTTTCCTGAACTGTTTCTTTTATGATTACAGTCAGTGGGATGCCCTAGTTTTTTTTCTTAAGTCTCCTTCATAGGTTTTGACTTAGCGGGCTTTTATTTTGAGAGATAATGACTGCCTGTCTTGACGATTATGCGGAACCATCACCGTCTTTTGATTTGGAAGGACGTCTTCAATGCCATTCATTGTGTACGAAGCGGAAGATTGCGACTGAATGCGTGTCTAAATCGACTGAGAAAACTACCCTTCCCCAGGTTATGATTAAGAGTTTTAATATGTGTGAAAAGAAAAACTACTACTTCTTTGGCTCGAAGGGGTTGACTAGGGATTATCTTCCTTATAACTCCACTGTTTAGGATTTGAAACAACGCATGTACATCGTCAGCGGGGTCTGTTCAAAAGCATATTGTAGAGATTGTGGTATCGTTTTCATCATCCTCCCTCTAAAGGCTCATAGCTTTTGTTCGAGAGTTGAATATCACAAAAAGGAACGGAGTTTAAATATAGTGAATATAAATGAATGATTCAGAATAGACATATGCAATACATTGATAAAGTAACAAAATTTGACATGAATAAATATTCGAACAATCAAAAGAAAATTACAAATTGAAAATTCTAATGAACAAAAAGCCCTCTTGTTAGAACTTGTCACTTCAAATGGTGGGTCTTGGAGGATTGACAAAAACATTCCAGTTGACCATCTTGTGTGAATTCTAATGCTCCTTCATCAATCAGGTCTTGAATTTTGTATTTCAACCTCCAACAGTCGTCAGTATCATGCCCTGAACTATTGCAGTGATATGCATACCTTGCATTAGGATTGTAGTTAGGCGAAGAAGTCTTGGGATTCAGATGATGTCCTATCAACGTAACCATATTCATCCTCAACATGCGTTGTAAAGCTTGAGACAACGACATATTGAGTTTGATAAACTGCCTCTTGGGTGTATCTGGCTTACTCTGATTAACCCGTTGTTTTTGGCGAGGTTGTTGTTGGACCCGTGAGGTAGTAGAAATTTGGAAAGGTCCACTCTTCACCAAACCAAACTCTTGTCTTCTTGGAGGTTGATCAATAACTTGGTCCCCAGCCTCGACTGCTTGCTTCATACGGTTGTATCCATCTTGATGAAGTTTGTTGATAATGGTTCTCAGCTCTTCTTGTCCCCGGGCTAGGCCTTGGATAAGAGCCATCTGCCCCAGCATTTGGGTTCTCATTGCATCAATCTCAGCTTGCAGTTGTTCCAGTCGTCCGTCCTTATTGTCTTCAGGACTTTTCTTGACCAAGTTCCCAGCGAGGAGTGTTTTCAACTCTTCCTGACCCTTGGATAGGTTTAGGAATATTTCCTTGAACTGAGCTTCTTGAGTTTGAAGATCTCTGTTGTCTTGTTTGAGAGCCATTGCTGAAATAAACAACGAGAACATGAGAGACCTGTACTAGAAGACCTGTTATGCAATGATATGTATGATATATGTATGCAATGTTTTCAAGGATCTCGCGGGGTAAACAAGAAACTGTTAGAATTTGGTTGCAGCTTGATTGAAGAAACTTCGTGTCGTTAAGAGTCCTTCTTCAAGAGTCAAGCTCACCATATCGAGTGGGTCATAGCCACTGACTCAAGTTATCGTGTTTTAATCTCTAGACGACATTGGCTAGAGGAAAATAAATCCCCTTTCCCCTTGCTAGACGTCTGATTTGCCATAACCTGCATCACAAACCCTTGAGGTCCTTGAAATGGTTAAGGAAATGTTAAGGCATGATGTTATAATGTGTATGCTATGTGTTTAAGCAAAAGAGCAAGGTGATGTAAGCAAGTAAACCCGGCAAGAAATCCAAGTTATTGGATAACGACTGTAAACAAGACCTACAAGGAACTCATGTTGTCAGATAATAAAAATGTGCAAGTAGTTCAAGTTGAAAGCACACAAGTCACACAAACAGCCTTAGGTTTAGGATTGCATGGGTTTTAAGGTAGTACCCTCTTGAAGTTTAGTTGGTTCAACCTGCCCTATAAATAGTAACCGAGTTCTAAAAGGGATCTCAATATCACTAATATTCCCCCCAGCTTCGTTCAATAGGCGATGGACTCGCAACCAAACAAAACTCCAGAGTCAAACCTCAATGAGTGTAGCATCGAGTATCTGGCGACCATGGGAATACACCAAAGTCGGCCATCTCGCTACGTCCTACTGGCCAAGTTGTGCAATTAAAGGTTCTAAGGTCAGTTGATGCTTCACGACACCACGCGGCGACCCCGTACTCTCCCTGATTGACTCAAGGGTTACCGTTACTGTGATACGGTGGGAGAACTGACTAGAGGTTTTGTGTTTCGTTCGCACTTGTGCAGTTATCAAGAGTCGCCACCGACTTTTCTTTTATCCAAAAGGAAAGGTAAAAAAGCACAGGAAAGACCTTTCGAGAATTTTCTCGGGTTCGGGGGGTAGATTATGAAAAGGGAAGGTATTAGCACCCTTTTCATCCATGGTTTTCCATGGGCTCTTAGTTACTCGTTTAGATCACTTGCTTTTGTTTGATTGTGTGCTTGTGGTGTGGGTTTTGAAAGTATTTTGGAAAATTTCTTTGTAATGGTTCTCGTCTTTATAAGAACGTATACAAAGTTTTATTTCGAAAAATGGTTCAAAGATGTGTTTGTGAATCGTGTTTTGAAAATTGTTTTGAAAAGTGTTTTGAAAAGAGGTTTTGCAATGGTTCTCGTCTCTATAAGAACGTATACAAAACGTCTTATATTTTGAAAATATTTTGAAATGGAGGTGTAGGTGTAAAAGTTTTTGTCGTGAGCAAGCGAGTAACTAAGAGCGAATCTATCTACTCGAAAGGTCTTAAGTTGTTCTTTTCTTCCTTTTAATGGTGCTATCTTACCATTAATTTGGTAAGAAGCCCCATCATTGGATGTGAAGGGACAGGCACGGGTCAATTTTACAATCACCGAAGGCAACTTGTGAGACGCACTAGCAATTTTTTTGGTAAGGGACGAGATCATTTTAATCAAAGGCAACATCGAGGGTCATCGAGGGACTACGATCTTTGTTTATCGAGGGGTCATTGCTAGAGTGTCTCATATTCGAGGGACATGATTGTATTTCTGAGGCAACGAGCGAGGTTACCCTAGAGGTGCGCGTGTGAGTAGTGTGTTGGTTTCAAGTTATTTTATTCTTAGATCAGGTCATCTAGCGATTGATTTTTGAATCTTGCCATACATGTCTAATAACTATACAGTATATAGAAAGCAATAAATTGCGGGAATTAAAATTCTAAGCTATTACAAAAGTATTCGGGAATGGGGGTACAATTGTTACAAATGGGGATGAATCAAATGAAAATAGCAATGTCCAAATATCAAACAATACAACCAAATCGAATTGTTGTGCGATTTAATATAAAGCTATGGTAATTTATGAAATAAAGAAATCAATAAAGTATGAAATGCAATGTATTTACTTGAAAAAGAAAAATAAAACCTATTCTAAAAAAGAAATTGATTTGAATTAAAATCTTTATTAATATTTTTGTGTATTTTATTAATTATGTAACCTAACTTTAAAGAAAGAATATGAATTAAGTTAATTCTTTTTTTTGGTGTTTTGTTAAATAAAAATAAAAAGTTTGTATAAAAATAAAATGATTAAAACCTAAATTAATTTAATAAAAGGTTTTAAGTTATGTTAGTAACATTGTAACATAAGAAGAAGAACAAATTACAAAAAGGGAATGGGCTTAAGGGGGTTGTTATGGTATTGGGCCTAAAGAAGTGTTGTTATCTTGCCGAAACAGAAGAAAAAAAAGCACAAAGAGGGTGGGTTACTAGTAAAAGCATGTGGGCTTAAGGGTTATGTGGCAAGGCAGGCCCAAAGCTCTAAACTGCTTAACGTTTGATTAGGGTAAACAAAGAATAAATTAGGGTTTGACCCCCCTTTGGCTCACAGCGGCACCGTTGTCTCCTTCGTCCCTCTCTTCCAAATTCGTTCATCTCTCCATCTAAACGTCTCTATTCCTCTTCCTAATTTCATGAGTGAAACATCTCTCGGCCTCTTTGACCTAAACTGAATCACGTTTTTTCTGGAAAACCTAGGTTCTGAAATGGATTTGTCTAAAAGGTTTGGAATGGTTTTGATCTGATCTTCCTCTCACCGTCCGTTACCGGAGTTCTCTCTCTCTCACCTCCTAAGCGCTAACGTTTTTGTTTCTTTGAAAGGTATGATTCTGTTTTGTTTAAAGCTTACAATTTTATCATTTTTTGTTGTCTTGTTCATGCTCTTTTGTTAATCTACTGACTATTCATTTGAGATGCAGTAAATAGTTTGAAGAAGCCATACCTGCTTAGGGCTTTTCTGTCAAGTGGACGGGGACGGTGAGATCGAGGGAAATGCTCCTTGGTGGCGGAATTGGCGAGGGAGAAGAAATGAGGATTGAAAACCTTGTTTTTCTGGCTTGGATCCCCTTTTGACAGGTAAGAACTTTCGTTGTTTTGATGATGATCTTGACTTGATGATGATTGCTTGGACTTCTGGATTTTGTGATTTTGTATGTTTGAACTTGTTACAGTTTTGGTGTTGAAAATGGTTTTTTTGAGGTTTTTGGTATGTTTGACAGTTTTGAGGTTTGAGAACTGGTTATGCAATTTTTGTTTATGAGTTTGACAAAATGTTCTCTCTATTCTCTTGAGCCTTGTCTACTGTTATATTCATGTGGCTTTTTTGTTTGACAGCTTATTCAAAATGGTGGGAAAAACACCAAATTTTGAGTACTTTGTGTGATACGGTGGGAGAACTGACTTGGGATTTGCGTTTGTTTTTGCACTTGTTCGGTTTAGCAAGAGTCGCCACCGACTTTTTATTTTATCCTAAGGAAAGGTCAAAAAGCACGGGAAAGACCTTTGAGATGTTTTCGTGGGTTCCGGGGGTAGATTATGAAAAGGGAAGGTGCTAACACCCTTTCCATCCATGGTTATCCATGGGCTCTTAGTTACTTGTTTTAGATCACTTGCCTTTGCTTTTTAATTGTTTGAAATGGTGCTTTGTGTGTGTGGTTTTGAAAATGTTTTGAAAAAGATGCCTTGTCTAGGCAACCTTTGTAATGATTCTTGTTTGAATATATACAAAGGTGTGTGTCTTTTTGAAAAGATAATTCAATATTTTGAAAGTTGTTTTGAAATTGTTTTTGAAGTTGTGTTGTGAAGCGTGTTTGAAAAATGGCAAGGATGTTTTGCAAGATTTTTGATCAAGTAACTAAGAGTTGTCTACCCTATTTTACTCAAAGATTTTTTTTGTGTTTTTAACCCTTTTAACAGTGTTACTTCACCATTGTGTTTGGTGAACAACCTTGCGTTAGGATGTTAAACGGGACATGCGCGGGTCATCGTATACAATCATTGAAGGTAACTTGTGAGACGCTCTAGCAATTTTGTAAGGGACGAGATCGTTTTATTGAAGGCAACATCGAGGGACTACGATCTTTGTTTATCGAAGGGACATTTTCTAGAGTGTCTCATACTCGAGGGACATGATTGCATTTTCCGAGGCAACAAGCGAGGTTACCCTAGAGGTGCAAGTGTGAATGGTGTATTGATTTTCATGCATTTATCTTGTATTAGGTTATCTAGCGGTTGATTTTGAATCTTCGCATACAAACCCTAATTATTATACAGTATATGGAAAGCGATAAATTGCAGAAATTTAAAGTCTAAGTTATTACAAATAAGTAATCGGGGATGGGGGTACAAATGTTTACAAATGGGGATGAGTCTTGTCCAAATATTATTTACAACTAAATCGAATCGTCTCATTCTCAATGTAAAAGTATAACAAGGTATAAGAATCAAAGAGAATCAAAAGTATTGTGAGATGTATGTGGTCATTTACAAATGATCAAATAAAAAGTTAACCTAATGAAAATTAAGGGTTTATTATTATTTCTGTGTTTTTGTTAGTTATATATAAACAAAAGGTTTTTAAAGAAAGAATTATTTAACTTAAAAAAAAAACTATTATCTATATATTTTAAGTGTAATAAAGAAATTGTTAATAAAAAATTTAATATGTTCTCTTTATAAAAAAGACTTAGGTTATAGAGAAAATGAAAATAAAGTGATAATAATAAAAAAGGGGTTTTAAACATTTTTAAAAGAGAAAATACCAATGGGCTTTGGGTTGTATGTACTTGGCCCAAAATGAAGATTGAAAGAGAAAAAGAGGGGGGGGGGGGTAGGCGCCAAAACGCGTTTGGGCCTTAGGATAGTGGGGGGCGTCCAGGCCCAATTGGAATATACAAGGTTTTTTGTTAGGGTTTGCATTGTGTTTCCAGAATTAGGTTTACAGTCTTACGAACGGCGCCACTCCTCTCTTCTTCGTCCTCTTCATCGTTCTCAAACGAAGCTTCTGAATGTCCTCTCCAACCCTTAGGCCACCAGAACGCCACCTCCAATCTCCCCCCCCCCCCCCCCCCCCCCCCCGTGATTGTACAAGGCGACGATTAAAAGGTATTGCTTTTTGTTCATGACGCGTTTTAGGGTTAGGTTCGTGCATGTTTAACTTTTACATGTTTTGATCTTTGATTGTTTATGTTTGTGTGAGGTGTAAAACAGAAAGAGGGAAATTGATACCTTGGGGTTTTGTTTCTGGAGAGGAGGCGGAAGGTTGGACGGCGGCGCTCTCAGGTGGCCGGAGAAGGGAGGATGTGATGACCGCGTTTGGCTCTTTTGGTATTTTGTATCTTTCTCTTCGTTTTGTGATGAACCCTAATTCTGAAAACACTTGTTCATTCGTTTCTGACTCTCTTACTCTCTCGGGCTTTGTTGATTCTGATGATGATGAACTTTGAAATTTGTTTGTTACTAGCTTTTACAATCTTCCTCTTTCCTTTTATCAATGATGATATTCTTCTGAGATGCTTGTTGTTCTTTGAGTATGTTAGTGATGATTAAATCTGAAACATTGCCTTTGATATGTTCTTCTTTGTTGGCTTTGTTGATTCTGTGATGAACTTATTTCTGAGAATGCTTGTTATTATTATTGTGGATTTGGTGTTTGGATTTGTTGATGGATTCTGAGAACACTTGCTTCTGAGTAGTTTTTCTTTGAAGGCAAGTTTGTATGATTTGTAAAAGGGCTACTTGTTTGAGTTTGCTTGTTTGGTATTTGATGATGGACAACCTGTTTCTGAGGATGCTTGGTATGGCAGGCTGTTGAGTTCTTGTTTGTTTGGTAAGGAAGGCAGACTATTGAGTTCTTGTGGTTTTGCAAGTTTGAAGTTTCTATAGGTTTTGAAACAGGTTTGAATGGGCTTGTTTTTGATACAGGCAGGTTTTGACAAGTTTGAAACAGGTTTGTTGTGTATGGTAGTTTTGATGCAGGCTTTCTATTGGTTTTGCAAGTTGATCCAGCTTTAGGCAGGCTTGTTGTGCTTGCTTCTGCAGGTTTGAGTTTGTTAGTTTGGTACAGGCAGATTTTCTACTGGTTTTAGGCAGGCTTGTTGTTTTGTTTGAAGGCAGGTTATGCTTGAGCTTTGCTTACCTTTACAGGTTTTGCAAGTGGAGAACTTGCAGGTCTGAGTTTGGCTTGCTGGAAGGTTTTAGCAGGTTTGAAGGAAGCAGGCTTCAAGGCTTGTTGTGCTTTAGGCAGGCTTGCTTGCAGTTGCAGTTGAACTGGCTTGAGTTTTAACAGGTTTTGGCAAGTTGGTAACTTGCAGTTTTTGCTTTTGTTTACAATTTTTGGTTCTCTCAAACTTTTAGCTTTTTGGTTCTATCTTTTTTTTAAACTGTTTTTCCTGTTCTATTCTTATATCTCTTTAGGCCTGCCAAAACTGCAAACCTTTTTACTTTACTCTCTTTCTCTCTCCATAAAGCATTTTTAATTGCTTAATGTCCTTTCTGAAAAGACTGTTGGCCAGGAAATGATGAAAAGTTTTGACAAGGTTGCTTGCTTGCATCTTGGTTTTCCTCTGCATTCTGTACTTTCTTCCAGATTTTCTACATTGTTCTTTTTGATAGCTTGTATACAGTTTTTCTGTTTTGACAGGTTGGTTGACAGTTTCTGGACAGCTTGTGCAACTTGGTTTGCTTAGTTTGTGTACTTAGTTGACAGTTTGTGCAACTTGGTTTGCTAATGCAATATGCTGTTCAGTTTGACATTGTCCAACCTTGTGCCTTCTCTGTGTTTAATTGATTGTATGCTTGCAAAAATAGTTTTACTTTCCTCTTTGTGAACCAAGAAGAGAAATCTTCTTGTGATTTGCAAAGAGGACGAGTAAAACATGATGAAACCAAAACGATCTTATTTCGGCCAACAATCTTTAATGATGAGCTTTTATTTATCTGCCTGAAAATGCTTTTTTAATTCATCTGCATTGATTTCTTTTTTTCTGTCTTTGCAGGTAAATACCAGTCGGATAATGGAAGAAGCAGTAGAAGATAGAAGACTTCAAGAGACTTAGATTTTAGATTTATTTTATTTTCAATTATTGTAATAAACATTATTGTAAACACTGTAAATAAATTTACAGTATTCAAATAACACTTGTAACAACAATTAAAATAAATAAAAAGTCTTTGTCAGCTAAGAGTTCTTTACTGGAAATGCATCCCAATAATTTTAACTCAGATAAAATAAATAATCAACAAACGTTGCAGTCTCACAACCTTGCATTAACCATCATACGCCCGACATTCCAGTTAATCATATGCTTTGTACAGTTAAACAAACGAACATACACCTTTCACTTCACTGATCAAACCAATGCTCTAAACATTCAATCAAAAGCCTCAGCTCCTAGCCCAGATGTTTAGGTTTTGAGAAACAAACAACAATCTTGAACAAGCGTAAAACAAGGCAACAGTCAATTGAAATACTGTGGATTCAAATTCTTCTGAGAACTAAGAGTGAAAAACCCTAATTCCAGATTTGCCGTCAAAGAAAAGTCTGCTTGATCAATTCTTGAGCCAATCTCAACCAAATCAAAAGAAACCCTAATTCTGGATAGACTGATAAGAAAAATCTGTTTAACTAATTCAAAATCAATGGAAACCCTAATTTTGGATTGACTGATAAAGAAAAGTCTGTTTGACCGATTCTTGAGCTAATATGAAAAAATCAGGGAAAACCCCGAAGTTGTGATTTCTTGTGAAAAAGGAAGGGCAAATTTTGGGGTACAACAATTGCCCCTATTCAATCTTCTTGAACCTGAAGAGTTAGATTGGCAATTTTGCCGTTCGCGACTCGAAGGTAAAAGAATGATTGGACACTAGAGTGCCCTAAAAAATTTGCACTCGTCAAAGCATAGTTGAGGGAATGGGCTTAAAGATTCCATTTGGAGATGTGACAGAAACTTGTCGGAGATGGGCTTAAAGATGCCATCTGGAGATGTGACAGAATCTTGTCAGAGATGGGCTTAAAGATGCCATCTGGAGATGTGACAGAATCTTGTCGGAGATGGGCTTAAATATGCCATATGGAGATGTGACAGAATCTTGTCGGAGATGGGCTTAAAGATGCCATCTGGAGAATGTTTGTTGTAGGTGAGTGGGTGAGTATCAGAAAGGTATCCATGTTTGGAACATCTCTGAACTTGGAGTAAGCAATAGATTGACATCCATGTTTGGAGAATCTGTAAACTATTTTCAGAAGTCTTGAAGTTGAATAAGAAATAGATCAGCATCCATGTTTGGAGAATCCGTAAACTGTTTTCAAAGGTTGAATCTGAACAAGCGATAGATTAACATTCGTTTTTGGAGAATCCGTAAGCTGTTTTCAGAAGTCTTGAAGTTGAATAAGCAATAGATCAGCATCCATGTTGGGAAGCATCCGTAAACTGTTTTCAAAGGTTGAATCTGAACAAGCGATAGATTAACATCCGTGTTTGGAGAATCCGTAAACTGTTTTCAGAAGTTGAGGTCCGTATGAGTAGTAGAATGACCATTGTGTCTGGGGTGTATCCGTACTGTAACTGTATTTGGAATTTTGAATAAATATCAGAATGACTGCCGTGTCTTGAGTGTATCTGTATTGTATCTGAATTCGAGATCTGTATGAGTAGCAGAATGACTTCCGTGTCTGGAGTGTATCTGAAATTGTAACTGGGATCTGAATAAGTGTCAGAATGGCAATCGTGTCTGGAGCGTATCTAGATTGTATCTGAATTTGAGATCTGTATGAGTAGCAGAATAACTTCCGTGTCTGGAGTGTATCTGAAACTGTAACTGGGATCTGAATAAGTGACAAAATGGCAACCGTGTCTGGAGCGTATCTGGAATGTATCTGAAGTTGAGATCTGTATGAGTAGCAGAATGACTTTCGTGTCTGGAGTGTATCTGAAACTGTAACTGGGATCTGAATAAGTGACATAATGGTGTGATACGGTGGGAGAACTGACTAGGGTTTTGCGTTTATTTTCACAAATGTTTCGGTTGAGCAAGAGTCGCCACCGACTTTTTATTTTATCCTAAGGAAAGGTTTAAAAAGCACAACAAAAACCTTTGAGATTTTTCTTGGGTTCGGGGAGTAGATTATAGAAAGGGAAGGTATTAGCACCCTTTCTATCCATGGTTATCCATGGGCTCTTAGGTACTTGCTTAGATCAACTTGCCTTGGTTTTCAATTGTTTGAAATGGTGCTTGGTGTGTGGTTTTGAAAATGTTTTGAAAAGATGCCTTGCATAGGCTACCCTTGTAACAATTCTTTACTTGAATGTTTTACAAAAGGTGTTTTGTCTTTAGAAAAGATGTTTCAAGGTTTTTTTTTTTGAAAGTTGGTTTTGAAAGTGTTTGTGAAGTGTGGTTTGAAATTAGGCAAGTGTTTTCTTGGCAAATTGGCAAGTACTTAAGAGTTATCTACCCTAAAGTTTTCTCAAAGATTTTTGTTATGTTTTAAACCTTTTGACAATTTTGTTCGACCATTGCATTTGGTGGACAATCTTGTATTTGGAGGTGAAAGGGACGGGCGCGGGTCATCGTTTAGACCATAATTGCAATAGTGTTAAATGTCTTTGGGCAATTTTTTCTTTAAAAGGGGCTTGATCATTCATTTAGGCAACATTTTGAGGGACTATGATCATTTGATTGTTTGTTTTACCCAAAGAAATTCAACATGCAATATGGCCCAATTATTTGAAGGCAACAAAGTGGAATACCCTAGGGGTGCAAGTGTGAAATGTGTTGTCCACTTTCATGCTTATTTATCTTGAAATTAGGTCAAACTATTTTGTTCGTTTTATTCGCATACAAACCCTAATTCTAGCATGGTATGTTTAGAAAGCATTAAAGTGCGAAATTTAAATTCCTACACTATTACAACACAATAATATGGGGAGGGGGGTACAAATGTTCAAATGAGGGATATTTAGACAAGAAATTAAACCTAGCTATTACATCATTTTCTTTGAATATTTACAATACAAATAATTGCATAATTAAATGGAAATGAAATAAATATGCAAAATGTAAAAAAGAATTTTTATGTGTATGAAAAAAAGTATTATTTATGTAAAAATAAAAAGAGATAAAAAAAAAGGGTATTATTTTTGGAGTATTCTCATACTTAGGGCAAAACCCTAATTTTAATCAAAAGGGGATTAATTATTTAATATATATAATATTTACTATTTATGTACAAAAAATAAAATAAAAATGAAGTATATTTGTAAAAAATGTATTTTTTAGTATTAAATATTAAAAAATAAAATATGTACATTTTTTGGTATTTTATCCTAAGTGTATTAATATATACCTATTTATTTATATTATTTACAAAATATGTATTATATATATTAATTAATAATATTTAATATTTAAATAAAAAAAAGTATTTTTCTATAAAATATTTTCAGGAGGTAAAAATAAGATAAAAGTGTATAAAAATATATTTGTGCTATTTTAGTATTTTAAACAAAAAGTATATATTTATTTATTTATGTACAAGCTAAAAGAAAAAAATCAAATAAATACCTAATAAATTCAAAAATGATGAGAAAAAATATTTTTATATTTTTAATATGCTGAGAAAAAATAAATGAGTCAATTAAAAAAAGAAAAAGTCAAAAAACATTAAAAATAAAACAAATGGGCTCAGGGGGTTCAGAAGCAATTGTATGGTGTAAAAAGGAAAGTCAACATAAGCCCAGCCCATGAAGACCTTTCTTCAACCTCTGAACAACAATATTCAAAAAAACGCGCGCCCTGTTCTTCCATCCAAACATCCTGATTCTTTGATCTTTTGCACAAACTTCCAACACAAAAAATGTTAAGCATGGAACCACGATTCCAAATATATAAAGAACATCTCCTAACTCTCAGAAATGAGAGGGAATTTTAACAATCCCAAATCCTAACCTAAGTTTTCTGCCATTTTCAAACCTTAAATTCTCACAGCTCAAGCAAAAGAAATGAAAAGTAAAAGCATGTACAGGTTCAGTGGCATGAGTAGAACATTGCTTATTCACAAACTTAGAGCTAATGATGCCTAATGAGAGAGATAGAAGTTCACCAAAGTACCTGTTCAGTTGAAGTTCTATCTGGCAAATGGGGAGCTTTCAGTGCAAGATAATGGTTGGTATATCTTCCTTGAGGTGTGGTGATGCTGTTCCAATATTTACTTTGCCTTGAGACACCTTGAATTGAGCTGTAGAACTTCAACTGCAAAATGAAAAAGTGAAAATGGTGGAACTTGTTAGAGGAATTACAGGTCGTGTTTCAAGTCATGGTTAGCTTGCATAGATGCTAGGGAATGTGTGTGAACTGGTTTGGGCAAGAGAGCTTGAGGGAAATGGAAGATGGCACCCAAACTGCAGGCCTGACCCTGTTTTTGCAGTTTGAAGGTGATTCTGAGATTGGGAGTGTATGAGAGATGTTAGGGTCGTGTACTAGCTTGGTTATGATGTCCTGGATGTGTTTTACAAGTTTGCTTAAGTGTTTGTAAGCTGATATGTGAGTTGTGTTACAATATGCCAAGTTACTTACACTTTAAGCAACAAATGCCCAAGTTGTGTTCTAGGTCAGTAGAGGCCCCCTAATGAGCTGCATAATCTCTCCTTGATCAGAGTGTTTTGCTCATAATCTTGTGCCAATTAGATCTCATTTGTACTGCTTGGATTTTCAATTGGACATAAAGCTACCTTTTGCAAAAATGGAAGAAATGCTTTATCTATTTTGGGATTAATCCTCTAGGCAATGCTTGAACACACAAAACATGGTCTTGGCACAAAGGTTTTGCATTGAATTATTGAATGTCAAAGGGTTTTAGGACCTGTAATTTAGCACAAACTATGCTGACTTGAAAATGGCCTAAGTTATTAACATGTTCATGATCAATTCAAAAGTGAGTTTTTGCCATATTGTGAAATTCGATTCTCTCAAGTTATGAGGTTGTTTGAGAAGTTCTTGGACATTTTGGAAATCTTGGAATGTGTACTACAATCCATCTTTGAAATGCAAATTGAAATTCCAAGTGGAAGTGTATGGAAAATGGCCTTGAAGTTGGGTAGAAAACCTTGTCAAAATAGGTTAAAATTTCACTAAGTTAAGAATGGTTTAATGCCCTTATTCAAAAATTTGTAACTTGAGATACAAGCCTCATTTGGGAAAACTTTGTGAATCAAAGTTATAGATTATGCAACAAGCTACAACTTTCATGTTTTGACTTTTGTTTGAATCCAAATGGATCTTGGTGAGAAAGTGGGGCAAAAATTGGGAAAAAATTAGGGTTTTTCATAACTTAGAAAAATTCTAAGTTATGAAAAATTCTAATTTCTAACCCTAATTTGCATTTTGTGATTTCTTGATGAACAAGTTTCATGATTTGGCATGTTTTGATGAAAAATGAATCTTGACCCTTGATTTTTACCAAAAGGTCAAAGTTTGACTTTTCAGTGTACAGTCAAAATTGATCAATTGACTGGGAAATTCAACTGTCAATTTTGTGCTTGGGATCTTTTGAGTTTGTTGAGCATGTCAAGATAATTCCATGGGGTCCTTGAGTCCATATGTGAGCTTGGTTTGCCATTGGCTAGGTCAAACAGTCAAAAATTGCCTTTGTTCAGTCAAAACCCTAAAAATGACCATTTTGCCCTTTTGGTGATCTGATCAAATTTCTTATGGAATTGTGATCCAAACTTGATCAAATGGTCCATATGAGTTCATAATGTTGATGTGGGTCAATTTTCATGAGGTTTGACTGTCAATTGGCCACAGTTGACTTTTTCCCCAATACAGTTGATTTCTAGGTCAACTGTCCAATTGACTGGGCAAAACTTGGAATCAAAACTTGAAACTTGATGAGGATAAACTTGGGAGTCCAATATGAAGCATGAAAGTCATCTTAGGCATTTTAGGTCAAAACATCTTTGTGCAAACACAAACCCTAATTTGGGTCAGCAGTGCAAGGAGAAGTTTTGAGCAGATGAAACCTTAACCGGACCTTGATCTTCAAGGGCTTTGTGATGAGAAATGTTGAGAAAATGGGAGGGAAAATTTTGGGGTACAACAGTTGCCCCTGTTCAATCTTCTTGAATCCGAAGAGTTAGATTGGCAAGTTTGCCTATCGTGACTCGAGGGTAAAAGGAGATTGGACACTAGAGTGCCCGGAAATTTGCACTCGTCAAAGCAATGGATGTGAGAATGGGCTTAGAGATGCCATTTGGAGATGGGCTTAGAGATGCCATCTGGAGGGGCGACATAATCTTGTCGGGGATGGGCTTAAAGATGCCATCTGGAATGAGTATCAGGAAGGTGTCCAAGCTTTGGACCATCTCTGAACTGGGGGTCTGAACAAGCAATAGATTGACATCCGTTGTTGGGAGGAATCCGTAAGCTGTTTTCAGAAGTCTCGAAGTTGAATAAGCAATAGAGCAGCATCCGTTGTTGGGAAGCGTCCGTAAACTGTTTTCAAAGGTTGCGTCTGAACAAGTGATAGATTAACATCCGTTGTTGGGAAGAATCCATAGACTGTTTTCAGAAGTCTGGAGAAGAAACTGAGCAAGCGATAGGTTAACATCCGTTACTTGGAGAACCCGTAAACTGTTTTCAGAAGTCTTGAAGTTTGAATAAGCAATATAGCAGCATCCGTTGTTGGGAAGCGTCCGTAAACTGTTTTCAAAGGTTGCGTCTGAACAAGTGATAGATTAACATCCGTTGTTGGGAAGAATCCATAGACTGTTTTCAGAAGTCTGGAGAAGAAACTGAACAAGCGATAGGTTAACATCCATTACTTGGAGAACCTGTAAACTGTTTTCATAAGTCTTGAAGTTTGAATAAGCAATAGAGCAACATTCGTTATTGGGAAGCGTCCGTAAACTGTTTTCAAAGGTCTTGGATTTGAATAAGAACTGGTGTAGGGTTGCTTGATGATGAATCCGTGTAAAACTGCATCTGAAACTGTTAAGGATAGCTTTTTATTCTTATCCTGAAAAGGACAAAATGTCAGCTAAACACAAAATTATGTTGCATGAAATGTATGATGCAATATATGTTATATCAATGTTTATGATATGAATGTAATGAATGCTCATGTAAGCTGATGAGCTGTCTTGCTGGGGATAGGTGAATCCTGGATGGCTGAAGATAAAAGCATCCTGACTGCTGCCGGGAAGAATAATTCCTTGGCTGTGACTGGGGAATAAGGAGCTTGGGTTGTATACCAAACCTCTGGAGAATTCCTGATGACTTCTACTGGGGAGCACCAATCTAGCAGACTCATGCTGGGGATACAAGACTGGGAATCTTCAGTTCGGTGGGAAGTGTCTCTGGCGACCTTACTGGGGAACTTAAGATTAGCTCTCCTAAAACTCTGTGGGGAGAAGGTTCATTAGTCTGGCTCCGCTGGGGATATTGAAACTTAAGTTCTGAGGGAAATTGGATTCCTGAGGATCCTCTGGCTGGGGGATTGTAAAGATAAGTTACTGCTGGGAAACTTTGATGAACTCCGCTGGGGATAGGAATAATTTTAGCGAATGCGATCTTCCGTGACAATAAGCTGAGGATAACCCAGTTATAAGTCCTTGTGAGAAATAACTTTGAATAAAACTCGGGAGAGACGTCCGTTCTCTGCGGGGGATAAGCTTCCAGAATCTGCTGGGGATGAGCTTCAAGACTTGCTAGGGATATGGATTCCAAATCTCCCGGGGGTTTCCTTTGAAGGGTATCAAGATATCCAACTGTTCCTTTGACCTATCAGTAATCCTCTTTCCCGACTCATAAGAAAATGATTATGTTTCAAATGCATATGCCTATTTAACAAAACATTGGACGTTTCTCAAAATAAAACAAATAGTGCAAGAGAAAAGAAAAGGAAATGACACAAATTTCTGGGAAAAGTATTTGTATTGATTTTCTATGAGTATATTTGTACAAAGGAGACAATCATCCTAGCAAGAGGATTTTGTCGTAAGTATTTGAAAGGTTTATACAAAATAAGGATGGCTATGTGAAATAATTCCATGGGATTCCATTCCGCTATAGCTTTCACAACTCTGAATATCTGTCCATTCAATGCTTCGCTTGACGATGACTGGATTGATCAGAAGCCTGGAACCGGTTGATGAAGCGATTGTCCTTGAAGTGATCCGACGAGACATAGTCATACGCTTTAATTCCCTAACTTTTGCCTGAATCGCCCTTTCGGGTTTTTGATCCACCGGGAAACCCCTTTTTGCCCAAGCCGCCCTTTCGGGTTTTCAACTTGCCGGGTGTACAAATTTTTTTGTTTTTTATCCCTAATTTTTTCCTGAATCGCCCTTTCGGGTTTTCGATCCACCGGGATGCCCATTTTTTCCCAAGCCGCCCTTTCAAGTTTTCGACTCGTCGGGTTATTTTATGCGTAGTATCTTTTGACTATGTCTGCGTTCGTAGGATGCGGTAAGTCGTCGCCGTCTATGGTGGTCAGAATCATTGCACCACCAGAAAATATGCTCTTGATCACAAATGGTCCTTTATATGTAGGAGTCCATTTGCCCCTGGGATCACTTTACGGCAAGATAATCTGCTTGATTACAAGATCTCCGACTTGATACACTTGACGTTTGACTTTCTTATTGAAGGCCTTGATCATCCGCTTTTGATACGTCTGACCATGGCATATAGCAGCAAGTCGCTTTTCGTCGATCAGATTGAGTTGATCAAGTCGGGTCTGCATCCAATCATCTTCATTCAAACCTGCATCCTTCATAATCCTTAGAGAAGGGATCTGGACTTCCATAGGCAAAAAAACTTCCATGCCATAAACCAAAGAAAATGGGGTTGCCCCAGTTGAAGTACGTGTCGTCGTACGGTATCCATGCAGAGCAAACGGTAACATCTCATGCCAGTCTTTGTAAGTGACTGTCATTTTCTGAATGATCTTCTTAATGTTTTTGTTCGCAGCTTCAACAGCACCGTTCATCTTCGGCCGATAGGGAGATGAATTGTGATGATAAATCTTGAACTGTTCGCACAATGCAGTGATCATTGTGTTATTCAGATTTGTACCGTTGTCTGTGATGATCCTGTCTGGAACACCATACCGACATATGAGATTTTGCTTGATAAAGCGGGCAACCACATTTTTAGTCACAGAGGCGAAAGAAGCTGCTTCGACCCATTTGGTGAAATAGTCAATAGCAACCAGGATGAAGCGATGTCCGTTGGAAGCCGTGGGCTTGATCTCTCCAATCATATCAATGCCCCACATTGCAAAGGGCCACGAAGCAGTCAGGACGTTGAGAGGAACCGGAGGGATATGAACTTTGTCAGCATAGACTTGACACTTGTGGCAAGTACGGGAATGTTGATGGCAGTCAGCTTCCATGGTAGATCAGTAATAGCCTGCCCTCAGGATCTTCTTAGCCATTGTATGCCCGCTCAAATGAGTGCCAAATGTGCCGCTGTGTATGTCAGTCATAATCAACTCTGCTTCAGCTTTATCTACGCATCGGAGTAATACACAATCATGGCTTCGCTTGTAAAGGATGCCGTTTCTCAGGAAGAACTTAGCAGCGAATTTCCTTAAGAACTTCTTGTCATTTACAGAAGCTCCTTCAGGATAATTTCTAGTCTCGAGATACCTTTTGATTTCATGGAACCAGGGTTGTTCCACTACTTCTTCGGTATTAATCTCGTGACAATGCGCAGGTTCATCCATTCGCTCGATGGTGATTTGGGGAGCCTCGTTATCCCAGTTGAGTTTAAACATGGAGGACATTGTGGCTAGAGCATCTGCTAGCTGATTCTCTTCTCGCGGGAAATGCTCGAAGGTAATTTGCTCGAAATGAGGCAACAATGTCAAGACATGTTCTTTGTATGGGATAAGATTAGGATGATTGGTATCCCACTCTCCTTTTATCTGACTGATAACCAAAGCCGAGTCCCCAAATACGATCAAAGATTTGATCCCCAAGTCTATAGCAGCCTTGAGACCAAAGATGCAAGCTTCATATTCAGCCATGTTGTTTGTGCAGCTGAAGCAAAGTCGGGCTGTGAAAGGTGTGTGACAACCTTCCGGAGAAATGAGTACTGCGCCAATACCGTTTCCAAGTGAATTTGAAGCACCATCAAAGTACAGGGTCCATCGGGATCCCTTTTCGGGTCCGTCATACGGTCCGTCACCTTTAATGTTGTCCAAATTCATGATGTCCTCGTCCGGGAAATCAAACCTCATGGGTTGATAATCTTCGATAGCCTGATGAGCCAGATGGTCAGCTAGTACACTCCCTTTTATAGCTTTTTGGGTGGTGTACTGGATGTCATATTCAGTTAAGATCATTTTCCATCTTGCTATCCTTCCAGATAAAGCGGGCTTTTCGAAGATATACTTGATAGGATCCATTTTGGAAATCAACAAGGTAGTATGAGTCAACATATACTGTCTTAGTCGGCGAGCAGCCCATACTAAAGCGCAGCAAGTTTTCTTGAGCAGTGAGTAGCGAGTCTCACAATCGGTAAACTTTTTGCTAAGGTAATAAATAGCATGCTCTTTTCGACCAGACTCGTCATGCTGGCCCAAAACACACCCCATTGAGTTATCCAAGACGGTCAAGTACATGATCAATGGTCTTCCTTCGACGGGTGGCATCAGAATAGGAGGTTCTAGCAAATACTCCTTGATTCTATCAAAAGCAGCTTGACAATCGTCGTTCCATTCGACTACCTGATCTTTCTTCAAGAGTTTGAAAATTGGCTCACAGGTAGAAGTCAGATGTGAGATGAATCTGGCAATATAGTTCAAGCGCCCCAAGAATCCTCTAACTTCCTTCTCAGTACGGGGAGCGGGCATCTCTTGTATTGCTTTTACTTTTTCCGGATCGACTTCAATGCCTTTGTTGCTTACAATGAATCCCAGGAGTTTACCAGACCTAACTCCAAAAATGCATTTACTTGGATTCAGCCTGAGCTTGTATTCTTTTAACCTGGCAAACAGCTTCTCCAGATGTTCAAGGTGCTCTTCCTCTGTTTGTGACCGAGCTATCATATCGTCTACGTAAACTTCAATCTCATGATGTATCATATCATGAAATAAAGCTACCATGGCGCGTTGATAAGTTGCCCCTGCGTTCTTCAGCCCGAACGGCATCACCTTATAACAGAAAGTGCCCCATTGTGTGACAAAAGTTATTTTCTCCATATCCTCGGGGGACATTTTGATTTGATTGTAGCCCGAGAATCCATCCATGAAGGAAAACACTTTGTGCTGAGCTGTATTGTCGATTAAAATGTCAATGTGAGGTAGCGGGAAATCATCCTTAGGGCTGGCCCTATTCAAATCCCGGTAGTCCACACACATCCTGACTTTGCCATCTTTCTTAGGCACCGGCACAATGTTAGCGACCCATTGAGGATAGGACGTAATAGCCAGAAAACCAGCATCGAATTGCTTTATTACTTCTGCTTTGATCTTTTCGGACATGTCAGGCCTCATTCGGCGAACTTTTTGCTTGATTGGTGGACAGTCTTCTCTTGTAGGGAGACGGTGAACCACGATGTCTGTGTCTAAACCCGACATATCTTCATAAGACCAAGCGAAGATCTCAACATACTCATTCAACAACTGTACCAAGCGCTCCTTGACTTTTGGTTCCAGATTGGCACCCACTTGCACCTCCTTCCGATCTTCCCCGGTCCCTAAGTTGACAGTTTCCAGTGACTCTTCATGCGGTAAGATGGCCCTTTCCTCTTGTTGCAGAAGTCTGGCTAGTTCCCCGAGTACTTCACAACCTTCGTCATCTTCATACTCGGCTAGATTGACCAGATCTTCAGAGTTATTGAAAGATACAGCAGAATAGTCACCCTTGGAATCCGGAGTGGCTGGGTACCTGCATTGGTGAGTGTGGGTGTGTGTAAGGGATAGCCATCCTTAAACAAAAATGCAAAAGGAAAGAAAATGAACACAAGCAGTTTATCACATGAAAAACGTCCAATGAATCATTAAACATGGCATATGGATATGAAAAATAGTCAAAACCCTTACAAGTGGACCTACATGCCCCGGGCAAGGCAGGAGGTGAAAAGATAGTGTACAGATTGTTTGAAAGTAAATATTACAGACCAAATAGGAAATGTTTAACAGATAAATTACTGATGAATAAAAGTGATGGGGACAAAGTCTTTTGCCTCCCAGTTGCTCAATCCTCCTTTGACAGTTGGATAAATCCACTCTTCAATGTTGCTCTCTTTGTCCTCATCCTCCAAAGCGTTGATTCTGTAGGGAGAAATCTTGACTGGCGCCCTTTCAATCTTCGCACGGCGCATAGCTTTCTGGCCAGCGGCTGTGAACCCTAATCCAAATTTGTCTGTCTTATGTGGAATGTCAGGTAACTGCCCCCATGCTGAATTCTTCCCTTCTTTGATTGCGGCTCTTGCGTCCTCCAGAGATGCCATCCTGGCCATCTGCCTTGGTGTCTCAGCTGCCAACTTTGCTACTTCTATTTCAGGAAGGATTTCTTCGAAATGTTGAAACGGTGTCTCAATGAACTCTCCTTCAACCTCCACATACCGGAAAGAATTTAAGTGGCTAATCATGTACTCTTCTTCGCCATGGACGGTAATGATCTTTCCCTTAACAGGATACTTCAACATATGATGTAAGGAGGAGGTGACTGCCCCAGCATGGTGTATCCAAGGTCTACCCAGCAAGCAAGAGTATGATGGACGGATGTCCATCACATAGAAAGTGGATTTAAACACCTCAGTGCCTATCTTGATGGGAATTTCAACCTCTCCATGGACCATTCTCTTCGAACCATCGAAAGCTCTGACAACAATATCACTCGGCTTCAATTCCAACCCTTCACAATCTAGTCGGTCCAAGGCCTTCTTAGGTAAAACATTCAGCGACGACCCAATGTCGACCAAGACGTGTGCGAGAGTGGTTCCTCGACATTTGACTGAAATGTGCAAAGCATCATTGTGGTTTCTGCCTTTAGGAGTTAGGTCGGCATCAGAAAAACCTAATCCATTGTCCGCAGTCAGGCTAGCCACGCAATTTTGAAATTGATCCGCAGAGGTTTCCTGGGGCACATGGGCTGCCTTCAGGAATTTTATCAGAGCTTTAGCGTGCGCTTCTGAGCAAAGTAGTAGTGCCAGCATGGAGATCTTGGAGGGGGTTTGCCCCAGCTATTCTACCACACCGTAATCACTTCTTTTGATTATCCTTAGAATCTCATCCATTTCCTTCTTGGAGGTTTCCGGGATAACCAAGGGTTGAGCCCTCGTCCTGACGGGCTCATGTTGGATTCCCTTACCTTTGTCAGCAGCGGTAGGAGAGACGGTACTAGGAACAACAACATCTTCAATCAAAGGAGTTCTAGCAGAAAGTTTGATTGGTGCAGGGACGACCTTGTCAGCTGATGAGGGTCCAAAGACTGCTCTTGGAGGGGCAATCTGTGGAGAAAATATTCTCCCGCTCCTGGTGATTTTGCTAGTGCCTGCAATGTTACTAATGCTGGCTTCTTCAACATCTGAACTTTCTTCAATTATTTTGATTTGCTTGATACCATGGTAGTAGACGTCACCGCCATAGTTCCAAGGTATCGACCTCTCAGAAACATAGGGAACATGCCCTGGCATTGTTATCTTCAAAGGAGCAGATTTCGTAGCTGGTGTAATCTTAACAGGCTTTTTGACGGCCTTGGAAAGATTGGCGTGAATGGTTATGATTGAGACATCTTCAGTATGAACTGGAACAGCAGAAACTTTTTCAAACAAAATTTGTCGACTATCCATAAGACCTTGGATGCCTTTCTTCAGTAACGGACAACCAAACGGCAGAGAGTAACAACAATAGCAGTCTTCTTTACATCCCGGGAAGATCCCGACCCTCAACAGATTCAACTTAATGGTTAGTGTGATCGGTGGATCTGGAACTGACTGTTTAACGCTGGTTCGCGAAATGTCGCGGAAAGCAAGAGTCGCCACCGTCTTTTATTTTCTCCAAATGGAAAGGACAAAAGCACAGAAAAATTCCTTATAGAGATTGCTCTCGGTTCGGGAGGTAGGTTATAGAAAGGGAAGGTGTTAGCACCCTTTCTATCCATGGTTATCCATGGGCTCTTAGATACTTGCTCACTTGTGTTTTCAAAAATGGTTTGTTTGCTTTTCAATGTGGGTTTTAAAAAGTTTCTTTGAAAATTCCAGTTCGACTCTTGTATCGGTCCTCAAGAGTGTTTGAAAAATTGCTTTCGAAATCTTTTTGAAAAGGTGTCGGTGTGAAAAGTATTTTTGATTTGTTTTGAAATTAGAGCAAGTATCTAGAGTCGTCTACCCACCCTAAGGAATTCGTCTGTGTAGATGTCCTTTAAAGTAGTGCCATCCCACCATTGAGAGGTAGGTAGCACCACCGTTGGAGGTGTTCGGGTCAATTCGAGGTTCGGGACATGGTGATCACCAGAGCAATGGGAAGACACCTTAGAAGCTACCCTCATGCCAGGTTCCCGGATCATGAGGACTTACTAAGACATCCTCTACTCGACGATCACCTTTCGAGGCAAGGCAACAGTGAGGCGTACCCTAGGGGTGGTGTGTGATTTGTGTGTCGTTTTCATTTGCATTTATCTTGTCATGTTATTGGTGATCTAGCGTTTGTTTTTATTTTGTCCATACATTCTTTCATGCCATTATTTAACAGTTTAAAATATTGCGGGAAAGTAAAAATTCTAAGCTATTACAAAAGGCACGGGTCCACATCGCCAAAATTAAACCAGGACCCGATTTGACAGAAAATAAAGAAGTAAAGTGCGAGAAATAAGATGTCCGAGTTTACAAGGCTTTGGGAGAATTACATCAATATTTAAACGGAAAAGAAATAAGTATGCGAATTAATAAAAATTAAATTGAAACGAGGGCGTTGGACCCTTTTGCAAAAATTAAATTAATGATGGAGTTAATTAAAATTAAAAGAAAGAAAGAACTTGTTTTTTTTGTTGGTATTTTATGATTTTTTAGGATTTTAAGGAAAAAGAATTAATTAAAATTAAAATAAGATGCAAACCCTAATCCTAATTATTTTTAATTTATTAAGAAATATTGAAGTTTTGACCTAAATTAACCCTAAGTTATTTTTATGCAAATTAATTATAAAAATAAATATTTAATTATTTTAATTATTATGAAAGAAAAATAAAAAGGATGACAAATTATTAAACCTAATTCTACATTTTTTAGATTTTTATTAAAAAGAATTAAAATTACAACCTAATTTAAAACTAAATAATTACATGCAAATTTATTTATGAAAATATTAGAAATAAGAATATTTATTATTTTAATTCTTTTCTGATTTTTTTATGGGTTTTTTATATTTATGAAAATAATAAATTAACAAAAAGAATAATAATTAAAAGAAGATAAAAATAATGAAAAGATAAAAAATAACAAAATTTTGCAAACCTTGGGGGTATCAGTCCCCAGATGGGAGGTATGGCCCAAATAATGCTGGCCCATTAGCATGGTCCGTTTGACTTTTGCTGGACGCGTGTGATGCGTTGACTAGGACTTAGTGTGTTCTCCAACTCTCAGCCTTTGGATTGACCCTGATATGCACGTGGATGGTTTGATTTTGAGAGTGTATCGTGTGCCTCAGCATGGAACCTGTATGGGAAGATCAATTGAAAAAATATATTGAGAATACTGAAGACCTGGGGCTCGAACCCAGGTCATAGATGTTACCAGCTCATATGCCTTGCCACTGAATCACTGCACGCGTTGTTAATATTAAACAATGAATAAATACTATAAAAGAAAACAACATCATTAGTGGACACTGCGCGCGAAATTCAAACGACCCTATCACCTCTCGCCACTTCATCGTCTCCTTCGTGGGGTTTTTTATTTTCCTGAAATACAAACACATTAAGCCACGGTTTTCCAACTGTTCTCTTAGGCACGCTTTGGAAAAATAGCGACTAGCCCTAGGGGCTCTATAAATTGAGCGCGAGTATGGGTTCTTCTTCGTCCAAGTCTCCTGAATCCATTCCTGGCATCGTGGTTTGCTAATTTTACAAGACTAAGAAACCCCCAATTAGGAATCCTGTAAACCCTAAAAATCATCAATGGCGAAATCGTGTACAAGGCATAAAAACATAATTAAACACATGGGTTAGCTTCAGAATAGCATGAGGAATGTAAATCAACAATTAAAACTTGCAATGAACGCATGAATGAGGATGCACGATCATGGATTTTTTTCTGTACAGGGGCGGTTCATGTTACCAATTCCTTAAGCTTTGATGAATGTTTTTAATTGAGAATCGTTCGGTGAACCTCCAGGAAGGTGTTTGAACAGCTATTAAGCCTTGAATCAACCTGCAAAAGGGTTTTCAATTTTGAGTTTCTTGCCAAAAAATTCAAGTTTGTCAATTGATTTCTGCGCAGCTTCAAGGGTTCTTGAGATTAGGTTTATGTTTAGGCTTATGTACTGAACGAATTAGGTTAAAGAAACCACTCCAAATCTCTTGCGAAGATGGTTTTGGAGATTTGATTTTCAAGCTTTGTTTTTTCAATCTTTTCCATGCATTTTTGTATCAATTATGATCTAATCAATCCAAATCTTTCCTTATTTGCATATGCACGAAATCTTGAGGATAAAACATGTACAAAAAGATTGGAAAACTTAGGTTAGCATTTTTCATATATTTATTTTGATTTAAATGAATTATTATAAATAAAAATTCAAATAAATAAATAAAAAATGAATAAAGACTTCCCTTTGGGCCAAGTAGTCGTGCATATGTCATGGATGATGAATTATGGAAGAAAAATGGGCCCATTAGCAATTTTAAGTCATTTGAAGTAATGTTGACTTTTCAAAATATCCAAACATTTCCCAACTTCCACAAGGCATAACTTGCTCAATTTTTAAGATTTTCTCATGTTCTTGGACATTTTGGAAAGGTATTTGAGTCCTCTAACCAATGTCTTTGGTCCCATGTCATTTTGATTTACCAATCTCAAGTTATTGCCTTTGACTTAAAGTCCCTTTTTGTTGACTTTTGAAAATGACCTATAATGTTGAAATTGATAACTTTTTGTGAGAGCATTTCTTGGACTTGAAGTATGAAGATGAGTTGTAGGAAATGTCTTTCTCTTCAAAATGAGCTTTGGATGGAATTTTTCTGATAATCCATGTGAAAGTTATGCCCTGGTCAATTTACAGTTGACTTTTTGAGCTGTCCAAATAAGGAAACTTTTGCATCTTGATGATTTCTGAGCCAAATTTTGAGAATCATGATCAAGCATTGATCAAATGATGTTTGTGGCTTCAAAATGATATGTTGACCAAAAATTTGAACTTTTGACTGCCAAATGACCATTTTGCCCATACAGTTGACTGTAGTGCAATTTAGGGTTTTGACTGTGCAATTTTGAGCTGAATGTCTTGAAACTTGATATGGGGATGCTTGACCATATTTGTAGGCATATGAGACTTGATTGGACCTTTGGAAACTTCATTTTCTTGCTCAGAACACAAACCCTAATTTTGACTGTATAGGAGACCTTTGCACTGTGCAACCCTTGGGGAATTTTGAAGCTTGACTTGGCAATTTCTTAAAGAATATGGGAGGGCAAATTTTGGGGTACAACAGTTAGCAATGGAGTAGTCAGATCACTGGCATCAACAACATACAAATCTTCTTCAATGGCATTGACATTTCGGCCGTGCTTCGGCATGGGTGCAGATATCACATTAGGCTTCTCTGGAGCGTCAAACTCTACCTCCTTAGCCTCTATCAGGTCTTGGATTTTGTGCTTGAGTGCCCAACAATCATTGGTGTCGTGTCCAACACTGTCTGAATGGTAGGCGCATTTAGCATTGGCATGATAATGCGGAGAGGACGTATTCACATTCTTTGGCGCCTCCTTGATGGTGGCGAGATTCAACTTCAATAGATGGGGAAGCACTTGCGCTGGAGTCATATTAATACGGGTGAACTGCCGTTGCGGCCGTTCCACTTGTTGTTGAATTGGTCTGGACTGGTTATAGCGAGGCTGCTCACTCGGAGTGTTTTGAATCATTACGGACCCCACAGTTGGCCGACGCTCCGTCTTCCCTGCTCTTCTCTGAGAATATACCACAGTTGTTTCCTTCTTAAAAGGCTTCTTCTCAACACTTGCAGCAACACCCTTCTGAATCTTTCCTGACTTGATGCCAGCTTCTATTCTTTCGCCTGTTAAGATCAAATCGGTAAACCCCGCGGAAGAGTTACCAATTAGATGATTGAAAAACGGCCCAGATAGGGTCCCAAGAAACATATCAACGAGTTCACGGTCGGTTAAAGGAGGCTGCACCCTGCCAGCCAAATCCCTCCATTTTTGTGCATATTCTTTGAATCCCTCGCTTGTTCCTAGTGACATACCCTGAAGTTGGGTACGAGTAGGAGCAAGATCAGAATTATACTGGTATTGTTTGTAGAAAGCGGTGGCCAAATCTTCCCAATTTCGGACACTGGTTCCTTCTAGCTGATAAAACCACTCAAACTGAGCTCCTGAAAGGCTGTCTTGAAAGAAATGAATCCAGAGATTTTTATCTGCCGTATAGGGTTGAATCTTTCTCACGTAGGACCTGAGATGCATTTTAGGGCAGGACAGCCCATCATACCTCACAAACACTGGCACTTTGAATTTTGGGGGAATCACAATCCCGGCCACCAAGCCTAAGTCTTCAAAATCCAAACCCGGTACTCTTTGTAGTTCCATGGCGGCCAATCTGTCTTCTAAACCCTTGTATTTATCATCGGCTGGAGGGTATTGCTGGTCAGAATAATCTTCATCCTCTTCAACCTCTTCTTCCACCGCATCAGACTCGGAAGGCACCGCAACTCCATCTCTTTTACTAGTCCCTTCATCAGAAGTAGGAGGAAATTCAAGCACTCTCCGAGCTTCTCCGTCAAATCTTCTCCCCAAAGTAGCCACCCCAATCCTCTTTTTCTTCTTTTTCACTGGGTCCTTATTCCCCAATTGAGTCTTGATATCCTCCTGACCCTTAGCCAAGGTCATCAGGAGTTGCTGGAATTGTGCATTCTGAGCTTGTAGATCTTTGACTGTTTGCTCGAGATCCATCCTACTGAAATAAACAACAGACAGATAAGGAAACCTGGAGTGAGACCTGCTTATGCACATGATGAATGGTATGCTGATGTATGCAATGCATTCAAGGATTTAGAACATTCAAAATTGTTTCATACAAAGAAGAACGCACGTCATATTAATAAGAAGAAATTTGTTAGTACATAAATGCCCCATGGGCCAAATATTACAAAATAAACTTCTTAAGGCAGAAAGACATTGCGCATCCTCTTTGGTGCGATGTAGGTGTTGAGGGCCTCTTGCTCGTGGAGTCGACGGGTAAGCTCTAGAACCTTCTTTTCACTGGCGTAGAAGCTAGCTTCAAAAGTATTCCGTTCCTCCTTGAGCTGAATCCAACTTTTCTGCATTTCCTCCCACGATGTAGGCATGTCTGGATGTAGGATGGTGTAGGGAACCTCTCCTTCTTTGACGTGCTCTTTAATCACTGGGAGTACATGGGGATAAGGCATCATTAGACTTTGGGCTCGGGCTCGTACCCACTTGAGATAGGGCTCAAGAGGGATGGAGTTCTTGTGTCCCAGAGTATTGCTATCAACCTTGTTGAGTTTTCCCCAAGCCCTGATGAATCTTTGGCGAAGTCTTTGCGCATCGTTGTCGAAGTCAAAAACTAGGTTAGGAATCAACATGTCATGAGGGCCATCCCTCCGTGCATATCCAAATTGCCTCAAAGCTAGGCAAGGGTTGTAGGTGATACCTCCCCTGATTCCAAGTAAAGGAACATTAGGAAATTCTCCATAACGATCGACAATGATGACATTTTCTCTGGACCGAGAACACCAATGCACATCAGAATGAGTAAGAGTCATCAACCGTTGGGACCACCTTGTACCTTGGTCATTCTTCAAGACAGATTGCGGAAGGTGCGAAATAAACCACCTTGCAAGGATAGGAGTACAGCACATGAGAACACCCCTCTTTCTCATTGTTCGTGTGTAAAATGAGTGAAGGATGTCCCCAAGCAATGTTGGTATTGGATTTCTGGACAAGAAGATTTTGACGGCGTTGACATCTACCAATTGGTCAGGATTTGGGAACAAGACCAACCCATAGATAAGGAGTGCCACAATCTCTTCAAAAGCTTGTAGGTCCAATGAATTCCAACATTCTTGTGCCTTCTCAAACAAGAATTTTTCTAAGAATCCCTTGACGCCGCTTCTGGTTTCCCAATGCCCCTTGATGTCGGATGGTTGTAGATGTAATGCTCGAGCAACATCTTCCGGCTTTGGTTCCTTTTCCGTACCGTTGAAGGGTAGTTGATTAAGGATAGGAATTCTCAGGAGTTGAGAAAACTCCTCCAAAGTGGGTACCAACTGATAATCAGGGAAAGTGAAACAGTGGTGAAGAGGGTCAAAGAACTGGAATAGCACTTTCATCATGTCTTCTTCAATGTTGGTGTTGACTAGGCTGAGCAGTCTACCATGTCTTTCACTGAAGGATGAATTTTCCGGAATTCTTGAGGTGAGCTCCTTGAGTTGAGGAGAGATTCTCACAAGGTTGACTTGAATGGTATTTCTGCGAGGAATTTCCATGTCCTACAAAACAAGAACAAAGATGAAGGCCCAAAACCCTTGAAATGGTTAGTGAATGCATATGATGTTTTATGATGTTTATGATGTTTATGATGTATGCACAAAACATATGTACAAGCAAATCACACCAAACCCTAGTTTCAGGCTTGCATGGGGTTTCATAGGTAAGTACCCTCTTGAGTGTAGTTGGCTTAAAAACCTGTCCTATAAATAGTAACCGGGTTCTAAGGAGCTCAATATCATTGGATTGTTTTTATTGTTCATTGTTTTGGTTTAGCCACTTAACTAGCGACCAAAATATTCCAAGAAAACAACCCTCAATGAGTGTAGTATCGAGTATCTACCAACTTCGGACTGCACCAAAGCCGGTCATCTCACTACCCCTAATAAAAGGCCAAGATGGTCAAGTAAGGTTCTAGGTCATTAGTGCTTAGTGACATCACTCAGCGGCCCCGTACTCTCCTTGATTGAACTCAAGGGTTACCGGTACTCACAAATATGTCGCACTAATATAGCTATTGCTTCAACCGTGTCGGTATACCCCGCACAGTTTCCATAATGTATTGCTATCTATGAATGTTTCCCAAAATCCGGGTGTAGGATTGTAAACCCAAACAATAGAGCCAAGATATAAAGCAAACAACTCAAACAATTTTGTCATGCAAGAGGGTGATCTAAGCCCTAAGGTTACTCCACTTATAAAATTGTCCCCAGCAGAGTCGCCAGTTCTGTGATACGGTGGGAGAACTGACTAGGGTTTTGCGTTTATTTTCGCAAATGTTTCGGTTGAGCAAGAGTCGCCACCGACTTTTTATTTTATCCTAAGGAAAGGTTTAAAAAGCACAGCAAAAACCTTTGAGATTTTTTTTGGGTTCGGGGAGTAGATTATAGAAAGGGAAGGTATTAGCACCCTTTCTATCCATGGTTATCCATGGGCTCTTAGGTACTTGCTTAGATCAACTTGCCTTGGTTTTCAATTGTTTGAAATGGTGCTTGGTGTGTGGTTTTGAAAATGTTTTGAAAAGATGCCTTGCATAGGCTACCCTTGTAACAATTCTTTACTTGAATGTTTTACAAAAGGTGTTCTGTCTTTAGAAAAGATGTTTCAAGGTTTTTTTTTTGAAAGTTGGTTTTGAAAGTGTTTGTGAAGTGTGGTTTGAAATTAGGCAAGTGTTTTCTTGGCAAATTGGCAAGTACTTAAGAGTTATCTACCCTAAAGTTTTCTCAAAGATTTTTGTTATGTTTTAAACCTTTTGACAATTTTGTTCCACCATTGCATTTGGTGGACAATCTTGTATTAGGAGGTGAAAGGGACGGGCGCGGGTCATCGTTTAGACCATAATTGCAATAGTGTTAAATGTCTTTGGGCAATTTTTTCTTTAAAAGGGGCTTGATCATTCATTTAGGCAACATTTTGAGGGACTATGATCATTTGATTGTTTGTTTTACCCAAAGAAATTCAACATGCAATATGGCCCAATTATTTGAAGGCAACAAAGTGGAATACCCTAGGGGTGCAAGTGTGAAATGTGTTGTCCACTTTCTGCTTATTTATCTTGAAATTAGGTCAAACTATTTTGTTCGTTTTATTCGCATACAAACCCTAATTCTAGCATGGTATGTTTAGAAAGCATTAAAGTGCGAAATTTAAATTCCTACACTATTACAACACAATAATATGGGGAGGGGGGTACAAATGTTCAAATGAGGGATATTTAGACAAGAAATTAAACCTAGCTATTACATCATTTTCTTTGAATATTTACAATACAAATAATTGCATAATTAAATGGAAATGAAATAAATATGCAAAATGTAAAAAAGAATTTTTATGTGTATGAAAAAAAGTATTATTTATGTAAAAATAAAAAGAGATAAAAAAAAGGGTATTATTTTTGGAGTATTCTCATATTTAGGGCAAAACCCTAATTTTAATCAAAAGGGGATTAATTATTTAATATATATAATATTTACTATTTATGTACAAAAAATAAAATAAAAATGAAGTATATTTGTAAGAAATGTATTTTTTAGTATTAAATATTAAAAAATAAAATATGTACATTTTTTGGTATTTTATCCTAAGTGTATTAATATATACCTATTTATTTATATTATTTACAAAATATGTATTATATATATTAATTAATAATATTTAATATTTAAATAAAAAAAGTATTTTTCTATAAAATATTTTCAGGAGGTAAAAATAAGATAAAAGTGTATAAAAATATATTTGTGCTATTTTAGTATTTTAAACAAAAAGTATATATTTATTTATTTATGTACAAGCTAAAAGAAAAAAATCAAATAGATACCTAATAAATTCAAAAATGATGAGAAAAAATATTTTTATATTTTTAATATGCTGAGAAAAAATAAATGAGTCAATTAAAAAAAGAAAAAGTCAAAAAACATTAAAAATAAAACAAATGGGCTCAGGGGGTTCAGAAGCAATTGTATGGTGTAAAAAGGAAAGTCAACATAAGCCCAGCCCATGAAGACCTTTCTTCAACCTCTGAACAACAATATTCAAAAAAAACGCGCGCCCTGTTCTTCCATCCAAACATCCTGATTCTTTGATCTTTTGCACAAACTTTCAACACAAAAAATGTTAAGCATGGAACCACGATTCCAAATATATAAAGAACATCTCCTAACTCTCAGAAATGAGAGAGAATTTTAACAATCCCAAATCCTAACCTAAGTTTTCTGCCATTTTCAAACCTTAAATTCTCACAGCTCAAGCAAAAGAAATGAAAAGTAAAAGCATGTACAGGTTCAGTGGCATGAGTAGAACATTGCTTATTCACAAACTTAGAGCTAATGATGCCTAATGAGAGAGATAGAAGTTCACCAAAGTACTTGTTTAGTTGAAGTTCTATCTGGCAAATGGGGAGCTTTCAGTGCAAGATAATGGTTGGTATAGCTTCCTTGAGGTGTGGTGATGCTGTTCCAATATTTACTTTGCCTTGAGACACCTTGAATTGAGCTGTAGAACTTCAACTGCAAAATGAAAAAGTAAAAATGGTGGAACTTGTTAGAGGAATTACAGGTCGTGTTTCAAGTCATGGTTAGCTTGCATAGATGCTATGGAATGTGTGTGAACTGGTTTGGGCAAGAGAGCTTGAGGGAAATGGAAGATGGCACCCAAACTGCAGGCCTGGCCCTGTTTTTGCAGTTTGAAGGTGATTCTGAGATTGGGAGTGTATGAGAGATGTTAGGGTCGTGTACTAGCTTGGTTATGATGTCCTGGATGTGTTTTACAAGTTTGCTTAAGTGTTTGTAAGCTGATATGAGAGTTGTGTTACAATATGCCAAGTTACTTACACTTTAAGCAACAAATGCCCAAGTTGTGTTCTAGGTCAGTAGAGGCCCCCTAATGAGCTGCATAATCTCTCCTTGATAAGAGTGTTTTGCTCATAATCTTGTGCCAATTAGATCTCATTTGTACTGCTTGGATTTTCAATTGGACATAAAGCTACCTTTTGCAAAAATGGAAGAAATGCTTTATCTATTTTGGGATTAATCCTCTAGGAAATGCTTGAACACACAAAACATGGTCTTGGCACAAAGGTTTTGCATTGAATTATTGAGTGTCAAAGGGTTTTAGGACCTGTAATTTAGCACAAACTATGCTGACTTGAAAATGGCCTAAGTTATGAACATGTTCATGATCAATTCAAAAGTGAGTTTTTGCCATATTGTGAAATACGATTCTCTCAAGTTATGAGGTTGTTTGAGAAGTTCTTGGACATTTTGGAAAGCTTGGAATGTGTAATACAATCCAACTTTGAAATGCAAATTGAAATTCCAAGTGGAAGTGTATGGAAAATGGCCTTGAAGTTGGGTAGAAAACCTTGTCAAAATAGGTTAAAATTTCACTAAGTTAAGAATGGTTTAGTGCCCTTATTCAAAAATTTGTAACTTGAGATACAAGCCTCATTTGGGAAAACTTTGTGAATCAAAGTTGTAGATTATGCAACAATATACAACTTTCATGTTTTGACTTTTGTTTGAATCCAAATGGATCTTGGTGAGAAAGTGGGGCAAAGTTGGGAAAAAATTAGGGTTTTTCATAACTTAGAAAAATTCTAAGTTATGAAAAATTCTAATTTCTAACCCTAATTTGCATTTTGTGATTTCTTGATGAACAAGTTTCATGATTTGGCATGTTTTTATGAAAAATGAATCTTGACCCTTGATTTTGACCAAAAGGTCAAAGTTTGACTTTTCAGTGTACAGTCAAAATTGATCAATTGACTGGGAAATTCAACTGTCAATTTTGTGTACTTGGGATCTTTTGAGTTTGTTGAGCATGTCAAGATAATTCCATGGGGTCCTTGAGTCCATATGTGAGCTTGGTTTGCCATTGGCTAGGTCAAACAGTCAAAAATTGCCTTTGTTCAGTCAAAACCCTAAAAATGACCATTTTGCCCTTTTGGTGATCTGATCAAATTTCTTATGGAATTGTGATCCAAACTTGATAAAATGGTCCATATGAGTTCATAATGTTGATGTGGGTCAATTTTCATGAGGTTTGACTGTCAATTGGCCACAGTTGACTTTTCCCTAATACAGTTGATTTCTAGGTCAACTGTCCAATTGACTGGGCAAAACTTGGAATCAAAACTTGAAACTTGATGAGGATAAACTTGGGAGTCCAATATGAAGCATGAAAGTCATCTTAGGCATTTTAGGTCAAAACATCTTTGTGCAAACACAAACTCTAATTTGGGTCAGCAGTGCAAGTAGAAGTTTTGAGCAGATGAAACCTTAACTGGACCTTGATCTTCAAGGGCTTTGTGATGAGAAATGTTGAGAAAATGGGAGGGAAAATTTTGGGGTACAAAAAATGGCAATTGTTTCTGGAGCGTATCTGGACTGTATCTGAATTTGAGATCTGTAGGAGTAGCAGAATGACTTCCGTGTCTGGAGTGTATCTGAAACTGTAACTGGGATCTGAATAAGTGACAGAATGGCAACCGTGTCTGGAGCGTATCTGGACTGTATCTGAATAATTGTTAACGATAGCCTTTTAATCTTATTCTGAAAAGGGTAAAGTGTTAGCTAAAACATAAAGTCATGTTGCATGACATGTATGATGCAGTGAATTGTACTTCATCAATGTTTATGATATGAATGTAATGGATGCGCATGTAAGATGAGTAGCTGCCTTGCTGAGGAAGATGAATCCGGATAGCTGGAGATAACAAAATCTTTGACTGCTGCCGGGGAAAATAAATCCATGACCGAAGCTGGGGATTCCAAAAATCTTTGATTATTGAAGATGAGAAATCCTTGCTGACTGCTGACTGCTTGGGGAATAAGGAGTTTGGGTTTTATGACAATCTACTGGAGTTTCAAGGTTGAGAAATTTTTTTTAGGAGCTTCAGTTGTCCGTTATTCTGTTGGTGGATGTAATTTCCAACAGGTGATGAAGAAATTTTTTGATGATGATCGTAACTTCCAGCAGGTGATGAAGGAAATTTTGAACGACCGTAAATTCCAATAGGTGATGAAGGAATTTTTGATGATGATCTTAACTTCCAGCAGGTGATGAAGGAAATTTTGAACGACCTTTCAACTTGAAATGTAATTTGTTTTGGAGAATAAATCCTTGACAAATGTTGGGGAAATAAACCCATGACTGATGGTCTGTTTAGAGAGATAATAAACTTCTCGAGGACGCTTGAATTTCTTTTTCAGAAGGATTTCGGAGAGGTTTCATCACTCCCCCTAGTATCAGATGCTGGTGATATTGCCAGGAAACTTGGACTGCATGTAACCCTTTGTTGAGATTGACGTTTAAATTCCCCAAGTGATGGTGACGGAGACTTGCCCCAGGTTATCCCGCAATTGAGAGATTTCTTGAAATCTTGACTGGACTACCCCAGGTTCACTGAGCTTTGAAAGATTTGTTGAAATCTTGACTGGACTGCCCCAGGTTTATTGGACAATACCATATCAAATCCCCTTTTGTTGATAGGAGATTTTTGTAACGGAAGTGTCATCCCACTTGAAGTGATTTTATTCACTGAGAGAGTTTTTGTTCCTCCGAACATTCACTGTTGTGAATTTCTTTGTTGTCAAACAAATAAACATGTGCAAACAATGATATTCAAATAATGCAAAGTTTATGCTTGTCTCGAAGTTTTGGAAAATGCGTTTTTTAGCAGAAAACTTTTTATAAGACAAATTAGACACAAGATTTAGGGCAAAGCCTTACAGGAGTCAGGATACCTTTTGTAACAGTATGCTTTCGAACTAACCCATGCTTCAATTAGGACTTTCGAAGGGTTGTAACGTGGCTTGGTTCACGGTTTAAGAAACAAAGGATAAAGGCTCAAAGTATATTGGTACCCACCCGCTCTTCGTGATTTTCTTCAATCCTAGACTCAGTTAATTTGTGCGTCGAACTCTATTCGAGTTTGGAACAACTTTTTGGGTGATGGTTCACCAGTTGAGTTTATTGTAGGCAGTCATCATTTTTGCAACATTTTTCATGTTGTTGAGGATTTATAATGACCTTTTTCTTTTGATTTGTTATCCCTAATTTTTTCCTGACTGTTCCTGTTTTCGAGATTACAGTCAGCGGGATGCCCCAACTTTCTTAAGCCTCCTTTGTAGGTTTTGGCTCAGTGGGCTTTTCTCTTTTGAGAGATTGACTGCCTATGAGAGAAAGAACCATCACTGTCTTTTGGTTCCAAAGGAATGTTTTTGATGTCATTCATTGTATTACGAACTGAGAGTTTTGCGACTTCAATGCACATATTTTTTGAATTAACTGAGAGACTACCCTGCCCCAGGTTTAATCAAAGGTTTTAATTTGTGTTTAAAACAAAAAAAACTCAAAAAAACTCCTACTTGTTTGGCTCGAAGAGGTTGACTAGGGATTATCTTCCTTATAATTCCGGTGTTTAGGATTTGAAAGAAATACCTGTACATCGTCAGTAAGGTCTGTTCAAAAGCATACTGTATGAGATTATGGTATTGTTTTGTCATCCTCCCTCTAAAGGCTTGTAGCTTTTTATCAAGAGTTAAATATCATAAAGAAAGTAGAAAGCATAGTTTAAGAATAGTGAAAACGAATGGATGAATTCAAGACAAACATATGCAATGCATTAATGAAACAGAGTTTGACATCAACAGATAATTGTTTGAATAACAAAAGAAAATACAACTTGAAAATTCAAATGGAACAAAAGTCTCTTGGTTCGAATTTTGTCATTTCAGGTGGAGAACCCTTAGCGAAAGATTTTCATCTCGCCATCCAGCATGAATTCCAGCACTCCTTCGTCAATCAAGTCTTGGATCTTATTTCTCAAAGCCCAATAGTCATCGGTGTCATGTCCAGGACTATGGGAGTGGTATACACAAAACGCGTCGGGGTGATAACTAGGAGTAGAGGTATTGGGCTTCCGAATAGGATCCCTTAAAGCAAGCAGATTGACCTCCAACAGGCGTTTCAGTATTAGGGATGATGGTATGTCAGTCTCAGAGAAATGTCTTCCAGACGTATTTTTCTTACGCCGATTACCTTGTTGACGCTGACGAGGTTGTTTCTAGGCTTGTGACCCTGAAGCAAGTTAAGGAGCTTTTCCCTTGTCTTCTTATCTCAAAGGGGGTCGAATGATGACTTGATCTTCAACCTTAGGTGTTTGCCCCACTTGGTTGTCCCGAGGCAGTTTATTGACGAGAACCCTAAGCTCTTCTTGTCTTTGAGCCAGGTCTTGAATGAGAGCCATTTGGCCCACCAGTTGTCCCATCATCTGGATCTTCATTGTTTCCAGCTCAATCTGTAGTTCTTCCAACTGATCATTCCTGACACTGCTTGAATTCCCTAGGACTATGCCCCTTGTGAGGAGAGCTTTCACTTCTTCTTGCCCCTGGGACAGGTTCAAGAACATTTCTTGAAGTTGAGCATTTTGATCCTGGATATCTTTGACAGTCCTCTCTAGAGCCATCTCTACTGAAATAAACAGTAGGAGAATAAGGAAACCTGAATAGGAAAACCTGTTACGATGCAATGCGTGATATGTGGATGCATGTTTTCAAGGATCTCTCGGGGTAAACACAAGAAAATGTTAGAGATTGAACTTTGATCAACATCTTTGATTGGAGAACTTTGTATCGGTGGATGTCTTTCCACGAGAATCAAGCTTACCATGTCGAGTGGGTCATAGCCCCCGATTCAAGTTATTGCACTTGATTTTTGACGGCGTTTGTTTAGAGGAGAACCCTCTTGCCTTTTGGTAGATGTCTGGTTCAACGTGATCCTGCACCTAAAAGACCCTCGAGATCCTTGAAATGGTTATTGAAAATGCTATGGTATGATGTTATGATGTTATGTACATGTATGCAAAAGTAAGTAAGTGTATATACAGGTAATCATATTCACAGAAAGCAGACAAGTCCTTAGGTTTAGGCTTGCATAGGGTTTGTGGGTAAGTACCCTCTTGAAGTTAGTTGGCTCAAACCTGTCCTAAAATAGAAACCGGGTTCTAAGGAGCTCAATATCACTGGATTATTTTCTGTGTTCATTGTTTTAGTTTAGCCACTTAACTGGCGACCAAAATATTCCAAGAAAACAATCCTCAATGAGTGTAGTATCGAGTATCTACCAACTTCGGACTGCACCAAAGTTGGTCACCTCACTACCCCTAAAAAGGCCAAGATGGTCAAGTAAGGTTCTAAAGTCCATTGATGCTTCATGACACCACGCGGCGGCCCCGTACTCTCCTTGATTTAACTCAAGGGTTACTGGTACCAACCAAAGTGCCACATCAACGTAGCTACTGTTTCAACTGTGTCGGTATACCCCACACAGTTCCCTCACATTTTATTGCTACTTACCTAAAAAGGTGCCCCCAAATCTGGGTGTAGGATTTAAAACAAACCCAAACAAGGAACCCAAAAAAGTAAAGCAAACAAAGTAAGCATGTAAAGGTGATCTAAAACCCTAAGGTAACCCCACTTTTAGAAATCTTTCCCTAGCAGAGTCGCCAGTTCTGTGATACGGTGGGAGAACTGACTTGGGATTTGCATTTGTTTTCGCACTTGTTCGGTTTAGCAAGAGTCTCCACCGACTTTTTATTTTATCCTAAGGAAAGGTCAAAAAGCACAGGAAAGACCTTTGAGATGTTTTCGTGGGTTCGGGGGGTAGATTATGAAAAGGGAAGGTGCTAGAACCCTTTCCATCCATGGTTATCCATGGGCTCTTAGTTACTTGTTTTAGATCACTTGCCTTTGCTTTTTAATTGTTTGAAATGGTGCTTTATGTGTGTGGTTTTGAAATTTTTTGAAAAAGATGCCTTGTCTATGCAACCTTTGTAATGATTCTTGTTTGAATATATACAAAGGTGTGTGTCTTTTTGAAAAGATAATTCAATGTTTTGAAAGTTGTTTTGAAATTGTTTTTAAAGTTGTGTTGTGAAGCGTGTTTGAAAAATGGCAAGGATGTTTTGCAAGATTTTTGATCAAGTAACTAAGAGTTGTCTACCCTATTTTACTCAAAGATTTTTTTTGTGTTTTTAACCCTTTTAACAGTGTTATTTCACCATTGTGTTTGGTGAACAACCTTGCGTTAGGATGTTAAACGGGACAGGCGCGGGTCATCGTATACAATCATTGAAGGCAACTTGTGAGACGCTCTAGCAATTTTGTAAGGGACGAGATCGTTTTATCAAAGGCAACATCGAGGTTCATCGAGGGACTACGATCTTTGTTTATCGAAGGGACATTTGCTAGAGTGTCTCATACTCGAGGGACATGATTGCATTTTCCGAGGCAACGAGCGAGGTTACCCTAGAGGTGCAAGTGTGAATGGTATATTGATTTTCATGCATTTATCTTGTATTAGGTTATCTAGCGGTTGATTTTGAATCTTCGCATACAAACCCTAATTATTATACAGTATATGGAAAGCGATAAATTGCAGGAATTTAAAGTCTAAGTTATTACAAATAAGTAATCGGGGTACAAATGTTTACAAATGGGGATGAGTCTTGTCCAAATATTATTTACAACCAAATCGAATCGTCTCATTCTCAATGTAAAAGTATAACAAGGTATAAGAATCAAAGAGAATCAAAAGTATTGTGAGATGTATGTGGTCATTTACAAATGATCAAATAAAAAGTTAACCTAATGAAAATTAAGGGTTTATTATTATTTCTGTGTTTTTGTTAGTTATATATAAACAAAAGGTTTTTAAAGAAAGAATTATTTAACTTTAAAAAAAAACTATTATCTATATATTTTAAGTGTAATAAAGAAATTGTTAATAAAAAATTTAATATGTTCTCTTTATAAAAAAGACTTAGGTTATAGAGAAAATGAAAATAAAGTGATAATAATAAAAAAGGGGTTTTAAACATTTTTAAAAGAGAAAATACCAATGGGCTTTGGGTTGTATGTACTTGGCCCAAAATGAAGATTGAAAGAGAATAAGAGGGGGGGGGGGGGGGGGGGGGTAGGCGCCAGAACGCGTTTAGGCCTTAGGATAGTGGGGGGCGTCCAGGCCCAATTGGAATGTACAAGGTTTTTTGTTACGGTTTGCATTGTGTTTCTAGAATTAGGTTTACAGTCTTACGAACAGTGTCGCTCCTCTCTTCTTTGTCCTCTTCATTGTTCTCAAATGGAGCTTCTGAATGTCCTCTCCAACCCTTAGGCCACCAGAACGCCACCTCCAATCTCTCCCCCCCTCCCCCCCCCCCCCCCCCCGTTATTGTACAAGGCGACGATTAAAAGGTATTGCTTTTTGTTCATGACGCGTTTTAGGGTTAGGTTCGTGCATGTTTAACTTTTACATGTTTTGATCTTTGATTGTTTATGTTTGTGTGAGGTGTAAAACAGAAAGAGGGAAATTGATACCTTGGGGTTTTGTTTCTGGAGAGGAGGCAGAAGGTTGGACGGTGGCGCTCTCAGGTGGTCGGAGAAGGGAGGATGTGATGACCGCGTTTGGCTCTTCTGGTATTTTGTATCTTTCTCTTCGTTTTGTGATGAACCCTAATTCTGAAAACACTTGTTCATTCGTTTCTGACTCTCTTCCTCTCTTGGGCTTTGTTGATTCTGATGATGATGAACTTTGAAATTTGTTTGTTGCTAGCTTTTACAGTCTTCCTCTTTCCTTTTATCAATGATGATATTCTTCTGAGATGCTTGTTGTTCTTTGAGTATGTTAGTGATGATTAAATCCGAAACATTGCCTTTGATATGTTCTTCTTTGTTGGCTTTGTTGATTCTGTGATGAACTTATTTCTGAGAATGCTTGTTATTGTTATTGTAGATTTGGTGTTTGGATTTGTTGATGGATTCTAAGAACACTTGCTTCTGAGTTGTTTTTCTTTGAAGGCAAGTTTGTGTGATTTGTAAAAGGGCTACTTGTTTGAGTTTGCTTGTTTGGTATTTGATGATGGACAACCTGTTTCTGAGGATGCTTGGTATGGCAGGCTGTTGAGTTCTTGTTTGTTTGGTAAGGAAGGCAGACTATTGAGTTCTTGTGGTTTTGCAAGTTTGAAGTTTCTGCAGGTTTTGAAACAGGTTTGAATGGGCTTGTTTTTGATACAGGCAGGTTTTGACAAGTTTGAAATAGGTTTGTTGTGTATGGTAGTTTTGATGCAGGCTTTCTACTGGTTTTGCAAGTTGATCCGGCTTTAGGCAGGCTTGTTGTGCTTGCTTCTGCAGGTTTGAGTTTGTTAGTTTGGTACAGGCAGATTTTCTACTGGTTTTAGGCAGGCTTGTTGTTTTGTTTGAAGGCAGGTTATGCTTGAGCTTTGCTTGCCTTTACAGGTTTTGCAAGTGTGAGAACTTGCAGGTCTTAGTTTGGCTTGCTGGAAGGTTTTAGCAGGTTTGAAGGAAGCAGGCTTCAAGGCTTGTTGTGCTTTAGGAAGGCTTGCTTGCAGTTGCAGTTGAACTGGCTTGAGTTTTAACAGGTTTTGGCAAGTTGGTAACTTGCAGTTTTTGCTTCTGTTTACAGTTTTTGGTTCTCTCAAACTTTTAGCTTTTTGGTTCTATCTTTTTTTTGAACTATTTTTCCTGTTCTATTCTTATATCTCTTTAGGCCTGCCAAAACTGCAAACCTTTTTACTTTACTCTCTTTCTCTCTCCATAAAGCATTTTTAATTGCTTAATGTCCTTTCTGAAAAGACTGTTGGCCAGGAAATGATGAAAAGTTTTGACAAGGTTGCTTGCTTGCATCTTGGTTTTCCTCTGCATTCTGTACTTTCTTCCAGATTTTCCTGCATTGTTCTTTTTGATAGCTTGTATACAGTTTTTCTGTTTTGACAGGTTGGTTGACAGTTTCTAGACAGCTTGTGCAACTTGGTTTGCTTAGTTTGTGTACTTAGTTGACAGTTTGTGCAACTTGGTTTGCTAATGCAATATGCTGTTCAGTTTGACATTGTCCAACCTTGTGCCTTCTTTGTGTTTAATTGATTGTATGCTTGCAAAAATAGTTTTACTTTCCTCTTTGTGAACCAAGAAGAGAAATCTTCTTGTGATTTGCAAAGAGGGCGAGTAAAACATGATGAAACCAAAACGATCTGATTCCGGCCAACAATCTTTAATGATGAGCTTTTATTTATCTGCCTGAAAATGCTTTTTTAATTCATCTGCATTGATTTCTTTTTTTCTGTCTTTGCAGGTAAATACCAGTCGGATAATGGAAGAAGCAGTAGAAGATAGAAGACTTCAAGAGACTTAGATTTTAGATTTATTTTATTTTCAATTATTGTAATAAACATTATTGTAAACACTAAATAAATTTACAGTATTCAAATAACACTTGTAACAACAATTAAAATAAATAAAAAGTCTTTGTCAGCTAAGAGTTCTTTACTGTTAAATATTTCAATCTTCCTTTTGCACTGTTTATTTAACTATTTAAATCTCTTGAATTAAAATGACTGGAAATGCATCCCAATAATTTTAACTCAGATAAAATAAATAATCAACAAACGTTGCAGTCTCACGACCTTGCATTAACCACCATACGCCCAACATTCCAGTTAATCATATGCTTTGTACAGTTAAACAAGCGAACATACACCTTTCACTTCACTGATCAAACCAATGCTCCAAACTTTCAATCAAAAGCCTCAGCTCCTAGCCCAAATGTTTAGGTTTTGAGAAACAAACAACAATCTTGAACAAGCGTAAAACAATGCAACAGTCAATTGAAATACTGTGGATTCAAATTCTTCTGAGAACTACGAGTGAAAAACCCTAATTCCAGATTTGCCGTCAAAGAAAAGTCTGCTTGATCAATTCCTGAGCCAATCTCAACCAAATCAAAAGAAACCCTAATTCTGGATAGATTGATAAGAAAAACTTGTTTGACTGATTCAAAATCAATGGAAACCCTAATTTTGGATTGACTGATAAAGAAAAGTCTGTTTAACCGATTCTTGAGCTAATCTGAAAAAATCAGGGAAAACCCCAAGTTGTGATTTCTTGTGAAAAAGGGAGGGCATATTTTGGGGTACAACACTTTGGCATGTTCTCCTTATGCTCTTTTCCTTGCAGTTTTGTTTTCTAGCAATTCTGGTGCAATTGTGACAGCAGGGCAGCATCCCTAGGTGACTTCTTTCCTCTCTCTCTCAATGACCCTAAGAGCTAATTTCTCTTTCACATTTTTTCTGAAAAGTTTGCAATAAAAGAGGAAGATGATGAAATGGCTTATGAACAAGCCTCTTGCTTGTTGACTTAGTTTACCATATGTTATATTTTCTTTTTGCTGATGTTGTTTGTTTGCTACTGCTATGCTGCCTCGTTCTTGCTGTTTGTTGCTTGTTGGTTTAGTGATGCGCTGCTCTCTAGTTTGGGCAGCCTTGCTGCATTCAGTTTATATTATTCTGTTTGTTATATTTGTTTGGCCATGCTTTCGTTTGGCATATTCAGTTTGGAATATTTGTTTTGGCCATGCTGCTTGCATTTCTTGTTTGGGTAGCCTTGTTGCATTTCCTGTTTGGACAACCTTGTTGCATTTGGACAAATTGCTTGCATTTCTTATTTTTCTTTTTGTGAACCAAGGAGAAAATCTTCTTGTGATTTGCAAATAGAAAAATAAAAACGTGATGAATTAAAAATAGCCCTCTGATTCTAAATTGCAAACTTTAATGATGAAAGCTTTTCTTTTCTTTTGAAAATTATTGCTTATGCCCAGTTAACTGTACTAACTATTTTTCTGTCTTTCGTTTTCATGTGAGCACAACTACAATAAGTTCAGTCAAACTTAGGCATAGATTCACATTCTTTGTAATTTAGAGAGAAATACTCAAACAATTGTACTAATTTATTTTTCAAATACAATAAGTTGTAAAACCTAAAGCATTTAAATAATAAATTGTTTTGTAACAACTTTTGGAATAAATGAAAAAAAGTCTTATGAGGTATTCCGATGTCCATTAAAATCCTTTACTGTCAATAACTCGTAATTTTCTCTTTGCATCTTCACTAATTCTTTAAGATTCCTGATTAAGATAATTGAAACTGCATTCCAATAATTCCAATCAAGATAACTTAAATTCCAATAATCATGTAATCTTGCCACTGCATTCCAAATAAACACGCACTGTGTATTCCATAAACAAAAAATGTTTATTCCATAAACAAGCAAATGTTTATTCCATAAATAAGCAAATGTTTATAAAAGACGCAAATTAACTGGTTAATCTGGATCAAACAAAACGTGAATGTTCCAAATGACAGTCTTAGATCCCATCTCTTGTCCCAAATGAACATGCCTTGAGAACAAAAACAGCAACCTTTCAGTAAACTTGAAAAAGCATGAAAACGTGTGAAAGCCAATTGGATCTTTGAGAATTCATTTCTTGTGAGAATTGCAAGAAAAACCCTAAGTGCTGGTTTACTGCCAAAGGAGAAAATTTGTCTGATCGATTCCTGAGCCAGTTTGAACATCTGAGAAACCCTAGGGTTGTGTTCTTTCTATGAAAAATGGGAGGGAAAATTTTGGGGTACAACAACTGCCCCTGTTCAATCTTCTTGAACCTGAAGAGTTAGATCAGCGAGTTTTATCGTTCGTGACTCGAAGGTAAAAGATGATTGGACACTAGAGTGCCCATAAATTTGTGCTCGACAAAAGTGTAATTGAGGGAATGGTCTTAAAGATGCCATTCAGATAGATATTAGAATCTTGTTGGAGATGGGCTTGTAGATGCCATCCAAGAATGTTTGGTTGTAAATCGACAGAATAAGCATCGGAATGGTGTCCGTATTTGGAACGTATCTGAACTGTATTTGTACTTGAATCTGAATAAGCGACAGAATGGCTTCTGTGTATGGAGCGTATCTGAACTGTATCTTGAAATTAAATCTGAATGAGCAACAGAATGGCTTCCGTGTCTGGAGCGTATCTGGACTGTATTTGAATTCGAATCTAGATAAATGATAGAATGACTTCCGTGTCTGGAGTGTATCTGTACTGTATCTGAAATTAAGTCTGAATGAGTGACAAAATGACTTCCGTGTCTGGAGTGTATCTGTACTATATCGTAACTTGGAATTTGATTAAGTATCAGAATAACTTCCGTGTCTGGAGTGTATCTGTGCTGTATCTTGAAATTAAGTCTGAATGAGTGACAGAATGGCTTCCATGTCTGGAGCTTATCTGGATTGTATTTGAACTTGGAATATGAATGAGTAACAGAATGAATTGTGTCTGGAGTGTATTTGGACTGTATCAGTATTAAGTCTGAATGAGCGACAGAATGGCTTCCGTGTCTGGAGCGTATCTGGACTGTATTTGAATTCGAATCTGGATAAATGACAGAATGACTTCCGTGTCTGGAGTGTATCTGTACTGTATCTGAAATTAAGTCTGAATGAGTGACAGAATGGCTTCCGTGTCTGGAGCGTATCTGTACTATATCGGAACTTGGAATTTGATTAAGTATCAGAATGACTTCCGTGTCTGGAGTGTATCTGTACTAGGGATGTCAATGGGGCGGGGCGGGGCCGGGGGGACACTTCCCCATCTTTTTCCCCGCCATCAAATTCATTCCCCGTCCCCGTCCCCGATCTCCGTCACGGGGGAATTTCTATCCCCATCCCCGTTCCCCGCGGATCCCCGTTCCCCGCGGGGATCCCCATAGATCCTACATTTATTCATTAATATTTTATTTTTTTAAAATGTTTATATTTTCTATAAAAATAAAAAGCACAAAGAATTCACATATTTATTATGTTATTAAAAAATACTAGTATTTGACATTTATTATTTTTTATTAAAAATACTAATGGAACACAAAATAATAATATTTTTTTTATAAATTTCTATAAAATGCTATAAAATTCAACAAAATGAACTATAATACTTTTTAAAGTAATAATATGCCTAAACAACTAATAAATACATGAATATTTATTTATTTATTTTTATAAATAAACATAAAGGAAATGACTAAAAAACCTAATCTAAAATATATATATTAAATTAACTATATTAAAATAATAGGCGGAGCGGGGTCCCCGCGGGGCGGGGGGTGTATTCCCCGTCCCCGTCCCCGAAATGCTCTCGGAGGAATTTTTCTCCCCATCCCCGCCCCCACGGGGGAAAATTCCCCATCTTTGGGGCCCCGAACGGGGCGTTCCCCGCGGGGATCCCCATTAACAGGTCCAAACTGACATCCCTAATCTGTACTGTATCTTGGAATTAAGTCTGAATGAGTGACAAAATGGCTTCCGTGTCTGGAGCGTATCTGGACTGTATCGGTACTTGGAATCTGAATGAGTGACATAATGACTTCCGTGTCTGGAGTGTATCTGAACTGTATTTGTACTTGGAATCTGAATGAGTAATAGAATGACTTCTGTGTCTGGAGTGTATCCGTACTGTATCAGTAATCTTTGAATATTTGTTAAAGATAACTGTTAATCTTATCCTGAAAAGGGTAAAATGTTAGCTGAAACACAAAGTTATGTTGCATGAAATGTATGATGCAATAAATGTATTTTATCCATGTTTATGATGTAATGTATGTGCATGTAAGCTGATTTGCTGAGGAAAATAAATCCTTGATTGCTGCTGGGGAAAATAAATCTTTGACTGTTGAGGATTCCACTGTGAGAGTAATGACATATACTTCTTGAGGAATCTGCTTAGGGAATCCAGAGAATTTTAATGACTTTTACTTGGGATTATTGACGGGAGTCTTCGTTCTGTCGAGAAGCAATAAAAACTCTGGGGAAAAAGTTTATCCTGTAGTGAAAACTCTATGGGGAAAAGCTTAATTCCGCTGGGGAGTTCAGGAGTTTGGGTCGTCTGCCACTTTACTGGGGAGTTACCCTAGGTTGGGGAGAAACAAAAGTTAACCGTTATCTGGTTGATTTTCAGGCTTTAAGACAACTTGCTGGGGGAACCTGGAGAAACTAGATGATTTTCGTTGTGGGTTGGAAGTTTCAGCACCACTGGGGATTGGTAGTTGGTAGTCTCAGCTCTGCTGGGGATCTATAGTTCAAAGTTTTGGCTCCGCTGGGGGATCTTAATGACGTGTTGAAGAGATTGCTCATGGAATAGCCTAAAGACGTTTTCCTAATCTTTCTACTGGTCAGTAATTATTCTTTTCCATCATGTTTATTTATAAATAGTAATTATGTTCAAATGCATATGTTCATTAATGAATCATTGGACATTTTTGCAAATAAAACACAAGTGTAAAGAAAAAGAAGCAAATAGTTTTCTGTACTTTGAAAGAGATATCTTTGTATTTACTTTGAATAAGTGTTTTGTACAAAGGAGACGGACATCCTAGTAAGAGGATGGTGTCATAAAAAAATGAGAAAAATTTATACAAAGAAAGATGGCTAAGTGTAAAAATCCCATGGGGTTCCCATTCTGCTATAGCCTTCGTAACTCCGAATATCTTGTCCATTCGTTTCTTCGTTCGAAGATGATTGAATTGATAAGATGCCTCAGAGTTTGTTTGTGAAGAGATTGTCTTTAAAGTGATCCGACGAGACATAGTCATACGCTTTAATTCCCTAACTTTTTCCTGGACCGCCCTTTCAGGTTTTCAGTCCACCGAGAAACCCTTTTTTGCCCAAGTTGCCCTTTCAGGTTTTCAACTTGCCGGGTGTACAGATTTTTTTGTTTTATCCCTAATTTTTTCCTGAACCGCCCTTTCGGGTTTTTGATTCACCGGGATGCCCTTGTTTTGCCTAGGTGTATCAACCTAGCGGGTCTCTTATGCGTAGTATCTTTTGACTATGTCTGCGTTTGCAGGGTGCGGCAGATCGTCGCTGTCCATGGTGGTTAAAATCATTGCCCCACCAGAAAAGATGTTCTTGATCATAAACGGTCCTTCATTGGTAGGAGTCCAATTTCCCCTGGGATCACTTTGCGGCAAGATGATGCGCTTGATCACAAGATCTCCAACTTGATACACTTGGCACCTGACTTTCTTGTTGAAAGCTTTGATCATCCGTTTTTGATACGTCTGACCGTAGCAAACAACAGTAAGTCTCTTCTCGTCAATTAAGTTTAACTGATCAAGCCGGGTTTGGATCCAATCGTCTTCACTCAGACCAGCATCTTTCATGATTCTCAAGGAGGGAATCTGAACCTCGATAGGTAAAACAACTTCCATGCCATATACCAATGAATAAGGTGTTGCCCCAGTTGAAGTGTGAGCCGTGGTACGGTACCTGTGGAGAGCAAACAGTAACATCTCATGCCAGTCTTTGTAGGTGACTGTCATCTTTTGTATGATATTTTTGATATTTTTATTTGCAGCTTCGACAACACCATTCATCTTTGGCCGGTAGGGAGATGAATTGTGATGTTGAATCTTGAACTGCTCGCACAAGGCGGTGATCATAGTATTGTTAAGGTTTGTACCATTATCAGTGATGATCCTTTTGGGGATACCGTACCGACAAATGAGGTTCTGCTTGATGAAGCGGGCAACAACATTCTTTGTAACGGATGCGAAAGAAGCTGCTTCGACCCACTTTGTGAAGTAATCAATGGCCACTAGGATAAAGCGGTGTCCATTAGATGTCGTAGGCTTGATTTATCCAATCATGTCTATTCCCCACATAGCGAATGACCAAGGAGCTGTTAAGACGTTGAGAGAAACCGAAGGTATATGTACCTTGTCCGCATAAATCTGACATTTGTGACAAGTTCTGGAATATTGATAGCAGTCAGCTTCCATGGTAGACCAGTAATAGCCTGCCCTTAGAATCTTCTTAGCCATCATATGCCTGCTAGAGTGAGTGCCAAAGGTACCATTGTGCAGTTCAACCATGATCTGTTCAGCTTCAATCTTGTCCACACAACGGAGCAGAATGCAATCATGATTGCGCTTGTTTAGGATACCATTGCTCAGGAAGAACTTAGCTGAGAATCTCCTTAAGAAATTTTTGTCATTGGCTGAAGCTCCTTCAGGATATTCTTGAGCCTCGAGATACCTTTTGACTTCGTGAAACCAAGGTCGGTCCACTACTTCTTCGGTATTAATCTCGTGACAGTGTGCGGGTTCGTCCATCCGTTCAATGGTGATTTTGGGAGCCTCATTATCCCAGTTAAGTTTAAACATGGATGACATTGTAGTTAGAGCATCTGCTAGCTAATTTTCTTCTCGCGGGAAGTGCTCGAATGTAATCTGCTCGAAGTGTGGTAGCAATGTCAAGACATGTTCTTTGTAAGGGATGAGGTTTGGATGCTTAGTGTCCCACTCTCCTTTGATCTGACTGATGACCAAAGCTGAGTCCCCAAACACAATCAAAGATTTGATTCCCAAGTCTATGGCAGCCTTGAGTCCAAAGATGCAAGCTTCATACTCTGCCATGTTGTTCGTACAGTTAAAGCAAAGTCTGGCGGTGAAAGGAGTATGGAAACCTTTTGGAGATATGAGCACAACACCGATACCGTTGCCAAGTGCATTGGAGGCACCATCAAAGTACAGGGTCCATCGGGATCCTTGTTCAGGTCCGTCATATGGTCTGAGATCTTCAATGTTGTCGAATGTCATGATGTCTTCGTCGGGGAAGTGGAACTTCATGGATTGGTAATCTTCAACAGCTTGATGGGCTAGATGGTCAGCTAACACACTCCCCTTTATAGATTTTTGGGTCGTGTACTATATATCATACTCGGTCAGGATCATTTGCCATCTAGCTACTCTGCCAGATAAAGCAGGCTTCTCAAAGATGTATTTGATCAGATCCATCTTAGATATCAGCAAAGTGGTATGAGTCAACATGTACTGCCTTAGCCGGCGAGCAGCCCATACCAAAGCGCATCAAGTTTTCTCAAGCAGTGAATATCTTGTTTCACAGTCGGTAAACTTTTTGATAAGGTAATAAATGGCATGCTCTTTTCGGCCAAACTCGTCATGCTGCCCCAGTACGCACCCCATTGAATTCTCTAGGACGATCAGATACATGATTAGCGGTTTTCCTTCGACGGGTGGCATCAAGATAGGAGGCTCTAGCAAATACTCCTTGATTTTATCGAAAGCAAATTGACAGTCATCATTCCATCTAACTACCTGATCTTTCTTCAACAGCTTAATGATTGGTTCACAAGTAGATGTTAGGTGAGAAATGAACCTTGCAATGTAGTTTAGGCATCCCAAGAAACCTCTGACCTCCTTCTCAGTGCGAGGAGGGGGAATTTCTTGTATAACTTTTACTTTGGCAGGATCAACCTCGATGCCTTTGTTGCTGACAATGAAACCCAAGAGTTTACTGGACCTGACTCTGAAGGTGCACTTGTTTGGGTTCAATCTGATTTTGTACTCCTTCAACCTGACAAACAGCTTTTGCAAGTGGTCGAGGTGTTCTTCTTCTGTTTGTGAACGGGCTATCATGTCATCTACATAGACCTCTATCTCATGATGTATCATATCATGAAATAAAGCTACCATGGCGCGTTGATAGGTTGCCCTGACATTCTTCAGTCCGAATGGCATCACTTTGTAGCAGAACGTACCCCACTGTGTAACAAAAGTAGTTTTCTCCATGTCTTCAGGTGCCATTTTGATCTGGTTGTAACCTGAAAATCCGTCCATGAAAGAAAATACTTTGTGCTGAGCTGTGTTGTCAACCAAGATGTCAATGTGCGGTAGTGGAAAATCATCTTTAGGGTTGGCCCTGTTTAAGTCTCTATAATCCACGCACATTCTCACTTTGCCGTCCTTCTTAGGCACGGGCACAATGTTAGCAACCCATTGTGGATAGGAAGTAACAACAAGAAATCCAGCATTGAACTACTTCATAACTTCGGCTTTGATCTTTTCAGACATGTCAGGTCTCATGCGGCAGACCTTTTGCTTAACTGGTGGACAGTCTTCTCTTGTGGGTAGACGGTGTACCACAATGTCTGTATCAAGTCCCAACATGTCTTCGTATGACCAGGCGAAGATCTCAACATACTCATGCAACAGCTGAATTAGACGTTCCTTAACACTCGGCTCTAGATTGGCACCCACTCTGATTTCATTTCTGTCTTCCTCAGTTACCAAGTTGATTGTATCCAACTGCTCTTCATGAGGCAGAATAACCTTTTCCTCTTGTTGTAGAAGTCTAGCCAATTCCCCTGGCACCTCACAATCTTCCTTACCTTCGTATTCGGCTTTGTAGACCATATCTTCAGAGTCACTGAAGGTTATAGCAGTATCGTTACCCATGGGATCCGGAATGGAAGAGTACCTGCATTTGTGAGTGTGGGTGTGTGTAAGGGTATAGCCACCTTTAAACAAATAAAATGTAAAAACAAAGACAATGAACACAAAAGTTTATATGTGAAAACATCCATGATTCATTAAATGGCACATGAAGATGAAAAATAAGAACCCTTACAAATGGACCTTTGTGTCTCGGGTAAGACACAAGGTTAAAAAAGTACGAATTGTTTGAGAATTATTACAGGCCAACAGAAATGTTTGAAAGATAAATTACTGCGGTATGAAAGTAGTCGAAACGAAGTCTTTTGCTTCCCAATTGCACAACCCTCCGTAAATAGTAGCGAAAATCCAGTCTTCCATGTTGCCTTCTTCTTCACTGTCCTCCAAAGCATTGACTCCATGAGGGGTGATCTTCACAGGTGGTCCTCCGGCACGGGCGCGGGGCACGGCCTTCTGACCAGCTGAGGTGAACCCTAAGCCGAATTTGTCTGATTTATGGGGAAAGTATGGAAGCTGCCCCCAGATTGTGCTTCCTCCTTCTTCAATCACAGTCTTTGCATCTTTAAGAGACGACATCCGAGGCGGAGGTCTGGTAATCATGGGTACAGAAGACACTGTCTTGGTTGCCGCAATCTCCTGAGCTACCTCCTTAAAATGCTGGAAAGGAGTTTCGATTAATTTGCTATCCAATTCTACGTAACGGAACGAGTTCAGATGACTGATCATGTATTCCTCTTCGCCATGAACAGTTATGATTTTCCCCTGGACAGGGTACTTGAGCATTTGATGTAGAGTAGAAGTGACGGCTCCAGCATTGTGAATCCAGGGTCTTCCCAACAAGCATGAATAAGAAGGACGGATGTCCATCATATAGAATGTGGAGTTGAAGGTTTCAATTCCTACTTTAATCGAGATGTCCACCTCCCCGTGGACCATCCTTTTAGAACCATCAAAGGCTCTGACAATGATATTACTGGGTTTCAGGGTTAAGCCTTAACAATCCAGTCTATCCAAGGCTTTCTTTGGCAAGACATTTAAAGACGAACCAGTGTCTACCAGGACGTGTGCTAGGATAGTCCCTCTGCATTCCACCGAGACATGCAAAGCGTCATCATGTTTTCTCCCTTTGGATCTTAAATCAGCATAGGAGAATCCTAGACCATTGTCAGCTGTTAAGCTAGCTACACATTCTTGGAACTGATCCGCGGAGGTTTCTTGTGGCACGTGGGCTGTCTTCAAGAATTTAATCAGAGCTTTAGCACGAGCTTCTGAAAAAAGAAGCAGGGCCAACATAGAGATCTTTGAGGGGGTTTTCCCCAGTTGTCCCACAACATCATAATCGGTTTTCTTGATTATTTTCAAAATCTCCTCCATTTCTTTTTGAGAGATTTCAGGGATGATGAACGGTTGAGCCCTCGTCCTGAAGGGCTCTTCTTGGATCCCTTTCCCTCGAACATCAGTAGTAGTAGAGGGGATAACCACAGGGGTTGCAACTTATTCAATCATTGGTGTTCTCGCAGATATGTTTACCGGTGCAGGGGTAACCTTAGGAGTAACTGAGGGTCCAAAGGTTGCCTTTGGAGGGGCAATCTCTGGAGAGAAAATTCTTTCACTGCAGGTGATTTTGCTCGTTCTGGAAATGTTTCCAATGTCGGAAGTCTCTTCATCAGAACTCTCTTCGGTTGATTCAATTTGCTTAATATCGTGGTAGTAGATTTCTCCATCATAGTTCCACGGTATTGACTTGTCGGACTTGTACGGGACAGGCCCGGGAATGTTTATCTTCAAAGGTACAGTCTTTGAAGTAGATGTAATCTTAACAGGTCTTTTGGAGACCTTGGAAAGATTGGCGGATATGATTATTATTGAAATATCATTGACAGGAGTCGGTGTAACAGGAGTCTTTTCAAAAAGGATTTCTTGGTTATCCATTAGGCATTGGATGCCTAACTTCAACAATGGACAGTCGGTTGGTAAGGATGAACAAAGGAAGCAATCTTCTTCACAACCTAGGAAAATCCCAGCCTTCAGTAAATTCAACTTAATTATCGGTAGCGGAGTTATCAAATCATTAACAGTAGCAACAAAAAGATCCTCTTCAACAACATGGGCATTGTGGCCATGCCTTGGCATTGGAGCAGAGATTACATTCGGCTTTTCAGGGGTGTCGAATTCCATTTCTTTAGCGTCTATCAAATCCTGAATCTTATTCTTCAGGGCCCAACAATTGTTGGTGTCGTGCCCTATACTCCCTGAATGATAAGCACACTTGGCATTCAAATGGTAGTAAGGAGAAGTTGTATTCGGATTCTTCGGGGCCTCTTTCATACTGGCAAGGTTTAACTTCAAGAGATGGGGTAGAACTTGAGCAGGAGTCATGTTTATCTGGGTGAATTTCCATACAGGCCTTTCCACCCTTTACTGATTGTTTCTAGACTGATCATTCCTCGGCAGATTGTTTATGGGCTGATCTGATGCAAACTTCTGAATCATAACGGCCCCCACCGCTGGCCGGCGCTTAACTCTTACTTGACCTCTTTGAGAGTAGACAGTTGATACTTCTTTCTTTGCTGGAAAAGGCTTTTTGATGGCAGTGGAAGCAGATGCATCTTTTTGAATTTTCGCACTCTTGATTCCGGCTTCAACTCTCTCACCAGTTAGAATCAACTCAGTGAACCCCATAGAATAGCTTCCTATCAGGTGATTAAAGAAAGTCCCGGATAGAGTCCCTAAGAACATGTCTACTAACTCCCTCTCAGATAGAGGTGGTTGTACTCGTCCCGCCAAGTCTCTCCATTTCTGGGCATACTCTTTAAAACCTTCATTAGAGACCATGCCCATACTCTGTAATTGAGTACGGATTGGTGCCAAGTCCACATTATATTGATACTGCTTGTAAAAGGCGGCTGCCAAATCCTCCCAATTATGCATATCAGACCTCTCCAACTGGTAGAACCAATCTAACTGCGTCCCCGACAAACTGTCCTGGAAGAAGTGGACCCACAGGTCTTTGTCAGAAGAATGTGGTTGGATTTTCCTAACATAAGATCGTAGGTGCATCTTTAGGCAAGACACTCCATCGTACATAGAAAACAGAGGTACTTTAAATTTCGGAGGGATAACTATTCCAGACACCAACCCTAAATCTTCAAAGTCCAGCCCAGGCACTCTCTGTATCTCTATAGCTGCTAGACGTTCTTCCAGATTTTTGTATTTGTCATCTGCAGGAGGGTATTGTTGTTCAGAATAGTCCTCATTCTCTTCTTCCTCAGAATCAGATGGCACTGCAAATTCTTTTCCCTTTCTTACCCCTTCAACAGATGTTGAGGGGAAATCCAAAGTCCATCTGGCTTGTCCTTCAAATCTTCTGCCTAAGATAGCCACACCAGCTCTCTTCTTTTTCTTTTTCTCTTTTTCCTTCTCCAGAAAAGTCTTGAGCTCCTCCCGCCCCTTGGCCAAGGTCAAGAGTAGCTACTGAAATTGTGCATTCTGAGATTGTAAGTCTTTAACCGTTTGTTCAAGATCCATGTTGCTGAAATAAACAGCAGAGGGATGAGGAAACTTGGTGTGAAGACCTGCTTATGCATATGATGAATGAAGATGCGATATGCAAATGATTTCAAGGAAATTTAGAAGATTTAAATTTGCCAAAACCAAAAAGAACGCACGTCATATTAAATAAAACCAAGTTTGAATACATCATGCCTCCTCGGGATTACAAAGAAAGAAACTAAAATACAGCGAAATTCTCAAGACAAAAAGACCGAACGCATCCTTTTTGGAGCAATGTAAGTATTCAGATTCTTCTCTTCATGAAGCAGCTTGGTGAGCTCCAGAACCTTCTTCTCACTGGCGTAGTACTGGGTTTCAAAGGTGTCTCGCTCTTCCTTAAACTGAATCCAGGCTTTCTGCAGGTCTTCGAGAGAGGTAGGCATGTCTGGACGAAGAACGGTGTACGGGACGTCTCCTTCAATAATAGGCTCAATGATGACATGAAGGATAGAAGGGTAAGGCATTAAGAGACTCTGGGCACGAGCCCGTACCCACTTAAGGTAAGGCTCGAGAGGGATAGAGTTTTTATGTCCCAAAGTTCTACTGTCCACTTTGTTCGCCATTCCCCAAGCACGTGTAAACCTTTGGCGGTAACCTTGGTCTTCTTTGTCGTAGTCAAAAATCAGACCTCAGACGAGCATCTCATGAGGGCCGTCCCTTCGGTCATACCCAAACTTCCGAAGAGCTAAACACGGGTTGTAGGTGATACCTCCCCTAATACCTAACAGAGGTACGTCGGGGAATTCACCACAGCGGTCGATGATAGAGATATCTTCCAGGGATCTTGAGCACCAACGGATATCAGTGTGGGTGAGAGACGTCATCCTTTGAGACCAAGTCAATCTTTGCTCGTTCTTAAATGCTGACTGAGGCAGGTGTGAAGTGAACCACTTAGCGAGTAGGGGTATACAACACAAAAGGGTACCTCTTTTCTTCATGGTACGGGTATGAAGACAATGCAAGATATCTCCTAGCAAGGTGGGTATAGGATTGCGAGAGAGAAAGAATTTGATGGCATTAATGTCTATGAATTGGTCCGAGTTAGGAAACAGAACCAAACCATAAATGAGGAGAGCTAGCACTTCTACGAAAGCTTGGAAATCCATGTCATCCCAGAATGAACGAGCTTTTTCCAACAGAAACTTAGCTAAAAATCCTTTAACCCCACTTCTTGTCTCCCAATTGGCTATGACGTCGGCCCTCTTTATATGTAAAACTTCGGCGACGACTTCAAGTTTTGGAATCCCTTCTAGACCAGTGAACGGTATCTGATTAAGCACGGGCACCCCTAAGAGCAGGGAGAACTCTTCCAATGTTGGTACCAATTGATAGTCCGGGAAAGTGAAACAATGATGTACGGGATCAAAGAACTGGAACAGTACACACATCATCTCTTCTTGGAAGTTGGATGTATCCAAACTGAGAAGTCGACCATACTTCTTGGTAAAAGGAGAATCCCCGGGCACTCTTGAGGCTAGCTCTTGAAGTTGAGGATGTGCTTTTACAAAGCTGATTCAGATGGTGTTTCTTCGGAGAGGATTCATTTCCTACAAAACAAAAACAAAGATAAATTTCTAAATCCTTGAAATGGTTAGTGAGCATGCATATGATGTTGATGATGTTTATGTACAAGCAAACATATATACACACAACACACAGATCCCTATGTTTAAGGCTTGCATGAGTTTGTAGGTAAGTACCCTCTTGAAGTTTTAGTTGGCTCAACCTGTCCTAGAAATAAAGATCGGGTTCTAAAGGATATCAATATCACCGACCTTTCTTTTAGGCATTGTCTCAGCACAATAAATCTTTTCTTGTGGCCGAGATATCCCAAAAGTCTAGCCTCAATGAGTGTAGTATCGAGTGTCAACCAATTTTCAGCTTTACACCGAAACCGGTTACCTCACAATGTCCTAATGGCCAAGTTTGTTCAATTAAGGTTCTAAGGTTAATTAGTGTTTCGCGATGCCACTCAGCGGCCCCGTATTCTCCTCGATTCACCACAAGGGATACCGGTACCCACAAATGTGTCACACTAACATAGCTATTGTTTCAACCATATCAGTTTATGCCGTACAATCTCCACAATCTATTGCTATTTACCTAAAAAGGTGCCCCAAATCCGGGTAGAGGATTCAAACCCAAACAATAGAACCAAAAGATAAAGCATACAAGTCAAGCAAGATAAGCATGTAAAGGTGATCTAAAACCCTAAGGTAACCCCACTTTTTTTTATTTTGTCCCCAGCAGAGTCGCCAGTTCTGTGATACGGTGGGAGAACTGACTAGAGGTTTTCCGTTTCGTTCTCACTTATGCGGTTAGCAAGAGTCGCCACCTACTTTTCTTTTATCCAAAAGGAAAGGTAAAAAAGCACAGGAAAGACCTTTCGAGAATTTTCTCGGGTTCGGGGGGTAGATTATGAAAAGGGAAGGTATTAGCACCCTTTTCATCCATGGTTTTCCATGGGCTCTTAGTTACTCGTTTAGATCACTTGCTTTTGTTTGATTGTGTGCTTGTGGTATGGGTTTTGAAAGTATTTTGGAAAATTTCTTTGTAATGGTTCTCGTCTCTATAAGAACGTATACAAAGTTTTATTTCGAAAAATGGTTCAAAGATGTGTTTGTGAATCGTGTTTTGAAAAGTGTTTTGAAAAGTGTTTTGAAAAGAGGTTTTGCAATGGTTCTCGTCTCTATAAGAACATATACAAAACGTCTTATCTTTTGAAAATCTTTAGAAATGGAGGTGTAGGTGTAAAAGTTTTTGTCGTGAGCAAGCGAGTAACTAAGAGCGAATCTATCTACTCGAAAGGTCTTAAGTTGTTCTTCTCTTCCTTTTAATGGTGCTATCTTACCATTGATTTGGTAATAAGCCCCATCATTATATGTGAAGGGACATGCGCGGGTCAATTTTACAATCACCGAAGGCAACTTGTGAGACGCACTAGCAATTTTTTTGTAAGGGACGAGATCGTTTTAATCGAAGGCAACATCGAGGGTCATCGAGGGACTATGATCTTTGTTTATCGAGGGGTCATTGCTAGAGTGTCTCATATTCGAGGGACATGATTGTATTTCCTAGGCAACGAGCGAAGTTACCCTAGAGGTGCGCGTGTGAGAAGTGTGTTGGTTTCAAGTTATTTTATTCTTGGATCAGGTCATCTAGCGATTGATTTTTGAATCTTGCCATACATGTCTAATTACTATACAGTATATAGAAAGCAATAAATTGCGGGAATTAAAATTCTAAGCTATTACAAAAGTATTCGGGAATAGGGGTACAATTGTTACAAATGGGGATGAATCAAATGAAAATAGCAATGTCCAAATATCAAACAATACAACCAAATCGAATTGTTGTGTGATTTAATATAAATCTATAGCAATTTATGAAATAAAGAAATCAATAAAGTATGAAATGCAATGTATTTACTTGAAAAAGAAAAATAAAACCTATTCTAAAAAAGAAATTGATTTGAATTATAATCTTTATTAATATTTTTGTGTATTTTATTAATTATGTAACCTAACTTTAAAGAAAGAATATAAATTAAGTTAATTCTTTTTTTTTGGTGTTTTGTTAAATAAAAATAAAAAGTTTGTATAAAAATAAAATGATTAAAACCTAAATTAATTTAATAAAAGGTTTTAAGTTATGTTAGTAACATTGTAACATAAGAAGAAGAACAAATTACAAAAAGGAAATGGGCTTAAGGGGGTTGTAATGGTATTGGGCCTAAAGAAGTGTTGTTATCTTGCTGAAACAGAAAAAAAGCACAAAGGGGGGTGGGTTATTAGTAAAAGCATGTGGGCTTAAGGGTTATGTGGCAAGGCAGGCCCAAAGCTCTAAACTGCTTAACGTTTGATTAGGGTAAACAAAGAAAAAATTAGGGTTTGACCCCCCTTTGGCTCACAGCGGCGTCGTTGTCTCCTTCGTCCCTCTCTTCCAAATTCGTTCATCTCTCCATCTAAACGTCTCTATTCCTCTTCCTAATTTCATGAGTGAAACATCTCTCGGCCTCTTTGACTCAAACTGAATTCGTTTTTTCTGGAAAACCTAGGTTCTGAAATGGATTTGTATAAAAGTTTTGGAATGGTTTTGATCTGATCTTCCTCTCACCGTCTGTTACCGGAGTTCTCTCTCTCTCTCTCACCTCTTAAGCGCTAACATTTTTGTTTATTTGAAAGGTATGATTCTGTTTTGTTTAAAGCTTACAATTTTATCATTTTTTGTTGTCTTGTTCATGCTCTTCTGTTAATCTACTAGCTATTCATTTGAGATGCAGTAAATAGTTTGAAGAAGCCATACCTGCTTAGGGCTTTTCTGTAAAGTGGACGGGGACGGTGAGATTGAGGGAAATGCTCCTTGGTGGCGGAATTGGCGAGGGAGAAGAAATGAGGATTGAAAACCTTGCTTTTCTAGCTTGGATCCCCTTTTGACAGGTAACAACTTTCGTTGTTTTGATGATGATCTTGACTTGATGATGATTGCTGGGACTTCTGGATTTTGTGATTTTGTATGTTTGAACTTGTTACAGGTTTGGTGTTGAAAATGGTTTTTTTGAGGTTTTTGGTATGTTTGACAGTTTTGAGTTTTGAGAACTGGTTATGCAGTTTTTGTTTGAGTTTGACAAAATGTTCTCTCTATTCTCTTAAGCCTTGTCTACTATTATATTCATGTGGCTTTTTTGTTTGACAGCTTATTCAAAATGGTGGGAAAACCACCAAATTTTGAATACTTTGGCATGTTCTCCTTATGCTCTTTTCCTTGCAGTTTTGTTTTCTAGCAATTCTGGTGCAATTGTGACAACAGGGCAGCATCCCTAGGTGACTTCTTTCCTCTCTCTCTCTCTCTCTCAATGGCCCTAAGAGTTAATTTCTCTTTCACATTTTTTCTAAAAAGTTTGCAATAAAAGAGGAAGATGATGAAATGGCTTATGAACAAGCCTCTTGCTTATTGACTTAGTTTACCATATGTTATATTTTATTTTTGCTGATGCTATTTGTTTGCTACTGCTATGCTGCCTCGTTCTTGCTGTTTGTTGCTTGTTGGTTTAGTGATGCGCTGCTGTCTAGTTTGGGAAGCCTTGCTGCATTCAGTTTATATTATTCTGTTTGTTATATTTTTTTGGCCATGCTGCCGTTTGGCGTATTCAGTTTGGAATATTTGTTTTGGCCATGCTGCTTGCATTTCTTGTTTGGGTAGCCTTGTTGCATTTCCTGTTTTGACAGCCTTGTTGCATTTGGACAAATTGCTTGCATTTCTTATTTTTCTTTTTGTGAACCAAGGAGAAAAATCTTCTTGTGATTTGCAAATAGAAAAATAAAAACGTGATGAATTAAAAATAGCCCTCTGATTCTAAATTGCAAACGTGATGAAAGCATTTAAATAATAAATTGTTTTGTAACAACTTTTGGAATAAATGAAAAAAAAGTCTTATGAGGTATTCTGATGTCCATTAAAATCCTTTACTGTCAATAACTCACAATTTTCTCTTTGCATCTTCACTAATTCTTTAAGATTCCTGATTAAGATAATTGAAACTGCATTCCAATAATTCCAATCAAGATAACTTAAATTCCAATAATCATGTAATCTTGCCATTGCATTCCAAATAAACACGCACTGTGTATTCCATAAAAAAACAAATGTTTATTCCATAAACAAGCAAATGTTTATTCCATAAACAAGCAAATGTTTATAAAAGACGCAAATTAACTGGTTAATCTGGATCAAACAAAACGTGAATGTTCCAAATGACAGTCTTAGATCCCATCTCTTGTCCCAAATGAACATGCCTTGAGAATAAACAGTAACCTTTCAGTAAACTTGAAAAAGCATGAAAACGTGTGAAAGCCAATTGGATCTTTGAGAGTTCATTTCTTGTGAGAATTGCAAGAAAAACCCTAATTGCTGGTTTACTGCCAAAGAAGAAAATCTGTCTGATCAATTCCTGAGCCAGTTTGAACATCTGAGAAACCCTAGGGTTGTGTTTTTTCTATGAAAAATGGGAGGGGAAATTTTGGGGTACAACAGTTACCAACCAAAGTGCCACATCAACATAGCTACTGCTTCAACCGTGTCGGTATACCCCAACATAGTTCCCTCAAAGTTTATTGCTACTTACCTAAAAGGTGTTCCCCAGATCCGGGTGTAGGATCTATAGTAACCCCGAACAAACCCTCAAAAGTAAAGCAATCAAGACAATCAAGAGAAGCAATTTTAAAATGATCTAAATCCTAAGGTATACCCCCACTTTATAGAAATCCCCAACAGAGTCTCCAGTTCTGTGATACGGTGGCAGAACCGACTGTTAATACTGGTTTGCGTTTTTTGTTCGCAAAATGTCGCGGTAAGCAAGAGTCCCCATCGACTTTTATTTTATCCAATCATGGAAAAGAAAAAAGAACAGATAAAACCTTTTTTCGAGATATTCTGAGTACGAGGGGTAGATTATAGAAAGGGAATGTGTTAGCACCCTTTATATCCGTAGTTATCTACGGGCTCTTAGGTACTTGCTCATTTTTCAAATTGCGTGTGTGTTTGTCTTGAAAATGTTTTTACTTCGTGATAACCCTTGTATCAGTCCTCAAGGGTGTGACGAAGTTATTTTGAAAACTGTTTTTTTGAAAAGTGTTTGTGTGGAAAGTTTTATTTTGAGCAAGTACCTACTAGCATCTACCTACTCGAAAAAAAGATCGTTTATGTTCTATTTCCTTTAGACAACACTATCCCACTATTAAGGAGTAGGTAGCACCGTCGTTGGAGTTTGTAAGGGACATTCGAAAGGGACAAGTACAATCACTAAAGCAATAGTTAGAAAACTTTAGTAATAACCCTAGAGTCTTAAGATCTTTCCGAGGCAACGTTTCCGAGGCAACATTTCCGAGGCAACATTCGAATGGGACAATTTGATCTCTTTAGACTAGAGGGCAACCACTAAAATATCCTATGCTTAATGATTGTTTACCAAAGGCAACCGAAGTGAGGTAAACCCTAGGAGTGAACATGTGCGAGTGATTTGTTTCAGTTATTTAATATTTGCACATTAGGTGATCTACCATTTTAATTTTCCAGACATTCTTGCCATACAATCTATTAGCCATGTATCTAGACAGTTAAAGATTGCGGAAATTAAAAGTGCGAGGAAGTAAAACCTAGCTATTACAAGGCTTCGGGGAGGGGGATTAATTACATAACCAAAAATCGGGGATTTAAAGCAAGAAATAAAAACCTAATTTAACTATTACAAACCCTGAATAGTTACAAAATAATGGAAAAAATAATTAACAAGCGCGCGGCAAATTAAATACAAGGACAGTAATTAATAACTTAAAACCCTAATTGAGAGAAAGAAATTTTTGTGTATTTTTATTTGAGAAAACAATTAAATCACAAATTAATTAAACCTAATTTCTAATTGTTTTTAATTATGAAAGAAGTTAAAGTTGCCCTAAATTAATTGAACTAATTAATAAAAAATAAAATTTATTAATAAAATAAGTCTTTTTGTGATTTTTTTTATTTGTTAATTTAATAAAATAATTTTTGTATTGATAAAAAAACAAAATAATTAAAGAAAAGAAATTAAAGAAAAATAATAGAAATAACCAAATGGGCCTGCTGTCAGCAAATCTGGGGGTGTATACTAAACTTCTGAAACCCAGAAGGGTGGCCCAGAGTTTGGCGCCTGATCCAATGAGACCATCTTCTGGGGACTCATGATGGACCTGCGTATGCTGGCGTTGGATCTGGCTGGAGATGGATCCAGAGGATGAGATCAGAGGGCGCGTGATGATCCTCAGAAGGTGAGGTGTGCTGGATCTGGATGGAGATGGATCCAGAGGATGAGATCAGAGGGCGCGTGATGATCCTCAGAAGGTGAGGTGTGTTGGATCTGGCTGGAGGTGGATCCAGAGGATGAGATTAGAGGGCGCTTGATGATCCTCAGAAAGTGAGGTATGTTAGATCTGGCTGGAGATGGATCCGAAGGATGAGATCAGAGGGCACTTGATGATCTTCAGAAGGTGAGGTGTGCTGGATCTGGATGGAGATGGATCCAGAGGATGAGATCAGAGGGCGCTTGATGATCCTCAGAAGGTGAGGTGTGCTGGATCTGGTGAAAATAATGGAGAAAATGCCAAAAGCTCACGCCTGGGATCGAACCCAAGACATGAGCTTCTGACTTCTTTCCTCTGACCAACTGCGCTGGATGTCTCAATTGTTAATATAATAATGAATATATAATATATTAGAAAACAAGTTAGTGGCCAGAAAACATGCGCCAAATTTGAATTGGCCAACCACGCTTTGACACGCATCATCTTCTTCCTTGGACTGTCGTCTTAGGCTCTGGTACTTTTACCTATGGACAAAGGTCTGTAGCTACAAACCTGTGAAACTCAAAAATCCACAACACGTGAGATAAATGGAATCTAATTATATAGATCAACTTGTTTTGATCTTGTGAACATCATGGTACCCCTTTTGCTGGCCAATTTAACCTGTGGACAAAACCCCTAAACTGCACATACAAACCATAACAATGGCAAAGACATGTATAGGCTTCAAAAACACAATCAAAGTATTCAGTTAGCTTGCAAATATGATGAGGATTACAAATATATGACTTAAACATGCTAAAGATGCCAGGAATACAGTAGTCGATTTTGTAAAATATTGCAAACCGTGAGAGTGATTGGGAGCGATTCTGGACGTGTAGAGGCATGCAATTGATTGGGTTAGCTTCTGCGAAGATCCAGGAATCATTTGGCAATGCTAGAAGGGCTTGAATTAGCCTCCAAGCTTGAAACCGAGTCACACGTTTTCCATGAATTTTCTGAATTTGCTTTGCCTCTTTCACGATTGCTAAACCCCATTTTTTGCGTTGTTCTTGTCCAATATATACCTAGGGATGAATTAGGGTTACAAAATTAAATTAAATCTTGAATTTTGATGAGATTTGATTTGATTCTTTAACCATATGCAAACTTGCTATTTTGAGCCAAATCTTCCCTTTCTTGTACCAATTATGCTTGATTCGTCTTGGCCTTGATAATTCAGCATATTTTGATTGCCAACCTATCCAAAAACCAAATCAAATCATATCTTTGCTATTATTCATCAATTATTTGATTTAATTCCATTTTTAATTAATAAAAATCAAAATAAATTGAAAAATGAAGCAAATAATGTGTGGATAAACATTTGAGTCGTGGACCACATTATAAGTGAAGTGCAAGCATAAAAAGTTAGGCCCATTTAGCAAAAAATGCATTTTTGAGCACATTTGACTTTTGGCAATTTTGTAAAAAAGGTCAACTTTGAAAAGGCATATCTCCTCCAATTTTAATCCTAGAGAGGTGTTCTTGGACTTTTTAGAAAGCTTAGGGTGTCCCCTAAGCAACCCTTTTGATATCATCTCAATTTAGTCTTCCATGTTCACGTAAGAAGCTTTGACCCAAACGGTGTTTTTGTTGACTTTTCAAAAGGACCTATAATGTCAAAATTCATATCTTTTTATGAGTGCATATTTTGAACTTGTGAGATGAAGATGAGTTGTAGGGAATTGTATCCTCTTCAAAATGAGCTTTGGATGGAAAATTTCTGATAAAGCATGTGGAAGTTATGCTTGGTCAAAGTTGGGTTGACTTTTCCTAAGAAACCCTAATTTAGCAACTTTTGGGTTTTGATGAATTTGGAGCATTACTTGGGGAATCATGATCAACCCTTGATCAAATGATGGATAAAACTTCAAAATGATGATTTTAACGAAAAATCTTGGAGTTTGACTATATGTGGGCCACAATTGACTTTTAACCTAATACAGTCGATTCTCAAGCATCTGAGCAGTTGGCTGGGCAAACTTCTTCTGCAAGACATGAAACTTGACATGTAGGGTCTTGAGAACATATTAATACCATGGAGAGCATATGAGACCTTTTTGGTCCTCTCATCTTGATGAAAAATGAAACCCTAATTTGAGGTATACTGCCTTAGGAGAGAGTTGGTCTAGTCAACTCTTGGACTTCCTTGAGCAACTTGGGGACCTCAATTGACATGTATTGAGTAAAATGAGAGGGAAAATTTTGGGGTAAAACAATTAGCATCTAAAGCCTTTGTGAAGATGTAATCCAGTTGCAATTCAGTGGCTACATGTTCTAAGGCCATAATTTTTTCTTCAACAAGCTCTCTTATAAAGTGATGACGGATGTCAATATGCTTGGTACTACTATGTTGAATAGGATTCTTTGAAATGTTTATGGTGCTTAAATTGTCACAGAATAATGTCACGACATCTTATTTAACATTGTATTCTGTTAACATTTGTTTCATCCAAACCAATTGAGAATAACTACTTCCTGCAACAATGTACTCAACCTCAGCAGTGGATAGAGACACATAGTTTTGCTTCTTGCTGAACCAAGATATGAGGTTATTTCCCAAAAAGAAGCATCATCCTGATGTACTCTTTCTATCATCAGCACTCCCTGCCCAATCAGCATCACAAAAACTAGTTAAGACAGAATTTGATCCATGAGAGTACAACATACCATAGTCACTTGTCCCATTCACATATTTGAGAATCCTCTTTACATGGTTGCCATGGCTAACTTTAGGATCAACCTGATATCTTGCACACACACCTACAACAAAGGCAATGTCTGGTCTGCTAGCAGTGTGATATAGAAGACTGCCTATCATGCTTCTGTAGAGACTTTGATATACACTCACTCCTTTTTCATCTTTAGTCAACTTCAGATGTGTGGGAGAAGGGGTTCTTTTGTGACTTGCATTCTTAATCCCAAACGTCTTTACTATATTCTTGGCATATTTGCTCTGAGATGAAAATATGGAGTCTTCCATTTGTTTAACTTGCAGGCCAAGAAAATAGGTTAGTTCACCAACTAGACTCATTTCAAATTCAGACTGCATCTGCTTGACAAAATGTTGAACCATCTCATTTAACATCTGTGATACGGTGGCAGAACCGACTGTTAATACTGGTTTGAGTTTTTTGTTTTCAAAATGTCGCGGTAAGCAAGAGTTGCCACCGAATTTTATTTCATCCAACAAAGGAAAAGGAAAACGAACAAAAAAAACCTTTTTCGAGATATTTTTGAGTACGGGGGGTAGATTATAGAAAGGGAAGGTGTTAGCACCCTTTCTATACATGGTTTTCCATGGGCTCTTATGTACTTGCTCATTTTAAAATTTCTTGTGTGTGTGCTTGTTTTGAAAAAAGTTTTACTTCGTGATAACCCTTGTATCAGTCCTCAAGGGTGTGACGAAGTTGTTTTTGAAAATTGTTTTGAAAAGTGTTTGTGTGAAAAGTTTATTTGTTTGAGCAAGTACCTAGGAACTAATCTACCTACTCGAAAAAAGTCTGTTTGTTTTCCTTTTGACAGTGCTATCCCATTATTAAGGAATAGGTAGCACCGTCGTTGGAGTTTTTAAGGGACGTTCGAAAGGGACAAATACAATCACTAAAGCAATGACTAGGAAACCTTAGTAATTACCCTAAATTCCTAAAGATATTTGCGAGGCAACATTCGAATGGGTCATTTTTGATCTTTTAGACTGGAGGGCAACCACTAAAATTCCCTATGCTTAGTGACTATTTACCGAAGGCAACCGAAGTGAGGCAAACCCTAGGAGTGAACATGTGCATGTGTTTATGTTTCAGTTAATTTAGCCTTTGCACAATTAGGGTTATCTACCGTATTAATTTTCAAGTATTCTTTACATACAATCCTAATAGCCATGCATCTAGACAGTTAAAAATTGAAGTAATTTAAAAGTGCGGAAAGTTAAGAGTCCTAATTATTACATGGCTTTCACAGATACATAATTATTTTGACTGTAAAATAAAATACTGAATTAAAACCTAGTTAAATCTATTACAACCTCAGAGCAAATACAATTATAGTAAAAAAATAACTAAAATGCGCGCGGATAGTTAAATGCGAGGATGATTAAAAGAACCTAAAAACAAAACTAATTGAGAAAATATTTAAATTAGTTTTGAAGAAAAAATTAATTATATACAACCCTAATTTCTAATTATTTTTAATCATGAAAAATAAGATTTAATTGCCCTAATTAAATTAAATTAATTAATTCAAGGAAACAAAATACTTTTTATGAAAAAGATTTTTGGTGTTTTTTTTGTTGTGATTTATTGGTTTTTATGATTAATAAAAAAAATGATTAATTTGTAAAAATAAATAATTAAACAAATAAAAGAAATAAAAGAAATAACAAATGCATTAAATTGGGCCTGTGTTGATGAGTAATTCTGGGGGTGTGTTGTTGAAAATATCTTGGCCCAATAGCTAGTCAGCCCAGTCAACGCTTGATCCCATGTGGTGTCGACCTGAGCGTACACCATGATCCTTCATTGTAGGAGGCGTGGATCTGATTGATCATGGATCCCATGGTTGGATTTTGATGGCGCATGGAAGGCGTTTGAGAGGATGATGCATATGATCTGTGGAAAGAAAACAAGAAAATGAAATATGCTGGAACCTGGGATCGAACCCATGTCCTCCCACTCATACCATGCGCGCTTGACCACTGGACCACTTGCTCTTTCTTGTTATTATAATAAAAACAAACAATATTATATGAAAACAAAATGGATTAGTGGGTAAAACAGAAAACGTGCGCCCAGTTGGAATGGTCTAGTGGTTGGATGCCACGTTATTGTCTTCTTCGCAAGTCCGTCGTCTTAGATGCATAACCTATACCCACGAACAATATTCCATGGCTAAAACCTGCAAACTTCACAAATCAAAAGCACGCATCATAAATGCAATGTAAGACCACAAATCAATTTTTTTGATCTCACGAACACGATAGTACCCTTTTCCTGGGCCAATTTAACCTGTACGACAAAACCCCAAAGCGCATGGACAAACCCCAATAATGGCAGTCATGGATATACGCATCAAAACGCAAAATTACATAAACCAAAACATTCTAAAAGCTCATACAAACACAATGCTATGTTCAATAATGGTTAATCATGTGTAAATTGAAAAATACGATTCAAGCTAGGGGATGCAAACCGTAGGTCTGTAGCATGCGTTTCTGGGCGTGAAAAGGCTTGCAAATGATTGAGACATGTTCTGGAGATGTCCAGGAAGTGATTGGTAGCCTTGACTTGCTTTGAATTTCCCTCTAGAATGGAAAACGACCCACCACTTTTTGTCCAATTTTTGAGTTTATTCTAGTGTTCTTCACGACTGTTAGCCCTTTGTTTCGTGCCTGGCCTTGCTCAATATATATCCCTGAATGAATTAGGGTTATAAAAACTACATGTATCTTTGGAAATTTTGAAGATTTGATCTCATTCCTTCCTTGTATGGTTTGTTTCCAAATTAGGACTAATCATGCCATTCTTGTGCCAATCCACCTTGATTTGATTTGATCCTGATATATCAACATAATTAGCTTGTGATCCTGTCCAAAAATCATATCAAAACAAATCTTTGCTATTAGTTGTCATTTATTTGATTTAATTTAATTTTTAATTAATAAAAAATCAAAATAAAATGAAAAATGAAGCAAACAATGTGTGGGTGAACATTTGGGTCGTGGACCATGTTATGGGTTAGGTGCAAGCATAAAAAGTTAGGCCCATTTGGCAAAAAATGCATCTTTGAGCATATTTGACTTTTGGCAATTTTGCAAAAATGGTCAACTTTGACAAGGCATATCTCTTCCAATTTTAACCCTAGAGAGGTTTTCTCTGACTTTTTAGAAATTTTAGGATGTCTAATAAATAACCCTTTTGGTCTCATGTCAATTGGGTCTTCCATGTTCATGTAAGAAGCTTTGATCCAAAAGGTGTTTTTGTTGACTTTTCAAAAGGACCTATAATGTGGAAATTCATGTCTTTTGATGAGTGCATAATTTGAACTTTAGGGCTGAAGATGAATTGTAGGGAGTTGCATCCTATTCAAAATGAGCCTTGGATGGAAAATTTCTAATAAAGTATGAGGAAGTTATGCTTGGTCAAAGTTTGGTTGACTTTTCCTAAGAAACCCTAATTTAGAAACTTTTGAGTTTTGATGAATTAGGAGCATTCCTTGAGGTATCATGATCAACCCTTTATCAAATGATGAAATTCACTTCAAAATGTTGATGTTGACCAAAAATTTTGAAGTTTGACTATGTGGGCCACAATTGACTATTGACCTAGTACAGTTGATTTTCAGGCATCTGAGTAGTTGACTGAGCAAACTTCTTGTGCAAGGCATGAAACTTGACATGGATGATATTGAGAGCATA